>JABSTQ010011594.1:0-618267 GCA_013358835.2 Ixodes persulcatus
ACACTAATCATCAGTGAAAAAAGGGTGACCTCACTTCACTCAACGATAACTTATCCCAATCAGTACCTTTAGCTAAAAGCAGATTAAATAATTTAGGAACAGCGTATTTCAGAGTTTGTGTGCCATAGTTTGTTCTCGGTGTGACCACCTCCCAACATTCAGCTCCGCGGGTAGGGTAACTATGAATGTGTTTCGAGATTTGTGCAAGATTTATAAAAAAAAGTTCGTATTTCTAATTTTCTCCGCTTTTAGGCTAGTGGCAAGCCTGTAATCAAATAATGTGTGTACATTTATGACATGGTTCGATGATATCATGCACTGGTTTATTTCTGCATTAACTCCAGTGCTTCGCCTCAGTTAGGTTTGCATGCATGTGCACATACATGCATAGGTGAAGCGCTGCATCGGAGTGAAATTAATGAGGAAACAAATTTGTCCATGATAACATCGGAGCATGTTTGTGTATTTTCACATATATAATGCAGACAGATAAATCGACAATAGTACTACACCAAGCATGAGCTCTGAAAAAAATACCAAAAATATACCAAGAGTAGGTTTAGTATCGTTTGCTACCGAGTCTAACTCCTGGTTAGCTCAATGGTAGAGCGCTCCACTGAAAATGGAGAGGTCACTGGGTAATGAGTTTGAATTCCTGGTTGAGAAGCCCGATTGGGTGTATAAATAGTTTGTGTTGTTTCAACAAACAGTCAATTGAAAGTACCGCTTGTGCTGTGTCTCTTACTTATTGTCCTTGTCTTGTGGCGCTTTTGTCAAAAGGTTGAATGTAAACTTTTTTTAGTTAGCCAAGATTTAACCGATTAACCGGTTAAAAGAATTAATCGCGATTCAGTGATAACCTTGTAGGTTAATCGATTAACTCCCAGCCCTAGTTAATATATTTTAACTGAGCCATCCGCAGACTGTGGCCGCGAAGAACGGCCCGGAGGGGGGGGGGGGGGGGGGGGGGGGGGGCTTCAAAAAGTGCGACCCCCCGTTTGTTAGCGAGAGAGATAGAGAGAAAAATCGAGAAAATAAATGAAGGTTGTGGAAAGATTGGCAGCTCTACCCTGTGCGGTTGAAGATTCGTGGTCGACCGCTGGACTGCGTGCAGACTGGAAATTTCACCTCGCATTCAACAAAATAACCAGGGTACACATCACGATTACGACACACGCAAAGTTCACACGAGATAGCTCTCAAGCAATAAACAAAAACAAAAAAGGCGGCAAAGAAAGAACAACAATGGAACGAAGCCACGCCACGCAAAGCTTTGCGGGACGATCAGCTCGAGCGTATATTCAAGCACAAAGACACTTCCATTGTGCGGTGAGGCAGCAGGACTGCCGCTTCGTGACCGTGGAAACCGTAACCCCACGCCGTAATTAGGCCAGTGCGAAAGACAAAGCTCGCAACGCTGTGTGCGAGCCACTTTCCCGCGCTTTTTGCGCGTTTTCTATCGTCTGCTTCGGTGCTTGGGGACACCGTAAAGCTCACGGCAGCGGGTGTCAATTGTCTAGCACGAATAGCTTGTAACGGCGAGGATGACATTCGGCCTTTCTTCATTGTGTTTGTCTCTTTGTGTTTTCTTTTGAATGAGGATCGACGATCGTTTTTAATCCCCGCGCCCCTTGTCTGTCCTTGCTGGCGGCTATTTCGCGTACGGAGTCGCTGTGACCTTCATTGGAACGACGCCTGTACGCCAAGTTAACCTGGATATTTCCTTAGTCGAGCCAAGGGGAGAAAAGAAAAAAAAGGGCGTTATAAGTAGCGCTCAACCTTGGCTGTTGCGCTTGTCGCCTATGTTCCTGTTGTGAGCGGCGGCGTGCAGGAGAACTAATTGCATCAATGTTGTTTTTTTGTTTCCCCGGCCTACCCACACGGATCTCTAACCACATCGGAATGAGCGTGACGAAATCCAGCTCAATGTCAGGTCATGGGTACACAGGCAAAGCGCCAGTCCTTCCATATAAAGCCTCAACGATGGAATTCTCTATTACGGCTACATAAGAAGGATGCTTGACTAAACGATGTTATACGGCGATTTTTGTAACTTTCTGTGTGGAATTTGTAAACGAAAACACAGTTTTTTGTTGTTGTTGCTTTTTACGACGTTGTTTTGTTTTGGATTGCGTTGAACCAAGAATACTAGATCTTATCAACAGGTAATCATACAGCAAACTCAACTAGCGAAAACAGGGCATAAAGCCGACAAAACGAAAACAGGAATATATCAGAAAAATCTTAAAGAGGCACAATTAGATGCGCAATTAGACCAAGGCGTTTAAGAGGAGGAGGCTGAGAGGGTGGGGGGTGAGGGAGTAGAATGAATAAATACTCCCTAATTAGGTGCAAAACGCTTCATCGTCACTGGCGGTGACATCTGGTCGTCCATTCTTCGGCACCCTTTGGCGGCAGTTAAGTAAACAATGGGGTCTTCGAGGCCATAGTTTCGTAACCGCTTGCTTTGAAACAAGGACGATGGCTTCAAAGACGCATCCTGTTTGCCGTTAGATGACGCATTGTTTGAAGAATTCCGAGAAGCACCAACAGATAACATCGAGGTCGACTTTAATATCCCTAGGCTTTGTTACCTTGCCCCAGATGTAACCGAGACCACCAGAAAATGATTCGAGACATCCGATTATGTGTACCGTGCGACATAAACGTATTTTCCTGCTGACATCCCAATGTCTCATGGATGTGAAGTAGACATCCATAATGAGATCAATCCTTTCTGCGGTGTGTCCTTCTGAAGGATCGTCTGCGTATGGTTCTTCGCGGGTAATGTAAATGCCAAAAAAATATATACTAAAGTTTTTTTTTTTTTTTGTATGTGTGTGTGTTGAAGTATGAATTTGCATTCAAATATGTAGTAGACTGTAGAACTTCTGGAATCAAGTTCATCCTAGAAAGCTGTCTGCTCGCCATGGTTGGTTGTTTTCTCCTTACAACTGGCCTCCTAATTGCAGCATTCGCTTTGCTAAAGTGGAAAGGGTCGAGGGCTTTAGAGCAACTAATGAAATTGGCGGTCCTCAGCCTCTGCTGATTTCACACGCGCTAAATAAAAAAAGAGGCGTCTAATAACGTTTCGTGGCCAACTTTTCATGGACACACGTTTCATGTACACACGTTTCGTCGACGCGAACGTTTCATCGACACTTGTTCTGCGAATTGCAAGACCCCCCCCCCCCCCCCCCTTTTAGCCCACGTTCACGCTGCTGCGCGTGGACAGCCTGCGGCGTCTCATCACAAAAATGTTAACCCACCTGGCCGACCCGCACACACCGCTTCGGGCGACAGTCTCCATGTAGCTTATTACAGAGAAAAGCTAATCTAAGGTGTCGCTGGAACGATTTGTTGATAAAATAATCTGTCGATGAAACAATCTGTCGATGAAACGTCGTTCGATGAACTGATTGCCACCGGGCGGCAAGACGGACTGCATACGTGGATCTCTCCTTCGGGGAATATTAGTAACCTTTCACGGAATGTGTAAACAATGAGCTAAGTAATATTCACTTGACAAATATTTCCGGAGCAGCAGTACTGTAACAGCTGCTGGAATGAGCTGTTGGGAAAGCTAAAAACCCTTTCATTAAGTCGTCACGCTCGGCTAGCGACGGTTACGCTACACCAAACATGCAGAAATATACACAGAAACGTCGACGAGGATATTACCTCGTTCCCCGGTCCTTCTATTTTTTGTTTCTTTCCATATCCTTTTTTTTTTTTTTTTCACGATACCGCAAGAAAGCGAGATCATTACGGAAAGAAAGAACGGCGGAGAAGCGAAACCCGAATGCACCGCAACAACAAAGAGAAAAAGAACCGAAACCAAAATATCTGCCATCTTTGTATACCCAGCTCACGCGCGCACGCCCTTTCCACAAAGCGCTCGATTTTTCGGGCGATCGTCAACGCACGGTTACCGGCTACGTCACGCTGACCCCACGTATTCCTACGACTGTGACGTCACGTACCACAGATTCAACGTTGAGCGTTAGACGGTAGAGCGAGTTTGGAACGCGCCGCCAGGTACGCTCTCTTTCTCGCTTGCTCCAGTTTGCTGCGAGCGTGTGATCGGAGCGGGACGGAGAGGATATGCGTGCAGTATTTTTTTTTGCGACGTCTTTGAAACCAGTGGAAATCGACGGCAAGCGTCACGAACTCTCGAGCTGCAATGTTCAGTCTCTCCGTTCCGTAGCGATCCAAGTTATATGAAGCGAAGCGCCAGCGAACGGATACGGCTCGTGCCAGATCGAAACGTCCAAACCAAAAACCAAAACCGTCGTCGACAGTGTGCGGCGTTGTGTGCGTCAGTCCGAGAGAACGATCGGAAATGCTGCGGTCTCCGAGGATACCGTTCAGTTTGAGCGACAACCGGTGACGACGGTTTCGGCGAGATCTGCCCAGCCCGTCTCCGAAGCCACCGATCGCAACCTCGGAATACGAGCGTAACACAAAAAAAGGCTGGGTGAGATGAGCTGTGTTTCCCCTATTTCCTCCGCGCGACTCTGATCGGAGATAAGGCTTTCTTGTTCCTATTTCTTTTCCGAGTCGAGCTGGTTGTCGCGAAGTCGGACAAGGTAACGGTTAGCGCGTGTGTTCGTTATTTATTTTTTCTTCGGTCCGATTTCGCATATTGCTCTGTCGAAGCCAGACTAAAACCACTAAAACGCTCAAACGAGTACAGCACCTGGCTTGCGTCATGGGCGCGAAACGCGCGCACTGGGGTAGTTTCGGCGACCTTGGAGTATCCGGTGTGCCGAAAATTGCAGCACGACAGAAATTATGCCATTGCTGCAGTCGTTTCTTTTTTTTTTTTTTCTTTTTTGGTAAATGCGCGAAACACTGACAAAGGTTTTCTTGAGTATATATATATTTTTTTTTATGCACTCACCGGATGGATTCAGACGCTGTCAGCGTTTCTTTTCTAAGGAACTGCTTTTTCGTTTCCTGCGGCACTTTCTTTGACAGATATATGATGTAAACTGTGGAATTCGTTTTGACGGCCGGTGTTACGATAGAATGAGTGTTCGTTACCCAAATCCTGCTGTTCTCATGACTTACTCCCTTCAGCTAGAGAGCGAACCGACTCTCTTATCGGTGTTAGCAGACACCTGTTTTTTTTTTAGCATCAGCTATGTTGAAAAAATTTCTAAAGTATAGTGACTTTCAGTTGAATATTTATAGCATAAATGACAAATGGCTTCGCTTGGTCACCCGCTCTCCTGATTGGACACTCGGTTTGATGTACGTCATTCAGTGTCACCATATTTGGCCCTTTTACATTTAGTTTTCGGTAGTTATACTGGGGTATAAAATCGGAACAGATCTCGATACCCGACAACGGTCAGGCATGGAGATATGCAGCTTCAACCGACCCATCTCTTGCAGTATAGACGACCAGCTGTGTTCGCTTACAGCAATGTTGAAAGTTATAAAACAGCTTTCAGAGGCAGCCTGCACTGTTCCAGTTAATCCCCACAACCAGCTGTTATTCAATACAATTGCTATGTTGTCGACCTAAAAACCAGCTATAGGCTGGGTGTGCTGAATCCAATGCAGCTCTTTACAAAGGCTTTTAGAAAGCACTCTTTTTACACGATATACCACTGTTGCATGGCGAGTCTCACAGAAGCTTGAGCAAAGACGTTTGCAGCTCTTCTACGAGCCAAAAGGTGGCGCTGCAATTGGTACACCGGCAACGCCGGCACTAATTGGTGCAGAGACACAATGACACAATGGATCCTCCCGCAGGCCACCCGTCAGTTAGATAAATGTCCACAAGTTGCGGCCCGCATGAGGAAAATGTGAGGCAAAAGCCGTGTGGGAAAAGGCAAAAACCACAGAAGCGTCTCAAAGGAGAGCACGCTCTGTGACCCGACGTATTAACATCACAATCAGACCAGCTAGGGCGAAACCGAAGTCAAAGGAAGTTACCGTACCGTGGTATTTCGGTCTCAACAGGGCAGTGGAGGACGGAAACATATCCGTTTAGAAAACGGTTTCCTCTTTCTGACCCTCTTAAAAGGAAAGGGGGGGGGGGGGGGGGGGACATGCAAAAGAGTACTTTTGTCTCTAAGGCCACTTTGGGACACTAGCGGTAGTCGTGTACGCACTTTGTTTTGCATTTGTTTTGCTTTTTCTAGGCTGCTTCTGCAGGGATCTATTCTGTATGAGGGAATAGTTTGTTACGGTTTAGTGGCGGTTTCATTTTCACGTTATGTTTTCTAGGCACCTTTCCTTTTTTTTTTTTCCTGTTGTGGTCCCTTTCTGGAAGTTGCATTGCCTGAGTATGGTTTTGTTCACTCTGAAGTTTGCATTGATATGTGAATTTGTTAATGCTTGTCATAAACGAAATGACACTCAATTGAGGAAAGAAATACCATCATACTCAGTCTCAGGTACAACATCATCGCAGGTTATAAACTTTGACCAACTCACCCATGCTCTTACCATTGCATCATGCAGTAAACATCATTATAAAGCACAGTGAATATGCCTTTTATTTTGTCCTTGCTTATTTTTTTTTAACACTAGCCAAGGTATGCAAGCATCGGCAGCAATGTATGGCTAGTCAACACATCAGTGTTAATCTCACCTCTCTACAGAAATAAGTACCGAAAAAAGCGTAGGCAAGAAAAACACGAGATAGAGGCATTTGTGTGTTTCTGGGATAAAAAGGAGAGTGACATATAGGACGAAGACAGGACAGAACAACTTCCTCCTGCATTTTTGCTGTGACTTTTTTTACGTGGCACAAACATGGCAAGTCTTTTGTGTCTCCCTTCAATATTTTCGCTAGAAACGGCTACTATAGTCCGACTGACCTCCGCGCAATTTTTTTTCCAAAGTTGCGTAAAATAAGTATGCCTGTTTTGGTACATTCCAGATTACAGTATGTATCAAAGTTCTTACCTGAATTTTTTTTTTTTAATTAATCTACTGGTTGTTGTTTTGCTTTCTTTCAGCTGGGCATGGCACATGTGGTGGCAGCCTGAGCAACCATGCAGGGGACACATCATGTGGCCGGCTTAGCTGACGACGTCAATGGGTCCTACAAATGGTGCGCCGATCGGCAACAGTCGTCTTCAGTCGACCGTGATCACTGACAGTTTTAGAAATGGGGGGCGTGGAAAGTTCCGGTGATCACATTGTCGTTCTTCAGCTAATAAGATGGTGGCATTCACCGATGAAGAGCCTGAAGACCGAATCAGAAAGAGGAGCATGAACATAATAATAAGTACCTTACATTTCTTAAGTTGTCAATGACCAGACTCGCTTTATCCTGCTCTGCCAATGCGGAAAGAAGGGGCACAGCATAGACCAGAGATGGGTTGCGACATGACCAGAAATGAGGGCAACAACAACAAAATAGTTTCTTTGTTGCCATATCACTTCCAGGGGAATGGTTACCCTCCCCCTGTCGTAGCTGTTGGAGCCTCCAATTGTAGTGTAACTTTGTGTAAACTGCGGCATGCTCCCTTTCATTTTGTCTTCTCGGTCAATACGAATTGAGGCGGGAAATGGCAGGTCGGCTGGCTATCCTCCGACTGCTTTTCCGAGGCCGTCTAAATGCTCTTTGAACCGTCCATTTGGGACGTCTGAGTTGTCGCACCATTCCGTGAGTTAGTTCGGGAAATGCGTTCGGGAGGATTGTAGTTTAGAAGGGAGCTAAAGCATAATTCACCTAACAGGAAATGACAGAAGGTCGTGCGCTGACAGGCTGTCGGGGTGGGGAAACCTCTTGCGGAAGTTCGTAATCTTGGGCACAGAACAGAAGATGGCCCCGTATGGCCCCAGAAACGGGTGCTGGGAAAGACTTCTTGCTTTGCTTTGTCCTATATATGTATATGTATAAAGGGTGGTTCAAGTCACCAGGCTCGATCTAAAATGGACCGTAAAAATCGACGCCTGCACGTAACCATCTAAACTTTTCGTCAAAGGTGTATCTCACAAGTCGGTTTTTTCTTGTAAAATTACAAAGCGTAGATCTCTTTTAGTAAAAAATAGTGCCAAGAAACTTGCCAGGGTCTACGACGGGCGGCGACCCAGACGACCAAGTCCAGTAGCAGGGTGTGTTTGACGTTCGTATTGATAGATGGCGTCGGGAGCAGCGTCTGAAGGTGCAGCCGACCAGCGAAAGATGGCAGACGGCACGCAGACGAAATCCGTTGGCAGCAAAAGTGCCCCCGTTATGCAGACGCGTTTTTGTATGCTTTAAGTTTTGCTTTTAGTGTTCGCATTTATTTTTTAACCGAAGGTACATTTCAAAAAGATTATATTCATTTTAATAAACCACGGTGGTCGCGAGCCGTCGCGATAAGGAGATAGCGCCATCTATCAATACGAATGCCAAACACATCCCGCTACTGGACCCCTGTCGTCTGCGTTGCTGCCCGCCGTAGACCCTGGCAAGTTTCTGGGCCTTATTTTTTACAGAAAGAGAGCTATGCTTTGTAATTTTACAATAAAAAACCGACCTGTGAATTCCACCTTTGACGAAAAGTTTAGACTGTTACGTGCAGGCGTCGATTTTTACGGTCCATTTTAGATCGAGCCTGGTGACTTGAACCACCCTATATATATTCTTGCAGTATTTTGTTGCAGGTTTAAAAAAAGCAGGACAAGCCCCTCTCCCAAAACTCTCTGCTTGCCACGATTGGTGGTTTCCTCCTTTCTAAAATGGAAAGAGTGGAGGGCTTTATGGGAGGAACTTGTCCCGCTTTTCTTAACCTGCAACAGAATACAGAACTTATAGTTATTGTTTTCTGTTCAGTTTTGTGAACTGTGCAGGTCTTTCTTAGGTTATTTGAAAGTGAGCCATTTTGTGTCACTTAAGTCTTAATTGCCTCTCAGTCGCTAGTATCCTTTTTTTGGAATATTTTCTTCCCCATTCCCCCCTGCTCTTGTCGCACACATTTCTCTTTTTAACGGCAGTAATTTCTATTTCGTTCGTAGATTGTGTGGCCTGTCCTGGATTGTGATTGTGCAACTTGGAACCTCTACAAAAATAAATTATATGGTCAGGCAAAAAAAAAAGAAAATTATAGGAAGATACGGTCTCTGACTTAAATATAATCTTCACTATAGTACAATCATCTCAAATAAAAAAAAAGGTATTTAAAAAAAATTGTTGTAATTCGTTACAAATATATTGGTATTAGAAAGGTAGTACACAAAAAATGCCCTATATATTTTCTTGTTCTTTTAATATGCATAAAGAATGAATGGAATAAGCTACCCAATCACATTTTAGAGACAATATTATCATGACACTATTTTTTACAAGGTTTGTCAAAATTACTCCAATGTACGATACTATAGGTCATGACTATTGATGCGGTGCACTGTGCAAAATGCTCGAGTGTCCCCACCGCCATGTTGGCTCACCAGACTCGGTCTGCTTCCCTGCACACTTTAATAAATGAGACGCCTACTAAAATGATGCCTTCAAATTCATACAAAAGTGGCAAAATGGAATAATTAGTGGGCTATCTAACTGAAAAGTATTAACTGACTTTTTCGTTTTGGGGGGATATTGTAAATGGAGAATTGATGCTTTACCTCAATACAGTTTAGTCATGTCATGAAATTTTGATTAAAAAATTTGTAGTGGGTGCAGCCAGCTTCGCTTGTGGAGCCAATAGAGGGATCGACATTACTGACACTCTTTGCTCGCTTAGTTTCAGTTTGAAGCCGCTTACAAAGGTGCTATCTCAAGCCCTCTGGCACCCACTACAAATTCTTTTGTAAGAACTTCATGACACAGTTAGACCATATTGAGGTCGAGCATCGATTCTCCAAATACATTATGCGCCCAATGTGAAGATTTTAAAGGTTGATGGAATCTTTGTACTTAATTAGCTAACTAATTTATTAATTTGCCTATTTTCAAGTGGCCGTCATGGCCACCAACTTAGTTTTAGGGCTAAAAAAAATGCCTAATCCAAGTTCTCTTTTTAAATTCTGTACCGACTAAATAAACTACATGTATGGTGGGTGGCTATAAAACCAGTAAAATAAAATTAGCACACACATGTAGAGCGCGAAAATTTTCATAAAGAGTGTATATTAAAGGGGCTGTGCAACGATTTTAACGTTGAAAGGATTGGCATCTTCTACTTTTGACATTGTTCATCTTGTCACAAAGGACAGAAAACACACACCTGCGAGGCAAAAATTATAATATTCCCCAACCTGCAGCCGCAAGCGGCCACCAGAACCACGCGGCATGACGTCAATGGGGGTCTTGTAGAAAGATAGCAAGTTGTGCGAATACCTGCTGGATAAAAGGTGACTTTTCTATAAATCTTGTCGTTCCAACATAAATATAAATGCTTCAAAAACCTGGTATCATCGACAAAACTTTTATTATACGGAGTTTTAGTGGCGCCATCTATCCTAGGTCCACAAAACCGTCAGCTCTATTTGCTACCGCGAACAGCCGCCAGAAGCCGGAGAGGGAGGGGGACAGAACCGGACGGGTATGGCCGGACCCGGATGAGACTTTCCTCCTTTCACCATGTTGTTCGCGCTGTGCCTGCCAGCACGTGGTCATGTGGTCGCGAGCGGATGAGTTCTCGCTGCTCACTGATGGCTCTAGAGAGAGAGCTTCACCGGGACCCCGCGCGACCCCCATTGACGTCACAGCGCACACGACTCGGAAGATGGTGAAGGAGTTGAAAGGTGCCGAAAACCTCAATCTTTGTCCATTTTTAAAATAAAAACTAGGACATGCAGGCAAAAGCGGTATTTTGTTCTTTACATCAGAAGGGTTGCACAGCTCCTTTAAGGGGTGCAATGTTCTGTCTAAACTTCCAGTGAATAGCTTCCTTATGAAAAATGGGAACCGCATCTTGGATAGATTGAACAATGAGTGACGAGTGCTGGAGCTGTTATTGGGGGTTGCCGCCACAGCCCCCCCCCCCCCCCCCCCCCCAATAAGGAAAGCAGATGACAAGCAGAAGGGATTCGACGACAGCAAGAATGCCTTAATTGTGCAAACGCAATTTCTATTTTTGCTATTTTAAGGGTTAATATCACTGTGCACGTTTGATCTTGGACACATGTTAGTTTACAGTGAGATTATCTTTGAGTCTATAAACCACATTCTTAGGGCGAGGGAAACGAGATGACACCTATGGGGCCATCTCTCAATAACAGCTCGAAAAATGACTCTCGTTTGCGCCAGCAATGTCGTTGAAGTAGTCGGGAATGTTCTCATTTTGAAGCAGTAGCTTCATATGAGAACCCTGCAAGGAGCTTGGTTGCTTGCATTGGAGTTAGATGCACTGTAGCAAGGCCATGGAAGAGAGTCCCAACAACAGGGCGCAGGCATGGCTGTTGGTTTGACGCCACAGGAGGGGGAAGCATTAAGCCTGGTTCAGACAGTTGCGTTTGACTGCATTACGGCAGCGAGAAACCAGGACATCCCTGCTGCTTATATCGCGTGCCAAGATGATTCCTTGAATTGGATTCCACGCTTCATACGAAGCACAGATGTGCCGGTGACTCGCTTTCGGTAGTCGACACAACGCAGTCAAACGCACTCAAACGCAAGGGTCTGAACCGGCCTTTAGAGCACAGCTTAACCTCCTCCCCAACTCCATGCGGCAGTGGGATAGTAACTGCACATTAGTGCTGTAGCACATTAGTGCATGTGATGGAATGTCTAAGCCAGGTGATATTTTGCGGAAGTGAAGCTATGTGGAACGCAAGTTCGTCTGCTGCTTTTGCCGGGGTTGTGGTGACGTCGGAACGCCAAGTTCTGATTGGCTCCAACTGAAGAATTGTGGGTAGACCTCAAAGCCGCCTTGAGGTCTACTCACTCTCCTTCAATCAGAGCCAGTCAGGGCTTGGCACCGTTCTGACATCACCGCAACTCCTGCGCAAGAAGCAGACGACTTGATCTCCGCATAGCCTCAAAATTTCGAAAGGTAGAATCCACTACTAAAATACACCTTTGCTGAAAGTTTGAGCTTTGTATGTGCAAGTGCCAATCTTTCCGGGTCATTTTACAGCGAAACCTCGATTTATAATGCGCCGTATGTAGGCTGTAGATTTTCCAGTGTTTATTTACAAGAGAAATCAGCAGACGTTTGTTTGGTGCTTATTTCTGTCTCAAATCTCGGTGTATTTTGGTGGTTTGTTTCAGAGGGACGCTAAAAACAGTGGTTATCGGTGAGAAAAGTCTCGTAAGAAACAGAGCTCAAGTGCATGGGAAGGTTTTCACTCCTATCTGGATAGAACATTTCCAGAAATCGTTGTTTTTTTTCCAGTTTTAACCGAGTTTGTATTTTTCACACAAACGGGTGCTTATCTACGTTTTTTTTTTTGTTTTAACTGATTTTCAATTCCTGACACTAGCATATGTTTATCAGTGTTCTTTGGTTTTAACTAATTTTGTATTTTTTACACCATTAGATGTTTATAGATTCTTAAAATATTTTTTTATTTTATTTGAATATGTATTTTAGCTACTGACGAATGTTTATTGTTTTTTTTGTTCTAAGTGATTTTGTATTTTTAACACCGACAGATGTTTATCGGTATTTCTCAGATTTAACCGATTTTGTATTTTCGACACCCGACGGACGTAAACCCATCGGGTTTGGCACATAAAATCCCCAGATTTAAATTTTTTTGGTTAAAACCGGAAAGCCTGCAGCCTGCCTACTATACTTGTCACCTTAAGGAAAAAAAGCAAGTTTTGCGCATTGTTCGCATGCTGCACAAAGTAGTTCTTACAAGATTTGGTTGCCAAAGGAAGAAGCGATGCTTTGGCATTTAAAACGTGTACATCTTGACAAGATAACATATATATCTAACCTAAAAACCACCCACGTGCATCTTAATTCTCTGCATAAAGGGGGAAATTAGTAATGCTCCGCAAGGGGCTGGACTCCTTTTTACTACAATTCTCAAGGTTAAAACGTCTATATTGAGATATCCCGGGAGATGGCCCGCCCCAAAAAGATAATCCGCCCCCTATTTTTGAGAAGATTTGCAATTCTTTCAAAAACGCCAAAGGATAGCCCACTTCTGGTAATTGCAGGGCCCCGGTCAATGGTGACCTCGGCAGAAATGGCGTTAATCAGCCACGGCGGGAGATGCACAAACATTGCTGACTGGGAAGGACAATCGTCTTTGGTACACTGACCCTCCCTGCGATCGCGACTTTTGCAGGTTCCTCAAATTTTTAGTTTTTATCGCGCACCGAAAGTCGGTCCACTTCTTAGTTTCACCTGACTTGCTTTAGATGTAGGGTGGGCCATCTTTTGGGACATTACGGTACATGTAAGCATCATGAGACCGGCGTCGACGTCCGTGCGCAGTGCTCACAGCCTGGGCCATCCTCCTGGTATCCGTGGGCCGCCCCGGCACGTTCGCGCAGCAGCCGGACCAGCCCGGCGGGGAGGGGGCGCCGGTGGTGGTGGTCACGGGCCCCGTCGTGCGGGTCTGGGAGCCCACGCGCGGTGGCGCCCCGAGCACCGTGGGCCTCCCCACGCCGCACCACGCCTATGAGGAGGAGGAGGAGGAGCGCGAGAGGCCACCCCCCGTGTTCGTGCGGGCCCAGCCCGTGCCCCTGAGCGAGCCCCAAGGCACGGGATGGGTGCCCATGCTCCCCGGAGGGGGCGGCTGGCTTTCGCAGCCCCACCCGCCCCGGTACCCTCCTCCCACGAGCGTCGTGAGTATACCCCTTCTCCTTATTGGTGAGGCGACCCTTCCAACCCGGAAAACTTGGATTCGTCGGGGAATTTTGAAGCGTCTAAAAAAGTCGAGGGAATTGAAGACACTAGCCGGTTCCGGAAGCTCCAGTACGAAAATATGCGAAAAATGCGTGGATTAGGAAGTAGAGGGAAGGAAGGTCCTAGAGCGAACTTGGGGGCAATAAGCCACAATGGGGACAAAATTGAATTTGGAAGAGCCTAATTCTAGGTCACTGCAGCTCAACAGAGCCAGCCAGATCTTGCTTCCGTAATCGAGGGAGTGCCCGCGCTCTCTCGAACACATGTTCCCCGATTTTCGTACCGGAACTTCCCAGACCCTGTTTCTGCCAGGTGGCACCCTTCTCCAGGGATTCTTTTCGTCGCACTTGTCCAGCTCGCTTGCACCTTTGCATTTAATTGCAGTATAAAGGCACCAGTTATTTATAAAAACGGTGGATTGTCGGGGAGACCGCCAGAAAGTTGACCGAGGTGGGGAAAGTGGGCGGTGCAGCGACGTGCGATGGAGTGGGAGGGTGCAGCATGAACATCTATTGCAGCAAGTAACAGTTGCTCAGGTCCAGCGCAAGCCTCTGCCCGATTCACCAGATTAAACAAAAACAACCCCCCCCCCCTCTTCCAAAAAAACAAACAAACAACGTACACGGGGATTAGTGGAAGTCAATGCTGGGTCTATCTTCCACCTGTCTACGTGTACTTTCTTTGCACAAAAAAAAAAATGCACTAAAAATATTGCACATTTCTCCAAAATGCTTTCTAACAACATACAGTAGGTTTCACTCTTGCAAAGTGCTCCGTTTTTTGTAAAGTTTGGTACAAGTTATCTGGGACACCTTGTATAAAGAATAGCTTGTGGGCCAAATGTGACCCATGACGCAATTGGCTGGCACACTTTAGTGTAAGACTTAGCGCCTTAGAAATGCTCGCTTAAATGGGGTGTGAAGAGAAGGCACAATATAAATCCAAATGTAGTGTTTGAATCGCTGAGCTCGAAAAGTAAATCCTCTCCGAGCTACACGTATGGAAAGAAAAGTGTCGTCTGCATCCGGATTCATTTAGTCGACCCCTCGCTAAAAGTCACAATTGGGTGCTCCTCCGAGAGTAAGACCATTTTTTGTTAACCGAATATTTCACTGGTTAACTCTAATCTTCTGCAGGGTCCCTCGACGTTTGTATTTCCGGCAAGTCGGCCCGCCTACCCATCGGCCCCGCAACAGAACGTTCCACCAAATTCCATTGGAGCCTTCGCACGCGCAAGGTGGAGGGGCGGAGATCCCGCTCCGTACCCGCCCCCAAACGCGATCCCCCCCGCCACCGATGGAGCGATGCGCCACCTCGCAGATGCGACGCCCGCCCAGAAGGCGCCTTCCGACACCAACCGGAATGACGTCCGTCTGCAGACGCCCGGCCCATTTCCGAGCACGGAACCGACTCAGATCCGTGGAACCACGGATCCGACGGTTTCGTTCGACCCCACAACGCCCGCGGACCACTATGCAGTGTCGCCGGCAGCGACGACGCACGGTGTGGCACCAAACAGCTCTAGTCCGCTGCGAGTGCCGGACGATGTGTTGGAACAGCGCAACTCGCGACACGGAGACGCGACGGTGGGTGCGACCGTGGGGGAAGGGGTGACGGCGACGCCCAACGAGACTGCGACGCCGAAGGTGACGAGGACCGAGATACCCGGCGTCGAGTCGCCCGGTTACGTGTTGTCGGGTGGCGCTGTCGCCGGGATTGTGATTGGAGCAGTCTCGCTGCTGGCGCTTTTGGCAGGTATGTTGTCCTCATCGCCTTTGATTTAGGAGCGTTTTTTTTTTTATCCCAAAGTGCCTTGGTTTGTCGCAGTTCGGCAGCAAGTCGTGCGAAAGCCTGTGGCGCATATTGAACATTATGCAAAGTGCAAGTTTGTCTGCTTCTTGAGCAGGGGTTGCGGTGACGACGTCAAGCTCCGGTTGGTTCCGATTCGAAGGATAGTGGGTAGACCTCAAGGCATCTAGTAGTGAGGTCTACCCACCATCCCTCCATCAGGGCCAACCAGAGCTCGGCATTCCGACGTAAGTGCAGCCCCTGCGCAAGAAGCAGACAACTTGTGCTCGGCATACATTCGATTGCAACTTCTGTCCTTTTATTCCTTATAATGAATGTATTTTTTGTACAGAAGGGAGTATGTTTGGCTGCAGCTTGTCAGCTTCAGTGTGAACGCGTGTCGTGCCAACACGTCTTTGTGCAATTGCTATTGCACTATCCTTTTAATAAACAAATGACTCAGTCGTCATTTTGAGGCAGGTCCAAATACAGACTATATCGACATTCAACCGGCACGCTTTACCTTTCGAATTTCAGGAAATGATGGTCGTAGCTATGAAGTTGGGCAAAGGTATAACTGCACAGTTCGGTTTAGATGCCGAAACGTTATCGAAGACAGGAAGGTCGTGCCAGTTGGAGGTGGCACGACTAAAGGATGCCCCCGCCAGCAACTAAGGCGGGACGTCGGAGACACGCGCGTGTCGAAACGCTTCTTCCGCTGCAGGTGCGGCGACATACGCATTCCTGCGGCACCCGTCCCTGAGGCTCCTCGGGGGGCGGGACAAGTCGTCCAGCGAGAACGTGGCCTACATCGACGACTCGGTTCGCAGCGGCTACATGAACGCCCATATCGAGCTGCCCAAGGTGCCCGCCGTTCGTTTCCGTCACAATGCCCGAAACGCGTCTCCGACTGACGCGTCTACTGCATCCTCGTTTGCGGTCCTTCGACGTCTGCCTAACAATGTCACGGAAGCGCGGCGCCATTGCCTGCCTCGATCCCGGCGGTGGGACGGCGGCGGAGGTAGATGCGGCAGGTGTCTCTTCTGCCGCGGCTCGCTCCTGGCCAGATGGTCTGCGGATACGTCTGCGGCAACGAGTCGGGATGCCGCAACGCTGGCAACGTTCGCGTTCCATCCTCTTTTTCGCCGGACCGACCAACCGCCGGAATTGCGACGTCAGACGGCACGACGCGCCGGCTTCCGTGGCGTTATCTGTTGCCGCTTCTAGACCACCTTCGACGCGCGGGCGGTGTACGGGACGCCTAACGCGCCGGTCTAAGGCTCGTTCCGGGCACTGTGGTTTTTGGTGGCTGCCGTAGCGCCAACTCATTCTTGAAACACCGCTTGCAGGAAAACTCCGAAGAGATGACTTCCCTGGACAACGATTCGTTCCTCAACAGCCTCGAGGCGGTGACCATACAGAACTACTGGGCCGACGCAACCAAAAACACCAACGTCTGAGGGACCATCGCGAGCTACGGGGGGTACGGTTAGACGACGAGCTTCACGGACCGCGACGAACGCGATGCTTCGACGTGCGGCTCGAATTTGCGGAGCGACTCGTCATGGGAGCGCAGACTTTTGAACGGTTGTGTTTGACTATTCCGGTCGGTGGATCTGGCTTTTCTGGGCGAAACGATTACTTTGTTCGGTCGCGGCGAGCCGATGCTCAAATTTCTTCGCGGCTAAAGCGGGGCCAAGTTCTCCGACCTTTATCGAACGAAACACTAGACTACAGTCTTCAACAAAAACATGCTTGAAGCTGATTAGAATACAATACTTTTGAAAGTGTGTGACGGAACAACCATTATGCGTGGCACTACATGTCTAGTATATATCAAACTGCCCAATCAGTGTAGATGTAGACTATATACGGACAAATGTACAATTATTGCAAGGACTACAGACACTGGATGTATGCAACGAAACTCTTTGAGCAATCAACCTCGTTTCTCAGGTACCTCTCTGGTCTGGAAGTGATAAACCAATGGATGTAACCCCATCGTGAGACAAGGAACAGTAGAGTTTTGTCCGATCGTCGTAACGAGGTAATGGAGCCCAGAAACGCCAGACCAAGCGACCGGGCAATGTTGCGGCATTGTCGTCGGCACAGTTTTTATTTCTGAAGCACGCGAATGCATTGTTTGCTGACGGCTCACACTGAGGACATTTGGTGTCACATTTTTACTTTGTTTATAAAATAGATCTGTTCGTGCAGGAGCAGGTGTAAGGAGCCGAAGAAACAATGCAAGGTTAGTTGTACTGCCCGATCTTGCCACTTTTAATATATATTTCGGTATGTTTGTTCACCGCACGGCTTTGTACAGTTCACACATTGTTGCCACCACCGGTGTTCGTGTCGAACCACGGTAACTCAGATGCACAGAGGTTTTTGTCCTTCGTCCGGTGGTAAAAAATGGGCTTGGCTGGGGACAGATGTTGCTCGTTTTTTCGCACCTTTTTGAAGTTTAGATTTACAAACAATGCACCGTCGTCCGAAATGGCGCTTTTGTGTCTTACGTTGGGTGTGTACACGTGTGTCGGCACGAGGTTGTGAACGTCCTTTAGTGGCTCGAATGCTTGAAAGTTGTCTTGGGAGATATGCCGATTTCACCTACCGCTTTGCTTCATCACCACAAGGGTGGAGAAGGGTAAGAGTAATCACTTTATGAACCCTAGGAGAAAAATCAGTCTACTGTATGGCAAATACTATTCCTTGAATCTGTGGATCAGATTATGCAACCGAACAAATGTTTACAAGATTTCCAAGAATGCGCCTATGCTTCAGCTGCATTGTTATTAAATGATCCCGAGAACAACTAAACTGCCTGCCAGGGGACAAGGACAATGCGATGTCACGAAGCAGCGAAAAGCCCGGTAAAATCAGTATCGCAGCAATTTGATTGTGTAGTGCACCTCTAAGGAGTGTCGAATCATTTTGTTTTTTTATAACTTAAAGGTCAATAATGCCACTAAATAAGCTATGTTTTGGAGACGATACTTCGGCCATCTTGTTGTTCAAAATATTGTTGCCATTTATCTAGAGCTTTGTCGAAAATCGCGAGAAACGCTTATCCGTCCTCCAGGAACGTTAAAACAATCCGCGACAGAACAAAAAGTCATCGCTCGAGCTTCTGGACACCGTATTTAAAGCTCGGAAAGGCGCACGCTCTAATCATAACTATCAACAATTGCGCCTGCCCTACACTAGGCAACAAGATGGCGAAGGACACGAGACAATCGTGGAATGGATTGTCGGTACTCTGATGCACGTCTTATTTAGTGGCCCTAGCACAAAGCATTTTCAGCAGGGCTGGTCATCTTGGTCTCTTCCCCTCTCCAGCTGCAAAGGTAGGTAAAAGAAAAAAGAGGAGGAATAAGGGGAAAGAGCCAAATCGGGATGCCGAAAATGCATATCGGCCTACGAGGCAAAAACTCGGCTGCATTCTCGTGTGAACTTGGCAAGGCGTTTGCGTGAAAGTAAGCTTAATTCTCAATCCGATCCGGACAACTGAATGCAACGTGAACATGTTTTGTTGGAAATCTCTATGCTTTGCTTCCCTTACGTTTTATCGGGCCAACGTACAGTCTGATTGCATTTACAAGTTGGGTCCACTCCGATGAGATCTGCCACGACCCGGACAAGCCACGTGCATTTTGCCTTATATAAATACCTTGTTTCGTTTCTAGTCGTGGCGAGAGATGTAAATTATTTATTTTCGAAGTTATATTTTTTTTTCCGCTGGAAAACAAGCTTGCTGGGTCTTTCCCTGCGGGTGATTCAATACTTAAAAAGAAATTTTATGATGGAATAAAGGTGTGTGTTTCGATTCACCCACAACTACGAGGTGATGGTAATATTTTTTATTGAAATTCCTTTTTCACAAAAATAACATCAACTTTTAAGTAGCATGAAGTGTATATAAAAAGAAAAGGGGGTGGAAACCCTTTGAAACAACAGTATAAAATTTAATGTCATATAGATCATCTATGATAGAGATAAAATACAGGTCTTTCAACAAGTCGATACCTAGAACAAAAAAATAAACAATTCTTGGCCGACATTGAGTCCTCAAGGACGTTGAAGGCTGTCGCAGTAAATTGGCAGCAAAACATTGCATAATTCTCTTGATTACATAACAGTACCTCCATCCAAATTTTTTTCTGACCTGCCTCCACCGCCTTAAATTTCGTCACCAGGTGCCGTGGGCTTTTTACGCAGCGACAAATAAACGACCGCGCATTCAAATTCTGACAGCTCCTGCGCGTGAAAGCACGATGCTGCAAGAATGGGCACAACCGTTTGTTCACAACCATGCCAGAAATGGAACGGACCTGGCTGCCAAAACAACAGTGTGGAGACAGGTCGGAAAACGGAGTTACCGCTACCACCACCTCGAGATCACAAAGCAGCCCCGAGTTGAGACACGTGCAGCCATGCTCACGGTTAAGCACGCCGTTTCTTCCACTAATGCGCCGTACGTCCTTCGGTCCTGCCAGACATTTCTTGCACAGAAAATAGAAGTCTACGGTTCCGTGGGCTCTGGGCAGAGCGCTTACATACATACGAATGGGTCGACGTAGCGGCGGAGGCTTGACCGTGTGCCTGGTTGCGCGTGAACGGCTGCGAGTGGCACCCGTTGAAAATCCTCAAGCCGTGATGCCCTGACGAAGGCTCTCGACATACTGGGACCTTGCAGGATGTTCGTCGGCCGGGCGGTTAATGGGCGTCCACACCGGCTCGCCGACAAAAAGCCGCATTGCCTTGATGTAGTTCTGCAACATTCATTAAGGAGACCATGAAACGATGCGGCTTTATTATCAAGTGCATCTCGTGCAGTGTGGACAGGACACATTGAAACGTAACGGTTTCTGACCAGAAGCCTCCTTTCTACCAAATAATTCTAAAAATAAAAGGAGGTGCCATTTCTCGACCTCGCGACTGCTGCAGACGCTTCATGAAGTCGGAATGCTGCAGGTGACGATTACCCCGAGTGAGAGCTGGGGGCTAACTCTCGTTGCTTCCTGCAGCCGGGAACTTAATCTCGTGATCGGGGACGAGAGGGTTTCCGGACCTCGCATTTTAAATAACTTTAATAATTTTTTCCCGAGTTAGAAATTTTTCTGCTGCTTTTCTTTCAGTGTGTCACATTTGCGAGGAACCACTACAAAACACAAGGGGCAAGCGGCATTTGGCCAAAGATTACAATTTGTTTCATAGTGCCTTCAAGACTAAACGGATCGGTGAGGTTGCAGGCTCCCGTTTTACTTATCGCCCCATACGTGCCCCGGTATCGTAGTAACTGAAGAAGCAATCGTAATAATGAGTCATTATTATTATTGTTGTTAACTGTAGTAATTGGTGTAGCAGCTTCGACGTCTCGACGAGACCCGCCTCTTTAGATGAAGAAAATGAGTACCTGCTTGTCCAGCGTGAACCGGTGGTAGATTCCGGCCGGCAGGACGAGCAAGTCTCCCCTGGTCACCTGAATCCGGATCCACTTGTCTTCGCAATCGCGCACGTCAAAGTAGCCGCTCCCAGCCAGGATGAAACGGATCTCTTCATCCGAGTGTAGGTGTTCTTGGAAGAATGTCTTGATCTGCGGCCGCAAGTAGTATTGTCGAAAGTTCTGCGATTGGAGATGTAAATGTCTCTAGGCTAGCTGGCGCAAGCTACCGCCCGATAAAAGGGTACAGCCAACACCACCCATTCATCAACCGCCCCATACAAAGGGGAGAGCTAAAAAAAAACAAATTCAATGCCCAAACAATGTATGGCTTGCTACAAGCAGTGGGATTCGAAGCATCTCGACACCCAAAACTTAGGTGTGGACGAGCAAAAGACAAGCACAAACAATATGAAAACGGCTTCTAAACTCGGGGACAAATTTCTGCGGCATTTCAAACGAGATGACTGCGTGTGCACAGCTCTCGTCAATGCTCGAGCAGGCGCTCCGTACCTTGGACTGCGTAGCCACAGAAAGGTTTCCGAAGTGTACAACGCAATTATGTCACCCTTGTTTGGTGTTCCTGTGCCTTGTTCCAAGTGTCTGATTACGGAATGAATGGATAGATTGTATTGATATACCCTTTGTATCGGGCAGTAGCTTGCACTGAAGTCACTGGATCCCTGGAGAACCCTGTATGATTGCCTTATTGGTTCATGGAATGAGCCGTTTGTCTTTGACCTCTCCACTCTTGGTGAACCGATCAAAATTCGCTGGTGATGGGCAGCTTTGTAAAGATGTTTCTTGTGTATACTGATATTTTCCTACCCCCACACTGGTGAAACAAGGATACACCTTCAAACCACCGCCACATGCAGCTCGGTGATTGGAGGCATTAAAAAATAATTTTCCTGTTTTGAAATGTATAAAGGGAGCAATATCATTGGAAGAGGTCGGTGGAGATAACCATCAAGGATAAGTTGATTGCATACAAAGTGCCATTGGCAAGGAACGCTTTCAGTACGACGGTGCTCCATAGTGATCTTGCACCCTTTCGATGCTTTGAAAGGACCGAAGGGGGCGATTGCCATGGCAACGGAGACTGACCAGTTAATCGCCTTGCGAGATTTTGGTGGTCTGGTGTCCGTTTGTGTCCTGCTAGCAGGCAGGAAGGCAATGACGATACTTTCTTGATATCCATGGATATCGAGAAAATAAAGTAACAACCTTTGACAAGCCAGTGATAGGGCAAGGTGGTGCTACTTAAAGTCACTGCAGTGACTTTAAGTAGCACCACCTAGCCTACCACTGGCTTGTCAAAGGTTGTTTTGCGTTTGCGCCTGCCTGTATTTGAAAGAGGGCTCAATCGGTATACCTTGTCCTCGTAGTTTGGCAGCTTGTCCCTCGAGATCTCGATCACGTCCGTGTACGAGTAGCCCCTGTCCTTGCGGATCTTTTCAAGTTCCCCATCCTGCTCGTAAGTGTCGGCGTTCAGCTGCAACAAAGCGAAACGGACATTACAGCTCGGTATGAGTTACTGAACTGTTCCTGTGCAGTGATCCCGGTGTTGGAGCTGGTAAAAAAAAAAATGCTCTTCAAATATCGATTTCAATTGGACTCCATGGGGCGAGTAGGCTGCGGAAAATCGACGAATTTCGCCCGACGGCTGTCGCTCTGCGCGTGGCATCAGGTGAGTAGCTGTTGCGTCGTGCGCAACACGAGCGTGCCGTCGGGCGAAGTTTCTCGGTTTCACGCGCTTGTTGCCTTCCGCCGTGCATCTGCCGCGCGTGCAGGCTCGAAGTTCACGCGCCGGTGGTAGGACAACTGAAAGAACTCGCCTTCCAGTAGAGCACTCCCGACTTGTCGCGAACTTCGTCAATCGAGACTGGCACGGGAGGGTCCAACTGATGCTCTTCGCGTTGGTCGGTCGTTGTGTCGCTGTCCATGTACCAGGCTTGCACCATTTTGTTTTTTTTTTTTCCGCGAAGGGAAACGCGCTGTTAATCAGCAAACTTTCTAGGGCGCGTGACTCGAAGGCAGCACCTGACTTTCTGCTAGCGTTTTCCCTCCAGCTGCCCTGCTGCTGCTCCACCTGTTCCACGAAAGTAAACAACAGCCACTGACGCAAGACCAAAGTTCTATGAGTTTCGTATTTACTTTAAACCTTATTTGTTTTGTCCGGACAAAATTTTGCGAACCTTAAACATACATATATATTTACTTCGTAACATTTCGTATCGAGTTTTTTTGTTTCGTGCTTTTCTTTAACAACACTCGCTTGGCAAGTTGTGAAGTGGTTGCAAACACTGTGAACGACTCGCTCGCTCATGTGGTCTGCGTCTGCGTTCGCTGGCTGTCAAATGTTGCGGTAAATTATGAACCAGCGTCGGTATTTCAGGGTACCGCTAATACCACCGATACCACCTCCAATCTACTATTCGCGAAATGCGCCAGCCTTTCTGGCCCGTATACGTTTTCTGCGACCCATACGGCCCAGACTATTACGGGGAATACGGCAGGCCGTCGAGATACCCAGCCTTCTCAGCTCAGTCGCGTGCTCTGACAAGCTTCCTGCGCCGTGCACCCCGTGCTAGGATGGAACCAATGGAACGGCAGCGGCGAAGCATACTGGCGACGCCCGCAACGGAGGATGTAGCCGAGCAAAAAAACGAATCCGGGGACCACGATGTTCGAATCCGAGAGATCACCGAAGACATGGAAAAAGTGGCAGTTCATCAGGGCCCAGCAACATCTCCGCTGGCGGGAGCAAACAAAAGTGTCGATGTTCCACCGAAAGACGAACACCAAAGGACCACGGTAGCGGCCGCAACCTCTCAGAGTGACGTTGCCGAGCAGACTGACCAATGGTTGTACCAGGACAACCAGGGAAGGGTCCACGGTCCCTTCTCAGGAAGTAGGATGGCTGCCTGGTTCGTGGCGGGGAACCTCATGGTATCGTTGCCAATCAAGCGGACCTGTGACGCCGAGTTCCAGACGCTTGGCCAAGTCATGAAGGCTTGGGGCCGGGTCCCTTTCCAGAGCGACGGATCACACCTTGGTGGTGGTCCCTTCCTGCCACCCATGCTACCGGTGCCCTTGCTCCAACGAGATTTATGGTCCGCAAGCGGAACGTCGTGCAGCCCTACGCAACAACCTTCTTCAGCAAGAGAAGACGTTCATGAAATGGGCTCGAAGGACCAGCCACCGCTTACCTCATTTGAACATGAAAATACTAAATCACCGGACATGAGGCCTGACCTTGAAGAGGGAAGGGTGTCGTCGGTGTCCAACCCAACTTTGATGGTGTCAGCTTTTCAGCCCATTCAACCAGCATCACTAGGTGTGCGCAACTTGTCAGCAAACATTCACGATGACTCTCAGAAAGCAGCTGTGCTTGGTAGTAATAGGGAGCCTCTCGAAGGAGCTTGTGGAGGCTACGCCATGGTTCAGCAACAACCAGAGGTGCGTCCACTTGCATTGTCGACCTGCGTCGACACTGCCAGCTCTGTGCGCTCACACGATTCAAGGGGGACAACAGCTTGGGGCCATCGAAATCCCTCGAGTGCTCGCACATCCTGGAATGAACCAGAGTTTCCTGCCATCTCCAGAGATGCGTCTGTGAATGCTCCAACGTCCAGAGAACTTTCTCGGGGGGAAATCCTGCCAGGGCCATCACTTCCTTGGGAGCGGCGTTGCGCAGCTGACAGGGAGTTCACACGCTGGACTTTTGAAGCTTTAAAAACTCTGCCATCTTACGTCCATGCTCCAACATTTTTGGAACTCCTCAGAGACGTTGACTCCGAAAAAGAGATTGAGGAGTACATTCTTATGCATCTCGGCGAAGGCGACGATGCAAAAAAGTTTGCACGGGAGTTTATTCTGCAAAGAAGGCTGTGGAAGAATCTGACTGGCTAGAAGAGTTCAGCCGTGGTTTTGGAAGATTTGTAGTAGCTCGATGCATATCCAAGTCATGTTGTGCTCACCCGTTTATGCAGCAAAGGACAAGCGAAAAGTTTTAGTGGCTGGAGGAGTTGCTATGGTTTTTGATGACTTGTAAAAGTTTATTGTTAATGGGTGTGCCGGTTTGATGCTCAGCCATACAATGTTGTGTGTAATTATGCATTACTTTCTTACAAAGTCATATGTAGTAAGTGAATGCTGACATGCCACTGGTCTGGCACATTTTGTGTGTTCCTGGATCATTATCTGCTTGTCTTGACGGGTCTGTATTCATTGTTGCAGCAAGGCTACTGCATTTTTGTACCGAGTAAGCGTCCTCGGATTTTTGAACTCCAAATAAAGCAATGACATCCTTAGAATAATCATCCGATTGATTTCATGTTGGGGCAATGCAATGATTTTTGTACTTTACGCAATACCGCTTGGAGCGAATACCTAATGTTAACGACATGTGAAACACGTGTTTGTTTTTCACCATTTGCAATAGAAGTTGCAGAAAAACGAGCAGCTTTCACCCTCAACCTATAGCCAGAACAAGTGGCCACGGGATCTGGAGACAATTATATGCCGCCAATGTTGATCCTAGCTGCGTGCTGGGATTGGCAAAGCACAGGACATGCACTGAGTTCCAGACATGTTAGGGTTCGGCTATTGTCGTCATTGCAGAGATTGGACATGGGCCACTACCCGAATGCTTGTCGAGATATTGATTATCAAGAACCCAAATTGAGTGCTCACACAATGCTCAAGTACAAGCTATGAGCTGCATTCAAATATTGTCACTGGGGGATACTGCAATCCCCCAATTACCATTTGTTTAGACCACCTGGGACGGTGGAAGAAACAAGACAATGTCGTCTTGTTTCTTCCACCCAGTCTCAGGTAGTCTAAAAAAAAAATGGTAAACCTACACCAGCTCGCCTGCGCCCTTACTGTTTTTTTTTTCATTTCATTAATCCCCCAATTACGTCATCAAGTTTTGTGAAAGAGAGATTGAAAGAAAACACTCGCTTTTGTCCTGGATGTTACACAAAAACAAAGGTGTTTCTTGGTCAGTGGTGTTGCGTGCAGGTATCTTGGGCCCCACTAGCGCCAGGAAGCTCGTGCAAGTGGAAAACAATCCAAGCGAATAGCGTTGCACGGGCGAATTTTGGGCTGGAATAAATGAATTTAGATTGGGATTTTACTAATAGCATAATGTTTAGTGGACCAAAAGAGAGAAGGGAAAAAGGTCAAAAGCCTGATTTTCGGTACGAAAATTTGAAAACACAGCAGACTATTGGTACCTCGATCCTTCCCTTCGAAAGCTCTCTGCCTTTTCACTGCGATACATCCGCGGTACCCAAAGCGCGTCACCCGGCCAAAATCACCCAAACGCACGCGGCATGTCACACGACCTCACTTATTCCCTTCACCCGTAAGCTGACAGTGCGGTGGAAGCTACGCGCTTGCCGGACCAATCAGCCGCCTCCTCTTCATCAACTGACCTCATTCTCTATGCTCAAGGGAGCGTGATCACGTGGCAAAAGTGTGGCTGGGCCCATAGAGTTATTACACCCAACGAGCACGTAGCTTGCACTGCACTGTAAAGCTTAAGGTGAACGGGGTGGGGAAAGCAACTTTTGTCTGAGTTTTGAGCGACGGGCTAATCTTCTAGGGGGAGAATGGCGGTGTCGGGTACACAAACAAAAATCGGAGCAATTTGTTGTTTTTTTTCGTGCAAGAGGGGAGTTGTTTTTTTTTTTTTTTTTTTCGTCTTCTTGAACTGTTCGGTTCAATGCGCGATTTGTGAGTTGATGATAAAAGCTGAGAAGGCAAAAGTTGAAAAGTTGTTTCATGACCCCTTTAATTTGAGAAGACATGATGACAAGGACGTAGGAAGAAGTGACACCACAGAGCGCTAACTTTCAACTGATTTAGTTGAAAGTTAGCGCTCTGTGGTGTCACTTCTTCCTACGTCCTTGTCTTAAAGCGCATCATGTCTTCTCAAGTACCATACCAACTAGCCCAACAATCAGCACTTGTCCCTTTAATTTGCCGCTTCAGTAGACTTCACGCACCTAACTGGTTTCGTTTTCAAACAAAGTGAACAGAAGCAATGTGATTATATTTAACTTGATTATGTTTCTAAAGTAATTTCTTTCATAATTAAACATCACGTGACTGTACATTTTACGACGTAACGATGGCTGTTTTACCATCAAAAGTTGATACGGTTGACACTCGTAACCCCCGACCGCCAGAGGGGAAGAAAGGAAGGCGTTGCGGCGTTCGCGTATGGTTCGCGTGGTTCGCACGTTCGCAGTTCGCGCCGTTCGCGTTTGTGTTCACTCTCTTTTCCAAGCATGATGGCGGAAGTCAAATGACGTTAAACATGTGATAGTTGTCGCGATATTGGCGATACTTTCAAACGATGAAGAAAAACAGAAGCGAGATGGTAGCTGCTGCAGTTGGTCGCTACCTGAAAGGTCGTCAATACATGGTAAGCAGTGACATTCTCCCGCACAGTTGCGTTTGATGTCTTGAGCGTACTGTTGACGAAGTGGCGGACTCCTTCAAAATTACTTTGTTTCTTTTTCTGAGAGCTCTACATCTGTTGTTGTGTATTTCATAAAAGCGCCCTTACTGGCGTGATCTCGCATCTGCGCACTTATTTCAAGTCGGCTGTTTGGTTACTCGGTACTGCCCGTCTAACTTGACCGGACCACACATAGACACCTCAACAAGCCCTTGCAGCCTTCCAAATGACTTTATATACGTTCGACGCCAAAGAAGCGCTCGAAGAAATCGAGAACATGAGCACGGACGACGCCACGGCTCAGGCCATGAGGAAACGACTGCACGACTTACAATAAGTGGGCCTCGGCCTCGTCTTCTGTGGACGCCAGCACACACCGGATTGGCAGGAGGGAACGCAGTGGCACATACCACAGCCACGGCAGCCCGAGGGAGTATTGACTCAGTCGCCCCTTACCCTCCTCTCAACCTACCACTTAATCCCTATGCATGGATCACAGACCCGTTGAGAACGGCATATCGATGGTACCTCTCCTTTATCAGAACCAAACACCGCAGGGAACGTAAACAGTTTCTTACAACAATAACACATCTGCCCCAAGTCGTTCCACAACTAAAACTCTCGCGCACTCGAGAAGTATTCTTAAACAAAGTATTCGCAGACGCAGCCTTCACACCGCATATCATCAGGAAATGGTACCCCCAGCCGCGGACACGCCAGTTTGCTGCAGTCACTGTGGATCGGAGTGCAGAGCTAATCTCCTGCACCTCATCTGGGACTGCCCACGCTTCTCCACCGGCAGGACAGATATTCAGGATATACCACATGCCGATCATGACATTACTTGCACACCTCCGAACATCCCCCCCCCCCCCCCCTAGCCAATACATGCTAGCCCAATATGGTAGTAAGAGTGGCCTTGCGAGAGAAGTGTGAGGTGACTCCTAGTACTTGACCGGCAGGAAGATTGAGAAGCAGAACGACCACCAAGATGCCTTCTGCACCCCAGCGAGATTGTCAAGCGTGCACAACTCCTCGCAGATACCTTGTATCCCCCTCCTCAAACCCTAATCCCACACCACGGCTTTAACCATCCCCTTCCCATGTGGTCCAATAAATAAATAAATACGTTCCCTTGCACCCTCGGCGCTTGGATTTCTGACGAAGAAGCAGTGTGTGAGTTATACGATTTCAAGCCTAAGAACTTTCCGACCTTCTATATTAAATTTTTAATTCTTTGCAACTTCGCAAGGTTTACACTTTTTTCTCGGTTTGCCATAGCATAACGGTTCAACTGGCCATCTCGTCATCAGCTCGGCTGCAGAAATTTTCCAGGTGTAAATAACTCCCCTATAGTAACGTTCTGGCCTTTGTGGTAGGTTTATTTTCGATAACATGCATCTATGGCTGGTAGTTCAGCTAAACGATCGTCTCAATTTTTGTTTCTTTATTCGCCATGTCCTCTCCCCAGACAAGAAAAATCGTTTTGTCCAATTGTGCCTGGAACTGTTTCATGCAGGCAGAATAAAGCTAACCCCATTCTCATCTTTGCCCAAGCGTAATTTCATTAAGTCTGTATCAAAGTATTGTGGTGTCTTTTATTTTTGGCAGTGCAAACGCTCAATAGGTCCAAACTCCAATCACAGCCCAAACCAATTAGCCGTTCAGTGGCTGGCAACAAACTAACTGCTTTCTGTTGGCACCCTAAAAAAAAAATTTGACTTAGCCGGAAACCTGACAAGTGAAAGCAAACTTTCCATGTCTTTCTTTCACAGGACTGTGACTCCTTCAAGAAAACCGACCTGAAGCTTCAGCAGAGCGTGAGCGACCTAGTCCTGAGCGGCGTCGTGGCCGCCGAGACGGGCACCAAGAACCTCTTCAGCTTCAGCGCAATCAGCAAAGACGCCTCTTCCATCGATCAACAGTTCACAAAGTAAGTTTGCTGTTTGTTGTACCAGAAAATAGGTGGCGCTAGCCACTATATGAGCTACGCTTCACAGTAACGACTCTTCAACCCGCTTGGTGCTTAGGATCATTGTTGCCAGTTGCTTTCGGCTTTATCTTAAATTGCAGAGAACAGTTTTCTGCCCGCCAGAAAGTTTTAAAGGGATACTGAACTGAAATTTCGAGCTCACAAAACAGGGCTGGATAGATAGGCGGGACGCTGCAGAACCCAAAAACATCACTCCTACAGCGATATCTCCAACGGATCGCCAGTATTTTTGGAAAAGAAGTTTGCGATTGAACACGGCCGACGAGGCCGACGAGACAAGGCACGTCACGATTCCCATTCCCTCTCCTCCTCGCTTCATTCCGTCGAGCTGGTGAACCGAAGCGAGGCCGCTTCCCCTCATTCTCAAATCCTCCCGGAGGACAGTGACGTCAGAGACCTCGCTTCATCGCGCCCTTCTTTTCCAAAAGTACGGCCATCCGTTTGAGATATCGATGTATGACTGATGTTTTGGAGTTCGTAGCGTCCCGTTCAACGCTTCTACGGCCTTATTTTGCGAAATACAAATTTCGGTTCAGTATCCCTTTAAGCAGTCTGCAACACAGCAAAATAATATTGCCAATGCTTCCTGAGTTTGTATCTAAACTGTAGGAAGCCTCGTTAAATCATAACAATTGCCAATTGCACCCGCTCTGCGCAGAGTACAAAAATGTCAAGCGCCCACAGGATTGGAGAATGAAATTCCGTTATTCTAAGCGTAGCAAATCTAGTGACCCTAGGTCTAGCCACATATACTTGTTGCGCCGAAAATATGGTTGCTACAATGCATTCCTCTCGCAGGCTCAAGAACTTTGTCTCCGAAGCTTCCGAGCCGTTCAAGTCGGAGCTCAGCTTCGTCCTGTTCCCCATCTTCGTTCACCTCTACCTGGAGCTCGTCAGCAATGGGCAGAAGTCTTTAGGTTTGGCCTCGCTAAAATAAATTGCACGTAAGAGAGGACGGGCAGAATGGAGAGCAAGCTGCCAGAAAGCTGGCCCCTTTCTTTCGCGCCTGTTGCGCTCAGACACACCTTTTAAGTATGGGCAACCCGTGTTTCTTAGAGACTACGCTCGGAAATACACGATGCGGTTGTGGGCGGAATGAGCTAGGACATCTTAACATGCCTGCCTTGTGTATTACTATAGTCACGGATGGGATGAGTATGGCGGGGGATCTCTTTCCGATGCCCGGCTTTCGGTATGCTCTCGTTCCCTTCCATCATGCTTGTGCTGTATTTTTCTGCTTGAAGCTCTCGAGATGCCGAGGCGTCAAAGACAGGAAAACCGAAGAACTTGCTGGCTGTTCTGATCCTCTCCGTGGCTATAGACCTTTCCAGCGCTCATCACCCGGGCAAAAAATGCAGAGTCACTGGGCCGCGAAGGCAAGCGTGGCGTCTCATATTTCATTGACGAGAGCTACTGCGCACGCTCAGAACGCCTTCCACAGCCCACTAGACAAAGACGGCAGTGCAAAGAAGACAATTGGAAAGGTCTATAGCACCATAGAGGACAAGAGCACAAAAGACACGGACAAGTAGATGAACAGAACAGGACAGGACAAAGCGCTCTTGTCCTCTATAATGCATTACCAACTAGCCCAGCAGTTAATTCTGATATAGTCTATAGCACCACCTGGCTACGATGGTGGGGGCGGTTATCTGCCCGACGAATCTGCCCAGCATCCGCACATCCGCAGCCTATACCCAGCAGCGCTACTGTGATTGCAAAGCACGTTATTGTGTTCCCATTTTTTTGGTCCACAATTCATTTTGCACTTTTCCCACGAGACTGCGCCTGTCTGAGTTGCGTTGCTGCTAGTTCGGGCACGAGGTCCCCATTACTTGACTTTATGCATTGACCACTAGGTGTCGGCACCTCATTTGAAATAAAAAATGCCGAGCCTTTTCATTCATGTCAGTAGGAGAATGTGCGGTTTTCTTCTTTTTCTTTTTTTAAGCAGACAGATGGGATGGCATCTCAGAACCACCTACTCTTTTTTTTCTTCTTTTTCTTTTTTCATAATTTTTTTCATCTTTTTTTTTTTCCAATTTTTTTTTGCCCTACACGAGCACGTGATCTCACGAGCAGAAGCACGAGCACCCGACGCCGGGCCTACGGCGGACGGACATACGGACATGGCTAGCCCCTAAGGAGCTTCGCCCCTAAAACAAAAAGACAACATAAAAGCAGGAGGAAGAGAGACCGCGCCTGCGTAGCGACGCCTCAAACATAAAAAGAAAGTGGACTTTGAAAAATGGAAGGAGTTGCAAGGCGGTCCAGGAGGTGCTGGCTTTTGTTGTAAAAGACGCAGAAGACGATAGTCTTCCCAGTGCTAACAATCGGAATTTGTGCAGTGTATTTAACGTGACCGAAATAGCTTTTTTTTTTGTGCTACGACGCTCTCCTCTTTTTTTTTTTGCACACCTGAGAAGTTTGATTTTTTTGTGGCTTTGCTTTTTTGTTAATTTCAGTAATAGCGTCAAATTTGCGTGTGCACAATCCGCTTCTTCTGGAGCATACTGACATTGCAGCAACGTACATGGTTCGAAATTGCCTTTTGCTTCTTCATCTGGAGACAATCTTAATGGGATTAGCCAGCTCGCCTACTTGACAAAACAGTTATAAGCAAGACTTTAATGAGAAATGGGAATTGCAACAACAAAACAAATTGATTGATAAGAACAGTAAAGTTGAAGCGTAGCTATGTTCTGAAATTTTTGTACATTGCCCTTCAAAACACAGCACGAAGTACATTCGTGTTTTGCTTGGCTTACACAAGTTTTTACAGCGGAGCTTTCAAGGGCTAGGTTCCCCAGTATCGTGTCCGTGGGCAAACAAATCTCGACACAAAACTCTGGACAGCGACCGCCATCTATAAGCGACGGCGGCAATCTTTCCAGCCTTTTCATTCTGGCTTGCCGACTTGCGGCCGGCCATTACTTCATTCCCACCATATATGGTACAGCTTCGCTGGTCTTCCTTCTTCACCAGAGTGGAAAGGCTGAAAGTTATTTGTGACAGAGTTTTCTTCAGGAGAGCCCTAAAATTGCACCCTGAAAGCTCTAACATCTTTCTCACGCGAAGAAAATATCCTTCACTCATGAGGTTGCACCTATTTTTTAACATTCAAAGTAGCGAATACTGGTGAACATTCTTTTCTTATTAGTCACCTTGCACGAAGATAGGCAAAACCAATGCGTTGTGGAGAATTCGTCTGCTAGCGGGAACTCCAAGCTTGCCAGGGGTGCCGCGATCACTTTTCGCCCGCGCTCCGCGGGAGTTGCCAGTATTGGCTTATATGGGATTTGGCTATTAGTCATTGACGGGACGAGGAGTGCAGGGCGTCCCTTTACGACGCCTGGCCTCCGGCACGCACTCATTGCCGTCCGTCATGCTTTGGCTGCACGTGCGCGCTTGAAGCTCTCGAGATGCCGAAATGTTACCGAAGGTAGAAAGCTTGCGCAGGAGGAGGGTAGGCTGAAAGACCTCCCTGCTGTTCTTGTCCTGTCGGTGACCATAGGTGGCGTAAGCCACCATCCGATTCAAAGGGCTCAGTGGCACGCATCCATCTGTCATGGATTAGTACCGACGAGAGGACGGTGTCTAATTGCAATTGCTGGCCCTTACAATTGCTCCACAGCCCAGAAGTTCCACGGACGGCATCGAGGGATGTTCCAGTCGTCCGACCAGTTCCGCGTCGTCGTGGACGTGCTTCCCAACATCTCGTCTGCATCGGATGTTCCGTCGCATCCCCAAATCAAAGAGTTCAAGTTAGTATCTGTCTTCGTTGCTCTCTGATGTTAACAATACAATCACATTTATGCTGTTCAGAAAAATTGCGGCGCTGCGGGAAGGCGAGTAGCAAGTACCAAACATGACGCGTCGGCTACCGTCTGCTAAACACGCCAATCGAAGACTCGTTGCAAGCATCGTAATGGACACTTTTCAAGAGTTTGCGCCAACGCCCATCTGCCATTGCTTGCTCACCTACTCTGAGCGTGTATTGGACACAAGGGCTCTGTCAGCATTCAGCGTGAACTCGGCTCAGCTCGTATTGGAAACGAGTGCTGCTTCAGCGTTCGGCGAGGATTCGGATCCAATCACGTGCTTCGTGAGGAAGCAATGGTGACCGCCGATGTTGCTCGATCGACTTTTGGAAAGAGCCTATTGTACCGACTGTCAGCTACAGCACTGTTGGTTGCAGAGTGTTCTTGTGCTGAGGGATTTTCGGACGAGGGCTCTGGGATGCCCGCTTTTATAGTTTTATGACAATTGTTGACTTCACTGGGGGAGGGCTTATTTTAAAGCACAATATCTGTCTTGCGTGAAATAATTTGCTAAGAATATACTTTACATCAGTAATTTTATAATTGGTTTGAATACTGGTGCTGACGTTGCGAGCCTTTTCCGGCTCTGGATGTGAAAAAAGTTGTGCAAAGCTTGCAGTGCTCATATAGCAATTTGACATTCCGAAATCCTAAAATATTGTAATGCTCATTTAATAAAGAATTATAATTTTTTTTTTTTTAATTTTAGTGCAGGGAGGTGCTTTTGACATTCCCTTTTGAGTTGTTCCCTTAGCCTCGACTCGCTTTCTTTCAGAGAAAACAAATACTCCGTGAAGCTATCGAGCGACACCCTGGAGTATGTGCTCAGTTTCCTGAAGGTGAGTGTTAATCAGTTGATCAATGTTTATTTTTATTGCGCTTAGCAACTGCTTGAAGGCCTTCACGGTAAAGCCAAAAACACATAGACAGTCGAATCTCGTTAATTCATACTCGAGAGAAACCGAAAATTTGTTTGAATAAAGCAAAGTTTGAATTACCGGGAGTTTTCTCCCATAGAGACGCATAGGATGGACCTTCATGTTAGTTTGAATTATCTGCAAGTTTGAATTAACGAGATTCGACTTGTAATCTGTTAACACCGTGCATAAATCCAGGTCCGGTGTCACATTCTCTCTACCAGCAAGAAGTCTGTTGTCCATGTAAGCAGAGTATCCACCAGTTGAACTGGCATTGGGGGGCCAGCTGGGAGGCACAAACTGAACGTGGATAAGCACCGAAGGCTGCCTAAGTTTATCAAAATATATGGTTTTTAAAGCATGTAATGCTTTTAACGTGACCCCCAACCCCATAATTTTGTCCGGGCATTTTTTGCTAAATTTAGCGGGGGAAATGTATAGGTCCCCTGACATCATGTGACCTATACACCTTGGGGGAATTGACGGCACGTGACCCATCCGTCACCTCAGTTTCTCCGCTAACTTTTGTGGGAAAATTCGCGTCGTGTGACCTAGACACCAATCCAGTTTTCCCGCTAAATTTAGCAGGTGAAATGGACGTCACGTGACCTATACAACCATTCCGTTTCCCCGCTAAATTTAGCGGGAAAATATATGTTGCGTGACGCACCTATTCCCTCGCCAATTCTCTCTAGTGCATTGCATGCACTATAGAACTTTGAAGGAAGGGGTTGCTGCCAATTTTTCTATTGCTTTCTCTAACCTTCATATAGTGTTTCGACTAATAATATTTTCACAAATGACAAATGGTGCTTTATAAGTATGGCCATTGACAATAAAAATTGCAGGGCTACCCTTCCCGATGCCCAGCCTCCAGCGTGTGCTCGTTGCTTTCCAGTGGGCTTTGGCTGCGCTTGCACACGCTCGAAGCTGTGAGGCGACAGAGTCCTTCAATACGCTAATGGTCATGAAACTTCTCTGTAACGCTATGGGAGAGCTTGGTACATTACCACGTGCGGCCCTAGTGTCGACAAGAGGGCTAAGAGCCGCCAGGCTAGCCTGCACTGCTGGGAGACTGGCAGCCCGCAAGTCTGTCGAAATTTCGAACCCACTCTTAACGAGTCACTTATAAATCGAGATAATGTGTCATCGCACTGACAGCGTTTCTCTTTATTGTAAGTATCTTCGGCTCCTTACACTCAGTCAGTTGCTCAATCTTTTGTATTTAAAACAGTCTCCAGAATAAGATCAGTTTTTCTTTTCTCAAAACGACCTTTCAATACCCCCTCACCGTAAAAATTCATCAATGCATCTTGCACCATCTAGTAGGGGCAGTGCGAGCCAATATGCTTAATTGCCTAGCTCTTCTTCAGTTGCAAAAGCATTGTTTTCTTTGAAAACAACCAAAGAAAGCTTATTTGTGAGATATCTTATTATAAATCAATAAAGAATTACCAGTGCTCGCACACAGTGATCAAATACATGCATAACAAGATTTCGGTGTACTGAAAACTAATTGTAATCGCGAATTTGGGGTGGCTCACTGTGAGTGGGGCAGCCAATCGAGAATGCCCCTTCCAGGGCAGTGGCACCCCTAGTGGCAGGTATCGATTCTGTAGCAAACTTTGGCCGAGGTTTTATGACCGGTGGGGAATTGAACGACCCTGGAGATGCCAAAGTGTTGTCAGAGGTAGGAAGCTTGCACTGGAGACGGGACAACTGAAAGACATTCCGGCAGTTCTCATGCTGTCAGACTAGAACGGAAACATGCTTTAGTCGAGACGTCTTTGTTTGTGGTGTGGCATTTTACCTCGGCCCAAGTGAGGAAAGGAAACATTGGCTCATCGACTGTTTAATCCATTGAAGAATATTGAATCATCTGTTCAATTTAGTTGGAACTTGTGCTGCATTGTCTGCGATACATACTTCTAATAGACATGTTAGGGAACTCGTGGCATGCAGAAATGACTTGTAAAACACACTTTCGTGAACCGCTTGTTTTGGTTTGTGCTTACAGGACAATGACAACCTCATACTGCTCCAAATCTTCAACTTGCACGTCGACATCGATGGTGAGAGCTCCTGCTGCCTTTGAGTGCGGCATTTGACCATTTTTTAGATTGCCTAGTGCCATGGACAATATAGGATCTTGTTGTTTGGGCTGCACAAGCAGGCTCCCTCATTATTCACACTTTCTAGTATTATATACTTTCTAAAGCGACCGTGAAAGGTTTCAGACTCTTCTTTTCGAAGTGTGTTTTGTAGAGTGAAATAAAAGCACATATCGATAGCTGTCTTGGGCCAGACGCTTCATTTTCATCATGACATGAACATATGATGTGCACCTTGGGACTTGCGTCATATGGACACTCAAAGCATTTTTTATTAGAGGTGACAGAGAAAGCACTTTCATGCTGTACCAATAAAAACAAGAAATGGGTTTCAATGAGCTATTCTTAAATTTGAAGTTCACTTAGTCCAAGGTATTCTGCAGTTCCCGTAAGCTTAGAATTACCGGGAGTTAAATGTATTTCGGGAAAGAACAGGCCACTGTTTTGTGCCCATTTTGTCGTTCGTGACATGTCACCAAATGATGAACATTCCCAGAATTTTCTAGTTCATATGATTTATGGCCACATCATGTGCTATCAGGTTTTGACAATGGTTGCAACTGCTCCTTTTTGGCTTGGATGACAAGTGAACAAGGAAGGTCTTATTTCGTCATTCAAATAATGTCGCACGTGGCAAGGCTTAGGGCAGTTGATGTGTGCACGAGTGTGAGAGGAACCAAGTTGAGTGTTACATTTTTTTACGAGCTTTAAGTTCCAATGCTGGAAACAAAAGCCTAGTGTATGTTTTCTGATTTGTGCATGTCGAAGTTTTATCCTAAACATTACCATTGCTCAGAAGCAACTTTTTTGTGCCACGTTGTCAAGCCTGGCATAGTTTCCACAGCACGATCAAAACTACTCTCACAAGCATGCCCGAATAAGATGCAAGGCGAAGTCACGTGCTCATGCAGCAGTGCAGGGTTGCAGTAAGGTATGGTCACTTACAGGACAAGAACGGCAGGGAGGTCTTTTGGTTGTCCTGCCGTCAGCGCATGTTTCTTACCCTCGGGAACGCTTTGTCGTCACGTGCGGCAGAGAGTGAAGCGTGCCTGCGCAGCCAAAGTAGGCTGGAAGGCAACGAACGCGTGCTGGAGACGAAATGTCCCAAAGGAGACTCCTTGCCATTCTCATTCTGTAATCGAAGTCTGGACAAAATAGTGCAAACAAGTTGACGTCGAAAATATGTAGCTGCCACACTGAGACCATTGCTTTCTTCGAGGAAAAGTTTCATTGAGTGAAAGTTTCACTCAAACCTTTGTTTGAGGGAAAATTTTTGTAACAGCTTAAATTTACAGGCTCAGGCTTGAGATTTACGGCTCTTGGAAGGTATTCGGTGACCCCAGTTTGTTCCACAGTGCACGTTCATCACGAAAAGGTTAACGGAGACGGCTCCCAGGGGGCGCCCCTGCTCCAAGTGCCGTCCGCTAAAGGCGACGCGAAGCAGACGACGCATCCCGCTGAGCAGGGTCACAACAAGGAGGCGCTGGCGTCTCTGCGCCAGATCATGAAGAAGGTCCGCGAGGGTCCGCCGTGCATCCCTTCCATCTGCCTCTACACGCTCGCCCATGGAACCTCGGGGTGAGCACTTGCCCACTTCACTCTCTGCTTTGCAAGGGCTCTGCTGCCATTTTGGAACTGCTTGTTAGCCCGCACTGGACCTGGTCCCTTGGAACATAGTAGTAACGCGTCGGAGGCAATATGTGGTATACTATTTGAAGTCGCGGGCAAATGGATTACTGGTTCAAGGGCACTTGGGTGCAAAACTAGATCCCTCTGACAGCTGACATGTCAGCCATATTCTGTTTTCTCTTTTAACCCGAAGTCGGTATAGTATGCAAATAAGCCTTCTTCCTTCTCTTCTGCTTGCAGAATGAGAGAAAGGGTAACAAGTTTATTTACTCTCAAACTCTTATTTCTGGAAAGAGTAAATTCAATTTAAAAATGCACAAAACAATTTTTTTTTTTCTCTTTGCAACATATTTGGTGTTGATCTGAGCAGCTAACAATGGGAGTGAGGCGTCAAGCTGGCAGTGTGGTAGTCCTTGAAGAGTTTCTTGGAGTCTCAGTAACACTTTCAACGAGCGCAGATGTCGAAGCCTTGGTGAGATAAGCAGGCAGGGTTTACACCTTGTGCATCCATGTGGTAATCGCATGCACTGACAACTTGGCCACACACTCTGCGGTATCTTCGGGCTTGGCTTCTCGTCTTAGTTGTGTTTCACATTTTGCCAGGTGTGGTGCCAGTGGGGGGAACATTCATACGGGATTTTACGGTAGAATATTCTTGCGTGTCTTACAGTCGGGTCAAAAGGTATGGGGACCCAAGACTTGCTTCACGGGCTGATAACATTTCTAGTCGGGTGGTGCCATCTACTAGAGAACAATAAAAACTTTATGAAACCATCTGGTGTAATTACAACATACTAAACCAGGTGCCTCGCATGTCTTACGACAGTCATTGCTTGTTTGGCACCATGCTGTGCCTTTGTACTTTGCTTTTGTCACATTGCGCATGGGCTTGTGCAGCGAGAATTTGCTGTCCTTTGCATCGACTGCGTCAGGTTGTGCTCGGCGGCGGAGGCGGAGGACGACAGTCTGTTGGCGTGCGGATTTGAAGACTCATCTGTGAGGCTCTGGAGTTTGCTGCCGCGGCCACTGGCTTCGCAGCCGGCCGAAGTCGACGTGCGTCGGATACGGCTCTACTGCGACGCCGACGCTGACGCCGACAAAGGCGACGATGCCGCTCGAACGAGGTGGGTTGCCGGTATGGGAGTGAGAACAACAGTAACTCTGCTATCTGTTGGGTGCTTGGTCAGTTCATTTGGTGAACTGACCATATCCCACTCTGTGTCGACGCATGACATGGTGGGATGTCAACAATCCGCAAGCACAAAGATTATTAGAGTGCTTCCTAAATCGGTTTGCCCTACACCAGTATATAAAAAGAATTCGTTCGAATTGCAGTGTCCACTTAAAGGGTCCGAAAAAAAGAATTTACGTTTTTGTGTGAATCGCTAGAGTATGGTGTGGGGACAGTACTGGGAGGTGCACATTATAGATCCCAGGCTAGCAGTCGTACAGCGCTGGCTAAGTTCCTCATCTACTGCGTAAGCGTGTGTCACCATACCTCAAAGGCAGACGAACCTTGCACTGTTTAAACATGACCTTCTAATTTGCTACAGTGTTGAGCATTTGCTGAGAAAAGGGAGCAAAATCGGGGCAATTCAGAGGGCCATCCTGAAACGTTGGACACATCTAGAGTCATCAGGATCCTTTGGGGTGCTTCATTTTAAAAATTATAATTGGCAGGCTTTGTTAATTTTATTAGCGAAGATGTGCCTTAGACAGCTCATTACTTCTAAAATATTTCAAGGTCTGTGTCACGTGATTGAGCAAAAAGGGCGGGGGAAGCTATAAGCACCCGGCACTTTGCTGGCAGTTTTCGTGCAAACTGAAATCGGATTTTGAGTCACACATATTTTTTCTCCATTATATGGCCCTTGTAGTACAGTAGGCTCGCAATAATTCAAACTCGGATATTTCGTGTTTCTAATTAATTCAAACAAATTTCAAATTTTTGGTTGTCCCACTATGTTTTCAATGTATTTGTAAGCCACTTAATTTGAGCGGTGTTTTCGTGTAATTCATACTTTTTGTTCTCACGGTTCCGTTGAGCACAGTTCTTACCGACCACCGGTGCACTGCAGCAAAGCAACACCCGCAGAGCTCTCCTGAGGATGTCCTTCTTCACGGTGCACCGGTGCTCGATAAGAAGCGCTCTCAACGGGGCTAGTAGTCCACAATAGACGTTTTTGCTGTATGAACAAACTTAATTTTGTTTTGAGGTGTCATGTGCTGTCTAAACAGTCCATGATAGACAACATTTTTGGAAATGAATAAACTTCTCATACATTTCACCAATGTTTCACGTGTGGGCATACCTCCTTATGATCAGTAGGCCTGTGTAGGAGAAACCAAATATCTGCTTTTTATGTGTAGCCATCTAATGACACGTCATAATTTTCTCGTGCATCATATTTATAGTAATTTCTGATAATTCAAACAAAATTTATGACTTCCTGGTGTTTGAATTAATGAGAGTCTACTACATTGGAGCCTCTTTATAAACTGTGCCTTTTTTTTCACAGTGACACAAAGGTCTTGAGAGGTCACAGGGGCCCCGTGTATGGACTCGACTTTCTTCCAGGGAAGGAGATCCTCCTCTCCTGCTCCGAAGACACAACAGGTGATGTGCCGTGTATCACTCGTTCCTCAGTTATCTGTGTTTTTTTGTAAAGGCAGGATTGCATGAAAGCAGACTGAGCTTTGTTATGACTAATGTAGTGTGGAAAGTACAAGTAGGGCACACTTTTCTGCCCTGTTGTGCCACAAGTATAGACCAACACGTGGCCCTGACGTCACGCAGCTGCGGTGGCGCTGTCAACGGCACTGCGCATGCGCAGAGGCATCACTTCACCCGAATTCGGTTTCTGCGCACGCGCAGTGCCCACACCTGGTGTGGGCAAACGCGGGCTTGTTTGTAAACAGCGTGTCCGTCTATAAAGGGTCACAGTGTGCATTTGCAAGGTGTAGGCATATTAAATAGGTATGCTACAATGACATCTCTTCTGTGGATTGTAGGCTTTAATTTTCTATTTTTATAAGTACCGTAATGCCTAATGTACTTACCATAAATAAGATAGATTTTAGTTAGCTTTACTGGTGTACTTCTGGAATGTGGCACGTTTTATTTTGGAACTTTTTCGGCTAGGTATAGCATTCATGATCTTGGCTGTGGCTTTCGAATGTGCCACATTCTTTAAATGTTCTCTCGCTTTTTCGAAAAATATTCAATTTACTATTTTAAATCATTTGGCTCGATTCGAAATGTTTTAGGCCATAGTACTATGATTTTTGTATTAGACTTTGTCTCAAAACTCGCCGTTACTTGCATTCAGCTCAAACTACCAAACTGTTTCAATGTTATTTAATTGGAATTCTTTGTAACTCGTTTGCTTCAATGAACTAGATAACAGCCAGATTGAGCTAAGGCACCTTTCACAAGTAGCACTGGTTGAGTTAATCTATGGGTTGATCCGCCAACCTCTCCTGCGTCGCTTTCCAGTTCGGGCTTGGGATCTGAAGACGCACAGGAATGTGGCCATCTACCGGGGACACTCGTATCCTGTGTGGGCCCTGGACGTCGGGTAAGTCATCCTTGCTGAGAAGCCCCATTCATTTCTATTGCTGCAGAAGTCTGCCAAAAGAAACGAGCATGACTCAGATTCGGAGCCACGTCTGAAACCGTCAGTTTGATTGATACCGACGCAGTGCCTGAATCGGGCTTGGGAACACATTTAACTTGGGGGTAGGGTTGACCTAGCGACTGGGCATTTGAAAAAGCCCCTGGTTCCGAAGAACCTATAATGATAAAACCGACGGTGCAATGTAGCGACTGCAACAATGTCAACATGATCTATTCTAACCAAGTGTACCAGTGTGTTGAATCTCGGAAGCAAGTTTGGCCGTTTCTCTAAGTGCAGCAGCTCTATAACTGTGGGCTGCGAACCCCGGGGGCCTATGCCGATTCGTGGTTCGCTCTACCGGGGATAATTGAGGCACTGAGGAGGGTTCAAATTGTCTGACCGAACACCTTCCCATCTATTATAGAGTTTGAGTCGCAGTGTGCCGTCGCCGGTTTCTAGTTGCGAGTGAATCTTTAATGCTGCCTTTCTTGGAGAAAGCGCCGAGATGCATGTTGCTATCTCCGCTTTGCACTGCGACGAGCCCAAGCACTTTGTCTGGGCTCGTCTGCAAGATGTTAAAGGCATTAAATGTGACTTATAGTATTCAGCCGGATCGGCGGTTTCAACTTCCTTTGACAAACAGGGATGCAAGTTCCTCGGTGTATACCAGTGGTTCTCAAATCGCAGTCTCTGGAACCTTTGGGGTCCCCAAAGGCCTTCCTTCAGTCCCCAAGCCTTTAATCGTGAATCGAGCCAAACTATAAAGCTTTTTTGTTTAATGATGCTGGTTGTCCCATAAAGCTAAAGAAACCAAAGTATGTGCACCGAGTGAGTAGGGTTGATTATTCTTCATTTTTCGGAACTTAAAAGTTTCTATGCATGCATTTAGTTTTCTTCATTTTCCCTCGTCTTTGGTCATTGTAATCGTCCAATATCCTCCCTCCCTCGCCGATCCAGAAATCAGTGTTTCAGAACCACTTATGTATACAGTATGATGTCCTAATCGCAAATATGCCGACGAATGAACCGCACCGATGGAATAGACTGATACCGTATTTGCACGAATATAACGCGACCACGAATATAACGCGAGGGCAGGTTTTGATGCCCTCAAAATAAAAAACAAATATTATTACTATTATAACGCGAGCCGAGGCCGCGTCAATTTCTCGCACTCGGGGGCATAGCAGAAGTGAAAAGTCATTGGAAATAGAAGAAATATCAGTTTATGTTTTGACTGCACTGATCCTGACTGCTCAGGTCCATTCGTTTACAATCGACTTGGCGACTACGCAGATAAGCAGCAGCACGGCATCGCTTGTCTGGTAGTTCCTTTTTCTTCACCGTGAGCTCCTCGGCAGCCCACAATCCAAGCAAGGCAGGAAGCGGAAGCACCAACACACAAACACCAGACCACTCTGGAGCAGAAACTAAAAAATGCGCAGGCAGAAAAAATACTGCTGAACCCAATGCACGATAACATTTCTTGTTCTGGTCCCTCCGCATAAACAAACACCTCGTGTTGTACGATTGTTGACTTGGCCTGGCCTGGCTTGGCTTGGCTTGGCTCGAGTTGGCCAGTGCCCGCATTCCCGCATGGCGCGCGCGCTGAGTTTCTGCGGCGTGCGCGCGTTGTACAAACACAAAAGCGATCAAAATCCTTCTTTATGTTTTCTATTCGCCCCTTTACGTGGCCGAATAGCTAATAAATTACCTCCCACACCCCCACTTCTTTTCCCACCGGATCTCCTGCATTGAGCAGGAGGGATGGCGTTCTCCTCTGGCTTCCTCCAGACTCTCGCGCCTCGTGGCTGAACTCGATTCCGAATATAACGCGAGGTGCGTTTTGGAGCACGCAATTCCGAAAAAGACTCGCGTTATATTTGTGCAAATACGGTAGTTACGAAGCCGGCCGAAAGACAAAATATTTGCGCCGGGAAGTTTGAGAAGCGCTGCTTTAGCTTACTCTCATTTCGAGGACAGTGAATGTAACATTTGAGGAGAACCACTTCTGCCGATGAGTAACGCCGGAATGGATTTGTGCAGGCCGCTTGGAATCTACTTTGCGACAGCCTCCAAAGACAACACTGCCAGGATCTGGACCCCGGAGCGAACGTTTCCGCTGCGGATACTGGCCGGGCACAACATGGATGTTGACGTGAGTTGTTTTTTTTTTGTTTTTTCTTGGTGGAGGCTGTGATTGGTGAAGTTTTGCAGGGGATCCGAGGATGTGTATTGCGTAAGGTTGTAGTCCGCTAAATTTAGCGGGGGAATCGTGGTGTCACGTGACACTGTGACGTCGCGTCAGGTGTTTCCCCGCTAAATTTAGCAGGAGAATTGTAATGTCATGTGACAATGCTGTCTTTGCACTTTTGCCACATTTTGAATGGTGGTGGAGGATGATTTATTTATTTATTTTCGTATACCCTCAAGGTAGTACTTTGTGTGCAGATGCACATTAATGATCTCATTCATTATTTATTCAAGGTGGTACATTGTGTGTATTCTGTATGTACACATCGCGACACTGTTAGCGTGAACACGACATCGGCGCATTTTCGCATTTTACTTCTAAATAGTGTTAGCGAGCACGAAATTTTATCGCTTACATTATAGAACTAAATGAGCTCTTTCCGTAGGAATAATAACTTGGATGACATCCCTTGGTTTCAAAGAGAAAAACTGGAAAAACCGGCGATCGTTTGTTCGCGCTAACAGTGTCGCGCTCTGTACCAGCTGCACATGAATGAATTAATTCCCTCAAGGTAGTGCATGTGTGTAGTCTGTGTGCAGCTTAATTTATTAATTTTCTCAAAGTACTACATTGTGGGGTCTGTGTGCAGCTGCACATTAATTAATTCCTTCAAGGTAGTACATTGTGTGTAGTCTATATGCAGCTGCACATAATTAATTAATTTGATCAGGGTAGTACATTTTGTGTACTCTGTATGCAGCTTCACATTAATTAATTAATTTTTTTAAGGCAGTACCCCACAGTTGTTTAAGGCAGTACCCCATTAGTTGTATTGGTAGTAGTTGTATCGACGGTAGTAGTAGAGCTAGTAGTTGCAGTGGTGGTAGTAGTAGTAGTAGTAGCAGTGGTAGTATTGTGCCCTTCGGAAAAAGCAAAACAAAGGAAGTATATTAATTTTGTACTATCTTAAACAAAAAGTACACTTTCTGGGGTCTCGTTGCCATCCTCCCGGCCGCATTCACATTCACATTCAGCTTCACATTAATTAATTAATTTTTTTAAGGCAGTACATCCTGTACAGCAGAATATGCATCGCCTCAGCTCATTCGCGGGATGCGGCAAGAAACCGGCAATTTTGTCTTCCCCTTGAGTAACATGGGCATGTTCCACTTCTGTGTTAGCTTTCGCTACTATTAATGGCCACTCGCGCATTGTTTGGCCTCTGCGTCGCTGCGCAGTGCGTCAAGTTCCATCCCAACTGCAACTACCTGGCAACGGGCTCTAGCGACCGGTGCCTGCGCCTCTGGTCGGTCCAGGAGGGGCGGGTGGTGCGGACGCTGCCCTCACACCGAGGAACCATCTTTGCTCTCGCCTTCTCGCCGGACGGACAGCTCCTGGCCTCCGCCGGTGAGGGCCCTCCCACAAAATACAGACCAAACTGGGCAGACAGAGTGGACAAACATTAGCGTGCCCAGGCGCGGCTTCGCTATTTTGCAAAACAAAAGACGCCTTTTAACGCTTCGACCAGAGGGCGCAGCGTAAAATGCCGAGCGAGCGCCCGAGCGAAAAATTTGCAGACGACCTCAAAAAACCGGGGAATTAGCACTTGTTAGGTCTGAGAGTAAAAATATAGAGGAGGCAGACGATAGGGTAGGCTTCGCTGCTTTGCACCTCATCGTAGGGTGGGCGCGCGTCGAGCTCTTCCTCCGTGCTCCGGCATGCTCCGGGAAGCGGCTGATGCGGGGGAGCATCTCGGTTAGCTAGGTGGGCTCGGGAGTTTGGGGTGGGCGCTCTATCTGTTCCTTTACGTTTTTTCCGAACGTCTCAAAATTTGGCAGCGGGCGCGTGCTCAATATTTTACGGCATGCGTGGCGCTAGGGTCCTTTCAACAGCTGCTAGAGTGGATGGATGGGTGCTGTGCTGGAGTGCACTCAAACAATGCCATTTGCGCAATGCTCGCCGGAGACGTCGGGTTACCAGTAGTACCTCGCCGGCCAGATGAACTGTCCTTTGAAAGGCAGACTGCACCTGCTGTCTGCTACTTTCTGCCAAAGTTTGTGCACGTCTTGTGCTGGAAACGCCCCGCAGGGGGTGCCTACACCTTAGGTGTTAGGTGCTTGGTGAGTGGCGTCACCACGGACACCAGCCATGTGGGTTCCCATACCCAGATGCAGCGGGCACCTGCTTTAGTAGGCGCTTGGTGAGTGGTGTCACTCTGAACCACCGAGCCATGTGGGTTCACCCGCCCACGCCTGGCTGTGCGTGGCTTAATCCGTGTCCGGGGAAAAGGGGATCCTGGTGGTTGAGCTGAGCCTGGGGTATGTTTGAACCCATCGGGGCCCCCCGGGCAAGGCAGTATAACACTTCGGCCCCTGCGTCTCGTAGAGGGGTGTCCTGGCTTGGCCCGACCAGGATGATTCAGTCAGTCGCCTTTCTTCTCCTCTCCTACCTTTGCCTTTTTTTCTCTCTCTGCCCTTCTTTCCTCTTTCACCTTCTTGGGCGGCAAGGGCTAACCTTGGGTAGTGACAGATACCCTCGTCACGATGCACACTTGGTTATAGTTTCCCGGCAGCACACTTAGAGTAACGTCTCCAGCAAAGCCCTTCTTGCTATTGTGCATTACCTAACCCCGTGTTGGGCTCGGTGGTGGTTGGTGCATCGCGGATTCTGAACACCCTGGCCGTCTTATGGTGCCCCACCCCTTTAAACCCTGTCCAGGACACGCCCTTAAAAGGCGCTGTCTTGAACGCAAAACCATTGAAAAAGAATCTAAGGAAGAAAACTTCACAAAGTTTTTTGTCATTCATTCCCTCGATGAAGAGAAATCAGTTGCAAAGCTCTCACCCTTCGTCATAGCTAAGTTCTTGAGCATATCGTAGGGTTCTCCTACAAGGCTAAGAAACTACACTATGGAGACCTCCTAGTGGAGGTAGAAACAAAAAAAAACAAAGCGAAGCACTATTCAAGATGACCAACATTGTTGACTTGAAATTGTCGGTGAGCTCTCACTGCACGCTTAAAGGGCCACTGAAAAGAAAAAAAAATAGAGGTGTGCAAATATCAAAATCTTTCGAAGCAAATCAAATCGAATAATAAAGGTTACGAATCGAATAAAATATTTTCGAATACGAATAGTAGTTCCGAATAAGAACATTTTTGAAAACAAATATTTTCTATTTGATGTAAATTAAACAAGAATGCTCAATCAAAACAACTGGAATTTTTTTTTTTTTTTTTTTTCGAGAAACATATATGAAAAGTTTACTTTTATTGCAATAAGAAAAATATCACACGTGACTGATACAAAAAACATGGAATAAAAGATCAGTCAGTAAAACACCATCCAAGGAGTGAAGTTACGGAACGTAAATGAAAGTACACAAGTGGAGGTGGGTCGGCAAGCCACAACGCAGTCGGAGATTGCGTCGCGGACGAACGCAACCATGAGAGCGTAAACGAAAGTACAGAAGTGGTGGCGGGTCGGCAAGCCACAACACAAAGTTGTGGCTTGCCGACCCGCACCACTTCTGTGTGCAATAGTTCTGTCGACAGAGGGCGCCACAAAGAAGCAATAAGTTAAGAATATGTTTTTTATTTGGCAGAGGGAGCAAGTCTCACTTTTACCAGTGAAAAACGGGTAGAAAATTTGCACGACCCTAAGAAAAACACAAATGTGTGACGGGTCAGCAGAGGGACGAGTGTCGCCCATGGGGGTTGAAAAGTGTGTCCCCAAAACTTCCCGGCACGGTTGGGCGTGCGTCCTGTCTTGCAGGCGAAGACCGCAGGATCAAAGTGTGGGACCTGGGCAGCTCCTCGCTGCTCAAGGAGCTGCGTGGGCACACGGACGCGGTGTACGACCTCTCCTTCAACCGCGATGGGTCGCTGCTGGCCTCCGGCGGCGCCGAGCCACTTGTGCGGCTCTGGGACCTCAGACGCTCCACGGCACCTTCCGCGAGGTAAGCGCACCGAAGCCGCACGAAAGGACCTCCGACAAAGCGTTCATGCACTGCTAGATATTTACAGATGCATGGCCACTACGAAGCTATCGAAACGGGACACAGCAGACCCCACGCACGGCAAGAGAAATATGAGCTTCCTAAGTGGCAGCGCGCGCATACCTTTCAGCGAGGACATCAGCCTCGCAAACAGCACGGCCTTCCTTCTCGTGTCCTCGCTGTCATCTCTCCCGACTTGGAACCTCCCTCAATCGCGTGGGATTGCGACAGAAAGTAATAAACTGTCTGTGGCATGTCTTTATCAATTAGAGTGACAGATTCCACGAAACATAATGTTTATTACCACTGGAACGCCGAGAATGCTGTGATTTGTAGGAACTTTGATTGTGTTATTGCAAGGAATAAAACAACCCTAGCAACTCGCAGCAACTCTTGGAGTTGCCGATTGTACACTCCTTCGAGTTGGTTCTCTGACTTCGTTCTGCTATACTCCGTTTCACATTATGATGAACCGCACAGGGCGCTATGTGCCATTGAGGCCAATCCAATGCCTTGTGGGCATTACATGACCTTCACGGGGGGTACTGCGATGCGCAGTCACGTGATGCTTTCACAGGGCTGGATTGATGGCCAAGATAGCTGGTAGCATCCACTTCAGACCATTTTAAAGCGAAATGGAGTGTAGGGACACAGGAGCGGAGCATGACGTGTACGGTATTTTCACAGTCCCTCTCTCAGCAGAGCTGAAAGGGTCGTAATCATCTATACTCGGCAGTGGCGTAACTAGGGGGGAGGGGGGGCAAGAGGGTACAAGTGCCCCGGGCGCCACTTGGGAAGGGGCGCCGAGCCGAGTCCACCCAGCATGTGCCCTATGGAAAAAAAAATTACACCATCTTCCCGAGGGGAACCATGGGGTGATGCGGAGCATCGTGTTGGTTCCGAGGAAAGAGTCAGTTGCGTGCTGACGTCGAGAAATGGCGCCACCGACTGCCCTAGCGTTACCCCCTACGCGAGCCTTCGTCGCGGCTCACGGCAGAGAAACTTAGAACGCTCGCCGCTCGCCGTTTATTTTTTTTCACACTTGAAGGAGAGGAGACTAGAGGAGGAGAGTTGCGCGTGCGCGCGCGGTGTGAGGAGAAGCGAACGCACGCGCAGTGCACGCAGCTGGTAGAGAGAGAGAGCGGAGAGAGTAACGCGCAGCTGTTGGAGAGAGAGAAGGAGGAGAGTTGCGCGTGCGTAGTTCGAGTGCCGACTACAACGCCGACGCCGCAGGACATAGACCCGAGCAAGAGATGCTCCGCATCTAAAACGGCAGCGGGGCTACGCGAGGGGCGTGAAATTTCATTTGCCATGGGCTATGAGGGGCGCGAAATTTCATTTGCCATGGGCGCCGTCATATCTAGTTACGCCACTGATACTCGGTGCCAACTATTTAGTGCTGCATTGTCAAGGTAAGCGTAGCTTCCACAAGGCTGCAGCCCCACCCTGGTGTGAGGGTATGGGCTCCGTCTTGGCTTTGATTGTGCTGGAGCACTGCAGAAGCTATGCTAGTCTTGACAACGTAGCACAAAATAGTTGACGCCTTGTATAAGACATTAGATCATGTGCAAAACGAAGTGCCATCCAGTGTATGTATGATCTATGATCAAGTTTCTGCCGTATTGGTGGGTTCCTGTACCAATAGTTTCACTTGAGAGACGTTGGTCTCGGCAAAGTGGTAGTCGTGGATCTAAAATATGATCACGTACTGCCTGTCCAGTGCAAACCCTTTGCACGGCATCATCCTTAAAGACAGTTCACCGCTTCAGTGACGAGTCTCGCAACCTTATTGCTGACAATTCCTTTTCCACAATCTGGCAGCCCTCTTTCTTTTGTTGCACCAAAATTAAACAGCCTCCCACCAAATGTACAAATACCATCGTCCTAATGTCATGCAAAAATGAGACAATTACAATTTCCTGTAATGCCGAATTAGAGCACATCTCTTGAGGAGGAGGAGGGGAGGGTATGTCCCTCCTCCTTACCCTCACCTCCCCCTCCCCTCCTCCTCCATTCCTCCTCCCCCCTCTCCCTCCTCTCGTGACCTTTGCGACGCCACTCGTGAAGTCACGTGTGACGTCATTATGGGAAGCGTCCCATAATGCAATGCGCGGTTACGCCGATGGCGCCGGCATCGCCGCTCAAGCCGGAAACGGGCGCCTAAGAGCTGTGCTCTAAAACCGAGGTCCACGGACGGAAGGTGGCAAAAGCCCTTCATCATGCAGCTCCAAATGGCACAGTGATGATAGCTGGCAGGATTTTTGCGTATGGCCCGTACCAATTTTCCCGGGCGAAAATCGGTCCACTTCCAGCTGGATTATGGAACTGGAAATGAGGTGGTCCAGCTGGATTCCAGCTGGGTCCAGCTGGAATCCAGCTGGACCGCCTCATTTCCAGCTTCATAATCCAGCTGGAAGTGGACTGATTTTCGCCTGGGTTATTTTAAACCACTTGTCTGCAAGCGGTTTGAACTGGCAGTGGGCTTAATTTGCTTTTTTTATCGCAGCGACACTGACAGTCATACGTCTCCAGAGCACCTGGCAAGCTTCCCGACAGCGACGAGCGCTCTCCACATGGTGCGGTATGCGTCGCACAACCTGCTCACCCTGGTTGGCTCTGCGCCAGCTGCAAGCTCTGCCCCCCGGTCATCGTCCTCCTCCTCTTCCTGAGGATCCTCTCAGTTATAGTAGAGTCATTTGAGCGAGCCTCTTCGTTTCATTATCGCCGTTGCATTTGTCGGTCAAAGTGCTTATAAAGCTGATTTTTGTGCGGATGGTTCCACCCCATTGTTTTTCTCGGCGAAGCATCATTTACCACGTACGTTAACTTTATAGTGAATTTGAAAAAAAAAATTTTTTTAATATAATATATATATATATATATTTAATATATTAATATATTAATATATTAATATATTAAATATATATATATATTTAATATAATATATATATATATATATATATATATATATATATATATATATATTGAACCAACTACGAAAACAAATCATCGCATCCAAAGAGAACCAATTGGAAGTTTTTTTTCACGGCCAAGACCCACAAGGAAGGATGTCCTTTTCGCGTAATTGTGACCGAGAAGGGGTCTTGGCAGGGTGAAATGTCGCGATACCTTCTGCGTCATTTGTCTGTCCTCCAACTTGATGACCCATTCCTGATATCCAACTCAGAAGTAATGATTCAATACCTGCAAGACAACTCGACTCAAACACGATACGGGTTCTCCCTAGATGTTGAAGACTTATTTTATTCAATACCACACAGAGAATTGTTTGACACCGTCAGCGAATGCATCGACTCCAATGGAGCCCTAGGTTTTCAGAACACCTGTGGCATACCGGTTGCGTCCTTCCTAGAGCTTTTGAAGTTCTATTTGTGCTCGACGTTTGTCACGTTTTCAGGAGAAACTTACATACAGAAAAAAGGCATCTGCATCGGGTCATGCGTAGCTCCCATTTTGTGTGACATTTTTCTTTCAAAGTGTGACAGGGGCATATTCCAGGGTTTGACCTCCTATCCAGTCGCACGCATATTCAGATACGTTGACGACTATCTTGTGCTCATGACAAAAATACCTGACGCAAACGGCATCAATATCATCAAAAACATATTTCTAGGTCAGGCCCAAGGATTGAACTTTACTCACGAAACTCCGACTAACAACAACCTCCAATTTCTCGATACACGACTCACCTTTCAAAATGACCACGTCTGTTGGATGTATTCACCTAGATCCAAGAAACGAATACTTCAATATGAATCTGCACACTCAAAACTAGTCAAAAGGGGCATTGTGTCTAGTTGTTTGAGCGCTGCCCTGAAAAAGTCTTGCATTCATTCAGCAAGGGAGAGCTTTGACGCACAAGTATCAAGGCTCAAGGCGTCAGGCTACCCCACTTCCATCCTGTCGGACGTTGTTGAATGTCTGATAAAACCAAACAGAACAAGCAAGAGAAATAGAGAAAAAAGAAGTCGACCAGCGGTTGTCCCTTATATCCATCGCATCTCCCACAACTTCAAGAGAATCGCCTCTAAATACAATGTGCCGGTTGTGTTTTCAGCCCCCGACAAGCTAAAAAAGCTCTGCCCCAAAGTCAACACCCCGCACAAAAAGCCTGACAAATGCAGTGTTAGGCACAGCAACCAATACGTCAACTGTTGCAGCGGAGTAGTGTATGTGATCCCGTTCACCTGTGGGAAGGTTTATGTGGGACAGTCGGGAAGATGTATCAACGTAAGGCTCAGAGAACATGCGCTATCTTTAAAATCCTCTCCGTCGGGGCATCTCGCTCTACATGTGAGGGACTGTGGATGCGCCCCGCTACTGTCCGGCACAACGATCCTGACGAGGAGTCCAGATAAGCGAACTCGAGAGATCCTAGAGGCTGAAGTCATTGAGACCAAAGGAGACGACTGCATCAGTGCTCCATCGGTGACTTTGTCATCAAAAGAATTAGACTACATGAAACACTTTCCTTAGATATTCTTAATTTGCCTCACCTTCCTCTTTCTTTTTTCTTATTTATTCACTCTTCTTTTTTCACTGCCACTTTAATCATGCCCACCATTTCCTTTTGTTTTTACTAATTTCTTTAACTTTTTTAATTCTCAGTCTTTTCAGATCCTTTCACTCATTTCTCTTAAATATTTGCAACATTTAAGGTTAGGGTCTTTAATGTCTTCGTCTTCCTCATCTTCCGAATTAAAACGTCAGTTGCGAGTAAGCGCTTGTCCTGTGTAGTCTCTCTCTCTTGTCCTTGTCTTTCGCGCTTTTTAATTTTCGTAATGTTTAACCAACTAGGCCAACAAATCATTTTGCTTCATTTTGATATATACCGTATTTACTCGCAGAATGAACGCACTTTTTTTCCCGAAAAATCGATGCAAAGTTAGGGGGGGCGTTCATTACGCGAAGTAAAATTTTTGCGTCCGTATTTACTCGCATAATCAACGGACCTCTAAATCCGGAAAAATCCACGTAACTTCTTATTCTTTGCGCGCAGCGCGCGACTCCAAAACCAAACTGCAATGCGCAAAAAAGAAAAAAAAGGCTCCTTTGTTGTTTTTTTTGCTTCCGTGTTTGTTTGTTTTTCCCCCGCCTTTCGCAAGTTGTTTTGTTTGCCTACGCTTCTCCGCTTTTCTTATCTCCTTGCGCGCGACGCGCGACCTCCGGACCAAACTGCGCTGTGCAAAAAAAAAAAAAGGAAAAAAAAAAGCTCCTGTTTTTTTTTCTTTTCTCTTGGTTCCGTGGGTTTTTTTTTTTTTTTTTTTCTCTTCGCCGCTTTTCGCGAGCTCTTTCGTTTGCCCACGCCCATGCATTCGCGACCTCGCTCACCAGGATAGAAAAGTGCGTTCACTTCGAGGGCTTCTCGCTTCTCTTTCCAAAGTGCGAGGAGGGGGCGAGGGCAGGATGCCTTCATTATGCGCGCTTTGCTTAAGCGAGGGCTTCTTTTTCTCTTTCTTCTTGCGTGCGGCGCGCGACCCAAAGTCCAAACTGCGCTGTGCAAAAAGAAAAAAAAAGCTCCTCTCCATGTTGTTTTTTTTTTTCTCTTGCTTCCGTTGGATCTTTTTTTTTATTTTTTAGCGCCGCCTTTTGCAAGGCGCTTTGTTCGCCCATGCCTTCGCGACCTCGCTGCACCAGGATAGAAAAGTGCCTTCATTTCGCGCGCGTGGGGGGAGGGGGTCAAAATTTTGATGTCCCAGTTGGGGGTGCGTTTATTACGCGAGTAAAAAAAAAAGTCAAAATTTTGAGGGCCGACTTGGGGGGTGCGTTTATTACGCGAGTGCGTTCATTGTGCGAGTAAATACGGTATTTACCTTTGAGCCTTGTTGAGAGTGCATGCAGTTTTTCAGCGTTTTAAGAAACCTGTCACGTGGTGATATTTTTTATTTCTTTTCTCCATAGAGATTTGTAAATATTGTCAAGTTGCTGAAGCAGAGCTTTTTTAATTGAACCCAATTTTTTTAAATAGTTCCAAGTTAGTCAAAATTGGCTATTTTATCATTTTTGTGGTCTATTTTACGTAGACCATCTTTTTGAAGGAAAAAACAGCCGCTTATTCTAAATGTAATACGGAATCGATAGACCTATTGCTAATTTACCCAGGCATCGACGAGAATGCTGGGAATGTAGGTCTATGCACCGCACGTGCTGGCTAATGCAGCAGCAAGTGTTCTAAAGCAGAAGCGTAAAACAAGTGGCATCTTGCACGCGTATTTGTCAACGCCTTTAGATATTTACTCAAAATCTTTTATACGGGGAAAATGAGCGTGTGAGGCATAGACCTACATTCCCAGCATTCTCGTTGATGCCTGGGTAATTTTGCGAGAGGTCTATCAAACAAATAAAACAAGACATTGTCATTCTTTTGAGGGAGACTGCAGAGACCTGACGGCAGAACGCACAGCAGACAGAAAGACGCCATCTACCGATTCTGTCGGCACTGCAAGACTGAAAACATTGTGCAGCCTATCACGAGGAGCATTTTTCACTACTTTTAAACATAAGTCGTAACCACATTCCAGGTTGCGTTCTTTGCACAAGGTTTATACAAGATTCTAATACACTCCAAACTTATTAAAGGGCAACTCTGGCCAAAACTCAAAATGAAATAAATTACTGGTATCGCTGTAGTGACACAAAATACGACCCCAGCCAAAATATTACGTCCGTAGGACGCCGCATTCTCAACTAATGCCGATAATAAAAATGCGACCCACCGCGAGCCGCTGCTCCTTAACGGGCGGCCAGCGGGTTGCCGATCGCTAAAGCAACATTGGGCCGTTACGTCAGTATCATTCTCTTTTTTTCTCCGGTCCGAGCGTTGCGCGGAGTGCGCTTCTTTGAGCCGCTACCACCGCTACTTCGGCTTAGTGATTGGCGTGTTTAGCCGTTGGTTTTATCTGTAGCCCGTGTAGCTTCGGTATAGCCTTTTATTTATTTGCTCATGAGGACTCCAAGACTCGTTTTAGCAAGCAACTCGGTGCGCCCAAGTCTGCCCAGCTGCTCCTCGAAAGATGCCGAGTAGAACTTGTAGCGCTGTGGGCCGCTCAAACAACCCGCTGCGCAACCCGGAGGTGCTTTTTCACAAGTTTTCAACGGACCGGAAATTGGAGAAGGTGTGGGTGAACGCTGTTCGACGAGTGGACTTTGGACTTTGGCTTCCGAGGAAAAAAAAAACAACAAAAAACAGACGTGTGCAGTCCAGCACACATGTGTTCGGGCGCCGCGGCCCGCGGCGGAGAGCCTCAAAGCTTCGTGTCTGGGACTGACCTTCAGCGCGAAAGCGAGAGGGCCCCCAGTACTGTACGTCACTGGCAGCGCAGCGTAGAGCAACGCCGCTCCATCCACGGAGCCCCGATGCCAGTTTAGGCCTAGCGACGAGTTCGGAAGACCGCACACACGGCGACAGCCGCTGAGTACGGCACCGAACGAGTTCACTCGTTTTCCAGTCGCTAGCTTTTGGGTATACAAGTGACAAGTACGGCATAGCGCACGCACGACGGCGGCCGCCGAGTACGGCAGCGTACGAGTTTACGCGTTTTCCAGTCGCTAGCTTTTGGGTATACGCACTAACTCTTGCTACATGTGCTGGATAACTACCACGTATACAGAATTAAAACAAAATCAGCTTACCTCCTATCTTTAGACGGCTAGCGTAACAGAGGTAGGTGCCGCTCGGCCTGCGTACTCGTTGAACGAGAATGATCCTGACGTCACGTTCACATGGCTGCTGATTTCCAGTGTTGCCGGGGCCTCGAGCGGCTAGTTTCGGTTTTGTTGGCCGCGCCCCAAACAAAACTTTAAGGCGCCGATATCTTTAAAACTATGCACAATAACGAGAAAAAAATTGCACCTTGCAATTCAGGGATGCTGACTGCACTAAAAAGAGTCATAATCCCAAAATCGAAAGTATGGACAGGAGTTTCCTTTTAAAGAGAACCCCGCTAATACGGATACCTTGCTGCACAGACAACATTTGTGGAGACAAACTGGAAAATACATTTATTAAGGCGAAAGCCTTAAGGCCCGTTCACACTCTTGCGACCTCTTAACCTTGGTCCCTTAAAACCTCTTACAACGAGAGGACACAGTGGCGCGATCTATCGGGTTGCAGTGTAAACTTGGCGGTCCGCCTTATTTTCTATTTCTCCCGCGCATTATCCTTTCTTTCTTGGCTCGAAAAACTTTTGTAAACGTTATATACGAGCCTTTCTCATAGGTATTACGCACATTTGACCTCGGAAATCCCACAAAACCTTCGCTCTTGTGAAATGCAGTTCCACGGTCACCGCATAGATGGCGCCAGAGTGCCAGTGTGTTCCCTCGTCCTAAGAAATTTTGAGAAGGTTTAACAGATCTCGTCTCTCTCGGTCGTACTCGGTCGCAAGAGTGTGAACGGGCCTTTACTTGTCCCATTGAGCGAAAAAACATTGTATAAGCCGATAAAAATATGATTGAGCTGCACATGTCGCACTATGGGCGACCCTACTTATCCCAGTATCTTGGTGTCGTCCTTGCAATCGTCCTAAAATCGTCCTAGACCTCTAGGAGGACCTTGCTTGTCGCATTACGTGAAAAACAAGCGGCGGTGGCGTTGTGCCCGAGAGATGGCCATACAAATACGTCATCAGCGTGATGTCATTGCCGGAGCACCGTATGCAAAAGGTGTGCTTCGAACTTCATCTGTGCTCGTTGTGTGCTTCGTGTGACGGACTGTGAGGCGAGTGCGTCTACATCTATGGCCTCATCATCGGCAGCAGCATCTACATCTACGGCGGCTCCTCTAGGTGTCGTTCTCGGCATCATCCTAGACGTGGTCCTCGAGGCGTCGTTCTCAATGTCGTCCTAGAAGTCGCTCTTGAAGTCGTCCTAGAGGTTGTAATCTAGGCATCGTTCTCGACGTCATCTTTAAAGGGACACTGACCCCCCCAAAAATTTTTGTTTTATTTTTTGTCTGGAGATTCATTTTGGTGTCGGAAGACTAACCCAATCAGTATTTTGCTACGGCATCACATATATTTTTAATAAAGTAAAAAAATGCAAGCCCAACATGGCTTTGGCAGGCCTGATTCTGTACCTTTTTCTTTTCAAATAATAAAAATATTATTATTAGGGTCGTGCGAATATTCGGAATTTCAAATAGTAGTTTCGAATAGTACACTATTCGCGTTTTTCGAAGTGTTGATTGCGTCGGGTTAGGCCCGTTGAGTGCGCTTCTTAGCGAGCACCGGAGCACTGCAGAGAAGCAATACCCGCGAAAGCGAGCTCCGTGGGTGTTGCTTCTCTGCATTACATCGGTGCTCGGTAAGAAGCACACTCAACGGGGTAACCTGCCGCGATAAACACTTGGAAAAGTATGAATATCGCCATTGCGTTCTTGCAAGAAAAGCATACATTCAAAGCGGGATGGTGCATGCGTGCCGTCTGCATTTGAAAATAAATGGAAACTTTGTGAGTGTGTATATCTACATTGTAGTAAAAGTTTCAAAATTAAACTTACTGTTATGCAAGCGTATACTATGTTGGGCAGCGATGCCCTTACAGCCTGCATTCATCATGCGCGATTCATTCTCTCTTAACTCGAGATTAAAGAACAAACATTTTATATAGCGAGATTTGTAAATTCATTCAATTGGGTATAGTTGGCCATCTCTATAGGATTCATTTTATATCAAATGTGTCGTTTACTTGCCATCCCAAGACATCAAACCTTAGTTCACAGTTCGTAAATATAGATAGATTAAACTTAGCTTGTAAATGAACAAGTGGAACAACCTTCCAAAGTTTAGCTGGGTTTTCATCTAAGCATTACGCAATGGTAGTGAAAGGTGTGGAAAAACTATTCGACATTCGATTCGAAAATGTTCGGCCAAAACCACTATTCGCTTCGAATTCGCTTCGAACTCAAAATCCACTATTCGCACAAGACTAATTATTATTATTATTATTATTAACTGCTCGAAACCGAGACTAGACTGGGGAGGAAGAAGAAATATAGAGGAGGAGAGAGCAAAATTCACATGGCTATGCAACTTTTATTTCTTCAATCAACGTATTTGCGGTTTTTTAGAAGCCACAAAAAATGGGTATCATATTTATTTTTTATTTTTAATATTGAGCGTGTGCCTTTCATTCATCATCTTAGATGACCCACGACTTTGATTATCTTTGGTGGTTATAACTAAACCATAGAAAACGGCACGTGACAATGGAGAAGAGGGTGAGCGCGACTCAAACCGGCCAGTTCTCGATCGGTTTTCGGAAGGAAAGAAAAGGAATTTCGAGCCGCAAATTGTGTTCTGGGTAGTTGGGCGCTCATGTCATGTACAAATAAAAATCTTGGCGAGCATAAATACCCTGTCAGTGTCCCTTTAAGGTTGTCCTAGACATTGTCCGAGAGGTCGGTGTCATCGTAGACGCCGTCCCCGACGTCCTAGAGGTCGTCCTAGACGCCGTACTTGGCATCGATCTCTAGGAGGTCGTCCTAAACTTTAATTTGTGTAGAAACATTACTCAAAAACCTTTCTTCCGCGTGACTATTATGCTTTACATGACATCACGAAATGGTTTTACACTCTTTCCACCTCGAAGAGATGGTCATACACTCTCCACCACAACGTGACAGCCACAACTTCTCTCTCCTCCATGCGCCCGAAATGCCGAGAAAACGAGTGGAAAGGAGGTGACTACCAACTAAATTGCGTCTCGAGCCTTCAATTTGCTCTAAAAAATTTTTTTTGCGTAAAATTTATTTTTTGACACTTTCAACTAAACATTTTTAAAGTTTTTTTTTTTTTTTTCTTTTTAGTGGTTCTTTAAGTGTACTCCTGTCATTTTTTTATTTTTTTTGTCTTACTATTATAGACAATTCTGAAAATTTCTTGGGGGGAGGAGGAGGGGGCGGGAGGGAGGGAGAGAATGGAGTTCATATGAACGAGACATCATTTTAGCACACATTTCTCAGCTAGAGGCGCTGTTTGTGTGGACTCATTCCCAAAGTGGAGGAAGCCGTTTTATCACTTTTCTGACATCCGCGCAGTCGGAGGTTCTGAAGGACTCCCCATCGAAGACGAAAATGGACCTTTCTGGAAATGCCAGTGCCACGAGTGAGCGCTCCGGGACATTATGAAAACTGCGACGGTGTCGCGCCCTTTAGCCAAGCCAAGTCTAGCCTAGTCGAGCTTTTGCATGGTAGTGGCACGCACATGCAAATTGATGCTACAATTTTGTGTGGATACCTCCTCCTGCATTCTGAAACAGTGGCCGCGTTCGATTTACTTACACCTCCTGCACCAGTGCTGAAAAGTGTAGGGCTGTGTACTTCCGGTCGTATCTAAATACACATACCGGAAGTAGACTGCCCCACACTTCTGCACTGGTGCAGGAGGTGTAAGTAAATTGAACGCAGCTACTGTGTCGCTAATAGGGGTGTCGCAAATTTTTGTCAAACTGAATTTTATGGTTGAACTTTCGAGGTTCGACTGGATCGAACCGGTTCGACGAACGTTCAAACTTTGAACCAGATTCAACCGGTTCGACTTTGTGGACAGTGTGAACAGACTTTGATACAAGCATGTCTAGGTTTGGAGAATTCTTTCTTTTTTATGCAGAGGGTTATTTTAATTTTATGAACAGTTCCAATAAAGAAACTAATTCTAATCACTGAAGAAGTTATATAACTTAATTTTTTGTACTGTATTAACTGAAAAAAGCTCGAGGTACACCCAAGCACTTCTTATGAGTTGCAAATGCGAAAGCATGCAAGCCGCTCGTCCGCTCCTTTTTTCGTCTGCTGCATACTTTTCGTCGCCGGTCAGTGCGCATGCTCCCCTGGGCATGCTGACCTTGGACGCTACGTGTTAACGGCGCGCTGATGAACACGCAGTGCTGTGGGGCGAGTGGTCGTGGAAACTGACAAGCGCAGCGGCCAATGGGAGCCCCGTCGACGCGCGCCAGTCAATGGAACCAAAGGCAAAATCTATAAGCTTTACTTCGCTCCTATTGGCATCGGGGAAACTAGGTGCCGTTTTCGCGCTTCAAACTGATGACGTCAGCTCACTCCATGGGACAGTTAATGCTTTCGCATTAATAACCAATCAGTGCTGCCTTTATTTCATCCCTTAGCCATCACCATCCAATCCGAAGCCAACTGGCCAGCCCGTCGTGCATGCGCATAGCAGTCGAACCTTTGTCAAACTTTTCACAAGAAGTTCGAAGAAGTCGAACCTGGTCGAACTCGAACCTCGACCGGTTCGCCACATCCCTAGTCGCTAATGTGCCCTTCGACGACGCAGCAAACGTCACCATCTTGTCATCACACACCCCAGTGATGTGCCCCTGGTGCACCCCAGCATGGAGGAAATGTTTCGCGGCACCAGCATCGCTCAAAATGGCAGCGCGCAGAAGCCTTTGTTGCAAACGTGTATTTGAATGCTGTTGGGACAAGCTAGATTCTGCTTTTTTTTTTTTTTGCGAAGGAAATTAAAATACATAAACTAGCTCAACTGATTCCCATAGCAAAATTTAAAAAAACATGCTGCATGTGCAAGCAATACCTCGCTCTTTTAAAACAAAGCCCACATGCCCTTTAAAAAAAAAGTTAATTTTTTGCTCGCAATGTGTGAAGAAACGAAAGCGATAGCTGTAGCACGGTCGCGCAATGCGGGTGGAATGGTGCCCTCACGTACCTGAGGACGAAGGTGCGACGTTAATTCTCTAAGCCGTCGTGGATGCCACGGACGACCGCCACCAGGTCTCGGTAATCCATAAAAAAGGGCAAGTGCGGTGAAAGTTTTTAAAACCATCCATTATTATGCGTAGCAACTGGATACTTCCAAAGTGGGATTTCGCATAAAGCGAGTAACGTTTGAAAGCAAGTCTTTCAAGCAGACGAGAAGGAAGACTCTCCTTTTGTCGCATCATTACTGGTGAAATGCCGGGGTGGCCAACAAGAAAACCAGACTTCCCTGGCCTCGTGCCAAGAGCGGAAAGAAGGGTTTTTCCGTAGCAGCGAAGACAGGAGACGTGGTCGAAATCTCTGCAAAGTGTCGCCCGTAGAGGCTTTAAAAAGAATGGTGGTCCATCCAGAACGATAGCCCATCCAAAAAAGGGCAGTGGACAGACGTGCTGTGGTTGAAGGGTTTCTCACCTCATGTGGACAACGCAGCGCAACACGGCGCTGCAAAGATTGCCGTCTGCCGTACACAGGGACACAGTGCGAACGTAGGCAATGTCGTTATCGCAGGCGGTACGGTGGTACCAGCAGACGACGGAGCAGCGACCCTCACAGTTCCCATAATGCCTCGCGCGCTGCCTGAGGTCGTGCACTATTTTCCAGAAAGGTCCATTGAACACTCTCCTGACGTGCATAAACGGGTAACACTTACATGCTTGATTTTTGGAAACGGCAATGAGACGAGCAAAATCGAGATTACCTCACCTCGTAGCAATGGGCAATCTGTTGTCCGTCTCGCTGTAGGTGAGTGGGATGCCAGTTGGAACGAGGCTATGCAGCCTCGTAAATATAGCATGAAACATTAAAAAAAATAGCCCTGCAGCCAATAGGAGAGGACTATCCGGCTTCCTAAAACTAGCTTTTGTTTCATGGTCCCCTTCGGCGGCGAAGAGGCGCTTCTGAGAAACGACAAGGACTGTTTCTCCCGATTCGTTTATTTTGCAAGAACATCCGTAACTCTTGGACGAGAAAAAAAAAAAAAAAAAAGACGGCAAATTAGGAGTATGAAACAAGAAATTTCTCGGTGCCATGCAATTTCAACAGAACACTTCAACATTCACACTTTCGTACACATGCACACACAGACACACAAAAGAGATTAAAGCAAATAAGATGCAATACACCTTGTCATTTTTACCACATATTGAAGGCCTGTTAAGAAAGAGTTCCAAAAGAAAAAAAGTGGTGCAAGCTTCGGTCTGTGAACAACACGCTGCCCGAATTATGTAGATAACGGATTTCATTCCGTCGCAGCAAAACGTGCCGATGTTGCAGGTAGGTTTATTTGGTAGTGTGTAAACAAATGATGCTGAAGATGGATAGGATATGCCAACCTTGGAGCCAATAAGATTTTCTTTTGTCATATATGTGTAGTCATTTATCTATGAAAGGTAAGTTGGGTCATTTGCATACCTTTCAAGAAAAGTTCACGGTCCATTAAACGCAATGGATAACTGCATTGACCTTTTTCTTTAATGTGGAATACGGAAAAAATTGAAAACAAAAGAATTTCAACATACATGAAACAAAAGGTGGGTTTAGCATAACGAAGGCTTCTTTTCACAATTTCATGTTGTACTCTTTGTATTGAAACAGTGCACTTTGTACAAACCGCCTCGATCCAAAAGATTGCATCTCAACGTTTGTGTAACGGTATATTTTATAACAAAAAAAAATGTTTGATAACAATGCATTGAGGACATTTTTCTTAAAGCAGTAGTACTTGCAGGTAGCTTCTTAGAGAATTTATTAAAAAAGAATACAACAAAACTTTGGCCAAAAAAAACAACCTAGTGCAACGTCAAACAAGTATCCAGTGCTGGTAAACAAGCACTACAGGTCACAGCAGAAAATCGAGGTCTTGGATGTAGGTCGAGAACAGAAGTATGTCGCAAAATACACCTCTTTAAATACTTTTTTTTTTTTCTCTCTACATGGTGTTCACCTTCTGTTTAACGGGGAACATTGAAAGAATGGTAGCTTGACAGACAATAAAATCTGTCCCGACATTTCCCATCTTTCTTAGCTGACTGCAAGACCATTCAAAACATGGTTTCTGTACAGGGGAGGGTAGGGCAGTGGGGGGAGGGGGCTGCAAAGGAACGGGTGACATCCGGAAAGGGACTGGTTGACAGGGATGCGACGACGACTACCTCTTGAAGCGTTGTTTCATGAACTTGAGCGTCTTCTGCATGAGTGGGGCATGCTTTGGCTCTGCAAGAGTGAAGAACAAAAGCTTGTATAGACCTTTTCTGTGTACTCTCGTCCCCAGCCACCTAATAGGCGTATCCGGTATGGGCGACGAAAAAATAATAAAACATTTCAACCTGTAACTAGTAATAAAATAAGGGGGAGACAAAACGATAATGTGTGACGGTTACGCTTATCTCCGAAGTGTCTTCTACTGGCGTGGCGACGGCAAAACAATGTTTTCGCCCATACTGGAAGTGACGACAATTCAAGATGGCGGCTCCCTTGGAGAAAGGGTCTATACGTAGGAAAAAGTCGAATCTGGCCAAGTATCTAGTCCCTCGTCTGTAGTACCTTCCCAAACAGTGGCTGGCTAAAAACAAACGCCGAGAAAAAAATACAGCAGTGCAGAGAGCCGGACACAAATTCAGAGGCTCGCCGTGATTCGCAAGAAAGTGAATTGTCACCGAGCAACAAACTCTACTGCCACGACCGTAACGATGACACAGATCTATACTCCGTAGTAAGAGGAGTCCTGCTCCTCACAGATACTATCTTTTCCCTTTACCCTAAAATACCGAGCAAGCGCCCACTCAAAATTTGAAGATAATCGCAAAAAAATAGGGGATGTTTCAGATGTTTCAAATTTCTGGGGTGGGCACTTAGTGTGGAATGGGCAGATGCATGGCATTCTACAATGTGTGGAGAATTAAGATATATGTAGGTGCATTTTAGATTACATATATGTTACCTTATCAAGACATACACCCTTCAAATGCCAAAAGCATTGCTTCTTCCTCCGACAACCAAATCTTGCAAGAACTACTTTGCGCGGCGTACGAACAGTGCGCAAAATTTGCGCCTTTCTTGAGGTGAAAACTGGTGTGAACCAAAAACTTAAAACTGCAAAATTGTACTCTACGATAAAAATCTACTGTATGTAGGATACCTTTGAATGGTGAACTGAGCACGATTAGTTTCATGAAGTAGGACAAATTCTTTTTCGGTAAACATAGCCATGGAAAAAAACAGTGTGATCGTATGAGAAACGTTTCCCACGCTTGTCTCCGACAAAAAGGAAGTTTGAAAGAAAACCAATTCCTGAGATTTCAGATAGAACTTTAGATAACTGGCAGCAATGATTATAAGCACTGCGATGGACTAGGTGGCGCAAGCTACCGCCCGTCACAAGGGGTACGGCCATTAGCATCCATCCATCCGATGGCTGAAGTGTCGTTACCCTGGAGCGTAGCTTGTTTAGTGGCTCTAGCAAAGAGGGACCTAGCGAAGATATGAATGTAATGAGGCAAAGTCAAATTATGCCCGCAAAGTACACCGCTATGGGCATTTCAGGTACCGGTATGGAGATCATACTGACCAGTGAACACTTTCCCCATAAACAATTTGCAGCCTTTCACCACATTGTACGAAGAGGCGACAGCTGTTAATGGGTGTAGTAGAGCCCACTTTTACGCCTATCCGCTCTTTGTTTACTCAATTGCACACAACACTACCTTGTGATCACTGAGGTGTGTAGGAAAGGGTCGTAGTGAACGAGTCTTCATTAGTATAAAGACCTATGCCCCGTCAAAAATGGAATACACTGCATGCACAAGTCAACTTCCCTGCCTAAAACTAAATCGAGACAGGCACCGTTACGAGCAGTGGGTCACTATACACCCGATAGTGTGTCTAACTTGAGTTCTACGGCGAGAAATGTGAGGCGGTGCCCCCTGCCAACCGTAAGAAACAAAGCCACCTGACCAGAGCCAAGTGCGCACACTGCCTATCGCCACAAGGAAGTGTACCACGTGGCCTACGCCGCAAATGCAGCTAGGAAGTTCCTAAACAGCTATCACCGTAAAAGAAACTTTACACAAAAGAGATCCTACTGTAGCAGTCGCGGGAGAATTTCCTCTTTTCTCTACTCACTTTTGAGCGACGCCGCTGTAGACGAGGGTCTAACGCTGCTGCTGCTAGAGTTGGAGCTGGAGCTGGTGGCACTGGCGGGTACCGGCCTGACCGCTGCCCGCTCTCCGGGCTTGATGGGGAAGGCCACGGGTAACCCGGTGCCGTGCTTGGCCTGCTGCCGAGCCACGCTGCGTGGAGGCTTCGCCACCGTGTCCACGTACGCCAGCTTCGTCTGCCGCACTGCGTGCATTCCAGGTGGTTGCGTGAGCGTCTCGCTGTGCCACGGTCGTTCTTCGACCTTCGGTTTGCATTTCGGTCAAGGAGAAAACGTCCGGAATTCTTCCGGCAACACAAGAACTCAAGTAACTTGGCCCCATCTGTTGGGAGGATTTTATGACTGGAGCTAAAGCACCAGGAGAGGGCCCACTAAATGCAGCCAGCTTTGGAGACTAATTTCGTTTTGATGCCCACTCCCACAAATTGACAATAGCAAAACCAGATTTCGCTTGGATCGGCCTTGTGTAGCTTCGTGCATGTTTATTTGAGGGGCAACGCGGGTCTCAAGAAAAAAATTTATGGTTGCCGTTTTCTACGAACCAATTATTTTGAAGGACGAGGCGGACAACCATCTAATGGCTTACCAGGGGTTGCTTTGGCCATGGAGGCGGAAATGGTGGCCGTCAAAGACTTGAACTTCTCTTCCCGCTCGTCATACTTTTTCTGTGGGGGAGACGGTGATGTCAGTCACATTTTCCGACAACCACTTAGATGCTAACTGGTCCAGGTTCCAGGCAGAGAGCACTTTATCTGGAATCACTGGATCTTTACTCCAGGTGTGTGAAATCCGTTTAAGCCCCACTGGAAACGTTTGAAGGCGCCTCGCAAATGCCGTTTAAAACTAACTGAGGTTTCTCGTTTCAGGTTTTCATCTTTCTGCAAACCGAATTTCCCTGGAAACAAATTCCCGCAACCTAGAACCCTAAAACTAGCACCTGCCATGTTGGCTTCACCACCTTGCACGGCTGCGATGCGGAAAAGACGACACATTCGAAATTTGTGCAAACAGCGTGTTCACAGTTCAGTCAAACTTAAAAAAAAAAAAAAAATTTAGTTTTCTACTGCAAGACTCTTGAAGGAGACTTGCAGCACTATCTCGCGAAAAGTCTGTGATAGAGTTTCAAATGCTTACATCTACATCTAAGCCCAGTCGGCGAAGGGCAGCATAACTCCTCAGAGACTCTATGTCGACTATTTCGTGCTACGTTGCCAAGGTTAGCGTAGCTTCCACACTGCTGCGGCCCCTCACTGCTGCGAGAGCACACGCACGTGAATTCCTCTTGCATGAGTAGATTTGATGGCGTTGGAGCACTATGGAAGCTATTGTAGCCTCGACAACGTAGGTCCGACATCTTCTCTGGCCTAATCAATACCCTTCGCTGTTTACGCGCACGTTTATGGGCCTCTAACGGAGCAGAGCCTCACGTTTCGGTGGGCCCTCCGAGACTCACCAGGTACACCTCCCGCCAGGTCTCCCCTTCTTCGGGAACCGAGCCCTTGAAGTCTTTGATGCAGTGGGCCTGCCACAGTTCATCAGACTCTTCCAGGAGGTACTGTTCCAAAGAAAACCAGGTCCCATCGTTTCAGTTTTCTCCACAAAAGCGAAGTCCGTGTCCTTGAAACGCGAAGACCACTCCCCAATCTTCGCTAATTTGCACGTTTCGTGTGGTGTAAACCGGCATACCAAAGCCACCTTGCAGTCTTCTACTCTGCAAAGTTCTGTCGGGCTTTTTCGGAGTTGGACGTCACGACCCGCCAAACCCGGCTTGAGAAAAAGTCGCAGAAAGTCTGTGCTTTCTTTTTGGTGTTGTCGGGTCCCAAGCAACGATGACGTATATGTTATGCAGTTAATGTGGCACGGGTTTAAGTGTAAAAGCTTGTAATCGAGTGCCTTGAGAGCATCGACACCTCACTTCACATACTTACATTTGAGTCGCACCGAGGTTTTACGCCATAAAACACGAAAACAGAAAGTGAGGCGATGCAGGACGAGACGCGACGCCTCGTCCCGCGTCACCTCTCGCCTTTTGTTTCCACGTTTTTCGGCGCGAAGCTTCGGCATAAACGAGGACCAACTAGCCCAACTTGCAGTCTTAATCGCATTCGAGTGCGACAGATTGCATTACGACGGCTCACGACGTGAAAACGCGCCAGCAGCGCCGTTTGTCGGCAGCCCCGAAAACGCTTCCGATCCGCGTATCAACTAAAGAGCTTTGCACTACTTCCAAGATTGAGTCTACGCACCGTCCACAAAAAACTATCGCCTTAAACATTGTCGGAACAATTTTTAGACCACGGCGAAAAAACAACTGTTTAAAAAAATGAGGAAAAATATACGCAGACCAAAAGTGTTGTTGCAGGGGCTACCAAACAGACGGCGCCACCGTGACCTCTCGTCGTGAGCACTTACGAGCGTCCCGAGCGCTACTCACGGGGTTGTAGTCCTCGAGCGAATAAAGCTGCCGGGCAGTGCACTTCTCGAGGATCGGCTTGAGGATGTCGTAGGGAACGCCCCCCGTGTAGGCCATGCCTGCATCGTACGGACGACGACCGTGTCAGCCTCCGAGGCGGGCATTGAGCCCGACTCGCTTCTCAATTTAGGGACCGACGCCAAAGACCGTACTCACTGTCAATGTTTTCGATGAGGACCTTGACGCAAGCCTCGTGCAGGCTGGGGACCTCTGCAGAAACAAAAAAGAAGACGGTCGTCATGCCGGCGTGCGAGGCGTAGGTGATTGGGAGCTACGAAATTTATGTGTCAGCAAAGCGTGGGTGAGGTTTAGGCAGAGGCGGGTGGTTGGAAAGGAAACGGGTATACATAGATGCTGGTCTCGAGCCTGAAAAAGATTGAATATGAACGAATGCCACGACGACTTGTACGTTTCACGGCAACTTTAATTTCTTAAAATTTTGTGCGTTGAAAAGACATTATGAGAACTCGATCATCGCGCAAATATATCGCCTGAGATAATCATAACCGACACACGAGATCCACAGACCAGTCCACCTTCAATCAAGGAATAAAGGTGGCTGACGACGAAATTCGCTACGTGTGCTTCGTTTGCGGTGAGACGGGCCAAAGCAGCGGTCAAAGAATGCAAATTTTTATGGGGACTGGGGACGTTTAAGCTACTTTAATAAATTGTGAAGTACCGATTTGCCACTTTAAAAGGCAAGGAACGCAACATCTAGAAGAGAGATGATTCTCGTCCAAACCGTCACACCGAAAGACTGCACAAAGTTTTGCTCGCGCCCGTCACGTCGTCTTCCCGCAGTAGTGGTATGTCGCAAAGGCCTGGGCAAGGCAAAGTGTTACGTCGCGACGAAATATAATGCGGACTCACCGGGGAGAAAACAGTTTTTCCTGCCGGAATACACCGCCGTCCGGTCCTTGCGAGAGGACAAGAAGCTGATGGCTTCCTCGTTGGTCATGTCTTCGCGAGAAAGAAAAGATCACAGTGAGAAATTTTAACCGCGGGAACCCCAAGTAATCCTTGAGGCACAACAGACATGCGAGACAAGTGAGAAATGCGAGCGGGCACATTGAGAGTTACCCACGTAGCGCAATTCTTTCAACCCAAATTTCGTTTTTTCCTGGAAATATGGGGCCTTAAAACGCTCGAAGAAGCCAAAGTAGAGCCAAACTTGACCTTCTTTGGCCGGAGTCGAGGTATCTCGGCCCCAATTCACCAAACAAGTGCCAAAGTCGGGCTTCGCTGCTGGTAGTAGTTAGGCTGTAGTCTGGCATTTTTCGGCCTAAATTGCCAAGCAAGCACCAGACTTAGCCTTCACCACCAGTTTTTCAGTTAGTATGTGGCATCTTCGGCTCGAGTCTGGCACTTTAGTAATTGCGTGGCAGGCCGGAAAAAAGCCGTAGAAACGCCAAAGTCTGGCACTAACTAATGCCCCGGAGCAAAACCGTATTAGGTCCCGGTTGGACCCGTAAGATTGCCAAGCTTGTGCCAAGTTGGGCGTTTCTCTGGCGTGCTACCCGGGATGAGGTCTGTTCACACATACGCAGCAGCGCGAACTTAGTAGTGCCAAGTCGTGTGGTGCTGGCTTTATGTTATCTCGGCGCCAAGGTGCATGTGTGAAATAGCCTCTATTCCCAAGTGACCGGTATCAAAGTACTGGATGGCACCTTCTTTCCCTGGCGTCCGATCGACACCGAAGAAATTCCGATATTTTTATATAGACCAACACGCCGTTGACAAACAAGTCGGCATTTTCCCACACCGGGTGAGGGCACTGCGCAGTGCGCAGAAACAAACAGAACTCGTCTGCCCACGTGCCGTACCTACAGCAGTGCCACCGCAGCGGCATGACGTCAGGGCTGCGTGTTGGTGTATAGATGCAACTTCCTATGCTTGCTAAAAGCTAAGTATACCGCAGAATTTAAAAATTTTATTACTTAAGCTGCTTTTTACTTTAGGGAATTCGGTGCAGTGCAAGCTCGAGGCTTTAAAAACTGCCTTTCTCGTGCGAGCACTCGTGCAAAGAAAACATTCTTTTTGGAGCGGAAGTTCTCAAACTTTTTGCTCTCAAAGAAGCCCCACATGCAGTGCAGAAGCCTGCAGGCAATGCAAACATTGATGCACACACTCTAGAGTGCTTGGCCTGTAGTTCTGCATCAATGGGTAACTCAGGTTTGCTAAAAAAGTGCTTAAACCTGGAGAAGAGCTTTACTAAAGAGCGGGGACAATGAAGGAAATTTGGGGATCCGGAATGAATTCCTGGGAATCCAGCTTGGGAATCCATGCTTTAGAGTAACACTCTCGTGCCAGTGCCTTTGCTAAAGTAGAGCCTTTGCTAACACTGCACACTGGGTGCAACATGGTGTACAGTCGTGGACGTAACGAAAAGGCCCAGGCGACTGTGTAGCTCAGAAGGCCTGCAACACTATCTGTCGGAAGAACTCTCGACTGTTATCAAGGCTTCAGCGGCTGTTCAGTTTGTGTCGTCACTCACCGCTGGATCGGCTGTTGCCAAGTTAATGCTGATTTCAGCGCCTGTTCTAGAGCCATTTCGTGACAAAAGGCGAAATGAAGCACGGCCAAAACCACCGGGACGCAAGCTGAGCGGCCAGTTTTCGGGCGTCCGATAATAAGTCTGCAGAATAAGAGATGATAAGCAGTTTTCATTTAATTTTACTGAGCACGCCTGCGTGATCCAAAGACGGCGCCGAAATTTGTCTTGACTCAGCAATTGCTTGCCAATGAAGTGGGAAGTAACAACAGAAATTGCGCAGTCACCAAAATGCCGATTGTGCACACAATGACCTCGACAATACCTCAGCTTTCATCCCATTAAATAGTACCGAGGGTCTCCGGTGCCACGTGCCTGTCTGGGCTTTTTCGTATCGTCCGCGATTGTACGATGGCAAAACCAGCCCAGATAGAATGTGGAGAACATTGACCCCGCCCACAATGTGCACGACAGCATGCAGCACTAGGTAACAGAGTCGAATCGAAGCATCCAGTAACGACCTGCAAAAAAAAGCATGCTGATTTCCCCGCATTTAACTCGCAGCCAATCGTAACAGTTCACAGAAGGACACCGGCAAACAAGGAAGCATGGGTAACATTTGGGCTGAAAATGGCAAGCCATACTGGGTTCAACTAGAAAGTGAATGCAGCCATGGACGCTTGCGAGCAACACCCAAACGAAGAGATTCGCGAGCGACCCAAAGGTGACGGACTTAACTCTTCCTGGTCGGCTTCATGGGCCCTTCGTCAAAGGGCCGGTGCGGCAAGGGCTTGTACACTGGCTGAATCTCGGGCAGCGTCGACAATACTTCGTCTCGATCCAACGGCGCCAGGTCGGGCTGAAAGGTAGACCCCGTCATTTAGAAAGCGAGTTGAGTGGCCACTAGAAGCCAGTGTCAAATACGTGCACTAACGACGTGCCGAGACTTGGCACATTTTTTATCCAGGCAGCATCTTTAATGGGCCACTCCGCTCATAAACCAAGGTGCAATAAAAAAATATATTAAAATTCGGAGAGTTCACCAAGTCTCAGACCACCGCACTTGGCTGCCGCGGCCGAGCAGCCGCCCAGAACGGGCTGCAGACGATGCTGCAAAGGCCGGCAGCGGCAGCCTCTGCATCGTCGTCTGCTCCCCTCTCCTTACCTGGGAAGCGGCTATTCCGCATTGCATGCGAAGAAGCCATCGTGGCATGCCGATAGGGGCGTTCCGAACGCTAGCAACAACGTTCCGGTAAAGATGACGGAGAGAGCCTAGATTTAAGAGACGGAGCAACTCGAACCATTGAGAGCATTTGCAATTTAATGGCAGACGCCTCCTGGGCAGATTGGTGCAAGTATGCCTGTATTTGGTTGTCGCGTGGGCAGTGTGGCGAGGAAACCGAGCAGAGAGGCAGACACATTTGCAGGAGGTGAACTCTTTTGAGTTTTGACTCCTTGCATGGTGCAGCTCGTTTTGCAAACGCGGCTCACAACCCACATGACCCCAATCGAGCAGTCGCCCCCCCCCTCTTAAATCTAGGGTCTATATACCAACGAAAAACGAGCTTGAGCGCGAACTCGATGCCGTGCGTGCTTCTTTGCTTGCATCGTGTTCCGTGTCGGTGTCGCTGGTCGGTGTGGTCGCTCTTGCGCGAAAGTCTACCTTCGCTCGAGCACCGATTCGGCGAATCATTGCACTCAACGACGGAGAGTACCGGCACTGCTGGCACCTCGACGGAAAAGACGAAGGCAATCTCCTTGAAACAAAAGCGTGCCATCCTCAACGAAGTGCGCACAAACATAAAGAATGCCGTTCACCGCCGGCGTCTTCCGCGGCTGTCGCAGCTGTCAACACGGTCCGTTTGTAGCTCGCAGGATCTTTTCTCGATCGGAGCTTCTCGCAGCTGGCAAGAAGCGGCTTCGATCTAGCGGAGACGTGTGTAGGGAAGCCTCGACCGCTTTCTGCAGGCACGATAAACATGTGCCCGTGACGACTTGAGCTATCTTCTTTTTTTTTTTTTTTTTTGCGTGTTACTTTTATGAGTTCAGATATAACGAAGAAGCAGATACAGCAAAGAGATTTCCGATTCTTGTTGACTTCGCTATAACCAGTCTCGAAAATAGTATACTCTCAGACGCGTAGCCATCCCGCAGTCATACGAAGGCGTGATGTGGTGACAGGTGCCTGCTGCTACTGCTTTGTTGGCCCCGTAGTGTTGCGTACAAGTAGAAAACGTAACTAAAACAAGAAGCGGGCAACGAAAATACTACGACGAAAATGTTGCCCCTCACGATCGCATCCGTTGCGGGTTTTGTCTCTCCCTCTCACTCTACTCAACCGTTCTTCCCGTTCTCTTTTGCCCTATAACTCTCCGATGCGATTGCAGCAATTTCGAAGTGCCTGCCACAAATGTAAAGGCTCATTTATAGTCCCGACATTTTTGCCGCGTCGGTGCGCAGTGGTCGACATCAAACACGCCACGTTGGCAATGCCACGACGGTTGAAAATTCAATTCCTCTAGGGTCAAACTCGTTCAACGCCACGCGCTGTCCGACGAGCATGCGCAGAATATTTTGCGACAGGTGCGCCATCTGTCGTCCACTTCGAGAAGAAGTGCTCGCACAATCTGGTGGGCTTTGTGCCGGTCCGGAATGCAGGTGTACAATGCATCCTGGTCAGATAGCCCGACGCGGCTGGTACGGAGATAGAACACGTTCTATCTCCGTACCTGAGCAGTTGGATCGCGCCGAACACCGCCAGTTGCGTCGGTTACGTCAGGATGCCGGACTGTAGGGGTTTGATTTTGGCCAATGTGTCGTCAGGTTATGAACGAGTCTTAAAGGGACGCTGACAGGGTATTTATGCTTGCCGAGGTTTTTATTTGTACATGACATATGACAGCCCAACTACCCAGAACACAATTTCTGGCTCGAAATTCCTTTTCTTTCCGCCTGAAAACTGCCGATCGAGAAATGGCCGGTTTGAGTCAGGCTCACTCTCATCTCCATGGTTACGTGCCATTTTCTATGGTTCAGACACCCACACCAAATGTAATCAAAGTCTTGGGTCATCGGAGGAACACACTCAACGTTAAAGATAGAAAAACATGAAAAAAAAAAAAATGTTGCGCAGATAACCGGAAGCATTCTGTGCATTCTCTGCATAATTCTTAACATGGCGCCAACCAGCGTCGTGTGGCGGGAGTCACAGGCTGGACGGCTGAACGAAGCGGACTATGCAATGGCGGCAGACGATGGGCGTGGGACCTCTATTTCATAACTGTTGTTCGCGGTATTGGGGAATCTGTCCAGCTTCAAAAGAGAAATCGTTCACAGATAAAAAAAATTTGGATTTATTCCACAAGACGCCCTACCACCGAGCTGACTCGCACAAAGACGTCGCCGAGTCAACGCCCCCTTCTCCTGGCCGAAGACATTGTTCGTCTTACGAACACGAATTGGTAAGAGCTTGAAATACATGCAAACGTCAAGTATGAAGTGTTTGACTTTTGCGTTATTGTGTGACGTGCGACGTGAAAGTTTTTCATCTGCTTCGCACAGCCAGAAAAACGAGAAAAAAAAGAAAGAAAGAAAACACAGTAGGGTGTAGCCATGTGAATTCCGGAAACTCACTCCTCCTCTAAATTTCTTTTTCCTTCCCAGTCCAATTTCGGTTTCGAGCAGTTGCGTTTTTTTACTTTATAAAAATATATGTGACACTGTAGCAGAATATTGATTGGGTAGTGTTCTGACACCGTATTAAATCTCCTGGAAAAAAAATTTTAAAAATATTTCGGGGGGTGTCAGTGTCCCTTAAACCTGCAGCCCACTGGCCAGTCGCTCTATGAGCCCTCACCTTTCGCAGTGCTTCCGGCATCTTCTGAATCTTCTTGCTACTGGAGTGCTTCGTCAAGCTTGCATCCCCGTTCCGCGAGTGGGTTGGTTTGGACGCCCCGTGGTGCGACGTCCGGTGGCGCTCTTTGGACTCGTGGTGTGCAGGCTCCCTAAACGACTCTCTGGCCGGCTCCTTGGCCGGCTCCTTGACCGGCTTGGCTACCGACTTCTTGATGGGGCTTGCGACGGCTGCGGGCTTCTTCTTTGCCTTCGGTTGGGGCACGGTGTCGTTGAGGCCCAAGCAGGCCTCGAAGGAGGCGATGGAGCCGTCCAGTCCGCCCTCGCTGTGTCCGGCCTTCTTGAGCAGCTTTTTCATCTGCTTCTTGTCGACCACCTTTTTTTCGGGGCTCTTCTGGGGTGAGGATTCCACCTGGACAACGCACAAAGAGCGGCCGGTCCAAACAAAGTACGAAAGCAGAAGGTGTTTTTATGCTCAGTTCACCCTTAAGCCGACAGTGTGGTGCAAGCTACGCGCTCGTTGGATCGATAATTAGCGGTCTGCACGGGCCGATATTTAAGGGTCCAGACCAGCCTGGCCCGCCGTCTCTTGGGACTGGGCCCACCGGTGGCCCGCCATCTATTTCCGATGGCCGGCCTGGCCCGGCCTGGTCCGGCCCGGTACAAGGCTAATTTTCGTAGGCCCGCTGAGGCCCACCCTATTTTCGCTCGGTGTCGAGCTGTGCTCGCGAGTTGCCCGGCGTGCCAAGCTCATTTGCCAATGCTACACAAGTTGACTAAATATGCAATAGTCAATGCACTAAGAATTATTTTCGTTTCGAAATGAGTCAAATCCATGTGAAACGAAACTGAGATAAGGAATGTGTGCTTATCGGACTAGATTTGAGCCCTGTACTGCGGCCACCTTTACATTTGTCCTTCTCGCATAATGTGACCGATTCCAGATTACCTTTTGGAAACGATGAAACCCCAGATATACTCTGAATTTCAGCCAAAATCGGCTTAATTTCAATTCCTAAATTTAACTCAAACCATTTCGTCCATTTTGTTTATCCATTTTGCATGTTTAGGCAGCGCATTAGAAGAGAAAGGCCACTTCCGTCGTCATTTCTTTCGACCAGACCCCCGTATCGCAAAGGACGGAAAAATAAAAATGGCAAGCAACAGCAAACAAAGGTCATAAGCCATTCCACTCTGTGAAGGTGGATGACCAGCGAAGCTGTTTAGCACACGACACAGACCTGCCCTGAGGAGCCGGAGGAAACTAGACACGTGCGGCGGGACCGCCACCCCGGGAGAGCGGAAGGAAAGGAAACTAGGAACGCAAGCGCTTGGAACGACGACAAAGAGAGGGCGGTGTGAGCGTAGACATGGCCGACGCGGGTCGCACAGCGGCAAATATTTGAGAAACCTTTATAATTTACCTGAGAGTCTACTGATCTTAAAAATGGTGCCTATTGATAACGAATCTACTAAAAAAATGGATATCCAAGTTATGAGACGTATAAGCTTTTGCATAGAATGAAGCAATTTTGCATCACATTCGGGACCCGAGTTTTTGTTGACGCACACGAAAAATCCACGGAACCCTAGCCATAAACAGCTTCGCTGTAAAACCCTGTGCAGAAGTTGAGAAGGAAGGAAAGCATCGCGACAGGTTCGAACAAAAAGCAAAAAAAGTTCTACAATGCCTAGGTACTTGCACCGTGCACACCAAAAAAAAAATGGACAAAAGAATTCCGCCGCTTCTCCGAGATGACTGCTCTGGGGGAAGCGGATTCTCTTCTCCCATATTGTGGGTGCACTTGCTCGTACGCACAGGAAGCTCACGCCTGCAAGGGCGTGGGTTGTGTAGGCACCATGTGTGCATGCTTGATGGGGGGAAGCAACTGCACGACGGCAGCGCTGCCAGCAACGAGAACGAACAATGCGCTGCTGGCACCCTGGAAGAGCAGTCGGTGCACGCATACTCCGAACCGTAAAAAAAAAAACACACGGATGCTTTCAGCATTTGGATTTCCCCCACTCTGGGGCCGCCTTGCTGGCTCCGAGGCAAAGCGCCGGCCTACGGATCCCCAGGTGGTGGGTTCGAATCCCGGCCAAGTGCCCGCAATATGACGGACCCATCTTTTGCCATGTCATTGTGACGCTCCCACCCCTACCCATGCGCAGAGAGCGGGTTGGGTGATAAGAGGGGGCGGTGGGTCGGTTCGGCGAGCACAAAGTCTCCACTGCACCGTCGGCTTAGGGGTGAACGGAGTATAAGAGGGGACTGGGAAAACTAACGTGCAGGAAGAACAGAGTAGCTAGGAAGTGTCAGTTGCTCTTATGAGGAACCCGAGGATATTCGTTTGCTGAGACTCGCTTGAGCTGTAGCACAGAAAAGAGGGCACCGAATTTGGCGAAAACAGATTGGAAACTCCGATTCGGGGGAAAAAAACCTCTAGCTCGCTGTCCCATGAGAAGGATGCCGCAACTGACTTTGTGGAAAGAAGCGCCTGGTCCATGAATCACGAAAACGATGCCGTGGCCTACTCCCGTTGGTCTGCGTCAACAAGCTAGGCTCGTAAGCGGATCGTCCAGAAATACCACCAACTTAATGACGCTTGCTATTTGCAACCCCTTCGTAAACACTGGGTTGGCGAACCTCAGATCTTCCAACCGAGCGCATTTGAGAAAAAATTTTCCCTGGGCTAGGAAACATTTCCCTACCCCAGGGCTCTTCTAGATGACGACACTCCCGAACACAGCTCCCGACCGACTACGCCACTGACCTTAGAGCTCTGTGGCGCTTCCTCTCTCGTATGATTCCGGTGACGATGCTCGTGATGTTCGTGGTGTGGCCGATGCCTGCCGTGCTTGTCCCCATTGTGTTCCCGGCGCGTGGGACTGGGCGAAGAGCCGCCTCGGCTCGACGTCTCCACCTCGATGGAGTAGGGCCTGGAGGGCTTGCTTGCCTTGGGGGACGGTCTGTCGTCCTCGACTGCCTCTCTCTTGCTGCGCTTCGCGGGAGGAAGAGTCTGCTCCGAAAAGTCAGCCGTGCCGTCCGAGACCACCTGCAATGTTTATTAAATGCGTAGCATTTATAGAGCTGGCTCGCTTCCGTTCCTTAGCCCGGAGCGTAGCCTCGATGGAGCGTGCAGCGCGGAGCATGCGGCCGCTAATTGCACGCTCCGCGTGCGATCGGCTTGGGAAATGCCGAAGAGACGGCCAATTATTTTTTATGGTCCGTCTGCTTGTCTAGTCATGAGACCAGTCTCTCCAGAAGACAATGCAGGGGTGTACTGGTGGACAAAGGATTGTTCTTTCCCTTTGCAAAAACGAGAATAAACATCCCCAAAAGTGGGTTGCCACCCCCTCCCACGGAGGCCAAATTGGGTAGGGAATGAGGATTGGCTAACTTTCGGTATCTGACCCAAAAACAAAACAAGAAAAGTGTTTGATTTGGTTTCTCGTCTCTTCCGTATCCGTAAAATACGGCGGAAGTGCCCACTTCGCACAAGCGCCCACTCTTAACATTTCCCCAAACTTGGGAATTGTGGAAATTATATGTTAAGCGCCCACCTTGTTCTAAGCGCCGGCGTCGGCCGAAGATGTTCACCCTGCTGCGGCGGCCACGAGACCGCCAGCGGCGATAACGGGGATATTGTGTGAAAATAAGTGTGCTTTCTCCGATTCCGTTCACCCTGCCTTCAAAGATCTTTGTTGGCCACCATCTTGGTTTTTACCGATATGACCGGACAGACGCCCATGTCTAGGTTAACCCAGTTTTCAGTGAAAGTGGGGTGGGCACTTTTCCGATATTTTACTGATGCCTAAATCAGGTTCCCTGGACTATGTCACAAGTATCATTCTAGGTACTTGAAAGACAAAGGAAAAACTTTTTTATTCTACTCCCTTCAAAACTGCTCTTGGAGCAGTTGCCATTGCTGTCAAAACTCATGCCGCCTACCACACTGCACAAATTGCCTGACCCCAGCTAACAGTATTTCAAGGAGAAAGCCATTTTTCAGTATTTTTCCAATTGAAAACTGGATGAAAAATAGGGATGGATGATCTCTTGGGATATACAATAAAATAATTAAAAAGTACAATGGCATTTCATCATGGAAAGATGGAAACTGAGAAGGGATAAGGTAAAAACTAAGAACACGCAACAGAGGGGACCCAAGACAACTGTCTCACATGCACGGGCCTTGATGTAGATCTGTCGTCTGTGTTCGGAAAAATTTTGTTATGTCCTCAGCAGTACCAGTGGAGTTCTGCAAGAATGTATAAATGTTTGGTAGGTTGTACTTGTGCATTAATTAATTGCCAGATATTTTATAACATGCTGATGAACTACAGTACTGGATGCAGATAACTGCACTTATTTTCCGAACTAGTGACTCTGAAGATATTGATTTTTGGTGAGCATCCAGGCTAATGCTACAAAAATGACCACAGCAAATAGGTACATTCAATAAAAGAAAAAGTAGAATCTTCAAGAGTATGCCAGCAATGCAAGCACTTGCTTACAAATATTTACTCAAACGAGAACGAAAACAAAAAAGACATGCAGAAACAGATTTCTTCTCGAATATACAGCAAGAGTTAAAAACTACTTAGTAGACGTTACGAGCGAGGATGCGCTCACACAGGTGTCAACTTCCTTAGCCTGACAAGCGCTTCGTGAAGGCGTGTTCTGAAAGCCTTTTAGTATTTCTGTTTGTGAAAAATCTGGGAGGGAAAAGAGGGAGGGGGGGCATTGAGAGCCTTGGCATTGAGGGACTAGGGAACCAACAGATGTGGGCACAAAAGCAAGAGCGTACCACGTCAACATTTACTTTGCAGGCAAAGGACTGTCCATCTCGCAAATGATGAAAGGACCTCATATACGACGCCCCTTTTTGCCTGTCAACGAATGTTCAAGTGCTAGAGCATCCCTGCCTGCCATTTTTAAGAAAAAAAATATTTAAATAAAGTATCTCGCCTGTTTTTGATTTCGAGAAAACCACATGTTGAAACACTCCGACTGTACAATGTCTTTGTGTAAGGGTTACGCCTAGAAGGACTGAATTTTCGGGAATTGTTTACGTTACATCGCTGCTTTGGTAAAAGCAGACGGTTTCAAGAAGAGTATTTTGCTGACCTGTTTCCAGCTGCTGATGATGTGGCGAGCTGTTTCCCCGATAGTGCCATCATTCTTCTTGAAGCGGTTCACGGACCTGCCGATGCCAGTTTCCTGTTTGAGAAAAATCATTGATGAAGCAGTTTTTGTTTTATTGCACACTGTTGGCTTTTGCATAGATTTGTACAGAGTGCAGACTTCCACCCTAAGCATGCCCAAAACATGCCCAAAACTCCAAAACATCACTCATACTTAGATATCTCAGACAGATGGCTGTATTTTAGGAAAAGAAGGGCGCGATCAAGCGAGGGCTATGACGTCACGATCATCCTGAAACAGTCGAGAATGAGGAGAAGCAGCATCACTTCTCTCCTCCTCGCTTTGGTTCACCAGCTCGAGGGGACAAAGCGAAGAGGAGAGAGAATGAGAATTGTGACGTCACTTGTCTCGTCGGCCTCGTCGACCGAGTTCAATCACGCAGTTCTTTTCCAAGAATACGACCATCCGTTAAAGGTATTGCTGTATGAGTGATGTTTTTGGGTTTGGTTCCAGCCTTGTTTTGCGAGTTCTAAATTTCGGTTCAGTATCCCTTTAAACCATCCTTGTGATGCATGTCCGGGGGACGAAACCTTTCCACGCCAAATCAATGCATTAAAACTTGTTTGGGCAAGTTGGTTCATACTAATTAAAAGGTATCAAAAGTGTGAACAAAACTAGGACAAAGACGACACGAAGACAACTGGACAGGCGCTAGCCCTCTGATTCTATTGTAAGTCATCGATCACATCAACGCATCACAACATCAATGTTGTGATGCGAGCCGGGCAGAGGAGTGTGTGTATATACGTGATGCTGACCTATAATAAAATCAGTTGAGAGTTAGCGCCTGTCCTGTTGTCTTCGTGTCTTCTTTGTCCCCATTTCTGGTTCACGCTTTTCAAATCAATGCCAATGTCTAGAACCGAGTTTAAGAATTGTTAAAGTTTGACAACTGCTCATTAGTGATGACACGGGCTTTATCATAAAGTCGTTCTCAAACCAGTTATTACCTTATTCACTTCAGTAGCATTATTTGTCGTAGTCAGTGGGATTTGAGGAGGTACATACCTTGCTTGGGACAGAAAACTAAGTGAAATAACACACTTACTTGCAGGAGTGATATGGTCATTGGCACATGCTGTAGCTTGCGGAGCGTCTCCAACACCTAAAAAAGAAAAGAAAGAACGAATCAGTCAATTTAGTTGTCCGAACTACACTGGGAGCAAAAACGCCATTCAAAAGAAAACGTTCCAATATTTTCGCCTCCCACAATGCCTCAGTATTTACTTTGGCCCAGGTGTTTTCGAAGCCGGTCCAAAATTATAGCTTATAGTTCTGCGCAACGGCCCAATCTTTCTAAAATGCATTTAACGAGGGACGCAGCAAGCTCACCCGCCCGTATCAATTTACGTTTATTTATTTTTATTCTCCCTCCGGCGCAGCTTAGAGCTGCCAGTTTTACGTAGCACCATAGGCTGCGTATCGGCGTTTGGTTTTATTACGTTGACCACGCTCAAAGCCACCCACGATTTCGGCCTGCCGGCATCTCCTAACGACATATATGTTGTTGTGTGCGTGTGTATTGCGTAATCTGCATTCGTATTGTTGGCGACCTCCCCGGGCTAGCCAGCTACTATCGGACGCGACGGCGACGGAGATCAGTCCCCGGCCGCCACCAACGGAAGCGGCGCCGCCGCGTTCGAGCGATCGTGATCGGTAGGATCGGACCCTCCGAAGCACGCGGATCGAAACCGAGATCTGTGAGGGACTCGCCTTTTCGTCACTTTGATTTCTCTCTAGTCGCTTCGCGTAATGCAAGATTTTTTCCTTCCAGTCGGCCATCTTGCCAGCTGATGGAAAGCGGCCAGGGTCGACAACCCTCTTGGTGTTTCTCCGCCAAATTTGGCCAAAAAGTAAACTGGACGCGTGAGGCGCCATGTGGCCTTGTCACGGCGACACATGAGCCGAAATAACGTCGAGAATTTGGAATAAAATGATGTTTGCCAAAAAGTAGACAAACTATCACGATGTTTGTTCTTTCATTATGGCTCGGAGAACTGTAGTGTGCGTAAAATGCGCTAGCGTCGGCGCTAGCTTATGTTTGCCTTAGGCCTTGCGTGACCACGCCATTGATTTTGCACATTTTTAGCCGGGTATTTCGGCCTATGGCAACGACACCTAAGGTCGATGAGGTTTCCGAGGCCGTTCGTTGGTGGAAATCGATGCGCACGAAAGTGTGTCGCTCGTAAGGCCGACCCGACGTTTAAAACCGGACCAACGCACTGCCCTTGCAGGCGGAGCGGGCTTGACCTCGTGCGCCTTTTCATGCAAGTAGTCTCTGCAAAATTCCATTGACAAAAACGTGCATGTGGTAGGCTGTGTTTCATACTTATCGCGTATTTAGGGTATATAAGTTCTACTCTACGTTTGAGCCGACATTAACAAGATAAGTTCAAAGGGGACCGCGTGCTACATCATACTTTAGGTTGGCTAGTGAACAGTGCTCAGGACTCGGGAGTGTGATAGCGAAGAATGAAGCTCCAGAAAAATAATTTTATGAATTTGCTTGGTGACTTACGAAACTTTTACATTTCTAATCGTAGATGTTTCATTGTTAGGTTGGGCCATCCAAGGCACTGATGGTCAGATACGATCTACAGACGTAAAAGTACTCCATGAAGCCATATACCATGGTGCTGCCCTCAACGTGAGAGCGAATTTTTTTTTCTGTGTTGTGTTTGTTTATTTTTTTACTAATACTATGATGTGACATTACCTGCACGAGCCAACTTTCATGATGGTCGGTGTTCCCACAGCGCCTTGTTCGGATCTTCGTTCGGCAGCATGTTTTTGAAGACGATCGGAAATAGCAACGCTAGCTTGTTGCTCATTTTAGTGTTCGCATTTGTGGTAAGCCAATACGATCTACTCCACACCTGCACACTACTTGCATTATTTGGCAGTGGGTCAGCTCAATGCAAAGCAACGTCACGAAATTATGGGGTAATCAGTTCAAATTCGATACGCCCTACTTATTGATCCCGTCGTTTACTCTTATATTATTTGCCAGTTTTAAAGTTGTGGCTTAACCTGAACGTGCATGGAATGAAGGAAACCTATCACACAAAAGAAAAACTATAGATCGCACACAATTATATGGTATAGTTAGGTTTATGTGCTGTTAAATAAAAAATTTGAGCCAAAAAAGGATTATTCCGGAAAACAGGGAATGACGTAGTTGATACATGGGAGCAAAGCTAATCCTTTTCCACTAATACTAGTCTCAAAATTTTTATGTTTGATTACCATGGCAAACTAATTAAGCACTTTAATTTGTGCACATTTTCTTACTTCGGCACAAAGAATCGTGTATTTATTGTCGACCAGGAGAGTCAGATACGAATGGCTGGAAGCAAAATAGTTAACATTTTCTGAAACCGATGCTTGTCACTGTTAACTTGTGGTTCAAAACCTAAAGATGCACGCCATCTTTGCACCAACTTTGCGAAATAGGTGCATGCTACTGCTCCTTATAATGTTAGATCCAAGGGAGCTCCTCCAGTCTCTTTTAAAATGTTTATCTTGGCTGCAGCATTTCACTTATGATGGTGCTGTTTTTACGGATGTGTCAGCACTTACGTCTGGGGCAATTCCTTCTTACTAGGTTGAAAGCCCTATGTAACGTAACGTTATTGCTTTAAACGCGCATATCGTTTTACAATTGTATACCATGCAAAACTCTGGGATAAACTGAAGTTCTTGTTGAAGTTGGACATCGAATGCATTCGAGGGTCTGCCCTGCTTAGTATAATCAACAATCACAGCAAACATCCCACAGTTTTGCAAGATGGGACAAAGATATTTTGAAAGTGCCCGTTTCATCAACTATTGACTTATTATGACATAGTTTTGCACATACGTGTATCCTGCAGCGAACACTTGGCTGCGATTACCCCCTTGAATCTAATTCGAAAACTGCACGTGGCTGCACTTCATGAAGCTTGGCAAGGCTAAGAATAATCTGGATGATTCTTTTTCCACTTATACTTACCAGATCACCTACTCAATAGGCTATCTCTTCATGCGGAGACCACAGCCATGCCCGGTCGAAGCTGCAGCCAACTCCTCTCGTAAGGAAACTTCCAACATCAAGGAAGAATCAAAGCCCTTGCTCGACGAATCGGAAGAGCAGGATACGTCGACGTCCGACTCAAACAACGAAGACCCAGATTAGAGCATCATGTATGCGTGTCTTTATTGCAGCCGATAAAGCAGGCAAAACCGTCCTTCCTTTGAGTTCTCGTGTACAGTCATGGGCACAAGAAACTAGAATGCGCTAACATGGGCGCCCGCAGAGGGGTGCAAGGGGGGGCAGTTGCCTCCCCCTGTAATTTCGAGGGGAGTGCAAGCGGGGGGGGGGGGGAGGGGGAGCTGCACCCACACCTGGTACTCGGGCGGTTCTTTTAGCTACCCAAACCAACACATTTTCTGAATACCATGAATTTACTGTTTTCCCATCATGCTATTTAACATCTGGAAATTGAAAATGAAAAAAAAAAAAAAAATTTAAACGGAAAAAAAAAGTGCCAAGGAAGTTTTGATTACGTCGCGAGACCGGCGAAACTTGCTTTCGACGCGTTGTGCCTTTTTTCTACGGCACTGCACTTCACCATGGGGTGATGCGGAGCATCGTGTTGGTTCCGAGGAAAGAGTCAGTTGCGTGCTGACGTCGAGAGATGGCGCCACCGACTGCCCTAGCGTTACCCCCTACGCGAGCCTTCGTCGCGGCTCGCGGCAGAGAAACTTGGAACGCTCGCCGCTCGCCGTTTATTTATTTTTTTTTTTTTTCACACTTGAAGGAGAGGAGACTAGAGGAGGAGAGTTGCGCGTGCGCGCGCGGTGTGAGGAGAAGCGAACGCACGCGCAGTGCACGCAGCTGGTAGAGAGAGAGAGCGGAGAGAGTAACGCGCAGCTGTTGGAGAGAGGGAAGGAGGAGACTTGCGCGTGCGTAGTTCAAGTGCCGACTACAACGCCGACGCCGCGGGACATAGACCCGAGCAAGAGATGCTCCGCATCTAAAACGCGGTTTAGCGCGATTTAGCATTTGTCTCAGTGGTTTGTAGCCCCAAATCCAGGGTGCAGCCGTGAAAGCAGGTTCTGAAAATAGCCAACATCGCCAACATTCCCCAGGGGGAGGGAGGGGGAGGGGGGGGGGGGGAGGGTTGTACAAGTGTGCGCCCCTCTGGAAAAAGTTCTGCGGACGCCCATGTGCGCTAACGTATTAGATTGGATGAACAAAGGAATTAATGAATATGGCTGAACCTTCTGAATTCGACGGCGGCTTACGCCACCCAACCAGTGTTTTTTTTTTTTTTTTTATTTAGCTTCACTTATAGTTATACCACCTAGTATAGTGATGAGGAACTGTAGGAATTTCCGAAGTGCCTGTTGAACGCTCACATCCGTGCATTTTTCAATCTCTCCTGCCCCTTTTGATCTCGATGAGCACCGCGTACCTGTGTGCGTTTGTTTATTCACTATTGGAAGTGCTGCGCTTGCCAAATTTTGCATCTACGCAGCGAACTCGAAGACACAATACCTACTTTGAGTCATATACTAACTTCCGGTGTTAAACATTCGTACAACAATTTTTATTCCATTTTACGTACGTTCCACTACCCTATGCACTAAAGTTGGCAACTAAGCGCATTCATGCATTCTACTTTATTTTGTCCACGACTGTATGTATGATTATACAGTCTACTCCTCGAAGCCGCGCGTGGTGTGGTCGGATGTGGGAGACATAACCAGTGCATGTTTGTTTTCATGTTTCATGTGAGCAATTACGTGGACGGTATACGTAGGTTGTATTTTTCGGTGATGTTCTGATGATGTAGTAATACGTGCTGCTGTTAATAAACTCTGCTTGTGGAGAATGCTGCAAAACGGCTCCTGCCAGCTTTTCGGACAGATGCTGAAAGCCGCGAATCACCAGTGATCATCGGACAGAAACGCTTTGGTCGTGTAACGACAAGCTGTTTGGCTGGCATGGTTGGCTACTGGGTAGCAACAGATTCGCAGGTTATCAGTTTAATGATGCCATTTTAATGATACAGTGTACTGCCTATTGGTACGGGTACCTCAAAACCGAATAGTAACCTAGCGGGCTAACATTTCTTGGAAGATTGTAACTGTGAAGTTAGCAGTACAGTGAAGCAGTGATGTTGGCAAGGTCCTTAGCTTTACTTTCCAGCAGCTGTAGTTCGTCACTGTCACAGCACGAATAAGTAGATAAGTGAATGAATTCCTAACATTGGGTAAGTGTCTAATGAGCACAACTATTTGCTAGAGTGACAGTGATGTTAAAGTGGTGGATGGAACGGTTGAGCTTATTGAAGTTATCTCCGCGGCGCAATCTCATTAATCGAAGAAGCTGTCGTCGTCATCGTTTTCCTCCGTTTTGTTCTTCAAGATCTTGGACTCGGCGTACATATCGAGACCCAAAACTGCAATGAAAAACAAGGAACGGTTAGTACGAAACTATCTGAATTTATTTATTATAAGGCTAAAAAGCAAAAAAATTATCTAGGCAGTGGTGATTCGCGGTACTTTTCAGGCAATTTGAGCCTCAACGCCCACCGTTTATGGGCTGTAATAACTTGGCAGCATGCTTGATCCAAATGAAAGTAGATGACAGATCGGCTCACCTTTCCTGGATATTAGCGACGGAACATTGTGTCTGACTTTTTCGCTGATTAGATTTCTGAAACAAGAAAAAACAAAACCGAATCATTATGATTGAACTTCTACGTTGCGTGTTTTATCTTGCAAGCGACACAGACATTCAAAGCAGCAGCTGCGGTGAGAAAGCGCTTTCTGTTTTTATTGTAGCAGACAACAACGAGATTTGGGCAAGCACCACGAGCAGGTCGCACAATGTATGCGAAAGCAGAGGAGTACCGAAGCGAACGTACTGCAGGTTAACTGATGCAACGTCATACTCTGGCGGAGAGCTGTCATTGCTTGCGGGACCATTCTCCTCCTTGTCTGCTGCTCTCGTCCTGAACCGTGTCGCGGAAACACAGGGACTTGTGTCATGATCATATTCCGCATTTCGCATATTAAACGCAGTATACTTACGCCGTGCCACACCTCCTGTCAATTCTACAGTCACTGCAATCGGCCTTCTGAAACGTTAGCGAAGTGAAGGATATTCCATTGAAAAAAAAAATATTCCGTTTAGTTATTGTATTAACCCGTAAAATGATATAACACGACTTTTGATTGGGCTAGTTGGTTCATCCCTGAGATTAATCAAATAGCGCAAACTGAACGACGAGGAAGAGGCACACATACGACAGGACTGGCGCTGACTTCCAGCTAAGTTTATGGAACATCAAAACAAGCAATATATTATATATAGTTTATATACCATCTTCTGAAGAAAAAAAACATAAATAAAACAAATACAAAAAATTATGCATGAAAATACTTACCTATCACGCGCCAATCGAATCAGATAAAACCATAGGTACTTCTTTGTCAATGAGATACACCGAAGGCATGCTGACGCACTTGTAAAACGCCTCTATTATTTCTCTCTGTCTTGTGACGCTTGTCCTTCGCTCTCTTCAGGGACTTCGACATTTTTGAAAGCGGAACTGTCCTACGGAATACATCAGTTCCGCATTTCGAAAGGGAACTGTCGTACGGAGACAACAGCTCCCCTCCGTGCAAGCGTGCCTTGGTGGCCTAGTCAGTTGCGTGTCTGGCGCGCAACCGACTTTTACTGTCGCAACGCAACAGTAAAATTCTTAAAATCTTTCTTTAAGGCAAGTTAATTACTTTATAAGGTGAAATCATTTGAGACATGCGGGCGACCTCATGTCATGTCTTTTAATCACTTCCATTCCACGCGTGACGTTTCATGTGAGCGTCGTGGGTTGTTTAAAATTCCCGCGCGAGGTCATATGGCCGTGACGTCATGACCCTATAACCAATCAGGGTTTTCGCGTCACGCCACCGACACCAGCGTTTTCTGCCACGCCACCGAGGCCGGCTTTTCCGTGGCATGAGCTCCTTCGGGCGTAGCACCGTGCTAAGCTTTGCACAAAAACACGCCAAAAGAGCAACTTCTGAAACTGCGCGGAGTCCGTGCCACTCTCACATATGCATCTGCATACAACTGGAGTGTAAACGTATATATAATCTTCGCCATTGTCTATTCACTGAAGACGGTCGTCTCCGAGCGCACTTGCAATCACCAAGGCAGAATGCGAAAGCATTAACTGTCCCATGGAGCGAGCTGACGCCATCAGTTTGAAGCGCGAAAACGGCACCTAGTTTCCCCGATCCCAAAGGAGCGAAGTAAGGCTCATGGATTTCGCCTTGGGTTTCATTGGCTGGCGCGCGTCGACGGGGCTCCCATTGGCCGCTGCGCTCGTCAGTTTTTACGACCACTCACCCCATGGCGCTGCGTGCCCAGGGGAGCACGCGCGCTCACCGGCGACGAAAAGTACGCAGCAGACGAAAAAGGGAGCGGACGAGCGGCTTGCATGCTTTCGCATTCACAACTTATAAGAAGTGCTTAGGTGTACCTCGAGCTTTTTATTAATTCTCTGTGTGAATGTGCCTTTTCCCGAGCAGTCAAAAGAAAGCGCTGCACGCGTTCCCTCACAAGCGGCACGCGCGAGGCAGCGGAAACCTCTGGGTATGACGTCACGTACCCAGCGGCTGATCTTTCACTTTTTCTCGCGTCTATCGATACGTTCGGTTCAAATGCTCGTGGTATTCAAATTACAAAAATGAAAGCCGTTTACAACTCCCTGTAACGCCGAATTGGAGCGCAGCTCTTGAGGAGGAGGAGGGAAGAGTACTCAGGGGAGGGTATACCCCTCCTCCTCCTCCTCCTCCTCCTCCTCCCCTCATTCTTCAATGTCCTCCGGGGGGGATGTCACGTGACCTCGGGGGGGGGGGGGGGGGTCACGTGACCCCGGGGAAGGGGGCTCGCGCGGTGCATTATGGGACATTTCCCATAATGCACCGCGCGACACCCCCCCCCCCCCCCCCCGAGGTCACGTGACCCCCGGGAAGGGGGCTCGCGCGGTGCATTATGGGACATTTCCCATAATGCACCGCGCGGTTACGCCGACGGCGACGCCGACGCCGACGCCGCTCAAGCCGGAAACGGGCGCCTAAGAGCTGCGCTCTAAAACACGCTATAGAATTCACCTTTGACTCGTTTTCTTTCAAGAACATCTTCAGCTTCCCTTTGAGTTTGATCGCAGCTAACGCCATGGGCGTCGGCAGTGGGTTGCAAAAGGGGCAGTTGCCACCCCCAGCCAGACAGCCCCCCCCCCCCCCCCCCCCCCCCCCCCCCCAACCCCCACCGAGCAAGTGGGGTGACCGTTGGTTCGTTGACAAGCGAAAAAACAACCGAGGACAGCTTAAAAATAAAATCGAGAGTAACTGTCGAAACATAAAGAAGGCAGATATTTTGCCCTGCATTCTCTGGAAGAAACAATTGGAAAGAAAAGGACAACTAAGCCCTACTTTTGCCTCTGCGACCCCCCACCTCCAAACCTCGCTGGGGGCGCACCCGTTTCTGAGAACACCCAATCCCCCGCAATGAACACTCAGTGGTGATGAAGCCCAGACTCCAGCCCCGAGTAGAAAGTTGGTGAAACGGCCCAAAAAACGAGTTCTCAACTTCCCTTCGGGCCGTTTCATTTTTACACACTCTTACATCCGCATCCATTTGTCCGTGGAAATATTCACTCAATAACGTCGTGTGCGGCGTGTGCCGGGGGCTGTGCGGACATCATAGGGTGGTTGGAAAAAGTCGTGACAAGGAAAAAGGAAAATAACGATAACTATCTTCACGGGGCAAATACCGAATGCAAACCGTTTTTCCAACTTCACTAACTTAGCTCCACATGACAGTTTAACGGCAATTTCTTCTGTGTTTTCTCCGACTCCGCGCCCCATGTGCTGAGGACGCGGGGGTTCAGGTAGCTTTTGCAAAAGCCGCGCCGAGTGCCGCATAGCTGACACACCAGAGGACAGCTTTTGGCCTCGGGGACGGGGCTCTCCAGCCTGGGTAATAAACCACGTGCTTTCGAGACGATTCACTGAGGAGCAAGTCATGAGGGACGGTGAACATGACCTTCTGAGCAGGTTGGGGGGAGGACAGGGGGGGGGGGGGGGGGGTTCAGCGGTCGGGCGTCCGCGTTTGCACGAAACCATGTTCGCACCAAGTCGTCAACGCAACTGACCCTCAGGCGATAATTTACTGTCTCACCATTTGACACCAGGGAAAGGCGCGTCAGAGAACTCCCAGTCCACAATTGCAACCGTACAGTTGTTCTTTCCGAAAGTTTGTAGCGAGCGTCACTATTTTGCCATCTCTGGATTTCTTCATCGGTGGCATCGTTTTACCGAAAAAATTACATCGATCACGGCTTTCCATTTTGTGGGACGAAGAAAGCAGTCACCTCTGCCCCCTGCCGGGACTCGGAGTCGGGTTCTATTGAGGCAATCCTTGTCCCAGTCACTCCTAAACAACTTTTGCCCTCCAAAATTCAGCTTGATATAGGATTCACCCTCAACTCATCTGTTACAGGTATGCTTAGAGAGATTTCCAGGCAAAACTAAAGTTTACCATATAAATACAAGACCCGTGCAAAGATAGCAAACAACACTCTAACATCATTTTTTTTTTTTAAATTCTCCAATAAAAACGGAAGCGCCCCATTTATTTTCAGTTGAGGTCACGAAGGAGAAACTTATTGAAGCAAAATATATAGATAAATAGCTACATTTATTTAAAAAAAAAAAAAAAAGCTCACCAAAAACGTTAGTGATACCAGGCACCCGGAAACAAATTATAATCAGGGATCTGCATTTGTGGAGTTTGTATTTGAGGTATCGGTACTTCTCAGTTTTGTTCTCTATTATAAATCTTGAGCTTTTATGATTTCGCGTTATCAAAAGTGAAATGATGTTTTTTTGTTTTTTTTTCGGAGTTGTGTAGCTTCTAAGCTCGCACACTCATTTTGCCATTATCTAGCTTTCTCTCTCTTCATATTTTGAGTATTATGAAAAGACAGTCTGTTCATCTGGGAAACTAAAATGTCATGAAGGAAGTGTAGTTCGTCGATGGGATCTTTGAACTGGATTTTATTCGAAGACTCGAAACATTGTAAACAAGCTTATTTGCTTCCATATTTCCACGCGTGTTTTGAAAGTATATATGAATGGGCACCCAAGAATATATTTTTAGTTCTTATTGAATATTGCCGTGTTGCAGAATCTAATAAATTAAGAAATGAACGGTGGTCCCTTCGTCAGCGATAATACGTTGGTCCTGATATGTTCATGCCCCGTTCACTATTCACAAGAGTTTCACGTCCGGGCTGCGGGAATTAAATCGAGAGATGTCGGGGGGGGGGGGGGGGGGGGGGGCTTTTTATATACGATTATAGGAGTGCGAACTGAACACTGTTTAAGCCAGCATTTGTTTTAAAAATTTATACGTATAATATGTTGTAAAACTGTTGCCGGAATGTATTGGTTGCACCCCTCCCCCCCCCCCCTCTCCCAAGTTAAAAAAAAGTCGGGTGCGAAAGCTTTGCTTCCACCAAGAAAAAATCCTGCTTAACCCTAACCTAGCCTAACCTCACCTAACGCCACGACCCTATCTAATCAAACCCGTCGTCTTTGTGGGTTCGCTTTGCGCCCACCGGCTAAATCCAGTCACGCAGGGAAAAAGCTCACGATCATGCTGTGCACTGGGTTGGTTTAGCCGATGACCGCAAAGCAAAAACACAAAGACGACGGACGCCGTGACGATGCCCCTTTCCGGTGTTGGGGAGTACTTTATTTAGTACGTTGTAAATACTACTTCAAGGAGGTTTAGAAATTCTAGTACTTTACTTGAAGTACATTTGTTGAGTACGTACTTGTACTTTACTTAAATTACTATTAAATTAGTATCACAAAATGATGCTTTGTCAACTCCGAAGCTGCTTGACTTTATCCAATATTCGCCGCCATTTTCGATAATACCTGATGCACCCCCGATTACCCCTAAGGCAATGCATACCAGTTAAAATGATAAAACAATGGTATGGGGGAATAAAAGCGCATCATAAAAGATTGTTTTAAAAAAGGTTTTTTCCACCTACATTATGTACTAATTTTGAAATAAGAAGAATCCAGTCGCGTTGTGACGGTCAACGTGAGGTCATGGCTCTCTGGTGTCGCGCAGGTGATCGCGATTCAGGAAAACCGATAGAACTAACTTTCGACAATTTCCAGCCACACCCGGCGGCGGAAATGAGCCTTCAAGTGAGCGTTGTAGATGATAAAATCGACTTAATGCCACGGCTGCAAAATATCAACATTAAGATAAATTAAGTTAGAAAAAGTTGCAAGCTGAAACAGCGATTCTCACGAGAAAACTTGCGCGCACCTTGCGAGCACACGAGAAGATGGTGTTGGGGAAAAGTCTTTTCGGTTTACGAACTCAACCCACTGCCGCCGGAGGTCTTGGACATTTGTAAAGTGATGAAGTTTGAAGACATTGTACACGCAGTTGCCTTGTGGGATATCCCGCGCGCGATACAGATGTCCTCCGATAATATTCTGCACTTTCGGTTGTTATTCGTGCAGCTTATTACCGAACAATGGTGTCCCGATGACTGGAGGATTGTCGTCATTGGATGCGCTAGCTCTAATTAAATTTGGAAGTAAGGAAATGGAGGGAACCGCGAAGAAAACGAGCGAACTTGGAGCAACACACGCCTCCAAGGCGGGTCTTCCGATCGTTCCTAACCAACCAGCAAGAAGGAAACTTGCCGTAGCCCTTTCCCCTTTTGCCGTCTTTCAGTTGCGGTTATAACTAATGTGAAACGGGGTAAAGTTGACCCCAAAACCGTTTATTGTCTTTGTCTGTTTATTGTTTTAAGGGTAGAAAAGGGGAGACCCCTTTTGTACCATTAAAACAATAAACAGACAAAAAAAGGAAAAAGGCATCACGTGACATTATCAGCGAGGTGTGACTCCGTTACTTCATCAGCATAACGTCGTCACGTGATACCAACCATGTGACAACGTCACGCAAGACTACACAATGCACGTGACTACACCATGGCGTGACACTGAATATCACGATGTCAAGATACTATGACTTAACTCTACATTGTTTCGCGTGACGTGACGTTATGGAACACTACGACGCGACACTATGTCATCACGTGCCCTCAACCATGTGACCATCGGACATATTGTACGCACGAAAGGGTTTAGAAAATCCAATAAACAAATACCCAGTGCAGCTCATAACACGCTGCTCATTTTGTGGCTTGAGTATGCCCAAAGGATTAAGATGAATTTTAATTAATTATATTATGGTCATATTTAAATAACTCGTTCAAGAACGGCAATTCAAGAATGTATTCACACGTAAACTTAAAAAAAAGAAACATCATTATTACTGCGTGGTTGAAATCCGCGTAATAATTTTTCTTTTTGGTGTGCGTGGCGTTAGCGCTGCTTGATATGATTTTTTTGTTTTTACCTTGAGTTGAGAATTTAGATGTAATATCGTATCTTCCTTGCAAAAAATGCTTTTACCTCCCGGAGAAACGTTCTTGCTCCACCGTAAAACGAATTCGTATTTCATTTATATTTTTTATTCAGGAACCCCAGGTTTGAACCCCGGGGTTTGGCAAATATGTGCTAAGAATAAATGATGCTCATCTATCATGTACAATTTATGGTAGTATTAATTCAGTTACTTCGTCACTATGCGCAAGAAACAGCTTTTTACTGCTCTAAACAGCCCGTAATTGATTTGGAGAGCCCTGCCTTTTGTTCTTTTAATGACCAGGGCACTTTGTAGAATTAGCGGATCGCGAAGAAAATAGTACCATGACGTAGCTAGAGAACTGGAGCTTATATAACCATAGAGAGCAACTCGGGATATGGAGTGGTTAGTTTGTAACTCGAGTTTGAACTCAAATATTTCTCTGTAAATCACCGTACTCCCATAAGGATAATGCATTTTTTTTCCGATTGCCAGTTGGCTCCACTTATCTTAGACATAGAGTCCTTAAATTTAGCACAATGAACAAAAAAGGTATCTATTAAAAAAGTCCGCTGAGAGCAAAATAATGCGCCGCTTAGAATTTCGTGAAATAAAATATATCTAGTTCGTCCCATTGAGTTACGGGCCGTCCCGCCACCGCTGCGGATAGATGGCGCAAGTAGTGTCGGCGCGCTCGTGTCCACGAATCCTGGGTATGTTTCTTCTATCTGCGTCAGGACATTCCGCGAAGCGATTGTTGCATTCGTCAAAATATTTTAAAACTTCAGAATTCTGCGACTTTGATGTCACCGCCATTTTGTTTTCCAGAGGTACACAGCATCCAGTTTGCTCAACGCGCGTGAAACCACAAGCCATAGGAATCTCATAGACCCCAGCCTTTTCGCATAAATGTTGTCTCTCTGAATCTCCACGCCTTGTTGAATTAATCTACCCGATTTCAAACTCGTTTCTATATCTACCAACACCACTTAGGTTACTTTAGGTGGTGTATCTACCCGCCAAAACATAACTTCTGTGAAAACGCGAGAACAAACTGTAAACTCGATTTTCAAGTTTCTTCCGCTCCAAAATGTTCTTCCCTAAACTGAACAATATATTACTCACAATTAACACTCAGCGAAAGGCCCCAATAAAACAATCTCGACATTAAAAAAAAAACAAAAAAACTTTCTTTTGTAACAGATGACATAATGATTTGGTCAAGGCAACAATTAACTGCCTTTTTTAGGTCGTGATAACATGAAACCATGCTGTCGGCACCTAGAAAATGCGTTCGTTTTTCAAATATGATGTTGTGAGAAATTTTTGGTTTAGCTATGGGGAAACGTGTTTTGCACAACGAGATACTTAAAAATTGGGTATGTTTACCGCTTACAGTTCACCATAGCGTGGCTCACAGTGGTAAGGGAGGGGGGGGGGATTAAGATTAAACCTTCCCCACCTAAAAAAAAAAAAAAGTCCTGGCTACGTTACGGAATCGCCTAGCTAAATATTCTGTTTTAAAAACATTTTTTTTTTCTTTTAGTTCAGGGTGGTTCAAACAGGACGCGTTTTCTGCAGTCGCAGCATTTGCTGTACCGAAAGTGGCACGTATATTTGTTGTGTTTTTCCCTCCGCTAGCGTCCTTGAACAGAGGCTTTGAGTCTGGTTATCACATGAGTCCGGACAGCCACTCGTACGCTCTGCTGGCTGTCGTCAAGGCCTCCGCTATTGTTGTACTGCACCCTAATCTCTCGAACACAAGAAAGGGGAAGAGACGACAGCAAGAAGGGGAGGAGAAAAGCCGTCTTTTTATGTCCTCACTCAGCTTTATCGCTTTTTTTTTTCTTTTTAAAGAGAAATGCAGGTTTTGCGACGGTGTGAAGCGCGCCTGGCAATAAAAGGTAACAGAGTTCACCACCTGGCAAACACCTGCGCTGGATGGATCACTCCACGCGAAGCTGCAGAGCCTTCTTTGCGTCATCGCTAGAAAACTGCTTTCGGAAACAACAACTGGGAGAGGGTGACGAGGCGACGCCTACAAAAGACGCGTTGGCGCGTTTCAGGAACCCCGAGACTGGCAGTGAGCGCCGGCTGCGTTCTTCACAAAACACAATTCTGCACATGAGATATGACGTTTGGATCGATGGATCAAAATACAGCTACGAGTGTGTCTTTCCTGGTTCATCGAAAGCTATTTGGTTCACTTCTTACCGCCACGAGATTGATCTACACTTAGGTTGGACTGCCGCCGATGCTTCGAGTCATTCCAAAAAATCCAGCGCAGCGAGCATTGTACGTGACTTTGCGTTACGCCCGTCGCTCTGCTCAACCAGAAGGTCACGTGACATGCTCTCTGCGTTAAATTGGCTCAAATGACTCCCCCCCCCTTTTTCGCCCTTCTCCTGATTTGACGTTACTGGTAAATTTTTATATCACAAATTCGTAAAGTCTATCACAAAGAAGAAAGTCACTAGTCATGTATGCCCCTCACTCTTAAAGCTATCTCTTCCACACGAAGCAATCTGCACGTGTATTGGGTGAACACGTCTCAACCAAAGTTTTGTCCAGTTTAAACGGAATTTCATCGTTAAACTGAGGGAGGTGGCATTCGTACGTGACTGTGGCCCAAGCTCTCACCTCTTAACTATTTTAGTAAAAAAAATATCGAGTGCAAAGGATGGCTTCCTTGACTGCCGGACTTGGTGATTCAATCACCGGACTTGGTGATTCAATAAAATGTTTACTTTCTTTCTCTACTTTCTTGACTGCTCAGATTTTGACTCAAAGTAGATTTCAGGAGATTAAAATTCGAAAACCCCGCAGCTGTAGAAATATCAACTTTGATTTCATCACAGTTCATTACCTACGAAGAAAGGCACTTAGTTTTGTGCCTACATACTTTTCTTTGGACTGATTCGTTGTGACAGCGGCAGCCAACTCGTTCTCGATGTCGGTGCTACTTTGCGATGGATGGTCTGAGAGGGCTGCCTTCTCCGGCGCTGTCGGCTTGACGGTGTTTCCAAGCATCAGTTGGTAGGCCGGCATGTCTGCGGATGTTTGAGAGGACAGCGAATTCATCAGCCTGATTTTTCACACTCACAAAATGCAAGGAAGTCGTTTTGCTGCTCTTATTCAAACTTGGCCCGTTTTATTACCTACACACTAAAACCGTTTACACCCTTAAGAATATAAACGTTTTTAGTCCTGTAACAAGCTGACTTACGCTCTTAAGAATGTATAAATCAAGGTGCTATAGTCGTAAGTCATACCGATTTACACCATTAAGGGTGCAAATCAGCGTACTAGCCCTGGGACAAACTGATTTACACCGTTAAGGGAGCAAATCACACATATTTGAAAAGACCGGAGACGATAGACGAAGGAGACAAACACAAAACGTCTCAAACACAGCTATTGAACCTTATTGACACAACCGTTTATATACCATCTCTCACAAACACGTCTCCCGGAATTCGCACACGTCTTTGTGACCTTCCACCACGGTATACAACGCGTCGTGACCTCAATTCAAAGAACGACCTCAAGTCCCACGCAACACAACACACAAGGCTCCCGAAGCAAATCAGTTTGCGTGCTGCTTATAAACTTGTTGCTTGATAAACGCTAACACTGTCGAACACCCTAAAAGAGGTTTCTGGCGATTGTAGCAGCATTATAGAGAGATTATTTTACGAGTCACAAGTGTATATATAGCACGCCTCTCATGCAGCATGCACACGCATAGAAATCATAAATACAGATGTAAAGAAGCACGCACGCGGAACAGAATGGGACCGGAATAGCGACTCGCTATTCCCATACCGTTCCGTTCTGCTAACCCTGTTAACGTCGCGATTCCCGACTCTGTACCACCATATCTCGACAACTGAAAATACTCATTCGCAGATGACCGCCTTCGCAATTAAGAAGATCACAAGTATGCTGCTTTGTTAACGTCGACATTTTGACAGAAAGTGTAATATCTTGAAGTTCAAGGAAGGAATCTTCAAGTCAAAAGTATAGGGAATATTTGTTCGATAGAATCTTTAAAACAACATCCCCTAAAAATGTTTAAACCAGGTACGTAAGCTCGCTTACACCCTTTTTTGTAGCAGCATCTTTTTTCACACCCTTTTTATACTTTCCAAAAGGTGTGTTCAATGCAACAGCTTCCTATTTTGAAATATAAAAGGGTGTATTGCTCAAAATAAGTGTGCTGAAAGGCTGTAGTCATAGGCGTAAGCCTATATAAGGGAGTAAAATTGTTAGTGTGCATTACACATAATATAACAATTCATTTAGAAGTCACTCGTTCAATTGTTAATTTTGAATGCCAATAGGCACAATCTCGTATGAGTGTGCCTATGAACTTGCATACTTTTATTTTATTCCTCACTAGGGATGCCGCGAACTTTTTTCGAACCGAAGTTTCGATGATCGAATCAAGCGGTTCGAAAGGTTCGAAAGATTTTGAATTTTCGACCTTTCTATATCATAAAATTCGACGAAAGTCGAATTTTCGAACTTGTTAAACTAAGAAGTTCGACGCTTTTCGAACCGTCGAACTTATTAGGCTAAAAAATGCGATTCTTTTCAAACTTTCGAACTTGTCACGCTGAAAAATTCGATGCTTGTCGAATTTCGACCTTGATGGACCAAAAAATTCGATAATTTTCGAACTTCTTGCACTAAAAAGTTCGAAGCTTTTCGAACTTTCTACGCTAAGGAATTCGACAATTTTCGAACTTTCGAACTTATTTATCAAGAGGATTCGAAAAGTTTCGAACTTTCGAATCCTGAAAAGTCAAAAGTTCGACGAACTTCGAAATTTTAGGGTAAAAGTTTCGAAAGACCGGCGGACGGTTTCATTTGAATTCAAGTAGTGAGGTACATTCGTAATTTTTTTTTTCTCTCGAATTTTTACATGCAGTGCTGCGTTCCTTACGAAAGACGATGCCGTTTATTTAAATGTTCTGGCATGCTTAGTTTTAAAGAAATAAATTTCTAAAGGGACGAGGAAGGACGACGGGTTTTTGACGATTGTCGTTTGTGCCATATTTGAAGCGCGCTATAGCCGAAGCTATTTATGGTAGAGGTGTTAAACTTTTTAAGAACGATCTATGTATAGCCTAGGTAAGTGTCGTCTTAATATGTGATTATTGTTATTCAAGGTTAGTTTCGAAGAAATGTCCAAACATGTATCTACTTGCTATTATGCCCTAAACTTGATATTTATTTTCGTCTAAGTTTTTTGAGGTATCGCATTTAAATTAACACCACAGACAGTGCTTATCATTGCTATCTGCAGAATACAAAATAATGTATTTATTGTTTTTTGACGTTAAGGAATAACTTGACTCATGGGAGAAGATTTCTAATATATTGTTCCAGAAAAATAAAGAAAACATTTTTTTTTTCACGTTCCTGGGACGTGTTTCTTTTACCCTGTGCACATTTTGGTATGAGAAACTTGTTTCGAAGTTCTGAGCCTCTGACCAGGAATACAACACTTCCGGCGAATTCTTGATAGTTTTTTTTTTTTCTCCAGCTTTTTATCCCCACATTTCTTGTTATGTTTATTTTTTTATTAATGGCACAGTTATTTATGTCTAAAAGGCATAGCTTTGGACTTCCGAAACACTAAGCATGTGACAGGTAGTGCTTTCTGACAACGAGTTTCCGACAATAACCATCTACGCTATAGAAAAAAATCGTAAGGGTGCAGGCGAGCTGGTGAATATTAACCATGTTGATTTAACCTGAGACTGGGGTAGAGAAGAAGCATCAAAACGTAGAAGGGACAGAAAATAGACAGAACGACGTCTCAAACTCAGCTAACTGATTTATTTAGTCCACCTCCTTATATAGTCTCAATCTCAAGGTCATCTCCACCAACACGAAACACAAAAGGACGAAGTCTATACAGTTCAAGCGCCACAGTCTTCACCACACAATGCAAGAACGTTGACAACCTTTACAGGTCGACGCGATAAGGCAACTTCTTCTCTACCCCAGTCTCAGGTTAAATCAACATGGTTCATCTACGCTATCTTTTATGCAGTGAAGAGAGACAGTAGCTATACATATGGATAAATAATTTCAGATTAAAATAAGCTCGACCACGCCCTCTTTCCCCGTATTGTTTTCTTTAACAGTCCGAAATATCCGGAAGGAAGGGAAAGGGGGGGGGGGGGGCTAGATGCCCCCCCCCCCCCCCCCCGTTTTTCTTCTTCCGACGCCACTTGTATGGTAGTACGCTTCTCAACCTCGAGTTGTGTCGGCTTCTGTGCTTTTTGCGAGGTGATTCCTCCGTCCGGGAAAATAAACGTCCGGGACAATTAGAAACTTAACTTGCAATATGCAAGCGTCACTCAGGCGGCGTTCGATCGGATTACTACCAGCGTGCAAGGGGTGGGGAGGTAGTTTGCCAGGTCTCTTCAAGGTTTTTCTGAGCCTCAACCTCCCACCCGCCCCTGGCCGTTTCGAACTGGATGAGTATCGTAAAACAGTGCGTTCGTGTGATCACTACCGCGTGATGCACGTTAAAGAACCCCCCCCCCCCCCCCCCCCCCCCCCCCAGGCTGGCGGCCACAATTACTGATCTATGGTCCCACGTCACTCTGCACTGGCAAATATTCCAGCACATTCGGGACACTCGTATTCTCATTTAATTGCCTGACCAACTTCGCGGAGTCTGAATATCACACCCTAACTTTTCTAAACCTGATTTTGTGAAAACCAGTGAGTCGTGAAAGCGTTATTTGAAACGGATACTGTGGAGGAACATGAAAACCGGACTTCGAACTTTGAAAACTTGAACTTAAAATAAATTCGAAATCTTCGAAGGTTTTTTTTTTTTTTTTTTTTTCGAGTTTAGCGTTAAAAGAGAACCGAAACCTTCAAACTTTTCGAACTTTATGTAGAAAGAAATTCGAAATCTTCGAATTGTTCGAACTTTGTGTCTATTAAAATTCGAAGCGTTCGAATTTTTCGAATTTTATATCCAAAGAATTTCGGAATCTTCGAATTTTTCGAACTTCAGATCCCAAGAAATGCGAATTTTTCGAATATCTCGAATTTCAAGTACGGAGAGTTCGAAATATTCGAATTTATCGAACCTCAAGTAAAAAAAAAAAATCGAAATATTCGAACTCGAAATTTTAGAAACCGTGAAAGCTTCGAACTTTTCGATTTCGAAACTCCACTGTGATCGAAAGTTGCGAATTTTCGGATTCGAACCTCGGTCGATACGAAAATATCAAAATTTTTCGAATTCGAGCCTCAGTTCACTTCAAAAATATCAAAACCTTTCGAAATCGAACCTAAGGTTGTTCGCGACATCCCTATTCCTCACACCTGACAAAGCCTGATACATAAGGAAGAGCAGCTGTATTAAATTTCATACCTGTCACCGCAACGTTCTTGTCGAAGAAGCTGTCCTCGCTCCGCTGTGACACATCTGCTTTCTTTCCTGCATCGAAATAAAAGGTAAAACGAAGCGGTAGATTTAGCATGCCGTGTCCAACTGACAAAAATGCACCATCGCCTTACCGCCCTCCTTCTTTCCAGGGCTTTCTTTGTCGGAAGATGATGAGGAAGAGCTTGAGCTGGAAGAGCTTGAACTACTCGAGCTACGGTCCTGCGGGCCGGCACTGGCTTTTTCCGCGGCACCCTTTACTGACTGCGGATTCTCTTCAGCGTTTTCTTGTCTTTCTTCACTCCTCTGCGGAACGACCCACTCTTTGGCCTTGAGACTGTCACGCCTCTCCCGCTGCTCTTTCCTCTTTTCGGAGGCACGTCTGTCAAGCGTCCTTGGCTCATCATCTGCACCCCACAGCACGCTGCGTTTTTCGACGGCGTGTCGGTCGGCCAACGGCACGCTGTGTCTGGGTCGTTGCAGCGGTGCTTTTGGCTCAGGAACCTCGATGGCGCTCCTCACCTGTCGCTCCTGGGTTCGGACGTCTTGGAAAGTCTGACCGTGCTGCGGTCCGCCTGGTACGTCCAACGTCTCCTGCTGCCTCCTCTCCGAGCGATCCTGTGGACTGTGCGCTCCCTCCTCTTCGGATGACGCATTTTTATCGCCCTTAAACGGGCCTCCGTGCGACGTGCTTCTCTGGTCGTCGCCTGCTGCCTTGTCCGAGCTCTCTGTGGATTCCTGCTTGTCATCGTCGCTTCTGTCTCTTGTAGCGAGATGGCGGCTGTCTTCCACGCCCTTCTGCATCCTCTCACGTTCGTCGTCGACCCTATCTATGTCTCTCTTCCGGAGGATGCCAGGTTTGGTGTCTCCAGTGATGGTGGGGCGGCGCGCGACGTTCCTCGGAGGTCGGACTGGAGGCTCTTGTTGCTTCGCTGCTTGCTTGGGGGCACCTTGCCGTCGCGGCGGCTGTCGCTGAACGTCCTCCCGCGTTCGTCCTCCTTTTCCCGCTCTCTTGGGACGTGTCGGAGGGCCCTCCTGGTTACCAGGAGGCCTCATCTTCTTATAGTGCGTGGCGTCCCTCTCGTCGGTTACCTTGAACGCGTCGTCGTCATATCTTCCCGGGCCCCCGGCGCCCGACATGAGGACCTCGGTCGTGTGGTTGATGAAAACGTTGTCGAAGTCCGGCAACCTCGTGGACTGTCCGTCTTTCCTCCGAACTGCCGGTGGTGACAAGTTACTGGGGATGTAGTCGGAGAAGTGACTCATCACCGCAGAAGGGCGCTGCGGTCTTGGATCGTTCTCAGACGCGGTGGGTCTTGAAGCTGGTTGTCGGTCTAGCGCACTCGTTGTGCGGAAGAACTCGCCGCCGTCTGCCAGCCACGAGACAGAGGGTTCCAGGAGCGAAACGCTGCCTCGCTTGGCGAAGTGGTTCGACCAAGGAGCTCTGTCGTCTGCTGCGCCTTCGTCGGCGTGGTGCTTGTCGGGGCTGGGCGGCTCGTCGGAGTGATCTTCACCGGAAGGTGGTCCGTTGGAAGGTTCGTCGTCGGATCCGTTGCCTTCGTGCCGGTAGGGACGTGATGCGGCCAAGTTCGGTTTCGTGGTGGGAGGAGGGGCCCAGGACTCTGGAGTTTGTCCCCTCGATAACAGTAGCATCCTGCTGTCGCCACGGGCGACCCAAGGGGGTGTGGACAGCCCGAAGAGAATGGGGTCGGGGATGTACTCCGGTGGACTGTATTCTGTTGCCTACAAGGGGGAAAAAGAATTGTCCGTCTCTGGCATTTTTCGAAGGCGTTCTAAATGTGCATGGCATTTTACAGGCTCTTCTTAGCGCTCCTTTTGTGGACACAGTAAGAAATCCACTACAGAGTGCATTGCGAGCGTTTTGTGAAGTTATAAAACCGTCAATGTCACGTGACACTGCGAAGCCAAGGTGTCACGTGACGTCACAGTACCACGTGATACGGTGACGTCATCAAGGCTATATCAGGGTACGCGAAAGCCCTAAGAGCTGGCCCTGTAAGTACTATGCAGTTAATAAGCGTTCTTGGTTGGTACTGCCCAGGCGAATCGTATAGTATAGCCAGGCGAATAGTATAGTAGTATACTCTAATGGGCCGGAGCTGAGCTAGGTTCATTAAAAAGGCCCGCGATTTTGTTGGAGCAATTTTTGATGCATTATATTTACAAAACATATTAAATTAAAAATGTTTCATTTACCTTGGGAGGATGGCCGTACGGGTAGTTAGAATTCATCTCGTCCGGTGTGAGGTAGCGTTGCCTGATCAGTTCTGAAAAGTTCTCCTGCAGTATCATAGAATGTTGAACGTGTTGGAACAGTATATTAATAAAAAATAACTGTGTATTTAATAAATATTTATAATTTCTTTAGTTTAGTCTTGCATAGAATTTGTTGTTGTTGTTGTTTTTTTCTTTATGAAGAAAAGAAAAATTTAAACTACAATATAATAATAATTAAAAAAATCGCAAAGGAAATTTTCACAACTGAAACGAGCCCGGTAGCAAATTAAACTTAAAAGGTTTTGGTGAACCTAATCTTCGGATTGCGGGCCCTGTGGGCGCATGCTCAGTCCGTGCTCAAACCGATGGCACATGCTCCTGACAGCAACAACGGTCCACCCACCCCAACTTACACATGTTACCTTGGACAAGCAATGCACAACTGTAAATTTAATGTAACCGCAGACACCTCAGTTTTGCATTAAAATATCTACAGAAACGTAACCATAAAAAAGTTAAGGCGCTTGTCATTCCGCTGTCTTGCGAGCTGGCCTGACCGAACGGTTCTGACCCTGCGGCAATTTATACCGCAATGTCACTTCTCCGCAATGCACCAGTGCGTTAGGAGAAGCACCCTTGGCAGGGAGCGTTAACGTGCAAGCTTTTCTGTTCTACCGCTACAATTTCCTCTCTTGAAAGTCCGCACACGTACATTTAATAAAATAAAAAAAAATGGTTATCATCGCCTCATGATGATGTGGAAATCATTTTGATCGCGCATTCGGAATTTTAAACGGGATTAATAAAGTGGTGCTGCATTAAGGAATCAGATTTCGCAACAGCTCGGCGACCCAACGCTCACGTCATAGGCGACCTTCCAATAGTGGTGACGTCACATTTTTTCGAGCAACTGCTCTCTTTCGTTACCAAGAAAGAAAAAAAAAGAAAGAAGCAAAGAGAGAAAGAGAGAGAGAGAGAGATAGGAGAGAGTGTGCATTGTCCGCCTACCCAGAGATGATTCAAAAGAGCGCCATGAGGAAAGGTGATGCACAAAACGTCAAGAAGAAACGTTTTTAGAGAAAGTACAAAAAAAAAACGGTGACATTTTAAGAAACAATTTTAATGACACTTTACTGAAACACACAAGAAAAATGTATTGTTTTCTTCTTTTTTTTCTTTTTTTTGACATGAGCGGGTATTTAAAACGAAGCGCTATTATTCTTAACGTATTAGACAATTCGACGAGTTGGTACGTGTTCATGTGCAGGCACAAACTGAGACAAAGGAGGAAACGAGGACACGCGGGGATCCCAGAACGCCGAGCGAGCCCTGAATGGAACGATCAAAGGGTAGACGCGAAGCTAGCTGACTTTATCTCCGCTGCACTCGTATAGTGGTTCGTACATCTACTACTATAACTACTATTAAATGTGTTTGTACAGTTGTGTTCCGTACCCTGTAACTCCCAAAATCCTCGCTTTTTATTTTTTTAGTTGCGCACAATCATTAGCGCGGTGGGAAAAAGTCATTAACTTAAATATAAGCGAAACGTTTACACAAAGAGCGAGTGAAGTTTCGACGTTGTCAGAAATTAAAAGAAAAAGAGCGCTTCGAATGGATTGTTTTGTTTGAACGGACATGCGCCGCGTCTGCCGTACGTGCGAATTACGAAGCGATTCTACGGTTCCGGTAGAGGGCGGGGACTATGGTACGCTATGACGTAATCGCAAAAAGGAGAAAAGAGGAGAAAAAAAAAAGGGGGTGCGCGTTCACTCTACGGCTAAATACCATACGAAGAAGCTGGATGGCGTTTGGCACCGATGTGACTCGGTCCGCCATGCTGATGGTGTATCATCTGCGAACGTTCCCTCCAACGTGTTCTTTTTACGCCGTAGCAACAACATTAGAAAGCAACGCACGAGTAGAAATGAGCACCAGCACTGCGAAATAACGTCACACGTGCATTCCGTGACGTTATTTTGCTCTGCATTTCACGGTAAAGCCAGAAAACCCTATAGTAATTGCAATTACGTTTGGTAGTTAAATTAGTAGCGCGCTTAATATTTTACGAGTAAGCTAATATTATAATGACAATAAATTAAAATATTGACTTTAATTTATTGTTTTAGGGCGGACATTTCGTTCATGTTGCTGTGCGTTACAGTTTACCCTATACTTTTAACGAGAAACTTTTCTAACGCAAATGAACTAATGAACTAGTGATTCGATCGCAACTCAATAAGTTATTTGAAGAGAAACTGAAGAACTTTCCAAGAAGTTGCCCCGTGAATTGGATTATCGCTTTTAAATTGAACAAAGCTAAACGTAAACCGCTTTTACTAAAAAAACAGCAAAATAAAAAAGTGCAGCGATTAACGCAGGGCACGCCACGAGTCTCTCTGGCGCCTGTTATCTGTCCAAAGCTTCGTCATTTCCGAGTCGTCATCTCTGAGCGCCAGCTTAGTGGTGAGCAACGTTACCAGGATTACCTCAGTTCTGAAGCTCCCACAAAAGGGGGTACAGCCCCCCCCCCCCCCCCCTCCCCTCCCTTCAGTCCGCCTCCCGTCGTTTAAAACGCCATCTAGATTTACGTTTCAAAACTGTGTGTTCCATAGAGTACGGTGTGAAACGCCACCTAGACGCTGCGCTTCGGAACATGCATATTCCATGGAACATGCTGCAGTTGCCATAGCAGCCGTCCCCGAAAACGATGGCGCGTCGAACGGCGGGAGGCGAGCCGTGGGGGGAGAGGGGGGTACTGCTCGGGCAAGCAGCGGTGATGGGCAGTTCCAGTTGGTGGCGAGCAAGGGTCATTTGATCCCGCCGATGACGTCATTTTCGCTAGTTTTCCCCTCCGCTCTCATGCTCTGTTTGTACTCGGCTCAGGGTAACGGGCAAGCTTATGTTAAATTTTCTTTACGACGCTCCTACTAAAAAAAAAAAAATTAAAACACTTTTTATGAATTCAAAACCCGCTTTTTTTTTTTTTTAAACAATATTTGTAAAGTGTAACTTACAGATTTTTAGGCCCTACCGTTCCGGAATTGTGTTACCTCTGTAACATATTTTTGAGTAAAAAAACAAAACAAAAAAACAACAACAAAGTTGATATTAGTCAGTTGGTTCAATCGGGGTCTGTATTTGTCTTTTAGCGCGTGTAGTGCCACAAATATCCATGTCTTGTTTCTGCAGCGGCTGTAGTCATTCTAATGTAACTAAATTTAAAGTCCGAGGCAAGAGAGCAATTACTTATGTTAACGTGCATTTTAAATAAGAAGGCGAAAGAGTGATATGTCGGCGAGCTCACCCTGAGTTGCTTGAGTCGCTCCGAGCGCTCGTTGAGAAGACTCGTGCGCTGCTCGATCTCGTCCAGTTTCCGAAGGAGTCGGTTGTTGCGTTCCTCGTTGTGCTGCTCTTCCATGAGCAGGCTACGCCAGTAGTCGTACAGCGAGGCATGCTCGTTCATCCTGCGCATTAAATACGGCCAATCAACCTTTCGGTTAGTAAAGAAATATCGTTACGATTGGAAACACCTTGGGATGTCATCGAAAACCATAAAATAAGCCCGTTTTAGAAACACTTTCGGGCGTTTTACCGCGTCCCAAAAGGAACATTAATTTAAGCGGTCTGCCGAGGTTTCGGTTTCCTGCTGATGCTTCATCGTATTGCCGGCAACGCAAGAAGAACACCGAAATCTCCAAAGCATTTTCTAATGGTTTCATTGAGCCATATATACATACATATATATTTGAAATGCGTTCAAACGAATGAGCAGTGCCTTGAATCTCTGACAGCTTACTGAATGGTTTTCAATTATGCCTATAGCAAGTTTGACTGAAACAATAAGACCTTCACATTTTCTAATTAAAAAGTTATATATTAAAAGAAATCACCCGTTATTGACATTTTGGTAGTTACCCGTGTATTACACTCAGAGAATTCTGGAGCGCGTGCTTTCCCTCAAAGTAATTGGCTGAGCAAATCACTGCAATCTGCGGACGGGGCGCGGTGAGCGACGAGATTATGAATTTCGGGGATGATTGTTCCAGTCCTTTCACGATATCTGTCTATCTAATTCGCTCTTATTTTTAGGCAGGAGTCTATGAGTAGGTTTACCACAATCTACAACGTAGAAAACGGGACAGTGGGGAGCGGGGCTGACAGACAAAGCAAGCTCTGCTACTATTCAGTTCACTGTAATACAAATGCCCACTTTTCCCAAGTTCTTCGTTTAGATGAGTACACAAGCACCTTTCTTCTTCGTTTTTAAACTAAACCGAGGCATGCCAAATATATAGTAATATAGAAAAGTGCCCCGAACAAACGTCTGTAGGAACAGAATGTATTGACGGATGGAACCGAGGAAAGAGCTCTAAATTTAAGGGAGGTAACATTTTTCATAGTATGTTTGTTTTTATAAAATGTATTATGCGTTCTTTTAGATTTCTTCTACTCGCCTAGCACGCTACTCGTTTACTCGTTTCACAACTATGCACGCACGACACCACGAAAACGGGGCGTCAGGCTTCATCGAGCAAGAAAATAACGCGACGGCGGAAATGCGCCTCTAAAACGAAACATCTTGTTACCATAATCTATGAGCCATATGTTATGTGTTATGTGGATGGTCAGCAGATGTTAATTACAATTACGAGTGACGCGTGCTGAGAGACGCAGACTTTCGGAAGAGATGGCGCATCACAAAGATGCCAGCATCAACCGATTTGTTGTGGTCCTGCAGGTTTAAACATGTTAACGAGTGTATAACATCTCTTACCTGACTCTCCGGTGGCTGCAGTACGCTCCAAACCGGGCAGTCCAAAGAAAAACCCCGAACTCAAAGAGTCCTTTACACTTTACCGTGCCCCCAAACACGCGAGCCGGGGGTCGCGGCGCCGGGTGCTATGCCCTAAAAACCGCCGTCCAATACGCTCAGACTGACCCACATATGCATCGAACGGGAGCGCAGCATCGGTATTCATCGCACGAGATCACTATACTCGAATAAAATAACAGTAATATAACTTTCTCGGTACGCCGCGAGCGAACCTTAAAAAAGGAAAAAAACCGGCGCCGCTCGACGCGTGCTTGTATTTACAACCCAGAGCGCGTCGTCTAAAATCATTGCCTGGATCGTAACCGCGCGAAAGCTCACACATGTAAACAAACATTTTTTTTTTTAAAGATATCAAACGGACGGCGCGTGGGGTGGGAAGATCACGTGATAGAGAACAGAGAGCACTGGGAACGTAGACATTAAAAACGACGAGTATCAGAATGGAGTGCAATTCGTACCGTTTCCGAAGGTATCCGTTTCATTTTGTGGACGCGCGTCCGGCTGCAGCCGCGGGAGCTTGCGCGTGGTGAACTGTGTAAAAACGAATCTTGGTCCGTTGTGGCGCCAAGCTCTCACCTTTTTTTGTTGTTGTTGGAGGTAACAAATAATAAAGCGAAGAAGCGTAGGCAGTCCAGCGTAGGTCAAGCGTAGCACTCAACGCTTGCACGCGGGCGCGGGAATCGATACAAAAAATCGCGGTAAAAAAAAAAGGATTTCACCTAAACTTTGCGGTTATGGCTTCGTTCTTTTTGGCGGGAAACTTACTACGTGCTTCCCTCGGGCCATAGCGCAGCGCGTTGTGTTGTGGTAATTACGGCGCGATTCATCAGGGTACTCAACCATTTCAGTTTACCGCTGTTGCCCGGGGCAACGTAGAGATCATAAGATTTAGGAGAGCGAGCAACTCGAACGATGTGGAGCGTTTGCAATTTCATGACGGATACCTCTTGCGCTGGTTGGTTGATATTCTGCGCATGCGTAGATTGCCGAGTTGCGAGGAGGATAACGGGGGGAGATGCGGAGCTTCTCCTTACAGCTTGAGGCCCATAAATCACGTGACCCAGACGGAAGAGTTGGAAACACTATCAAAACTAGGCACATCGGGGGAACGGCTGGGTCAACCCCCTGGACCAGAAACCAGCGGCGAAATAAGTTTTTATTGCCTTTTGATGTGCGCTTTATTTCATTTTATGTTTGCATTTTGATGTAACGGTTTACCCGTCGTTTGTTCAATGTCTTGTCGTACAAAGGTCGCCCTTTGGGTTCTGTCTTTTTTTTTTTTTCGCGCGCGTTCGACCTTTGATTTTTGTCCTTGCAATAGAAAAGTGAACATATAACCTGGGAGTAAGGCTAAAATGCACTTGTGCGACGGTACGTCGGCTCCAGTTTAAATTTTTTGCTGTCCCCGATTTTTAATTTTTTTTTAGAAATGGGATTTAAAGTTTGATGACTGACATGTAACATGACAGCAGGTGTGGAACCCTAACACTTTAATAAAAATATATTCATAACTTATAAGGGAGGCGCGGTTTAGGGTGATATGGTAAGTGCTTTGAGCGCATAAAGGCACAAGCTTTTTTTTTTTTACAAAAAAAAGTTTGAACGTTTTATTTATTTACTCCTGGTTATCGACATTTATTTAGTGAGCACGTCTACTAAAACGGTGTCTCATTGTAGATAGTATACCCGCACGACGCGAACGTTCATTTATTCGAAGGAAAATTAAATTCGCTAATGGGATTTTTTTTTTTTGTGTGTGTGGCTATAATCCGATATGGTTCATTTAGTCGAAGTAATTGATTGACTTCCTTCGGAAGAGAAGACCTGGCTAATTACTTGCTAGTCAAAGCGCTTTATGAATTCACAATTTGTCATCTGATTGGAAGCGGTGACAGCTGGTAAAAGGTATCTGGGTCCACCAAGCCCACTGCACGTTGTAATGTTATTTCCTGAATCAGTGTTGTTGTGGATTTTTTTTTTTTAGTTTTGTTTGTTTCGTTACATATCTGATTCTATTTTATGTTCTGACTGGAATGATTTGTGGGTAGATCTAAACCTAGCTGCCCTTGCATTCACTGCACTCGTCGGATTCGTTCGAATGCGAGAGCCAAACGCCAGACGCCGGCGTTCCGAGTTGTAACTCGTTCGTGGAGTGCAGTGGAGACAAAGGCAACTAGGTTTACATCTACCCACTAATCACTCCAACCAGAGTTCGACGTTCTGACGTCACCGTGTGCTGTCGTCTCCTGCCCAGTGGCGGATCCAAGGGGGGGGGGGGGGGGCGACGGGGGCGGCCGCCCCCCCCCCCCCAAACAAAGTCACCCCCCCCCCTTTTCTTGGAGGGCAATTTGACATGGGTGGACCCCCCCGGTGCACACGAAAGAATGGGAAAATAGCATCCTTACAAATTTTCCGCCCCCCCAAAACGGAGTTCTGGATCCACCCCTGCTCCTGCCTCTCCATCAGTTTCTCGGCGTACGTCTTCAAGATTTTAGCAATTCCTATATTCATTACAGCGGACCTGTTAAAGGATCGTGTCCGCCAGCAAACAAATGTCGACACGACACTCTGAACAGCTACCGTCATCTGTAAGCGACGGCGGCAACCAGACAACCGGCTTGTCGGTTGTCTGCTTGCCGTCATCGCTCATAGATGGCGCAACCTTTCGAGCCTTTCCACTCTGGCTTGCCGACTTGCGGCCGGCCATTACTTCATTCCCAGTCCCACCATAGTACAGCTTCGCTGGTCTTCCTTCTTCACCAAAATAGAAAAACTATACGTTTTTATTTATTTTTTTTTTTTTTGGGGGGGGGGGGCGAGATTGAATTTAAAAGTCGGGAGTCTAGGCACGTTAGGCGGGTCTAGACTCCCGACTGGCCTAGCCTAGAGACTCTTGCCTACAACCAGTGACGTCAGAAGTGTTCGGGAAATGGGGCGAAGCGACTGCAGGAGGGTTTGCCTTCCCTTTTTTCGCTCTCTCTTTTTTTTTTTTTTGCTAAAAATTGAAAGGTAATTTACATTGAGAAACATATTAATCTCAATGACTGAACATCAATGTGCAGTGTAGTACCAGGGTGGAGAATAAAAATCAAGATAATTTGAATCGTGATCAGGGGTGGATCCAGAACTCCGTTTTTTTTTTTTTTTTTTTTTGGGGGGGGGGGGTTTGTAAGGATACTATACTCCCATTCTTTCTTGTGCACCGGGGGGTTCACCCATGTCAAATTGCACTCCGAGAAGGGGAAAGGGGGGGGGGGGGGTCGACTTTGTTTGGGGCGGGGAGGGGAGGGGGGCGGCCGCCTCCGTCGCTTCCCCCCCCCCCCCCCCCCCTTCGAAGCGCCCTTGATCGTGATATAACTCATCTTGATTTTACCATGGCGATTTGAATCAAAAATTTTCCGCAGAAATAATCCCAAAAATACCTTTTTATTTACTCTTTGTTTATCACTTGATGCTTTCTATGTGCACTCTCATCTTGCATAAAAAAAATAAAAAAGGCAGGTTCGCGCAAACAATTTTTTCTGAACAAATCAAAACGTTATGCTTTTTTTTTCTAACTGTCAGCTACGTAATGTAGCTACAGCAAGCGAGTCAAATCGCTCAAGAAAGAAACCAAAACAAGGAATGTAATGTCCTATGCAAACCAATCAGAACAAAAAAGAGAGCAATTACAAGTTTTTCACAAACTTAAAAAAAAAAAAAGTAGCTTTTGTTTTAGTATGGCTGGTTTACATCAATAAAAAGTTGTAAATTGAACTGTACTTAAAAAGTTTAAATGTACAGTAAATCCACCTTCTGTTTTGTTTTCAGTGATCGAACGAATTGATCAATCAATCTATCATGTTTAAAAAGTACCTATTGTGGTAAAAAAAACGTTATTTTTCTAGCATAGTGATTTAAATCAAAATAGTCTGATTTAAGTCAAATAAATCTGATCTAAATGAAACCAATTTGATTTAACTGAAAAGAATTCGATTGAAATTACCTGGTTTACTTGATTTTTTCAAGAAATTTCAGATTTTTTTTCCACTCTGGTATTTAGTAGCACCAATGGGGACAAATGGTCTTAGGGGACAGTGCAGAGAAGCTGCCAGCTGAGAAAAGAAGCAGATTATTGATTGTGGTGAAGCCAACTTTGGGGATCAAACTTTATGAGCACCAGTATGCGTACAGGCACCTACACCTGCACAGCTAATGGGTATGCATTAGAGATACTACAAAGAAATTGAAACCCCGGGAAAGGGTCAGTTTTAGAGCTTAACTCTTAGGCGCCCGGCTTGAGCGGTGTCGCCGTCGGCGTATAGCTGCGCGAAACGTCGCGGTCGGGACTTTTGCATAATGTAACGTTTCCCATAACGCGAAACGTCGCCGTCGGCGTCGGCGTAACCGCGCGTTGCATTATGGGACGTTTCTCCTAATGCAACGCGCGTTGCATTATGGGAAACGTCACTGTCGCATTATGGGAACCGTCACATTATGCGAAACGTCCCATAATGCAATTGACGCGCGGAGGAGGAGGAGGAGGGGAGATGCCAGCTACCCGTTGTGCAGGCAAGTTATATCAACACTCATAAACCACAGATAGGCACGTATGAGAACGTGGTGTACTCGTTATCCAAGTGGCCATCTACATGGATAAGAGTCTGTACTGTACCCATCTATCTCTGTGGCACGTCAGACGAAGTTGGTGAACTTTGTGCCGCCAAGGTCGACAACGGCTTGCTCGTGGTAGCTTTGTATCTCTCGCCTATGGCACTCACCGAAAATTTCGTGCAAGACGTAGAAATTCATACCAGTCATGCAGGAAAACATCCCATTGGCCCCGAGAAACGTGCACTCGCTGTTCTGCTGCGCCATCTCGGGGGTGCACGCTCAAGACTAATGCTGAGGAAATCAAAAACGCCGAGCAGTCTTCGACAGAGCCGAGAGCAAGTAGAATAACATCGAGAGTATCACGTGCTTTGTCAAAGTGTTGACTCTAACGCTGTCTCGTTCTACTGCCTTGATCCTGCTTTCCTGTTTCCTGGCACCGGCAGCACTTCGACAGAGTGGAGCTTCCAGATGTGAGAACTAAAATTCCTTTCTCCGGACAATTAAAAAGCAAGAAAAAAAAAACGTAATTATGATCGAAAGAAACCTACATAAGCTTTTAAACAGAAGAATGTATGTTAGATTAAGTATTAAGATAAGAAACAAAAATTAAAGCCGTTTACAACTCCCTGTAACGCCGGGTTAGAGCGCAGCTCTTGAGGGGGAGGGGAAAGCACGGGGGGGGGGGGGGGTCACGTGACAAGGGGGCTCACGTGACCTCGGGGGGGGGGGGGGGTCACGGGGCCTGGGGGTCACGTGACCTCGAGGGGGGGGGTGAAAATTTTCCGCTAAATTTAGCGGGGAAATTTTTCCGCTAGATTTAGCGGGGAAAATTTTCCGCTAGATTTAGCGGGGAAATTTTCCGCTAGATTTAGCGGGGAAAATTTTCCACTAGATTTAGCGGGAAAAATTTTCCGCTAAATTTAGCGGGGAAAATTTTCCGCTAGATTTAGCGGGGAAAATTTTCCGCTAGATTTAGCGGGGAAAATATTCCGCTAAATTTAGCGGGGAACTTTTTCTGCTAAATTTAGCGGGGAAAATTTCCGCTAGATTTAGCGGGGAAAATTTTCCGTTAGATTTAGCGGGGAAAATTTTCCGCTAGATTTAGCGGGGAAAATTTTCCGCTAAATTTAGCGGGGAAATTTACCCATCATGCACCGCGCGGTTACGCCGACGCCGACGCCGACACCGACGGCGACGCCGACGCCGACGCCGACGGCGACGCCGCTCAAGCCGGAAACGGGCGCCTAAGAGCTGCGCTCTAAGAATATATATATATATCTCAGATTGTTTAGCACGGTATATCGCAAAATCGGAATACCTCGAGAGAGGAGCAGGAGGAGGAAGAAAGGAGGGGAGGAGGAGGAGCAGAGGACGAGGGGAGGGGCAAGGGAGGAGGAGAAGGAGAGTGTACGGATGAGGAGGAGGGGCATACCCTCCCCTCAATACCTTCACCTCCTCCTCCTCAAGAGCTACGCTCTAAATCGGCGTTACAGGAAGCTGTAAACGTCTTTCATGTTTTAATGCGGGTGAAGTCAGCTTTGGGGAGATCTCAAGAATCATCCGCAATATGGCAACTTTTTGGGAATTCGGTGTAATACATCATTCCAATAATGTGCAAAATCACCGAGAAATTTGATTTAAATCGTTTAAAAAGAACACAGATACAAAAACAAATATATTGGTAACTTAGTGGTGCTTACGAGATATTTTTCTTTCCAGGTTAGTCTGCAAGTTTACGTTCGTATCCAATGCTTAAAAGCAACGCGGCGCGCGCACACACACACACACACACACACACACACACACACACACACACACACACACACACACACACACACACACACACACACACACACACACACACACACACACACACACACAAACACACACAAACACACACACACACTCACACACACACACACACACACACAAATGAAGGCAATCACTTTTTTGTTTTTAATTGCGCATACCTATCCATATTGCCCTTCAGATATCAAGCAGAAAACATCGTATAAGTAAGGCGTATTAAAGAGACGTTTTGTGCCGAGTGAATTACTATACTGCCGTTTTGTTCTGCTCATTTGTACTCACTGCATGTTTCTCAAGAAGAACATAACTACTCATACAACTTCTTTTTTTTTTTCCTTCTAAATTTGGTTTGCGGATTTCTGGAAAAAATTCTTATTAAAGTTTAATTGAATTACAAATATTTCAACATTATACACCAATCTACAAGTTCTCAGCCCAGCCTGCGATACACGCGCATCCCACGACGAAAACGTCAGGCTTTGCGATGTGCAAAAGCCTCGCGTTTTCATCTCGTGAGGCGCGCGTGCCGGGGAGAAATCCCCGGGATTTCTCCCTCGTGTGAATACCCGGGCCCCGGGGGGATCGGTGGCCGAGTGGGCTAGCGTACACCAGCTCGGAGCACGTGGAGCGAAAGCTCGCGCTGCAGAATCCAGAGATCCTGGGTTCAATCCCCACCCCTGCCCGTTTCGATATGGATGAGCATCGTACCGGCGTGCTGTCATGTACCACAACTGCGTGGTGCACGCTAAAGACCCCAGGCTAGCGGTTGTACTGCACTGGCTAAATTTCTCGTCTACAGCGAGTGACTCGTCGCATCTTTGAAATGGCTGACCAACTATACATGCTGTCTAAATATCCCCACAACCCCAATTATTCCTGCGATCTCGTGAGCCCAACACGCGCGTGTTCGTCGCTTCGGAAAGCGAGCAAATCGCGCGCCGTAAACACGAACACTGAAAAAGGAACCGGCCCGTAGCCCCTTTTTGGAAAGGTCTTGCACAGAAATTGTGATGATTGAAAAAGAAGAAAGAAAAAAATGAAAACCGTTTACAACCCCCTGTAACACGGAATTAGAGCGCAGCTCTTGAGGAGGAGGAGGGAAGGGTACTGTGGGGAAGGTATAGCCCTCCTCCGTCCTCCTCACCTCCTCATCCTGTCTGCTATTCCTCCCTCCGAGCGGCATCGCCGTCGCCACACGAGGGTCAGGTGACCTCACGGGGGTCATGTGACGTCACCAGGGTCACGTGACCCCTAAGAGGTCACGTGACGATGACGTCATTAGGGAGTTGTAGTAGATCGTTTTTCTCCTCCGCTACGGTATCCCCGAAGAAAACGCCGCAGCTGCGCATGCGCGCCGCTAGCCTTCTCTGCATAGTTCAAGGTCTTGTGGCGGATTACGGAGCGCTATCCGGGTGCTTAGCGGGCTGCGGAAACGGTCTACTACAATTCCCTATTATGATGACGTCATCGTCATCATCACTGGTGACGTCATCAGTGACGATGCAGATGCCGATGCAGATGACGTCATCAGTGACGTCACGCGTCCCATAATGCACCGCGCGGTTACGCCGACGGCGACGGCGACGCCGCTCAAGCCGGAAACGGGCGCATCAAGCTACGCTCTAAAAAAAAAAAAAAAAAAATAGTGGGCAGGCATTTAGCGTTGAGGTCCACACACCATCCTTTCAATCAAAGTCAATCACAGCTCGGCGTCGTTCTGACGTCACCGGAACACCTGCGCAAGAGGCACACGACTTGCTCTGCGCAGTCACTAACAGAATGAGAATAACAGGGCATTTCGTTCGAACGCCCGGCCTCCAACACTCGCTCCATCTTCCGCCCTTCCGCCCTGCTTTGGCTGCATACACGTGCACGAGGGGCAAAACGCAAGCGACACCGAAGAGTTGTCGAAGGTAGGAAGTAGGAAACTGGCGCTGGAGGAGGGACAAGGCTCTTCCCTGCTGTTCTCACTTTGACAGTGACTATAATTTATATATCAAAACGAATTAGAGTTTTGATCTTTTCTTCCCTGTCTTGACGCCACCACCTACAACGTCGCTAGCCTAGGCGCAACTTCTTTTAATGTAAAAATGTTGTATGGAACAAATAACATGGATAACGAAAACTTGAGCTTTCTGCAGCGCGGTTTCGGTTTTGCATTTTATTGGATCGCGTTGGCTTGTAGCCGCTCGGGCATATCCATAGCCGATCTGACAGATCCCAATGTTTGCCACGTGTAGCGTCGTGTGGCCAAGATTTCACCGGCTTTGAAGTGGGCGATAACTGCAAACGCCGGCGGCCGGCGAGCATGCAACGAGCGATTCGCACATTTTCAACCGTGCCTCGCTTTCTGTAGATGAAGTGCATCCTAGAAATCGCTCGTTCCGTGGGTGCGTCCATTCCACTGACAGAACCCGTAATTTCGGCTTGATCGGTCGCAGTTTCCCGGCGCTCGCGCTGCCAACTTCATCTCTTAGGCCTAGGTGAGCATCTCATTCGCCTTTTAAACTTGTTCGTTGAGTTGTGACGCTTGTTCTTGGGGTATTTCTTGGTTTTATTGACGCCCTGAAAAGGGCTGTGCACAAGAACGGCTTTGCACGAGGGCTATTTGTCGCGCAAAAATGACGCCAAAGTGAGTGAGTGAGTCCGGTCGCCCCGGTAAAGTGACTCTCTGAGTTATCGCGTAGTCTGCATCAAATGTCGTTACACGTAAGCGTCTATGTTGCGCTGGCGAGAGCTTTTCTAGCTTGATGCGTAGCTTTGCGTTGACCTTGCAGTGCCTTAAAGTAAATGATCATTTTGTGCTATGGGCACGCGTGATGTATGATCAATAAGCTGTATATGAAAAAAAAGAAAAAAAAAAAGTCCGTATGATATCTTTATTTTTGTTTCCGAATATATAGGGCACGTGCCACGCGACGAATAAATAATTTTTTTTTTTTTTTTACGGATATACAAACATGGACATGTTTTTAAGGTTGTGGGCGCAGTCAAGCAGGAAAAAAACAAAACAAAAAACAAAAAAAACACGAGAAATCGACTCTCCTATGACTGCTAGATCTTGTGAATGGGGCCAGCTGAACATGAAAAACACAGAGATCTTGTTTGGTGTGAGAAACTAGAAGTTAGAATGCTTTATTGCCTGGGGTGGCCAGACTGGCATAGCGCAGGAGTGGCACATAAAAATGATTCCCCGGAGAAATAGTGACTATAGTTTTTTATATTCACATTTCGTTCAATATCCCGGTGACAGGTGCTTACGGTAACTTTTTTTTTTTTTTTTTTTTTTTGCAATGCAGGTTAGGCAGTAATTGCTCAAGATGAGTTCAGCAGGCTCCGTGCTCTACAAGCGCTCGTCATGGTGGGTGCGGATGAACCCCGACAAGCAGGAGACGCTGCTCAAGATGTCCATCCTCTCCATGGCTGCCGTCCTGTGTAAGTGTCCCCCTTCTGCTTGCGCCGGTCCGCTGTGACTCTAGAACAGCATTGAAATGAAACCCAGCCGTAGAATTCAGCAGAGTCTCAAATCAAGGGATGGAGAAATATTTGCTCTAATCTAGAATTGACAAGTTGAATTTCCTAGGTTGCAGGTTTAGAGTAACAGAATTAGCCCCTCCCACAAAGCTCTCTGCTTGCCGTGATTGGTGGCTTCCTCCTCTCCGCTCGTTCCCCTCTGCACCTTTCGCCCTGCTAAAGTGGAAAGGAAAGAGGGCTCTGCGGGAGGAGCCTGTCCCGCCATTCTAAACCTGCAACAGGCTATATCGGAAGGCCGCTAGGTGCAACAAGACTTACTTCAGCTGTTGCGCAGGCCTCGCAATGAGATGTTTGTTCCACCTTTTGTTGCTGCATTCTGATCAAGGAGGCGACTCGTCACCTGAGGTGTAAACAAGCGTCACGTGGTGCAGTCGGTCCAATGGCATATGGTAGTCACTCTCAGGATGAGAACGACGAGGAGCTCCCTCAGTCGTCCTGCCTCTAGCACGAGGCTCACAAGGTGCATGCATAGCCAAACCCCACGAAATGCAAGGAATGCATTCTAGAGGCTGGGAGTCTAAAAGAGATGCCTGCCGTTCAAATCCTGTCGGTAGCTATAGTAGCCCTTCAGCCGACTCTAGATGAAAGCCTGCGTTGAAAAAAACGCCCTCCGGCCTTGCAGCATTCGTGTGCCGGCTGTTCTCGGTGCTGCGCTTTGAGAGCGTCATCCACGAGTTCGACCCCTACTTCAACTACCGGACGACACGGTACCTGGCCGAGGAGGGCTTCTACAGCTTCCACAACTGGTTCGACGACCGGGCCTGGTACCCGCTGGGCAGGATCATCGGCGGCACCATCTACCCTGGTGAGACCGCCGCTGGGGTTTGATACGTCCCTGCGCTCGTTACGGTCAGACTTCGTCAGAAGTGCGAGCAGAACCGAAACTCTAGAGGCCGGTTCGCCGATTTGTGTTTAAGCGCGACCGAGTGTGTGCTCGATTGCGTCGCAAGCGCTTGAAATGGCTCACGATGGAGAGTGTTTGTGATTTAATGGCGGATGCCTCCTGTGCAGGTTGAGTGCACGTGTGCATGCAAATAGAGCGAGGCATCTTCGCTACGTCGGCACTTCTAATGCCTTGCTGCAGTGCTTCCCAAACTCTTCTACCCTGCAACCCACCAGAAAAAAAAAAAATATTGTGTGGCGACCCCCCCCCACCCTTTTCCCCCCTCCGATCAAGCTTTTCGCGACGCCACCCGACTTTTCTAGTTCAGCGCATAAACAGTAATACAGAAAATTAGTGGGGAAATTTTATTTGACAGTTAGTATAGTCGGAGTGAACCAGGTCAGCTAAAAACCGTTGCGGATAAAGACACGTGCCAGCAGGAGTGACTGCCTCTAACGACTAAAGGAAGCTTGCTTGTTAGAGCAGATTTAACGGAAATGAGGGTAGTGTATGAACGCTGCAACTCTCAGTTTGGGCTCGATGTCGAGCTGCGACCTATACTTTGTTTTCCCGCACAGCACCGCAGGCAAGCCAAGTTTGCATTTGTTTTGCCGAGCCGCTTCGTGACCCCCCGCTGAGTCTGTCGGAACCCACTGTTTGGGAAACACTGCATTACCGGTATTACAAGCATACTTCGACTTTGCTTCACACTATTCTTATTTTTGACATATCAGTCTTTAGTATTGGGTCTTGGCAGGTCCTACAGTGATAGTAACTAAACATTCATTGCAGGACAGTCAATGAGAAAACCGGTGTGCTTCTTTAAATTATGCGTCCTCATGTTTCTACGACTCTCTGCAATGCCTTCACTGTTTGCCCAGATTTCTTATTACCATTGTTTCCTGTTTTTCTCACCTCATATCGCGCAAGCTGCAATTGGTGCCAATGGGAGTTGTCCGTTTTTTCTGCTCAGGTTTGATGGTCACGTCAGCAGCACTGTACCACGCACTCCAGTTCCTTCACATTACGGTGGACATTCGTAATGTGTGTGTTTTCCTGGCACCTTTCTTCTCCAGCCTGACCACCCTGGTCACTTTCCTGCTCACCAAAGAGCTCAGGGTGAGTGATGAGGGCCGGCGTTAGAGGCCTGTCACCCTCGAGAAAAAATTGCCCGTTCAGGTCACTCTTGTGCGTTGATAATCTTAAAAATGTGACTAAACAAGGGACTCGACTAAATGAAGCTATGTTTGATTAATTCTACAAAGTGCGCATTGTGCAATGCTACACAAGTATGTTAACATCGATTTGGGTTTGGAAGCCTCTTTTCCGTCGGATACTCTGCGAAGTAAAAAAAAAATAATTAAGGTCTTCCTATCTCGAAGTGCCTTTAGATTCCTGTGGCAGTTTGTTTAGAGCAGATTATAATGTCTCGTGCCACCTAACCTGCAAGTGTGGTGACAATAAAGAAAAAAATAATAAGAAGAAGAAGGAAAAACTAGAAAATGCAAAACAATGTATTCTGGCAAGCCAATTCCTTCACAATCAATCGAGCCTGCTGCACCCATGTTTGAATTCAATTTTGTCGCCCAGTATAGCTACAGTTTTTGTGTTAAAAGCATGAAGGAAGGAAGAGGAGGGCAGCCACATACCGGCTCAAGCCAGCGAAACGAGAAAATCCCAAGTGGAGCCGGAAGTAGAGGACGCGGTTGGTGGGAATGCCCCCAAGGGTGACCAAAAGCCCAGCCAAAACTGCTGTCCTTTCCATCCAGTAGCGTCTTTTGGTTTTGGTCATCGGTGGGGGTGTGTCCCTCCAAACCGGACGTTTCCCTCGGCTTCACCTCTGGTGGTGTCACGTTGCCTCCAGAATCTTCCCGCCTCCATGGACAAAAGCCTCGTGCAAGCTTTTTGTTACTGTCTAAATGAATAGATAAAAAAAAAAAAAAAAAAATTGCATCTGAGAATTAGAAATTAATGTTGCCTGTTTTCTATACAGTGTCTATCCCAAGTTCCATAGCATTGTTTTGCATCCCTTGAACTTTGCTTTGTCTCGTTTTTATTGTAAAATTTCTGAACTTACTATTTTCTTTCTTGTGCAGGACACATCCTCCGGCCTGGTGGCAGCCGCCATGATCTCCATTGTTCCGGGCTACATTTCTCGGTCGGTGGCTGGCTCGTACGACAATGAGGGCATTGCCATCTTCTGCATGCTGCTCACCTACTACATGTGGATCAAGGCAGTAAAGACTGGAGCCATCTCGTGGGCCGCCCTCTGTGGACTCGCTTATTTCTACATGGTGAGAATGTCTGTACAATCTGGAGATGTAACATGGGCAACATTGGCTCTATGGCAGCACAATGTCAGTGATAGGTTGGCAACATCGGCTTGATGTTGGCATAGTTTTCTAATCCTGGTGATATCCCACACCACCTGGTGATAGTTACGAAATTGCAGAGGGTAAGCAAATAGGCGAAGAAATCATCGTGGCCTCCGAGGTGGACAGGGCGTAATCGGAAAAAGAGAAGGAGGCAGCGTCTCTCCACGAGGAGGCGCTCCCAACCCAGTCATCGACAGCGTGGCGCGAAGCGGAAGAGTTCAAGAAAAAGTCTCGTTACGTCGAGTTACTGCAACTTCTACCTGCAAATATTTGTGTATTGTGGTAGAAAGGTGAACAGCTGCTCTGGGGACGTAGATAGGCAAGTTGTGATGCTTATCTAATTATTTAATTTGAGATATTCATCTGGACATGTTGCAGCTAGCGCTACAAGCGCGCCTTTTGACATATTTGACTACAATTTGTAGAGCGTATAAAACTCCAGAAAAAAATTAGCTCGGTACATAAAAAAATCGGATTTCCCTAAATAAAAAAATTCGTGCTGCATTTTTTTTTTAATCTTTGCACGTTGTTTGGTGTGGTTTTTTGAGCCTGAGCGCGAGGTATATAGTGAAGTCTGTGTTGTCCTTCTTTTAATATTTTTAATATTACGCAATTTTTGCAGGTCGTCTTGTCGTGTTTGCTTCTACTAGAAGTACCTTTAAGCCGGGGTCACATTGTTCATACATTATACAAATGACAGTCTGCAGATATCGGTCACCACGATATCCGTGGTTCAGATGCCGCGTGCCAAGTGTCTCGTTGAACTCGTTGCCGTGCGCCATTCGAAGCTCAGATCTCGTGGTGACTCGCGTTTGAATCTGTTTGCAGACTTTCTTTTGTATGATGAATAAGCAGTGTGAACCCAGCTTTGGGGAACAACTTAGGGCAGTGAGGTATGGCCACATCGCGATGGTTTTTCTTTTTTTTTTTATAAACTTCATAATAATTGTAGGTACTGATTGAAAAGGTGGGGCGTTGTCTTGTAAACGTCTTGTTTTTGGCACATGTAGCACAGACCGCCGTATTCCGTTATGCACTTTGTGATGTAACTTAATTGATATGCAGACAATGGGATCTCAAGAAAAAGAACTTTGGTTTATTTATAAATTCCAACCTTGTTTCGACCTGGTTTATTCGGTATTCCAACCTGGTATGTTTACAGATTCCAAGCCATGAATGTTTAGGCTAGACGCGAAGTACTTTGCTATGCAATGGCTTCAAGCAGTTTCTTTCGATACGCTACCCTGTCTGTCATAGTCATGCCTATGTTGACCAGGAATGGCCGTGCAAACCTCCCTCCGCAGACACTCCAAAGTCCCTCAACACCCCCTTGTCTAGGTGGCGCCAGCGACCGCCCATTATAAAGAGTACAGCCATTGCAATTTATCCATCCATTCATCCTTTTACTTAATGCCTCTGACTTCTCTTGTCTATAACAGTAAAAAATGCATGCTTCACACTGCAGTTAGTTGTTTTATCTTATACCCCCTCCCCATTCCCCTTTCATCACCGGCATATGGTCTCCCATCACTTTCGTGCGTCCCCCAAGGGGTCCTCAACACATACAGTCAAACCCGTTTATAACGAACAGCAGGAAACGCTACGATGAGTTCGATATAGCAAAAACCATTTAAAACAAACTTCCACGATGCGTTTGTTGTAAGGCGAGAGCTTATCTTTCTTTCTCATCTCTTTGCTTCTGCCTTGTAACAACGCGCTGGAAAGTTTTCTTATTTTTTTTTTTTGCATGGGTGCAAAGTTTTTTTTTAGCTTATTTTCTTTTCTGAATCATTTCTCTTCGTGAGCAACCGCTTTGGGATAAAAAGTTTTTTTCTGTGCGTGCGTGCAGTGTTTTTTTTTTTTTTAGCTTTCTCCCCTTCTGAATCGCTTCTCTCTGCTCAATTTTGTTTGCACCTTGAAGTTTTGTAATTTTCTTACTTTCTTACTTTTTTGTTTAGGGGGGGTGGGGGGGGGGGGGGCGAAGGGACAGGCTAGAAGACGATTGTTTACGCGTTTTTGGAAGCCTTCCCGGGGGGGAAAAGTTTGATATAGCCGATATGTTGTTCGTTATAAAAAGAACTTTTTACATGTATTTTTATTTAAATTTTTTTAGAGTTCGATATCGACAATAATTCGCTGTACGTGGGTTCGTTCTAAACGGGTTTCACTGTACATGCTTGAGAACTGCCTTAGACCTTCACTCGAGCCTAGCACTAAAACTTTTCTTATTGATGCTGGCTGCCCCACAAAGCTAAATAGACCAAACCATGTGCACTGAGTGAGTAAGGTGGATTATTTTCTGTTTTTAAGACTGCAAAGTTGGTTTGCATGCATTTAAGTGGAGACGTGAATCTTAAAATGGAAAAAAACACAATTTATTGTTTTTTGAAACTCACATATTTGGATTGAATATGTTCGTAGTCAGAGAATTCCAGCTCTGCCGATTTCCTGACCGATCTCTCTGGACAGGTGTCGTCGTGGGGAGGCTACGTCTTCCTCATCAACTTGATCCCTCTGCATGTGCTGGCCCTGATGGCTACCGGACGTTTCTCTCACCGCATCTACACTGCGTACAGCACGGTGAGAATTTCGTCTTGTGCGGGCTTTGCGCTTGTGTGACCTGTATCTGTGTGTTGTCCCCCTTTTGTTCCTTGGTCTCGTGTTTACTAGACTGTGAAAGTTCACCAAATCATGTGCATGTTCTCTGCTACTGGACCTTTCATGCAGTGTTGGGTAAAGTGCATCTAGAAAGTACTTGAAGTAAAAGTACAGAGTCAACCTATAAAGCATTTATTTGATGACAAATCCTAATTTTGTGATACAAATTTAAGAGGACCGAATTTGAGGAATGCACTTTGAAGTTGAGAGTTGTACTTTCCTCGGAAAGTACCATTAAAAATGAAAAAAGTAAAGTACAGGTACATACTCGGAGAATGTACTTCAAGTCAAGTACAAGTTTTCTAATCCTACTTGAAGTAGTACTTTAAGTAGAATGCATTTGAAGTACTTCCCAAACTCTGTTTTTATAACACTAACTCACAGCTATGCCTTATGACTTGTTTGTCCAGTGGAGTTGTGGCTGTTACTTTTTCTATCAATGAAACGATCGATCGAAGTTTGCAGTTTCTGCCATCTGGTAAAATGAAACTGGAGTAAACTTGGTGAATGTGGCTGACAAGTAAGAAATCTGTGACATCACTGACCGCTCTTCTGGGTTGTAGATGATCACATATTTTTGGAGGCCATTATTTCCTCATGCTTTATTTTTGTAAGACTAAACTTAAATCTTTCAGTAACATGTTTGTGACATCATTTAGAAGTATGATACAGTGATGTCTCGTTAATATCGACACCTGCATTCTCCCCATAAGGTGCCCGTAATGTGTGTTGTCCATTATAAAGACGAAAATGCATGCATTTACTTTTACCCAATTCGTCCCTGAAAATGGTGTCTACAAAGCGGGGTATCTATACTAATGAGGTTTGCATTACCGAGATACGACCGTATGCTCACTTCTGACTGGGTTGTGCTTTGTTTCTGTTGCAGTTGTATGTGCTGGGGACACTGCTGTCAATGCAGATTTCTTTCGTGGGCTTCCAGCCCGTCCAGTCCTCCGAGCACATGGCTGTAAGTGCAAGCTTTGTTCTCTTCTTTATACTTTCATTTATTTGAGTATGCTTCGTTGCCAGACCAATGAATGCCCGATTGGTCAAAATTACGTAGCACGCCATCACGTACCAAAGGTGTGCTCACTTGAGATCGTGACAAAAAGTTTGGGAGTGGAAATGTTTTGCTCAAATTTATGCTTATTTTATATTGTCTAGCCAATTCGGAATTTTACGGGATATGAAACGTGCGCCACCTGTGGCTCGTGCTTTGGATTTTATGGTGTCTGCTCGATGCCACCTTCTAAAAATTTTGAGCAGCGAAATGGTGGAAGGCATTTTCTACCATTTGTTTTTTCTGCAAAAGTTGTGCTTGTTAGTGTTGCCAGACACTGTTCTGTTGTTGGGAAGGGAGTTGATTGCAACGATCCTTGTATGTACTAACTGGCGGGATGCACTCTGTTACGAAGCAACATTATTATACGTAGGGATATTTTTTAATGCAGAATGTGTTTTATGGGTCATTTTCTACGAGAAAATTTCCATGAACAGGCGTCATAGCAAGTGCCGTGAACGAGTGACACACTGGGAACATTGCACATGTTAAAATTATATTTGAGTAGGGTCCTTCGTTTTCGGGTTTATATTTAAAAAAAGAACTGGGGGAGGGGGGGGGGGGGAATTGGGTACTCTGTTCTAAACTGGTACTAATCAAGGTGAAATCGGGTTTTTCAATAAATTATTTTAGAATTTGGGTTTTACAGGTAATCTTTAGAAATATATGTGTAATGAACAATAAAAAGCTTTATTCATATTCAGTATACTATTGATTTTTTTTTTTTACTGCTTAGTTATTGAAGTTAAGATAGTATTGAAACATGGTACAAAAGCTCACTTGGGCTTTTTGATTTTTAATAATCCGTGTTCCTCACGTCATCTTCTGCACGCGCAGCATCTCTCTCTCTGTCCTAGGCCTGTCCAGCCTTTGGACGTATATGAATTGAGAGAACATTCTCTCAACATCACAGCTTACACATAGAATTACAATGCACAACGATATCACTTCAGTTAGACAGGAACAAAATATCTGCTGTTCGGGCAGAGTTTTCGTAGCAAACTAATTTAGAAAACGGTGAAATTCAATTTCTGAATTCGGGTTAAAATCGGGTTTTACCCAATTTTCAAGAAACATGTTGGGGGTGCATATATCGGGAAATATATTGGGTTTTAGCCGAAATGGAAGGACCCTATAAATAAATTTCAAGCCCTGGTGGGGCTTGGACCTGGGTCGGTGTGGCGGCGGTTGCATGCTGTAGCCACCGAGCTACTGGGGCAGCTGGTCTGGATGGGGATTTAATTTAAATGCAAACATGCTGGCTAGAGCGGCAGGTTTTTGATGAAAATAATGGAATAAATATAAAGTATTTAAATATGAAAATAAAACAATAAAAATATGTAAAACAAAGAAAAATAGTGAAAAGAAAAAACATTCAGCTTCTGGTGAAGAAGGAAGAGCCGCGGAGCTGTAGCTTGTGTTCTCGGCGGTGGCTTTCCAGTCGAGTGATCTGCTCTTCTTTCGCAAGGGAATCTGAAGCTCCCGACGCAGTCGAACTTTAGGCGATAGTAGCCTCGCAACGGTACCGAAACCATTCGCGTTGCTGCGCACATCGCCGCTCCTTCCGTTCCCGCTCTTCTCCCTCTGAAGAAATGTTGCCGCGCTCTACGAGCGACGGCGGCAAGCAGGCAACCGGCAAACGCAACACTCTGGACAGTTACCGCCATCTATGAGCGACGGCGGCAACCAGAGTGTTGTATCGGCCACGGGTGTCGACATTTGTTTGGTACCGGACACGATCCTGGGGAAACTAGCCCTTAACAGCTCCGCTGTAAAAGGGATAATAAAATTAAAATAATGAAAAAGTTAGCACCGAGTGCGCATGGCGCATGGTTTGTGCGGGACACATCCTGTGCTCCTGGTCTTTGTCAGCACGACCGAGCCTCTATGACTTTTTTCTGACTTGGCTGCTAGTGGGGCTTTTGGCCCCTCTTCGTTCAACCCTCAGGTACCGTCACCAACCGTATCATTCTTTGCCAAGAGACGATCCCTATCGTTTGTTTCGTCAGGGGGCAGGACCGTACGGGAACCTCGTGAATGCACTTTCCGAAGGAACCAGCGCGCGTAAACGAAAACTGGTATTCCTGTCCCATTCATTGTGAATGTAAGTGTTTATTCCGAGTAGTACAGTTTGGTTTCATGGTCCCGTTAATAGTAATAATGAAAACGACCTTTACTGGCTCGGGAGAGCTGCAGCACCGCAGAAAGGCAGCAAGCCCTCACCACAGAGGCCTGCAGTGCCGCTTGTTTGGTCGGCGACATGATGACAGCCCTTTAGATGCTCCGCCTCAAGCGTAAGCTTTCTGCCTTTGGTAGCGTCGTACGTGAAGCCAAAGCTCGGCAGAAGGCAACGGGCACTCGCCGAAAACGGAGTGTCTACCGGGCTTTTAAAGTGTCAACGACCACAGTGAAAAGGTGATTATTATACGTAACCTCGTGCCTATGTTGCGCCGCCGTTGTTGCAGGCCCTGGGCGTGTTCGGGCTGTGCCAGCTGCACGCCTTTGTGGACTACGTGCGCTCGAAGCTGCCCCGGGAGCAGTTTGAGCTGCTCTTCCGCACTGTGGTGCTGGCCACGGCGGGGGTCACCCTGGCTGTGGGTGGAGTCCTCACCGTCCTCGGCAGTATCCTTTCGCTCGTCCTCAGAGCCGGGTTGCGAGGCGTTAGGAGCTTGGCGCTATTTTTCCCTGGACTAATGAAAATGAAACTTGCGAGGGAATTTCGAGACATCCAAGTTTCGATGCGAAATCCCTCCGTAATAATAAATAGAGAAATGCGTCGGTGTCCATGGAGAATCCTTTTGTGATGCGAAAAACCTTTCGAGGTAAGTGGAGGTTTAAGGTAATTAGACTCGTAGCTAACGAGCTGCTATTAGCAGTAGATCACCAGCTTGTTCTTAACTACTTGCACAAACCTGACAGTCGTGTCGGCAGACTCCCTTCCCGTTACTTTTCTCACGTCTTCCCCAGATTGATTGCTCTTGTTTCTAATCCACAGCCAGCATGTACAGAGTGCGACACTGTTAGCGCGAACAAGCGATCGCCGGTTTTTCAAGTTTTTCTCTTTGAAACCAAGGGATGTCATCCAAGTTATTATTGCTACGAAAAGAGCTTATTTAGTTCTATAATGTAAGCGATAAAATTTCGTGCTCGCTAATACTATTTAGAAGTAAAATGCGCCGATGTCATGTTCGCGCTAACAGTGTCGCGATGTGTACACTCGCGTTTACGAGCCCACTCTTGACGGACCGCAAACATCAGTTTCTCGACGTGTCGTGCTGCAATTCACTACGGAGGAGCGGCTAGGTGGTGGAAGTTTGGAGCGAAAGTGTCAACGAATGAACTTGCCTCATTCAAAAAAGGAAAACCAAACTGTTTTGGGCAGTGTACTGCGGGCACCCACCTGACTAAGATTAGGCGGGTGCCCGCAGTCGCGCCTTCGTCCCGTTGCGCCCCCTCTTCCTGAGCTCGCGACGTCCGGCAGAGATCTCGCCATGGACGGGGCGCTTCTACTCGCTGCTGGACCCGTCGTACGCCAAGAACAACATCCCCATCATCGCCTCGGTGTCGGAGCACCAGCCCACCTCGTGGTCCTCCTTCTACTTTGACCTGCAGCTGCTCGTCTTCATGTTCCCCGTGGGGCTGTACTTCTGCTTCAGCAAGTTGACCGATGCCAACATCTTCATCATACTCTACGGCATCACCAGCATCTACTTTGCCGTGAGCTTCAGTGCCTCTCGTTGCTACGTAGAGTAACTGTGTAGGCTTTGCTTGCAGAGCCAGGGTATCGCATTCCTTTTCCTCTCGCTGCGAACTCCGTAGCGGCGGACAAGCGGTCACGTGCGCTGAGCTGGATCCAACCCTCACGCGGGAAAGCGACCTTTCCCGCGTGAAGGTTGGATGTACTGAGTTTCGGGTTGAGCATGTTTCTCACTTTGCATTTGCGAAATATACATCTTACACTAAAATTGAATGAACTGCAAGGTTCCTCGACCGTTGAACATTATGTGTAGCCACAGGTTACAGTATAATCGCATTGTTTTATAACGCGAGCAATGTTTTAAAACACACTTCCAAAATCTGGGAAGCAGACAACAAGGAGGACGATCTCGTCGCCCGCGTCTGCGGCGCTCGCGGTGTGTTACGCGACCGACACGTCCGGGCACTTTGGACCGGACGACAATGCGCAGCTGCGGTTCGCGAAGGAACAACGTTTTCGTCGGCCGCTACGCTCTACCAAGGGCACAGAGAGAAACAGGAAGCAAGCGGCAAGACAACAGCGCACGCACGGCGCGTCGCCGCGCTATATTTTTTTTTGCTTTGCACGCCACAGTACGCCGCCTCACGGCCATGCCATCCGCGCCTCCGGATCTCCTGCAGAAGCGGCGGTCGCTTCTTGCAGTACGTCCTCAGATCCAACAAAGCTGCCTTGGGAGCACCATTGCGATGCTCTCCTCTGCAGGCAGAGCAGATGCGGTTACTGTAATTGCTATGGTGCTTGGAGCGATCTCCAACCGATCCCGGCGGTTAGACGACGGAGGAGGCGGTTGCAGGGGTGCCCGTTCCGGCGTAAGTCACTCCGCTGTTAAGCAGTCGACGGAAAGCGAAGTAGACGCGAGACGGGATGCTGCGACGATAGCCACCCTCACGTCTGCTCGCCCTTTTCGCCGGCATTTCTGCGACCAGCCGCCGTGATCGCGACGTCCAACGGCGTGTCGCGCCGACTCCGGCAGCGCACTTTGTTGCCACTTCGGGATTACTTTCGATGTATAGGTGGGACGGGACGGTAAACGCACCGGTCAAAGACGCGTTTAGGGCACTGCGCTAGTATGAACAGTGTTTTGTCCGAAGCAACGTGGTAGCACACAACCGGACGTCCGAGAGCACGTCCGGTACACTCCATTCACTGCTAAAGTGAATGGAGCATACGGGCGGCGGGAGCCGCGCATTCTTTTTGACCGATCGACCGTCTCCGTTTTGTTAGCTGACCCCGCTTTCTTTGCGCAGGTATGGATGAAAGATTGGTGTTTGACTGGTCTAACGAGTTCGTAGGTTCCGCTGGCCTGTCAGCTTAACCTTCTGGGGTCGTGAGTTTTTCCTTTGTAGGCCCCTCTAGTCAGAATTAGTTTAAGTGAAAAAAGATCAAATCAGTGAGTGACTTCAAATTCAACTCTTTAATATACCATAAAATTCCGAGATATAGCCCACCTAACATCAAGAGCAAATCGGCTGAAAATATGGAGTGGGCTAACTTTAGGTATACAATCAAAAAAATAGCTATTTTTAGGTTGTGTTCTTTCCAAGCTTGTTATGGTGGTGAGGGGCATTGAAGCAAAGATGTCTGTACTTCCCAGTCAGCAACGTTCGCTTATATCCCGCCATAGCGAAGTAGCTGCATTTACGCCGAGGCCATCATTGATCCTAACACTACTATTACTAGGAGTGGATTTTCTTTTGGTCTTTAAAAAAATATAAAGCAAATCGTGCCAAAAATAGGGGTGGGCTATTGTTTGGGGGCAGGGTATCTCTCGGGATTTTACGGTACTAAAATCAATATGTTCAGTTTGAAATAACTCTGCATTGTCCTGAAAGTTTTCATTTTAATTATTGAACTATACTAGTGGTATTTGCGCAGCGTATGATACTTTTCGAAGCAAATGTTAGGGTGCAAGCGAGTGTGTCGGGTGCAGGTTTTACAGTAGAAAAGAGTTTCATGCTTTTGCCCTTTGACTTTCCTGTCACTGCAGACTGCACAGTTCGTAAAATGCGGACAAAGTAAAGCCTGCCATCTTGAACACCCAAAAGTGCACACAAAATGCCCACCCCAAGCATATAGCAAAACAAAAAAAGTAAAAGAAATATTGCGCCTCTTACTGCATTTGTTGGAGGGACAAAAAAACTACTTATGCATACTAGTTTACATACCTGATAAGAGATGGCGCAAGTTGAAATTGTCGGGAGGCGCCTGACGCTTGACCTCGAAGGAGCAATGGGCCTGTCTGGGGAGCCCGGACACTTGTCCAGAACGGGAATATTTATTTGTCGGGAGACACCCGACAGATGACTCAAAGGGTTAAAGGAGCGGTGCAACGATATTCAATTGGAATGTTTTTCACTTTACACGAGCTTACTGGCACTAGTGGGACTCGAGGATACTCGCACGCAACGCCACTGGCCAAGAAACTGCCTTTGTTGTGGTGTAATTTCAGGGACAAAAGCGATCATTTTCATTCAGTCTCTTCTTTGCAAAATTTGATGATGTAACGTGGTGATCGCAGTACACCCCAATGACGATATTTGAATGCGGTTTATAGATTGGACCCGAGCATTTCGTGAGCACTCGATTTGGGCTCGTGATGATTACTTGCTCGAGAAGCATTCGGGTAGTGGCCCGTGTCCAATTGCTGCAACGACGACAATAGCCGAGCCATAACAATGTCTGGAACTCAGCGCGTGTACCGTGCCTTGCCAACCCCAGCGCGTGGCTATGATCAACATTGGCGGGATATAATCGGCTCCAGATCACGTGGCCGTTTGTTCTGGCTGCGAGTTGAGGGGGTAAACGCTGCTCATTTTTCTTTAATTTTTTTTCTGGGACTTCTATTGCGTGGGGTGAAAAACAAACGCGTGTTTCATAGGTCATTAACGTCAGGGATCAGTTCTAAGCGGTATTTGGGCAAAGTACAAAAATTGTTGCATCGCCCCTTTAAGGGTGAACGCAGTATAGAAGGTTGCCTGGTTAAAACCAATTGGCTAAATTTTATTGTTTTTAAAGCTCGAGTTACGACTAGTCAAATTTAATTTTCTTACTGGTTCGTTGACTTACAGTGAAACCCGTTTAGAACGAACCCACGTACAGCGAATTATTGTCGATATCAAACTCATGAAAAATTTAAATAAGAATGCATGTAAAAAGTACTTTTTATAACGAACAAAATATTGGCTATATCAAACTTTTTTCCCCCGGGAAGGCTTCCAAAAACGCGCAAACAATCGTTTTTTAGCCTGTCTCTCTCTCTCTCTCTCCCCCCCCCCCCCCCCCCCCCCCCCCAAGAAAGAAAAAAAGTAGGAAAGAAACAAAATTCCAAAAGCTCAAGTTGCAAACAAAATTGAGCGATGTGAAGTGATTCAGAAGGGGAGAACGCTAAAACAAATACACTGCACACACGCACAGAAAAAAAAAACTTTTCAACCCAAAACGGTTGCCCACGACGAGAAGCGATTCAGAAGGGGAGATAAGCTAAAAGAACAAACTCTGCTTACAACGAACGCATCGTGGAAGTTCGTTGTAACTAGTTTTTGCTATATCGAATTACTTGCTATATCGAACTGATCGTAGCGTTTTCTGTTGTTCGTTATAAACGGGTTTGACTGTAATATATGGGTAGATGCAAACAAGGTTTCCTTTATGTAAGACGAAAAAGAAGTGCCTGTGTCCGTGGCATGTGCGCAAAGTGGGAGATCAAAGATGTACCCAGTGGCTTTGTATAAATTTTTCGTTTTGTTTCTAAGTCTAAGTAATTACCAAGTGCAGTGTGATCAAACACTTTCTTAGAGTGAGTACAGTGAAACAGATTAGGTAGGCTTTGCAGTACTAATTGTAATCATAATCAATTCTTTTTCGAAAGGGTAGAAAGCAGGGCTAGTTGGTACTGCATCAAAAGCATGCAAACAGTGTGCAAAACATGAGATAAGAAAGGAAATCCGGGAGACAAACAAACGCTCGTTTGTCTCGCATGCTTCTTCTCTAGTCCCAATTTGTTGCGCACACTTTTTTCCAATATATTAAACTTCTTTTCCTTTGTTTAAAGTGGGACGATTGAGTGTCCTCACTGACGAGTCTGGGCCTGGGGCTTTGCCAACCCCGCTTTCAGGGCGTCATGGTGCGTCTGATGCTGGTCCTCGCCCCCGTCATGTGCATCCTGGCCGGCATCGGGGTGTCTGCGATGCTCACCACCTACTCGAAGCAGATGGATGCAGTGCCCGTGGACAAGAAGGGGCGCAAGCACGAGGGCAACTACTTCATGCGCAGCGAGGTGCGTGTCCCCCTGGCTGGGAAAACTGCCTCATCTATTTCTAGTCAAGCGTACTCTACGTTGCTCTTTATAAACCTTCGAAGCAGGAGGGGATCGGCCGATGCTCGGTGCAACGCTTCATGGCTCTCCGCTCTCGTTGCAGCGACATGGCCGTTTTGCACGGTGCAGTTTATTTTCCAAAACCACGTGTGCATCATTATTATTATTACCTTCATCGTTACCACCGCCATTATTCTCTATCATCATTGCACGTGCACAGCTTTGTGCAAAAAATGCTCTATATATGAAACGGCCCTTGAGGAATTGTATTATGCAAACAAAAGCTTTAGCCTCGCGAACGTTCCTCGAGTACCGAATGTTTTTAGAGTGTTGATGAAAGTGCTGTATCATTCTTGGGAGTTCATCTTTGAGGCATGAAAGGTATCCATGCGATAGTAGAAAAAGATGAAATCCTTTGCCAGAGTTACTATCTTATTTTCCAGACTATTGTCCACACCCTGCGCAAAGTCTGCAAGGGCAAATTAAGGTTCATAAAATTTTTTTTCCTCGAGTAGTCCATACCTTGTGCATATTCTGCACGTAAAAGAGTTGCGTGCGGCACATCTTACAAAATTCGCGTTTTCTTAGCGCACGGAGGTGCTTGTATTGTACAGAAGTCATCATTAAAAGACACATGCAAAGGAAAAAACATTTTTTTTTAAACAGCCTAGATGGAAAAAGTATGTTATAGAACGAATTTATAACGAAGAAAGAAAATTTTTAGAGCTATATTTATGGCGCAAAACGAATTTGTAGTTGGCGCCCGCGGGGGCCGCCGCTGGTCGCGTGGTAGACCTGTACGTTGCGTCACCGCCGCCGCAAAGTCACGCCGCCGCCCCACGCTGAGCGTTGTGCGCCGCCGCTTCAACGCATTTCTCCACGCCGCCGCCGCCGTCGCCGCGCAAGTTCGTGTGCTCCTTGGCGCCGCCGCCGTCATCTGACCGGCGCACAGGTCTATCACGTCTGCTTGCGCTTTTTCAGGAGCTTCTTTTGGGCTCTAAAAGTTACTTATTAATCTTTGTCTTTGTTGCACTTCAAACGAAGATGAATAAGTGACTTTTCGAGACCATAGGAAGCTTCCGAAAGAGCGCAAGTACCACATGACAAATAGGGGCCAGTCACGTGATAAATATGGGCCACATTTTTGCGGCGCCCGTGGGCACCAACTACAAATTTGTCTAGCGCCGTAAATATAGCTCTAAAATTTTTCTTTTTCGTTGTAAATTCGTTATATGACTTCCTTTTCCAAACCTGGCTGTTTTAAAAAGCATTTTTTTCCTTTGCATGTGTCCTTTAATGCAATCCATCGCTCAAATAAATCCACCACATTTCGTCACAGTGACCGATCTTGTAAAATTAATCCTTGCATAGTCCACAGCTGTAGATACAGTAGGCTCATGGTAATTCAAACTCAGATATTTCGTACTTGTGAATACAGTTGAACCCCTCAATAACAAAAGCCCTCAAGAACGAAATTCTCGCGGCAACAAGCAATTCTGGCGGCCCCGTCGAACGTCCATAGAGTTCAATGCATTTGCACCCTCTCAACGGCGAAGAGTTTTTAAAAAGCAGTCCCGCATTAACGAAAGTTTGAGGTAGTGATCTTAAAAAGTAAACATTTCGGCAAAATCTGCCTGGTTAGGTGAGTATTAAGAAAAGAAACTGGAAGTACTCTAACCAACTGGTTTAAATTTCCCGACGTTTGGCGGCCTGCTCGGTCGCTTTTTCACGGGTGACTTTTCTTAGGTAGTGATCTGCAACATTTTTTCGGCACATGAGCCAGTTGGGAATCCAGAAGTATGAGAAGTGGAGCAGCACACCCATCCGACAAGTCGGGCACATACGTTTCCGACAAGCAATGGCGCGACCATTGTTGTTTCCATTTGGTCAAACAATAAAAATGATAGCAACAAAAAGGTTTTTTTTTTTTTTGGGGTTGCTAAAAACAGCGTTTTGCTAGCCCATCTGTTGGCAACTACGTAGGTATGTGACGTTTCACGTGACGACACCACTGGCCACCCGCTGCCATTTCGCCGTCTGCCGCGTGACACAGAGATCGCTCGCGCCTTGTTTATTACCTTTTGTTTGGCCTGTCGGAAAGATGCTGCCTCCCGTTAAAAAGTGCAAGTTTCTGACACTCCAGGGGAAGTCTGTGATCATCGCAGAAGCTGTGAAAGGCTGAAAGAGGTCGGATATTGTGAAGGAGTTCAGTATCTTGTGCAGCTCACTTTCTATGATTCTGAAATCTAAGGGCAGCATCAATTTTGGTTCTGGAAAGTAATAGGTGTGCTTATTAGCCCATCTTTGCAGCAACAAAATTCTCGCGAGAACGAAACAAATTTTCTTCTCTGGCGGTTTCGTTACTGTGGGGTTCGACTCTAATTCAAACAAATTTCAAAAATTTTAGTTGTCTCACCACGTTTTTGATGTATCCATAAGCCGCTTAATTCAAAAGGCGTTTTCATACAATTCATACTTTACATACACTCATGCATAAGAGGTTCTTTCTGTGTGTGCGTTCATGAATTTTGAATATATTCATTATGTGTATGCAATCCATGTACCCCCTTTTGTGTGTGTACCTCCTTTCAATTTACATCGAAAATTTTTTTTTGTGGGTTTATATTTACGGGGCAAAACGAATTTGTAGGTTGCGTCTACAGGAGCCTGCGGAAAGGTGGCCGCTACGGTCACGTGGTGCTTGCGCTCTTTTGGGAGATTCATATGGGCTCTGCAAAGTTACTCATTAATCTTCGTTTGAAGTGCAACAACAAAAAAAAAACGAAGATTATTACGTAACTTCTAGAGCCCCAAGGGAGCTCCTGAAAGAGCGCAAGCACCACGTGATAGGCCTGTGCCAATGAGAAATTGACGGCTGCGGTGCGCCGCCAATTTCTGACCAGCACATGTCTACCACGTGACAAGTGGTGGCTCTCGCTAGTGCCAACTAAAAATATGTTTTGCACCGTAAATATAGCTCTAAAAAGTTTGTTTGTTTGTTGTAAATTCATTTTATGGCATCCTTTTCTTGTCCAAACTGTTTTAAAAAAATGTTTTTTCCTTTGCGTGTGTCTTTTAAACAGAGTACACATGAACTATGAAAACGGGCACCACGTGGACATTTCCGCGGCAACTTGCACGGTCGCTGTGACGTGGTGGCATGGCATAGGTCCACGTCGCAGTGTTTACGCAAGTTGGTATGAAAACTGCTGCACGGTGCCTGTTTTCATCGATTGTGCGTCCCCCGCTTAATAGTCCACGTTAGACAAGCTTTTGATATTTTAAGCTTCCGATAATTCAGACGGAATTTCTGGCTTCCTGGAGTTTTCATTAATGAGAGCCTATTGTAGTCCACACCAGATAAAAGATGTATAGTCAATGGACCATAGTCCAAAAGTATGGTGTAACAAGTTGTAGATTTTGCCCTCTCAAATGCGCGAAGTTGCGCCAGAACTAGTGTGACCGCTCCGTGGGACCTTCTCCTTTCCAGGTTGCGCAGGGCTTCGTGGCCATGATGTCCATCTTGCTGGTGTCGTACACGATGCACTGCACGTGGGTGACCTCGGAGGCCTACTCCTCACCCTCCATAGTGCTCTCGGCCAGGGGCCACGACGGCTCGCGCATCATCTTTGACGACTTCAGGGAGGCCTACTACTGGCTGCGCCACAACACGCCCGAGGTGCGGGGGGAAGGGAAGAGGCCTTCGTACGCTCCGTTTCACCCGTCGACGGTCTGCAGCGGACGCTACGAGCCATCCTAGCGAGTTCAAAGCTGCAAATGTATCATGTCCCGTGCGTCGTTGCGCCCCTGCCGAAGGTTACGTGACGCTCGTACAGCCTTGGATCGGCTTCGCCGATTTATAGCGTCTGCTACGGTTTGTCGTTGGGTTGCAGTTTGGCCTTGCTGACTGTGGTGCAACGTTCTTTAGAACTGTCTGGTCTCTATTCTATTTTCTAAAGGTCCTCGTAGCCTGTTGGAAAAGGGTGCAACAATTATTGAAGCAAACTTCATTATGGCGAAGATCGTTCGGAGTTTGGTAGTGCGGCTTGTTTAGTGGTTTCGTGAGTGCTTGGCTAATTGCAGGCCATCAGTGCCCATGAAAAGGGCACTGAAGTGCTTTTTGAGGTCCTTGTTTTATGGTCGTAACTCAACTTAAGAGCTCTAAGCATCCTAAAACCCTAAAATTACATTCACGCGCGTCCGATTTGTCTGTTAAAAAAGTGACGGAAGTTCCCGACACCGTTGGCGCAGAACGAGAGATGGTGCTACCGAACCTTGCTGAATATGGTCGAACGACGGACGGCGCATGCCAACCGCTCGCGAGCGAGGGGTTCCCGCGTGGACGAGTGGCCAACCAATCCCGCTTGTCCATGCGGGAACCCATCGCTCGCAAGTGACTGACAAGCGCCATCCGTCGTTCGACCATATTCAGCAAGGTTCAGTTGCGCCATCTGTCGTTCTGCGCCACCGGTAAAAGCTGGGATTTTTTATCGCTTTTTTAATGCACAAATTGGCCGCGCTTGAATGTAATTTTGGGTCTTTTTAGGATGCTTAAAGAGCTTGTAGATTCAATTGTGACAATAAAACGAGGACGTCAGTGATGTGATTGCTGCGCCAATTGCGCCAAACTGCACCAAGGGGCTAACCCTGCTACATCCTGCTACATTTCGCCAAAATATGGGCAATCTGCGCCAAGCCTGAGCCAAAGGACCAATTTCGGTCGCCTTTCAAAACCGAAACTATACTGAGAACCGTAATTAAGCATGCGGGAGCTAGGTGGCGCAAGCGGCCGCCTGACACAAAGTACCCTGCATCAATCGTCCATCCGCTCTTGCATGGTATTTGCCGCCGTCTCGTGTCTCGTGCCCTCGTCGTCTCGGAAATCTCGTCTCGCGTCTTTTTAAAATGTTTTCAACAGACGCGGGCGTGTGCGGACGCTCTGACGCTATACTTCATTTCACCTTAGGTCCGAGCGCGGCCGATGTTATGAGCCAAAGGGCCAATTGAACAGCGTAAAAAGCGCAACGTCATTGCGTGCTCTCTGCGCTTGATAGGACTGGCCGGCGGAGGAGCTCGCACAGAGAGACGGCGAATACCGATTGGTCCTATCAACTGCAGAGAGCATGCCATGACGTTGTTCCTCTTTCGCTGTTTGATTGGTCCTTGGGCTCATAACATCGGCCGCGCTCGGACCAAAGCTGAAACGTAGTATAGCGTGCCGGGTGGCAGCCATGCCAGCCATGCCGTCCTGCTGTGAAACAAAACCACGTTTTTAAGCGAAGAGAGTTACTTTGTGAGCTGAAACGCTCGCGCAGACCGTTGTACACCGTGGTCGCGCGACGTCGGGTGTCGCCGTCCCCACGTCGCTGTAGATATGGCGCTTTCTAAACTTGTTCTTCGGCATTCCTGTCCTTGTTTAAATCATACTATACTACAAACATCCCTATTTAGCTCAAAAACTGCTTGTCGAAATATTGATTACCTAGGATACTCTTGGTGGGCTTTCTTTCGAGAGGGACCCCGGTACGTGAAGAATCTGCCGCAAAAGAAAGTTGGAGAAGAGAAGTGAGATAAGCGCAAAAAGGCAATGTTTGCACGCTGAACCCGCACATCGCGCTTGTTTGGCTCGAGTTCTGTCGTTCCACAAAGCGCTCTCAGAAATGTTTGACCCTGGCTCGCCATCTCATGCATCGATGCATGCGCTCATGTTCTTTCTTTCTTTGTGTTTAGCTTGTACCACGCCTGTCGGCCTGGCAAGCACGCGCCGCTGGATTAATTTTTTTTTTTTTTTTTTTTTTGTGTTGAATGTTGGACAGTTACATTTTGCATACTATTTTGGGAACCAGTTGGCGACGGAGCGGAGTGGCATTGTTTCGGTTTCGAACAGCCGTTGTCTCCGCTCGCGCGACGAAGCACGTGCCAGTGCAAGCCTGCTGAAGTTGCCCTCACGTGCATTTGAACATGACTGCACGACAGAGGCACCAGTCGGGACGCTTGCAATCCATTGTTTTACGTTTGCTTACTTTTGACGAAAATCTGGCACGTCGGGAACCAGTAAAACGGTGGCAAGCGTTCTTTTCGGAATTGCTCGGCAACGCCTACAACACTGTACACTTGTGGGATGTCTCAGTAGTAAAAACACAAACAGCGAGTTCCGTCACAACACAGCACAAAGTGCTTTTCGTTTGTGCAGCACTTAAAACTAATATTTTTTTTTTATATTTCTAAGAATATCTGCTCCAAAAGCCACTTTTGCTGCTCCAAAACACAGTTGTGGCTGCTCAAAAAGCCACTTTTGCTGTTCCAAAACACTGTTCTGGCTGCTCCAAAGGCGACTTTTGCTGCTCCAAAACACTGATTTGACTGCTCCAAAAGGTGCTCCAAAATGGCTTAGGCCAATCACATCACTGGGATGTCAAAAAGCACTTTAGTGCCCCTTTAAGGAGCTATGGTGCATTTCGTTTAGCGGCTTTGCGAGTGCTTGGCAAGTTGCACGCTACTAGCGCAACTAATGCAAGGTTTTTGGCGATGCGTGACTGCAGGACGCCAAGGTGATGTCGTGGTGGGACTACGGCTACCAGATCACGGCCATGGCGAACCGCACGATCCTGGTGGACAACAACACGTGGAACAACACGCACATCTCGAGGGTCGGACAGGCCATGGCCTCGTCGGAGGACCGCGCCTACCAGATCATGCGCGAGCTGGACGTCAACTACGTGCTCGTCATCTTTGGCGGCCTCTCGGGATACTCTTCTGACGGTAGCTATTTCTTTTTTCAACCTCTTTACATTCTTTCATGTACCGCAACATCCCGAGAGATGGCCCACCTAGAGTCGTAAGCAAATCGGGTGAAAATAAGGAGTGAGCTGACTTTCGGTGTGCCATAAAAAAATTGTAGAGCCTAGAGGACCAGCGAAGCTGTTATATTTACGACGTCTAGGACGATGCCTAGAAGCCTAGAGGAGCAGCGAAGCTGTTATATTTACGACATCTAGGACGATGCCTAGAAGACGACGTCTAGGACGACCTCAAGGACGACTTCTAGGACGACCTCAAAGGCGACTTCTAGGACGACCTCGAGGACGACGTCTAGGACGACCTCAAGGGCAACTTCTAGGAGGACCTCGAGTACGACGCCTAGGGGACGACGTCTAAGACAACCTCAAAGACGACTTCTAGGACGACCTAGGACGACCTCTAGGACGACCTCAAGGACGACGTCTAGGACGACCTCAAGGACGACGTCTAGGACGACCTCAAAGCAACTTCTAGAACGACCTCAAAGACGACATCTAGGACGACCTCGAGGATGACGTCTAGGACGACTTCTAGGGCGACCTCAAAGACGACGCCTAGAGGACGACACCTAGGACGACTTCAAGAATGACTTCTAGGACGACCTCGAAGATGATGCCTAGAGATGATAACAAGGGATCAGGACCTCACTGTCTAATAATGCCAAGGAAGGCTGACTCACGGTGGTTGGCCCCTTTTTTTATTTTTATTTATTTATACTTGCCACGACCAGTGGGGAGACTTTTGTCAACATCTGCGGACGCTTTTTTTTTTTCCAGATCCTAGCGCATAACAGCTTCGCTGTAAATATGGAAGAAACTTTAGTTTTCGATTTTTTGACCTGCTGTAACCAAAGATGACTGTCCTTCCCAGTCAGCGACGTTCGCTTATCCCCTGCCGTGGCTAAGTACCTTATTTTCCGGGCTATAATCCACGGACTATACATGTTTAAAAGTTGAAATTTCTGGCTGTGTGGACTATCTATGCATGCAGACTATACAGGAATTTTGTTTTTCCAGATCGTTCATTGTGACGAGACGTGACGGAATTTGTGAATGAAAGAGTATGTTAATGATGATTCATGTATAATACAAGCTTCTTTGTGAGCTAAGAAAGAAGACATCTTTCAAGGTGTGCCGTGTATGAGAAAGTTTTCCTGTCGACTGTCGACTAAGCACCAGGTGCGGACATGGCTAAAGGCCCTCGATCTGTTTGCGTTCATTTTGCAAGTAGCGTTAAACGCATCAGTGCACGAGTCCCGTGTCTCGAGCGGCCCTTGGAAGCGAATGGCGGTAGAGCACCTGCTTGTGGCACATGTCTTGTGCGTTCCTACAACAATGGTTGGCGGTACTTGAAAGCATGAATTTTATGAAGGGACTTTAAACGTGGCCGCCCAGAAGAAAAAAGCCAGCTTGCTCTGTAGGCTGGCTTTCCCCCAATCAGAGCAAAACGGCACTCTTGGCAGTTCAATCTATCGGGACGCTACAATTTTCGTTCGATGTAACCGCATTTTACAGCGAAGCTGTAGAATGCGGTTCATGTATTTTTTGTGTGCGTCAACAAAAACTCGGGTCCCGAATTGGATGCAAAAATCGCTTCATTCTAGGCAAAAGCTTCTACGTCTCATCACTTGGATATGCATTTTCAGTAGTTTTTTATCTCTCAGGTAGATAATAAAGGTTTCTCAAAAGATTTGCCGCTGTGCCATGTCTACGCTCGAACCTGCGTTGGCCATGTCTACGCTCGAACCAGCCTCTCTTTGTCGTCGTTCCAAGCGCTTGCGTGCCTAGTTTCCTTTCCTTCCGCCGGGTGGTGGTCCCGTCGCACGTGTCTAGTTTCCACCTGCTCCTCGGAGCGGCGATAGTCCTCGACGTGTGTGTGTGTGCATAACTTTCGTCACGATGACCACCGATGAAGACAATAAATGTGTCCATACTTTTGTTCAAAATTCTGTGTCACGTCTGTGTCGTACGCTAAACAGCTTCGCTGGTCATCCACCTTCACAGAATGGTATGCTCATGATTTTTCTATATGCATTTTCATTCCAGCTGCGAGTCTGTTCAGAAGTAGTTGGATACAAGGGATAGTTGGAATTAACCAGGTTCGATATAATCAGGTTTGACTGTACTGGAACAAATTAGCCATTGTGCATTAACACTACCAGTCACAGGCATGCAAGAAAAAAATGTGAGTCTTCCGAACGAATGCGAGTAAAGATGTGTTTCAGGAGATTTATAGATGCTCGTTACTTGTTTGGTTTTGGCAGAAGTGTTTTTGGAGAACTAAAGCATTCAAAACTCGAAGAAAAGAAAACAGGAGCACACTTGTTAGGGAGCGCGTTAGTAATGATGTAAGTTTAGAAAGAGTGATAGTATACGTAAAGACGGGACGGGACACACATCCCGTCCCCTGTCTTTACTTATATAACTCTTTCAAAACTTAGAAAACAGGAGCGCAGAGCTCAGTACTTTCTCAGAAACATCTTTTTGTTTTAGGGTCATCAAAACGCTTGATTGTGGTTTAGAGGCAACACTAAAATCTATGCTGATCTCAGAAGTAACATTATGTTACCTTGTTGTCTTTGTGACCTCTAAAATGTTTAGGATCACCTCTAGGCTAGAACTCCTCGGTCATGGTACTGCGTTTATGGTGAGAGCTTAAAGGGGCGCTTAAATAGATTTTGAAATCATCTTTTTACGGTGCATTTTCAACCTACATGACCTAAGCATCCCAGAAAACCTCAAATTGGAGTCGTGCAGGGCATTTTCCCCCAATAAAAATGCAACGAAGCATTGCCTTTTTGCCCTAAGCATCTAGAAAAACCCCAAAATTACAATCGTGCATGACCGTCTTTTTTATTAAAACCGCGACAAAGCATCACATTGCACCCCCTTGTTCTGAGATGTATCTAAAAAAAAAAGGCGTGTTGCAATGTTTGGCTACTTTTTTCGTTGAGAAAAAGGGCCACGCACAAATGTAATTTCGGTTTTTTGGGATGCTTAGGGAACAGAGGTCGAATTCGTGTCATAAAAATGTGATCTCTGAATCTATTTTAGTGCGCCTTTAATAATTACTGCGGTAGAAGCGATATAAAAAACACTTGCTACGACCAATTTCGCTGCTCAAAATCAACCATTCATTTGTTGCAACACGGCGTTCCACGTGAGCAGACATCAACAAGTTCCTGTGGATGGTGCGCATTGGAGGCAGCACGGAGCGGGGCCAACACATCAAGGAGCAGGACTACTACACCTCGTCGGGAGAGTTTAGTGTGGACCGCGAGGGCTCCCCCGTGCTCCTCAACTGCCTCATGTACAAGATGTGCTACTACCGCTTCGGCTCCGTCTACACAGAGGCCGGTGAGTGGGAACACGCCGTGCCGACCATGTGCGCTTGATTCCGGAGCAGGCTGGTTACAAGTGAGGCCTGTGCATTAATTTCACCAATGTTGTGTGTGAGGGTGATTGACTCTCTGCAATGGCCTGCGTGTCGGCCATTGTGATTGGCACTCCACAGCAATTGGAAAGGCAGTCATTGTAGTTGGCACTCCACATTGATGGGAAAGATGATAGTTGTGATGGGCTCAGAAATTATTGGGCCAATCATTGTGATTGGCTTTCTGAAATGACACATGGGCATATTGTGATTGGCTCTCTGCTATGGCATGTGGGCATATAATTGTGATTGGCACTTAATATTGATTGAAGACCATACTTGTGATTGGCTCTTTGAAGTGATTGGTTAGTAAATCATTGGGATTGGCACTCCACAATGATTGGTGAGTAAATCATTGCGATTGGTTTTGAAATTATTTGAGAGCCGAGCACTGCCTTGGGCTCCCTGCAATGATAGAAGAGCTGTTCATTGTGGGGAGCTAATTACAATGGCCCGCTCATCCCCAATGACCTGCTGACCATTGCAATCTATTGAAGGAAGCAGACATAGTTATATCTCACTCAAAAAATGGTATATGCAGTGCAACGACTCAGCATGATGTTTTGCATGTGCAGAGTCCAGCAGATTTTTCCTTTTGAAACAAGCACTTTGTGGATCTTGCCTTTCTCTAAGCTCACTTTGTTATGTTCTGTTGGAAAATATAGGCAAGGAGCTTTATTCATAAACAATGCACAGACCGTTAGAGTAAATACACTACTTTGTTCCTCATTGGTGGCTAGGTTGAGCAGTGCCTCATATTTGACTGTTGAAATAAGTTCTTTACGTTAGTGCCACCTTGCGTCGCAGGTAAGCCGCCCGGCTACGACCGGGTGCGCAACGCCGAGATCGGCAACAAGGACTTCGAGCTGGACGTCTTGGAAGAAGCGTACACGACGGAGCACTGGCTGGTTCGAATCTACAAGGTCAAGGATCTACCGAACAGGGGAGTCTGAAGCGCTCAAATCCCGAACCTTTCATCGACGACACGTCACCCCCATCGCGTCGCATTGACGTCACGTCGTCACGTCATGTTGGACGCCGCCTCTTCTCTCGGCCATGTTTCACTCTCTCCCTCGATCGACTCCCTGGTAAAAGTGCTGCCGCTGGGGGCCGCTCTGGCGGCATTTGTTTGAGCGTCGTCTGAAAGTCTGCCAAGTGTGCGTGTGGGTTTTGCTCTTTTTTTTTTCCACAGTTTTTTTATTTACATGTACGTTTTCTGGGTGCTATCGTTGGATGTGAGAAAGGGTGACTGCACATGGAATAAATTTTTTTATGGAAACCAAACACACATTCTGAGTCATGGTGGTTTTGCTGACATCTTGACCGTTGTTGAATTGTTGCATATTTTTAACCCAAGATACCATTTTACTGCACCTTTTTTTTTTTTTTTTAATTCAGGTGTTCTAGATTAATCTAAGCTGGATTTGTTTTTCTACTATAATGTATAATATGCTCTCGTGTAGAAAATTGTACAAATATCAAATTCGGTGTAGCCCACAGAGATGACGAGAATTTGCTGGATCATAAGGCTAGAAAAGATGTGTGGTTCAGGCCTTCATACGCCTGTACTTCCAGTCCTTGGAAAAGGTTGATGTCATACGTTCTGGTTTACCAATAACTCAACATCGATCAAATTAGTAGGTGTAGATGATCATTTAATGACCATACTTTCCAGGCACTCTCTTCACTGCATGCAAAACGTGTTTGTAAGTATGGCAATTTATTTATCAAACTATAAAAGACTGGAGGAGATGATTGTGGAAAAAGTAATTTCTAGGTATGTGCAAAAGGCAATCTTTATAGAATTGAGTAGTCCTGCCGGTCAAATAATTTCAAATCTAATTGCAGAATTTCCGATAATGTGTTACAGTTGCAATGCATTGTAGAGGTTGTGCTAGAAAAAAAATTTCAGTGTAATTTCCTAAATATCTAAATATTCTTCACTTTATGGTGTAATGTAATATGGGAAACTTCCATAATAGCCGACATAGTTCATTCTTTGGGGCAAATTTACAAAACCAAAACTGGCTTTACCAAAATGCGCACACACAAACCCACCTGAAAGCGATTATTGTTTTCGTGTGCTCCTGCATTGCAGGAAAGTGGCACCCACACCTCCGCTGCAGAAGTTATTTTGCCACATTACCTGTGCCATGGGATAAGTGCACTAAATGTCACAAACAGTAATAGTATTCAAAAGCTGTTCTATTCAAACAATGTTAGGATTGCAATTCATTTTTTAAATTCGTCTCGGGGCAAATTTTGCAGAATGCATAGACTCGTTCGAAGTTTCTCATTACTGTCCACTACATAGTGAAGATAGAACCGGCTCCATTTATACCTACAATAGCTATACTTAATTTCGCCATAGGTCAAGGCTAGAACATGCACAAACATATAGACTTAAAGCACACCATGCTTGATTGGCATGGAAATATGACGAAAGCTGCGACTTAGCACATTCACACTGCTTGATTTGTCCTATCGGCTCGCAACGTCAACTGCGCTGCGGCGAGTTAAAAGTATGGCATATACATCATTTGCGTGCCTTGTGCGACAGATCTACTGAAAAATTACAGGAAGATCCACGAGTTGATTCTTAGGGAATGTGTTAGCACAACCCCGGGAAACGCCACACGTCCCCCTTTGGGAAATGCTAACAGTGACCCCCTCACTTTTCTTAATTTCTTGCTACCTCTTTTCGGCCTCATTACAGGGTCAGTGTTAGCGTTTCCCAAGGTTCATGCTAACGGATTCCCCAAGAATCCACCAATGGATCTTCTTGTAATGTTTTTCACCCCTTTTCTGCACTCTGCCTGTCAGAGTTCATCGATGCCCTTGGATAGTTCTCCATATCACTTGTGGAAAGAACCACATCCATATCACTCGTGGAAGGAACTGCATCCATCGTTTTAACTAATCACAGCCCACACACCCAGAGCAAAGAACAACCGGCGACGGCAGGGCAGCAACTGAGCATGCCCACATTCCACCGTACTGCGGCACAACACCTCCCAGATAACAAAGCCATAGTGCTAAATGAGATGGCATCATCAGAGAAGGCCTACACTGGGCACATTGGACACACATCAACATTTGGCTCAAGCTTGACTCAAAACCTAGCACCAACACAGCACTCTTTTCCAATCTGTGCCCAGCATTTGCCTTCTCTGATGATGCCATCTCATTCAGCATTGCGGCTTTGCTATCTAGGTATTGCACGGCGCCTCCTCTCTGGCTCTGCTCCAGCTATGTGCAAGACTTAAATGAAAACGACAGGGCTCGTTTTGTTAAAAACCCGGCGGTGTCAGTCACTTTGTCAGCACAGGGGGAGATTGACGCATGCCGACGTCGGTGCTTCGGACCAATGGGAGCGTCGCACTCTTCCTTTTTCCCCGGTGCTGACAAATGAAAGTCACCGCCAGGTTTTTGTCAAAACGAGCGTTCTATGCCAACGCATCAGAATCTATTCCAGCTGAAGAAATGGATCAGGAACGGCAGGATGACCTTTCAGAGCAACTTTTAATGTGCGGGTGCAACCACAGACGACAGCCTTGGGCTGCCAAATGTGGGCAGCCAGCCACTTGGAAGCGCCTAGTCAAAGAGGCCGAATCCCATGTCGTCGTCTTCCTCCTCGGATTCTTCTTTCTTAGCCTCCTCCTTCTTGGCGTCCGGCTTGGCCGCTGCACCACCTCCTGCGGCCGGAGCCGCAGCCACAACTGCAGCCACAAACTTCGACGGGTCCTTGAGGTACTCCTTGGCCTGTGGGCAAGTTGGGCAATGCTGTTTAGCCACAGGCCACGCTGACCTTCTACACTCGATTTCACATGAAGATAGACCACAACAGTTGCTACGAGCTATCCCGACCAACCGAGCGCTGCGAACGTATTGTAAGACTATGTGCCTTGCGTGCGGCTGCTCCCGTCCCAGATGCCGAGACTTAAGGGGCCCTGCAATGACCTTTTTTACTGGTTTTTTAATTTGCACCGAACCTAAGCGCACTGAAGTAGTAACTAATTGATACTTTTCTTTCGCAAAATTCGCTTTATTTTAAAAGTTATAGGCAAATTAGAATTACAAAAACAAGCAAAAATAACCTCCTTCATGACGTCGTAGGTCCTGGCTTGAGTGGCCGTGAACTAGAGGAGAGATAGTGAGCTCATCGAGCGCTCACGGCTGCCGCACTCCGTGTCGACGGCTCGAGAGGGCGCCACTAAAGCGTGTGTTGGATAGGCTGTATGAAGCGGGCGGCCAGGGCGGCTCGCATTGCATTTGCTGCGCGATTAAAGACTATTTCGGCATAACACTTCATTGGCCGCAAATGACAGCAAACACGGGGTAAAAATCAGTACAGAACGGGAGCCACTTCGCGCTGCCATACCGCCAAATGGCCTTTCTACGCTCCGAGACCTTTCTACGCTCGTCGGCGCCTCATCCCACTAGCCCTTTCTAATACCCCTGTCAGACGGGAAAGTAAATGTCATTTTGATCGAATGTCATTCACCGCTCGGCGAATCAGCTCGTGATCCTGGTTCTTCACGTGATCCTGGTTCTTCATCGCTCACGCTCATTGGCCGAGCTGTAATGTCATTTTGCTTAAATGTCATTTAACGTGCCCGTCTGACAGAGGTTATTATATGCGCCGCTTTTTCCGCCGCTTGGTGGCAGGTATGTCGACGGGTCATTTCTTGTTTCCGTACTTTATAAACTGCATTTGTTTCTTTTCTGATCTAAAATACTGAACAAAAACTACTTTCATACACAATTGAAACTGTTCGCGACACTTATATTTTGTATCTCGACTAAAAAAAAAGCTTTTAGCGGCTCTGACCAGTAGTAAGCCCAGGACCAAAAACGTCACATTTCGCGCGCTTTCGGTACCGCGGGTCGCCCTCGTCGGTGGAGGAGGTTTCCGCGTCGTCCGGTTTAAATATGACGCACTGATATTTAGTCACTCTCTCCGGGCCCGTTGGCTTGCCCGAACCCCAAGAGACGTGGAAACCGCAAAAAAGGTAGACGCTTAAATATGATTGCAGGGCCCCTTTAAATGAAAACGACAGGGCTCGTTTTGTTGAAAACCCGGCGGTGTCTGTCACTTTGTCAGCACAGAGGGGGAGATTGACGCATGCCGACGTCGGTGCTTCGGACCAATGGGAGCGTCACTCTTCCTTTTTCCCCGGTGCTGACAAATGAAAGTCACCGCCAGGTTTTTGTCAAAACGAGCGTTCTACGCTAACGCATCAGAATCTATTCCAGCTGAAGAAATGGATCAGGAACGGCAGGATGACCTTTCAGAGCAACTTTTAATGTACGGGTGCAACCACAGACGACAGCCTTGGGCTGCCAAATGTGGGCAGCCAGCCACTTGGAAGCGCCTAGTCAAAGAGGCCGAATCCCATGTCGTCGTCTTCCTCCTCGGATTCTTCTTTCTTAGCCTCCTCCTTCTTGGCGTCCGGCTTGGCCGCTGCACCACCTCCTGCGGCCGGAGCCGCAGCCACAACTGCAGCCACAAACTTCGACGGGTCCTTGAGGTACTCCTTGGCCTGTGGGCAAGTTGGGCAATGCTGTTTAGCCACAGGCCACGCTGACCTTCTACACTCGATTTCACATGAAGATAGACCACAACAGTTGCTACGAGCTATCCCGACCAACCGAGCGCTGCGAACGTATTGTAAGACTATGTGCCTTGCGTGCGGCTGCTCCCGTCCCAGATGCCATGTAACACTTGCACAGCATTGGATTGGATTGGCTTTAATGGCTCTTCATATCATCTGTGGTCTGCTGTAAAGTGAAACAAAGCACAACTGCCTGGCGATAGGAGACAGCTGCACACTATGTTACTATCTCTGTGTGAGAGTAAAAATGGCCTTGGTTTTTTCATGCAATATTCCCAATGGCAGCCTAAAAACCTTCAATGAAATTCTCATAAAGAGCAACCACTTGCTGACACCCATTGCTTCTCATGCCTGCCCAGAAAGTTGACCTAAGAAAACAAGTGTGAAACACAAGTGTAAGGGAAATGGCGTGCAACTGTTGACACAACAGGTTTAAAACTTCCGACTAAAGAGAGAAAACATTAAATGCTGAAAAACGGGTTCGGTACTGTGGAGTTGATGAAGCACTATTCCACCAACCCAACTGGTGGATAGTGGAGCCATATAAAACACGCACAAAACATTACATGCTTTGTCGGACATGACATTTTTCGGCCCCTTTCGAAGGCTTTCGAGCACCTGTCAGTCACTAAAGTTTACTCTTTGCAAACTGCTTCTAGATGACAATGCAGACAAAACAAAATCTTGAGAGCTGAAAAGGTTGAGAAAATGACCAATGTGCCTGAAAGCCGCACATCCAGACGCTCATGTATGCGATGCGTGTCAGTTTGGACAGCCCCTTCAAAGCCACCTCTGGCAACTCGTGGAGTTACTCAAGTGGGGAGACACTCACCATCTCTGCCTCTTTGAAGGTGATGTCGGTCTCCAGGGCCACGGCGATGAGGTTCTTGAGTCCGTTCACGATGGAGTGTGGGGCCGAGGCCACCGTGGGGTAGCCAATGGCCAGGGACACAGAGGCCACATTGCGCACGCCCTCCACAAAGGCAGACCTCAGGTCTTCTGGGGTGATGTCCAGGATCTCGGGGGAGAACACCGTGCCAGAGTCGTACACCTGTGTGGGGAACAAGCAGTTTGCAGTTGTGGATGCTGAGTTCTTGCCGCACGCTCTGTAAATTAGCGGAAAGGTGCTGTATACGATTCAAAGCAATACACACGCTGAATTACATCCATGCATACACTGACAACTGCAAACAAGCCTTGGACCCAGTCATGTGGATTCAAGGCAACACCATGTTTGCAGGGTGTTGTGATGAATAATCCAAAGATAACAGAGTGAAAAAAGTAAGACCAAATAAGATGTTTATATAGTGTAAGGTCAGCCTGTCATAAAGTGGTTCACAGTGCAGATAAGATAATTAGCCAGCGTGGCATCGTTCTGTAGTGATACTCGACTGCACGCCAGTACTGCCACTTACTTAGATTGAAAAGGGCGGGACACATGACTTGGTGACAACCCAGTTAACAAATCATTGTAAAAAAAAAAAAAAAAAGAAATTAAAAGATTTTGAAGCGTATTATAGAAATGCACTCTTCTTTCCTCCTGCACTGTTGAGATCATTCGCAGCATCGCTTAGCAAAATTACAAGTTTACCTTAAGAACTTCGGAACCCCCCCCCCCCCCCTTAAAAGAAAGTAGACCAGTGGTTCTCAAATGGGGGTCCGCGATGGCATCCTAGGGGTCCGTGAACCCCTGTCTTATCAGTCAAGCCTGGCAATATAAGTTGTCTTTTTTCACATTGAGAAGAAACATTTCAATTTTCGGGTGAGTTCTCTCATGTGTATGTCATTGAGATAAGTCTACTTCAAACTAGAAAATAGTTATATTCATTTATAAAATAATTATCTTGATTAATCTATACCTTTCTATTCCCCTCACCACAAACGGGATCCTCCACCATCTCCGCCTATCTACGAGGGGTCCGCGAAACATCAATGGTTGAGAACCACTGAAGTAGACCATCATTATATCAGATCCTGGGTGGCTTTCTTGAAAGAAACAAGCCGTACAGAAAACAAATCCAAAACAGCAGGTCTCTAATGCTCCCAACACCCACCTGAAGGATCTTGAGCCCGTACGAGAAGGGTGAGATGTTCAGCATGTTGAGCAGCGTTGCCTCTGAAGCTCCCACGCGGTCGTCCTTCTTAATCAGGTGGATCTCATTGAGGATTTCAATGGTACCCTTGGAGATCTTGGTGGGGATCTGCAGCGCCTGGAAGAAGGACGTCTTCTCGGGTCCCAGACCAGTGTTCTGGGCGGGGATCATGACGTCCAGCGGGGCCAGCGCTCCGGCACGAGCCGGGGCCTTGACCTTGTTCTCGATGATCTTCTCGCGGACCTCCCCGAGGTCCTCCTTGGTGAAGACGAAGCCCACGTTGCCCTTGATGTGGGGCAGGAGCTTCTCCAGGGCCGGGTTGTTGTCCAGGTGTCCGCGGATGGCCTTGCGGATCATGGTGTTCTTGCCCATGAGGAGGACGGCGTGCTTGCGGAGCGACACGCGGATCGTCTGCATCTGCTTGGAGCCGACATTGTCCACGCCCACGATGAAGCACTTGGGGTACTCGTCGAGCAGCTGCACCAGCCGCAGGAAGTAGTTGCTCTTCCAGGCAGTCTTGTCCTCCCTAACCATCTTGCCAGTTAAGGATGTCTCGCAAGGAGTTTAAGGACTGCGAGGAGAAAAAGAAAAAGGGTGAGGGAGACAATTTACTACTTCAGAAAGAACTGTAGCCACCTGGAGGAAAATGGGGGCCCAAGGATTCCCCAGGATGAAACAATGAGTGCACTAGGAAGGGGAGGGAAGTACCATGACTTTAAGTGAACTTGGGGGCACCATAGGCACAAAAGACACTTTGGGGGAGCCAAACCTAGGTCACTGCGGATCAATGGAGCCGCAGGATCTAGCTTCCTTGTTCGAAGCAATGCCAGCACTCGCCTGAGCACGTGCGCACATATTTTCATACCAGAACCCCCTAAACCGGCAATTTTTGTTTGTTTCTTAATACTACATCAGTACAACCATAGAGGAAAAGGGAACAGATAATAACATTAAAAATTAACACATGCTAACATGAATGAATGATATTGGCTATGCCCTTTGTAACAGGCGGTAGCTTGCGCCACCTAGCCTGAGAAAATGCTTTCCTCCCCAACTTAAATACCTAACTTCTTTCCCTCTACATCCCTGCAACTGTCACCAGGCCAAGAGAATGAACCACCAGGCTGACCTTTGGAGGATTGGGCAAATGAAAAAAAAAAAAAAAAAAAGGAAAAGAAGAAACACCCCCCCCCCCCCCACCCCCCTTGGGGGCAAGGGAGTCTCCAATTTTCCTCTGGTCAACCTTGTTGGGGTTCTTTCCAAAACCCAGACCCACTGAGAGACAGGGTTGAGATTTTGGGCCGGAGCCACGTGGGAGATTTTCCTCAGTCCTCCCAGTCTCCAGTTGTGCTAGTTGCTTTTACCAATTTCAGTTTTCCCTAGTCTCCTTCCACCAATGCTCTAACCTCCTTTTTGTTACCTCAACCCTTCCATCTTCTTCACCAAAACCCAGGGCCCCCTCTAAGTCTTTTCTCCCTTCAGGGAGGACAGGTTTAAGCCTCTTGCACTTCAAAACCCGGTGTTCCATAGTTTTGCTCTCCATTCCACATATGCAACAAATCGTATCTATATCTTCAAATTTTGTCCTACAAGTCTTTGTTCTTAGTACCCCAGTTCTGGCCACAAACAGTAAAGAGCTCCCCCGAGAATTATCAAACTAAGTTTCTTTCCTTATTTCCTGTTTTTGTAACCTATACATAGTTAAAGTTGATTTCTCCTGCATACTTCCTTCCCACATCTCTCTTTCTGCATCCTTAACCCTGTTTTCTACTGACTTTGTTTCACTGCCCGCCTGTAAAAATTTGTTTCCGAGCTTATGAGTCCGTTTCGTCCAATTTGCGTTCAAGCTTTTCATGTAAAGAAACTTGTATATCTTAGCTGCCCACCCCATCTGCTCCATATCATTTAGCCTTTGGTCAAACTTTACTGTACTTGTTGCCTCTCTGCTCCCAAAGATGCCCAACCCATATCCCCCTTCATTTGGTGCATTACCATGTGCCCCTAAAGCTAACCTATCTACACTCCTTTGTACTTCAGATTTCATACACAAGACTGCATTACTGAAAGTCAACCCTGGTACCATTACTCCTTTCCATACCCCCCTCATAACTTCATATTTATTAAAGTTCCACAGCGCTTTGTGTTTCATAATATCCGAATTTCTTTTCCCTTTTTTTTATTACAATATCTTCATGTTCAATCAGATATTTTCTTCTCTCATTTAACCATACACCCAGATATTTGTACTTTTGTACATGTTCTATCAGTGTCTTGCATATTCAGAGGTTCCCCCTTTGAGTCTTTATGTAGAATTGCAACTGGCATAGGAAGCTCTACAATTCTACATAAAGACGTAAAGGAAGCTGTCAAGAGAATCGCTAGGTTATTCGAGCCGACCCGTGCCTGATATGGTTATGGTCCGATATGGTTTGCTGAAGCAACTCGATGCAGCAAGATATTTTAGCTTAATTAAGTAAGGTGCCACGCACAACGCAATCATTTATCTAAATGACAAGCTTTCTAATTTCGTACAACAATTTCCGCCTGTGAAGATGTGCGCTATCCGGTTTAGGGGTTTCCGACGCATACAACCGAGTCACGTGTGAGGTGTATTGTGCTTGCCAATTCTACCACAAGTCATTCCTGATATAACGTAATTTATGAGCGTGCCTTTAGCTGTTACCATCATAATAAATCTTAGAAAGTTAATGACTACAGGCGAGCATCATCGCTTTACGAGTCAACCCGGTGCAGTGCTCAGCCTTTTAGGAGATCAACTTTACTAATAAATCCTAAATGTTATATCTAAACATGTGAACATATAAAACAGCAGTATCACTGTATATCTTATGCTTTTGCGACTTCGTTTCACGTTTAGTCGGCGGTAAAGCGTGCCCAACCGCAGGCGGAACATTACAATGTAAGACCAAAGTTTAAAAAAAAAAAAAGAAATCAATATCTGCTATAACTGAGGAGGTTAGTCGATCATTCACTTCAATCCTATGCATAAAATACCAATCATCCGCGACAAATTAACACAGATTTATCCGGATTTACGAGGAAGGCCGTACGTACCGTAAATAATGGTGAACTCACGGAATGAGAGGAGAAAGCGGAAGTTACGTAGCTAAAAGCTGAAAAGCGGAAACCGAAAGCCGACGGTGGCGACGCCACCGATAGTTTGGTTTCGGTTTTAGCCATATAAAAAAATGTAGCGAGATCTTCACTGTACGCGTTGTTCATTTAAAGGTAGGCAAAAGTACGTCAGTAGTGGTGCATTTTTGCCAGGGAAATACGTAAAATATAAAACCGAAAGGAATAGTAAATATAAAATATGGCAAGTCATAATGCGATTTTCGGGAGCTAGAAATCAGCAACGTCTGCTTGCAAGTTTCACGGTACTAAATAGTAACAGCGAAATTAATCAAATCCACTCTAAACCTATGTTTTTATTCGGAGCTTCCTGATGAACGCAGGCACCAACTATTTAATCCTGTATTCTTTGAATGCCTACACTCTCTACTACACCACACGATGTAGCCGAGATGCGGAGAAGCTGCCATGCTGGAAACTTGCGCTATTGGAGTAATTGGTGGAAGAATAAAACAAACCTGTTTTATAGACTTTTCCAAAAACAAGCTTGTGGCCGGTGCCATTTTGAGCGTTCGTGCGTATGGCGCGTGCTTTGCTCGCTTTCTGAAGCGACGAACACGCACATGCTGGGCTGTGAAGATCGCACGCTGGACTGCGATTTTGTAAACATTGGAAAGGTCTATACTGAAGTGTTTATTACGAAGTTATGACACTTCGTAATAAACAGTATAATTTACTGTTTCTTACGAGACAGTTATATTTTCTCGACTCGTAAGTGTGGTAATCACAAGAACAAAAAGTCAAGTATAGTGTGCACATTCTGTAGGAATTGCTGCAATAGCAGAGCAAATTAAAACCAGTAAAGGTTTAATTTAGATTTTGACATTCCTACATACTTACATCATATATTTTGCACCGCTGTTCACAAACATTGCTTTCCTCAAAGTGATACACGGACAGGGTGGTTTACTTGCAGCATGTGGTTTCCAACCTCTTCGCAGGGAAGTACTACTTCGCACAAAAAATGAACACCTTGTATTTCAAACATACTTTCAGATAAAGTATTTAAAAACGCAAAAACAGCCTCCATCAAAATCCAGTCTCACTATAATTCGTTCGTCCCCAAGTCGACGTGCGGTAAAAACAATGCGCTTGCTGGACCAAACAATGGACTCCAATTCGTCGCCTGACCCCTCTCTGCAGGAATGCGATTGTGTGGCGAAAGATAGATGTATGACTGACTCAATGAGCACGTAGCTTCTACCGCACTGTCAGCTTAGGGGGTAAACATAGTGTGTTACCACGCATCGATAGAAGCAATCGTTCCGTCGAGGAACTCTCTGTATAAAAAAAAGATCATTCAGTCTCAGAAGTCAAACTTAAAGCAGAACACCTTCCAAGCCTGCGCTACCGCCCGCGCCTACCGACCGGCGGACACCACATGTTCCCGAACCGGTCGGGCGCCTCCCGGTGCTGACTGTCCCACGTCCAGGGCACGTCGTCCTCTCCGTACGGCGTCAGCGGGACGTCAAATGGCACGAACAGCGGCAGGCAGCCCTTGCCCGCCATACCGTCGCCCCCCACCGTGAACGTGCGTGCGTCCCCAAACTGCCCTGGAAAGAAGAGCACCCCGAGTTCGTACGACCGTATCATCAGCTGGCTGCCGCTCTTCTCGAAGGCGCCCCATGCTGCCTTGGACAGGTTGGCGCTGGTCACGAGCAGCCAGGCCGTCTGCTTCCCGCTCGGCGAAAGCCTCGCGTAGCTCTTGACATGTGGGGACGCATGGGTGCGCCCAAAGCGGCTGCTTCTCCAACGAAAGAAATATGCGTCGAGCCACCGCTGCTTGTTCGCCGTCGAGATGCTGTACGGAATGGACGCGCCAGCGGGGTAGCCCTCGAGGCTGCACCGCACGTCGTCGACCGACGGGAAGACGAGTTTGACGGGTACGGTTGAGGACGGGGTTAAGGGCGGTCCGCCCTTGACGGCTGCGAGGCTCGTAAGGAACTCGGCGCGGAGCCAGTTGTCGGGGTTGGTGCCCAGCGAGCCGATGCTGGAGAACTGGGCAATGGCCGGCCAGTAGCTGGAGACGAGCTCTTTTGGAGGGCCATGGAGGGAGAGGAGCTTGCGCAGCTTCAGGTGGCCGAAGCTGGACTTGCGGGTGCCGGTGTGTCTGCCCGGGACGGACCTGGAGACGAACAATGCGTTTTGTTTGTTCTCCGTTTTGAAAGAAGGGTGAGTAAGTTATTGGGGGAGGACCGATATCACATTACGTTTCAAACAAACATAAAAAAAAGTCTGACAAAAATAAAAACAGTTGATTCTGGAGCGCAATGAACATGTGCTACTTTATGACATTAGACATGTTCCTGGGTTATGAAATAAATCTGAAATTATGTTTGTAAGTGTGAACAATGATTATTGACTATTTCTCAAAGGAGGTCTACAAAAAAACGAGACGTTTTGTATTGTACCAGTCCTTCCTTGTAGTTTTGTTGTTTGCCATTACCACTTGTAATATTTTGCAGTCTTGTTTTCTTGTAGTTATGTCGTTTTGTTTTTGCCACTACTCTTAAATTTGTTTTGGGGCAGGAAATAAGTGAAAATATGAGTCTGCTGTTGTGACAAAACTATGTTTCCCTCAAAATTTGGTTCTTACATATAGTAAAATCCCAAATGGACGCCCACCCCCTAAAGACTACCCACCCGATATTTGTCCCTACTTATCTCTTCACCGTGGGTGGGCACTCATTCAAAACTCTGTGGTAGTCCCTTCTCAAAGTGTCTAGGGTCACCTAGAAATTGACGATTCTCACCCGACGAGGAACACCTTGACAGCAGAGAAGTCGTGCGCGCGGAGGTAGTGACACCACTCGTTTATCTTGGCGTCCCCGTACGATCCCAGGTACTCGAGCAAGTCCGCCCTAAACCCTGTCGCCGAGTCGCCGCCTCCGGCACCACCGCTCGCCTTGGGACACAGCGGACCGATCCATGCGGCCTGCGTCTTCTGCGCCCAGTCGGATTCCACCAGGTTGGAAGTGTGTATGACCACCCTCATGCCTTCCTTGTACAGCAGCAGCATCATCTTGGTGTGGTGGGTACCGTACACGATTTCGAGTTTCGCCTGTGCGAAGGAGACGTGCTTGAATGACGAGGCGGACGCCTCGAGCTCGCGTTTGGCGTCCCGTTGCTCGCCGTGGACGATCAGGAGGGGCAGGTTTCGGAATTCAGCAGGGTACCTTTCGACCAGCCACGGGATGTCGAAGCAGTAGTTGAACTGGGCCGAGCGCACCAGCTCACCCATGTTTGGGGATAGGATGTCTTCGATCGAACGCGCGATGGACGGGGCATTGTAGATTGTCGGGATCCCTTTGACGGTCGTGAAGTAGAGACCGAAGAGCTCGTGGTCGTGACTCGCGAGGTTTTGAGGTTTTGGTTTGGCGTCGTGGCGGTATTCGCGCGTGTGCTCCGGGTTTTTGCGGTAGCACCCCGAGCCGTACGGACAGAGCGGACGGCCGTCTGGTTTATTAGACTGATCGTTTTTGGCTGGAGTTCTTGCCAAGACAGCTTGTTGTGCTGGCGCTTTGACGGGTTTAGTAGCCACGGGCGAGGGAGCCGGTTTCTGGGGCGCTTCTAAGGGCCTTGCCGGTTTTGACAGGCGCGGGGTTGTTGCTGTCAAAGTGGTTCGTTTGTGAGGGTGCAGGCTGGTGAAAGTTTTCTTGGTTTGTTTGTGGTTTTTATCGTCGTCGTCGCCGCTGCTGCTACTGTCGGAGTCGGAGACTTCGTGAAGTTTTGTAGACCTTCGTACTTGTTTAGGTGGCGGTTGCTTGAGGCGATCTAGCGATCCACGCTTGCGAGCAATGACATCTTCTAGCTCGTCAGAGTCGATAGTTCGGTCGGAGTCACTCATTTTACCGGTGTTTCACCCTATAAATAAATGCTCAAGAATTAATGTCATGCTTGTTTTCCACGTTGTCTCATAGTTTTTCTTCATCTACACACGCTGCCCGCGCTCCTGTGCCATCTTCAACGTGGGGGCCGCCATTTTAAACTCGGCGTTGACAACGTTGACTGGCGTTTGTTTTCTTTGAAACTGTTTGAAACTAACAATTTGCGAAATAAAGCGGGAAAAATAAGATACACAAATAACTGAAATTTGCAAAATGGAAGACAAACATTACGCATAAACCTGACGTCTGAAACAATAAACTAGTTAAAAAGTCTCTGTAAAAATGTAATAATACCGGCTTCGATCGGCTTGCATCGGCTCTTCGTTCTTCGTGCCAAGCTAAGTCTGCTAGTTTTGCGATCTTTTGTACAAACGCTCGTGGCGCATTTCCATGTGCCCGCAGCGCAATGTTAGAATGCACCAAAACGTTCCTTCTGTGGTTCGCTCACGAACATATACCTTTCAGGATGGCGGTAAATTCAACCTGTTTTAATCTCAGCTCCAAACAAAACTATGTCGTCGCGCAGGAGTCCATGCGAAAACCCACCTTTCGTTTCAGGAGATTCAGTCCATTGCGGCTATGTTTGGAATCTCCATGTCATTCCTGGCACAGCCCGAAGGCGAGGTAGTTTAAACATTCTCCATATCTATGCATTGTTTTTGTTCTAACAATACATTCTTTTTTTTTTTTTTCTTGCCTGAGAAGCCGTACGCGATAGCGGAACTCACCGAGGCCGATGCAAGGAAGCTGGCTTCCAGGAGCATGCTCATTCGGTAACATAATTTTTTTCGTTTTTTTTTATTAATTTACTGCACCGAAACACATTTAGATGCCCGCTTGTATCTAAAACCCTAGTTCCTAGCGAGAACAAGACTTTTTGCACTTTATAAATCTTCGAATTGTGAACATATTACTCAACATTTCCGCAGAATTTGTATTTAGCTATGCGCTCCGAAGTTAATAGTTGGGCGATTATAAAGTTGCATAAAATCGCATTGTTGGAGTCCGGGAGCATGTATGGGCCGTGAGCTTCAGAGCCTGGTCAGTGACACATGCAGTGGCCGGATGCCATGGTGTGTTGATGTCTCATATTATATGTTCACCCTACATGCAATAATGAAGTGTATCGATCATCTAACGCCCCACATTTGAAATACAAGAAGTAAGATAAATTAGACGAGTGATTCCGAGTGCTTTCATGCCGTTGCTACGAATGCGGTATGCCACTCGCCCTATCCTCAACTTTCTACCGTGCAATCCTTTCCCATTCATTCTTGTATATACCTCCTTCATTTCTTTGCAGGTCTGTTGTAGAGTTGTGGGCACACGGTCCAAAAATAGATGATGTCTGCAACCAACTCAAGCGATTTCCCGCCAACTTTTGGGTAAGTGGTGTGCTGCAGAAGCTGTAGAGTACAGTGCTGTTACCGTCTGGGCTACAGACCTGCACTGTTAGATCTTCCCAAGCGGATTTTGTGGGCTAGGCCGTTATTCATACGCTAACCGGGAGCTTTACAATGGGTGCGTTAAGTCCACAGAACGGACAGGAATACTACTGGAGACTGACACTCAAGAGTACTCCTCATGCACCGAGTTTTTTCTGTGAGCATGTGTGACTTCTTCGCGCTCCATGGCGTTACTTCTCCTAAACAAGCCGGCTGCGCCGACAGGACCGTTATCGCGACAAAGAGTGCAGTCGGAACCATGTCCTTTTTGAGTTGAATATTGCTTAGTCCAGCATGTAAAAACAATTTGACCGGAAAGCCGAAACATCAGTTAGCCTTCTGGAAAAGGTTTGCTTGTGTATCTTGCCTGAAAACGAATTAGCATGCTGCAAGATGGAACCCTTCTGAATAAACTTAATAAATTCGCCAGTTTCTCCAGTTGACGAGCCAATCCAAGATTGGGATCTATTTTATAAATCTGAGTAGGATGGGCAATCAATAGACCAGTCACGGCAACATGCTGCTTCTGTGCTCAACCTTTCAGGAGTACTAAAACAACTAAAATATTTAATAATACTGCATAAGGTCTTTTTGTTTTTTACGCTGTTTGATTTATTTGCAGAAAAATTGGAACTTCCGCTGCTCGTATCCTTGACATTCTCTGCTCGCTTAATAACCTTACAGCCGGAAGTGGCGTGCGACTCATTGTTGATTTTGGTGTGTCACGCTCGCTGCACTCAGAGTATGAAACTCGGAGCGTCGAAACAGGAATAAAGGAGCACGGACTTAACGCGCTCAATCTGTGCAGGACCCATACTCTGGGGAGGACCAGTCCTTCAAGGTTAACGTGGAGATTTTCGGCAAGCGGAAAGTTCCCCGTGAGGTCAAGGTCGAGAAGATCGAGGTAGGATCGATTTGTCCGAGATCGTTTGATCTAGAGCCAACGAGTAAGCTATGCTCTCGAGTAACGGCACTTAAGTCACAGATGGATGGATAATAATGGCCATACCCTTTAAAACTGGCAGTGGTAGCTTGCGCCACCTAGCCTAAAAACCATATCGGTGCATAGAATGAATGTTTCCAGTTGTCGCCGTCTTTTGCTGACGTGCCTGACGAAAAGATACAAATACTGTTTTGTGTCGTCCCGCTTGCCAGAACAGTTCACAACAGAACAAAACCATACCGCGACGGTCTCCGAATTCTGTATCAATTGCTCAAAAGGTTGCATTTCAGAACCGTAGCCGTCGCAAACGGCGCTCGTGCGGCTCCAAGTGCCAAGATGGCAGTGCCGACAAGCCGTTGGCATGTATTCAAATGTCAAGTGACACAAATGCACAAATGACCGTCTCAATGGCATCGGACAGTAGGGCAAAAGAGTGCCGATACTACGAGCGTAGCCTTCAAGTCACTCTAGTTCGGTCAATTTAATCCTCATATCTGCCAGAGAAGGCAAGTAATTTTTTTTTCACTATTAAAGACATAAAATGGCACATTCCAGCTCTTTGGAATCAGTCTGAGCAAAGGCACCACGGGCCCTAATGAGGCATTGTGTAAGCTGACGGACGGTGAAAAGGTATGCGGCTCGAATTTATAAATAGGAAGCAAAGAGCAGAAGACAAAACAAGAATGGTACATGAACCGGGAAAATATGATTCCACGCGAGGCGCGAAAATCGGAAAGGAACCACGTAGAAATGAAGCGAACGCTTTTGTGCTTTTGAGGGTGGGAAGAAATCTTTCCGCCGAGGGGTGCGAAGGTGAACGACCCGGCGTTCTCAGTTTCAACTCGCGTCCTTCCTATGGTGTGTCGTAATTCTAGCATTTATTGGTTCTAACATTTTTGACTCTCGTTCTGCAGAAATTTGACTTTCTACCTTTGAACGGGCCGATCAAGATGAACAACCCAGACCACACGTACCACCTAATCGAGTACTACGGCGTGGTTCCCAACTCCATGCCCGAAAATCCGCTGATGGTCTTTTTTGGCCGCTGGGTAAGCTCTCGCTTTGATTCGTGTTTGATTCTCTGTCATCTGTAGCAAGGAGGAAGACATTTTAATATTTTCTACAGAGTAGCCAATGTCATAGTGTTTTTGTAGTCAAATCTTTTCACCGAACAGTGTAATATGTTACGAAACAAACTGGTCCTATATAGATAAATGGCAAAATTACTCTCATTATTTGAGATTTCTGCCACGGCTAAACACATTTTCCAGCCCATACTTTCAGCTGTCTTTTCCCAAGTGGTTTTAAGACTGAGCGGTTTGTGCCTTCTAAACTAAATCAAAATATGCCGACAAAAATGTAGTAGTACTTTGTTTCTAACATAGCGCACAATGCTACCAAAGCTGCTGGCACGAGCGAGTATAGCTTGATCTCGCGGTTGATTTACAAGCACTCTCGCGCAAACGAGATGCCAGATGAAGCCATGAGCCTGTGCCCAGTAGCTTTGACAGCATGGTACACGATGTTTGGTATGCACACGTTCCCTTCAAAATTGTTTGTGATGCAAGTTGTCTATAATAATTAGACACAAATGCACATATTTACCCATCCCTCAAAGTGTTGTCTATAAAGCAGGATATGCATGTTAGGAAACATTACGATAGTAATGAATTTCTCTCCCATCCTTGTCACCGGGGCCCTTGTTGTTCAGGTGACACCTTGTTTTGGTTAAAGAACATATCCCTGTTCCGCAGGTCTGCGACGGCCAGAGGTTTCTGAAGTTCCAGCTTTCGCTCAAGACACGCAAGTTCATTGCCAACACGTCCATGGACCCGACACTGTCCGTAATCATGGCCAACATGGCGCAGGTTCAGAAGAATCACCTGGTGCTTGACCCTTTCGTTGGCTCCGGTGAGTCCTATTTTTTTTTTTTTTTTTTTAAGTTGGGCTGTTCAGGATTTTTTTTCTCCCGAGTTTGGGTGCATAATTAAAGGGTTATCTTTTAATCACAACTCCGACATCTTTATCCCCCCCTTTCTTTTCATATATTTTTTTGCCTTGCAATAACAGTTTTTACTATAGTTACTAGTAGACAACATACACAACGAAGTGGTGTAGAAAAGTGTGAGTATGATTTCTGTGGGCTATGTAACCTTTTCTCAGTGAATTTTTGCTCTGGTCAATCTTAAGATATTTTGTTTTCGGAGTCAAGTTCTCTTTGTCGAGTTGGTGGAAATACTTTTGACGGTGATTTATGAAAGTTCCAATTTACTTCCAACGTTGTTTTTTTTTACATTTTGTGACCAGATTGTCATGACTGCTGCAAAGAAAGGCACTACGACAAGCCCAGAAAGAGAGTCGAACTGACAGGAGTTGAAAGATTCTGTGTTACTGAGATTATTGTCATTAATGGTTTCTTATAATAACTATTTTTCTTTTTGTGTTTTAACAACGTGCCACTACGGTTTTCAGTCAGGAGCCGCGGTAGATAAATAAAGAATGAGTTATATATTTCGTTTCTCATTTTATGGGATGTTCAAGGCAGCCTGTTGGTTCCTGCGGCACATTTCGGAGCATACGTTGCGGGTACAGACCTCGATTATTTGTTGCTGCACGGTAAAGGTGAGCTGTGGGTCCATTCCTGACTTATACAGTCGTACTCCATCTCACGAAGGTCTGTAGTGCCGACAGAGGGACCTGGCGTGCGAGCCCAGCTCGGCAGAACTCTATTTGTGTGAGAAACCGTGCATAGAAGGAATTTTTCAAAAAAAATCACACGCCCGTACCTTTTGCCAGCATTGCAGACGTTTGTGTGACAGAGTAGAGCAACAGCCTAGCATCCCGCAGTGTGCGTAATATTTAAGTCTGTTTGCAGCACTTACGGATGTGCCCTCATCTGGACTTTACGTAGATACTGGTTGGCTCTGGTACGAAACAAAAGAATCGCGTGCATTGCATGTCTTCTCGTTTATATTGGGCGTTTATGGTTTAGACACCGTGGTTTCTTTGGGTGCTCATGTTTTGTCACTGGTGTTTTTTCTTCAGTCATTACTAACTTTGTTTTGGTTTTGGTGTGAATCATTAAGAGAGGTTTGGTTGTTCAGGAGTTACGTCCCGTTATGTCTGTATATTTCTTTACGCAGCCAAATGCCAAACAAAGCTTAATATTGCTTGACCTGTTTCTTTACGAGAGTCACCCACTATACTTGTTAGCAAGGTTAGAAGCTGAAGAAATTATTGCATGGGGATATCTGTCTATACCGGGTGTTTCAGCAAAGACTCAAAAATCGCTAAGAATAGTGCAACTGAGAAAAAGAAAACTCTTCAGAAACAAGCTGCCAGCCACAGCAGACGTCGGGGATTGCAAAAAGCATTCTAATTAGCTAAATAATCACCTAAAATTTACTAGCTGCAGTAGGCTCGCGATAATTCAAACTCGAATATTTCATACTTCTGGTTAATTCAAACAAATTTCAAAATTTTGGTTGTCCAGCTATGTTTTTAATGTATTCGTAAACCACTTAATTTGAACGGCATTTTCGTGTAATTCATACTTTTTGTTCTCGCTGCCCCGTTGAGTGCACTTCTTTCCGAGCACCGGTGCGCTGCAGAGAGGCAACACCCACTGAGCTTGCTTCCGCGGGTGTTGCTTCTCCGCAGTGCACCGATGCTCGGTGAGAAGTGCACTCAACGGGGCTCAAGCAGGGCACACATAAGCTATGAAAACGGGCACCACGCGAAAATTTGCGTAGGAACTTGCGCGGATGCTGCGACATGACAGCATGGCATAGATCCACGTGACAGAATCCGTGCAAGTTGCAATGAAAACTGCCGCGCGGTGCCTGTTTTCATTGCTCATGTGACCCCCCGCTTAACACTTCCGTTACTACTGTCTTTTCAGATTGATCACCGGTGATTTATATGCATTAAGTTGTTTCTCAGGCCCCTAATGTCACCCAGTGCTTAGCCTAGGAAATGGGTTTTCAGAATCAGTTTTGATTTTGTTGCTCTGGCGGAAAATTCTTTTTGTCGAAAACTTTTGCGAAGTGAAGTGTGTGCATTCTGGTGAAAAGGAGCATGGCCGTCACCCTCCACTGAGTACAAAAAAAAAAAAAAAAGACTGCCGCTTGTGATTACGCTGCACTAACATGAACTTTTTGTGATCAAAAGACTTTGTAAGTCAAAGGATGAAATCATGATTCAACCTTTGACTTACATCATCATAAAATCGCTTGTTGAAACTTTGTTTTGTTTAGGAATGACGTAAAATGCTGCACCTGCCTTATATATCTCTAAAACAAGTTGATATGCAGGTTTTCGGTGATGCTCAGCAGATTTCTAATCAGACCCATCTGTTTATCATCACTAATTTAAAATAGTTAATTAGTAACTTTTAGTTAATTATTTAATTAGTATGGTTTTCACAATCTTTGCTGTGGCTGGCAGTTTATTCCAAGAAAGAGGTGTTTTTTACCTCAACAGCCTATTTTTAGTGATTTCGAAAGTCTTTGCCGAAACGCCCAATGTACACTAAGACAATTATTTGGCAAGATATCCGACTCTCCATTGGATACAGAAAGTGTGTTTGGTTTTCTGGCATCCACACTTCAGCCAAGCCAAGCCGCTGCAACGAGAAGCTCCGAGCAGAGGACGAGAGCATCTTGGCCAACCTCCGGCAGTATGGATGTGAAAAACAGTTTGTGGACGTCGTCATCGCAGACGCATCGATGCCTTTGTGGAGAGACGGAGCACGCTTCGATGCCATCATCACAGATCGTAAGCACCTCAGTTTCTCACATCTTCGTTAGTGAGTCGTTGGTAAGGTCTAAAAATAAAACTACCACAGACTTCACTCAAAAGTTGTGACAACATTTGTCCCTATCCACTCTGTGTAGGTGCTAACAAACTACATAACATTGGTCAGGTACCATGAAGAAGTATACAGTGGTGCACAAAAGGGGAAAAATTTGGTGAAAATGAATAATCGAGTCGCTTTCTCTTTGTTCCTTGAGCCTTTCTGAGTGTGTGGGAGCAGGAAGGCAGAGCATTAAGCTAAGGTCAGTATTGTTTACATACAACATACCAGGAATAAAAGAGGCATAAAGGACAAAGCTCCTGTCGAATTCTTTTCGGTGACTATTTTTTCTTGGTGATCCACCTATACAACTCTTAGCACAGATCTCTACAAATGCTGAAAAACTGCAACCCTAGTTATGGGTCTTGCAACACCAGCAAGTGTAATGGTGCATTTGTGTGTTCCATGTTTTTTTCAAGGAGTATATTCTACTTTTTTCTGGAAACTAGTCTCATTCTTGCAACCTTCCCACGTCACCAAACGTGGACAAATGCTCGTGCAAGTGTTACTCGCGGTGCTCATGTGACGCGTACGCCTCGCAGCACCCTACGGCATTCGGGAGGCGACGGAGAGGATTGGCTCCCACAAGCGGTACACCATCCCGGGACACCTGTAAGGAAGATTTAGGCCTACCTCTTTCACGCCTCGCTGGCGAGTCCAAGCGGCGTCTACCCTGCTGCATCCGTGGTTTCGGAGTGCATCTTGGCTATCTAAACACAACCACCACACAACACAACACATTTTTAGAGAGCGATAGCATCCAATGGGAACGCATGCCACACTTCGTTTCACCTCAAGTCTGAGCGCAGCCGACAGTACAACCCTAAAGAGCCAATAGAGCAGCGTCCAAAGCGCAACCTCGCGGTGTTCTTTATTCTTACATTCTTGCGCCATCATTGGATAAACAAATCGAGTACGGGGAATGCGCTGTGACCTTGCAGTTTTTGTTTGTGTGGTTGCGCTTGCACGTGTTGAAGCCCACGACCTGCTCTGACTTACGACGAAACGATGTACAGCGTGTCTGTTAGGCCTATCATAGCTCTAGAATAAGAGCAGATCACTTTTTAATCTGGGTACAGATGATATAAATGGAGACCCCTCAGCTGTAGATTTGTCTTTCCACCAATTTAAAGACATCTCTTTACTTTGTGTGCGCTTCGCTGCTCCACTCGAGGGAGAAGTCCGGACAAAATGCGAACGTGGCTGAAGCTGGTAGGTAGAATTTCGAAAAGAGCCTGCTGGAAGGGCAGCTGTCGTTTTGCCAAGACAGCTTCTTGAGAAGCCAAACTCTTGGCAAAACGTGAGCTGACACTCCTAGGCCCCTTTTCAAGCCCAAAGAAGGATCTAGTTCTCACAGTTACCAAATTAATGAATGGACGGTGTGCCGTGTGATTGTATGTATTCATTACAGTGAGGCTGCACAACATTTGCCTAGATGGAGTTTAGCAATGAGGTAGAGGGGCTTAGAGCGATAAACTGGTATCCCTTTCACCAGGCAAAACTGACCTCCACTTGGCTGCCGCCACGTTGTACAATTTTGACCACTAGACACGTGACCGTACCAAATTCGGAGGCTTTTACGCAAAACTAAGCCGAGATTTGTATTGCGATTGCTGTAAAAAACATGATAAACTATTTTTTCAATAGCCCCAGAGATCAGTGTCTAGCTCCGATAAAACCCAAAATAGAGCCACGCAGCTGACGGCAGCTAGCAGAGGCATTGTGGAGCTGCTCAAGCTTTTGTTGTAAAAGCACATTTTCGACTTAAAACAAATGAAACATAACTTATCTCGTTGGTACTGTTATTCAAGATCAATAAGCAATTATTTCTGCTCGGTACTTCGTTAAAATCTGGACGTAAAACTATAAGGTCACGTGTCTAGTGGTCAAAAATGTGGAACATGGCGGCAGCCAATTGGGGGTCACTTTTCACTGCCAGCTTGTTGCTCTCAGGCCCTCACCTCGTTGGAGTTTAGGCATGAGACGCGGTTCGACGACAACTCTCGTCTCGCTCGTGCGCAGGGCAGCTCAGCACGTCCCGTCCAAGGTAACCTACGGGCTGAAGGACGTCCTCTCGGACTTGCTCAACTTCGGCGCCCGCCACCTGAACCTGGGCGGTAGGCTGGTCTTCTGGATGCCCTTCTACAACGACGAGTGAGTGCGCTTCCCCTTAGAAGCGCGGTAGCGCACGTTTTTGTGAAGCTCGCGATCTCGACGCCTCGCTCCGCACGTTTCCAAGTCGGAAACTCGACTTGTGTCGAGACGTCTGCCTCGGAGGAAGTACTAATCCGGTTTCACTCTTATCCCCAGCTTCAGAGAAGACAGTCTTCCAGAGCACCCAGTGCCTGAAGCGCATCAGCTGCAGCCAGCAGCCACTGTCCAAGCACTCTTCTCGTCTGCTGCTCACGATGGAGAAGACGACGGAGCCGGACGTACGTAGGGGTCTCGCGTCGCCTTTTGAGAGAAAGCTTTTTTTTTGGCGGCGTGTACATGCAGCAATAATGAGCCGCCGGTTAGCCGTACATTGAGCAACACTGTTGGCGCGAACATGACATTGGCACTTTTTCACATTTTACTTTTGAAAGGTGTTTTGCAGGCACTAATCTTCGTTTGTTAGGCTAGTGCTTCAAATGAGCGCTTTCCATCACACTTGTAGTTTTGTGATGGCCTCACAATTCTAAGGGAGAAAAAAATGACGATTGGTTACAAGTGAGGGAGTGCAGGCGAACTGGTTAGGAAACAACATGCTCAAAACCCTAAAACAAAAAAAGATAAGAAAAACGAAGTGACAAAACAACACTAAGTTGTCACAGTTTTGTTTGAATACGCTCGACAGAAGGAGAAAGAAGTTTGTTGGTTCTTCGGGAGTCGATAACTTGTTGGTTTGGAGGTTTGTGAACAATGTTTTGATTTGCGCTTCGAATCAACACTCCACGAATGAGGTTCATAACTTTGCTTTGAATGCTGTACCGGAGTTAAAACTCACTTCCGAGTCGGTGAAGAATGGAAGCTTAGTTTTTAGGCTTGCAGCTATTGAATTGTGGAGGGCTTCGCTGGTCGTATGGGAAGGCAGCTGCTTAGGAGGGTTCTGTCCAGGTGGAGTGGAGCTCATTTGAAGCTCGTAAAGTGGGAGTAGCGAGGCCACTAATTGGTAATGGACTGAAGAAATCTTGTTTTCATTGTGTTGGAAATGCCCTTTGCATTCAAATCAGACGCCTAAAATTGACTGGGTATAGTGTGGAGTTTATTAGTTCGATTGTGCGTGGACAATTCCTAGGTGCCTTTGAGAGCATTGAACAGATTAAAAAGTAAATTATCGCGGTAGCTCCTTATTTTTCTGGCCTCTCGCATCGCTTAAAGGCACTAGGTGTGAAATTCAATGTCAATGTGGTTTTTCGGTCGGACTTTCAATTATACAAACTCGCACCTTTTACTTTCTAGCCTGAAAGGTGTTGCGGCAAAAAACAGAGACCCTTCGGTGAGCTTTTCCACAAAGGTGGTGTACAGGGTTGCCTTGGACTGTGGGTTGCGTTATGTTGGGCAGATGGGGCGTTGTGTCAGTGACCGCCTCATGGAACACAAAAGAAATGTAAAAAATAAGTCCCAGAATTCGGAACTTGCTAACCATGTGGGCTCGTATAATTCATGTCCCCCTCTTTGGGATAAAACTTGTTTTTTGCAACGAGAACAATATGTTTAGAAGACTAATTCAAGCAGACTTTATGCGTACGCGAGCATGGTAAGTGTGTGAGCCAACCACCTCTAGTTACAAGTGATTGGATGAAGGAGTTTTTGCTTTTGTGATGTGGAGTGCTGTCTTTGGTTGGGGCAAAAGCGAATTGCTGTAAGAAGATTCGGAAGTTGAGGTTTTGAGGGCTTTCGAGTTTGACCCGAATGGTTGACTTTGCGAGAAGTGGTTTTGTTCAGGAGAAGGTGCATTTCCTGTCCAGGTGTTTAGCCTTGGGAGTGGCTTAGTCTGTCTGCTAGAGGTCGGTGGGCATCTCATTTATGCATTGTGGGTCCCTTTTTGCTTTTTTTTTTTTTCCTGTGTTTGAAAGTCAATTTTCGGTAGGATTGATCAGTCGAGGCTCTGCATTGTTTTGTCCGTTTTCTTTCGTCTTCCCCATCTCGGGGTCCGCAAGCGCGACGATTGCTCGTTGGGCCAACGGCATCGCATGGCATACTCGGTACTTGCGGCACCTTGAATCGGTCGACTGTTCCCTTTCAGGAAACTGCGAGCGCCCAGATATCTTCTGCAGCGGACAGCTTCCGAGACCGCTACTTCACCGGAGGGAAAGGCAGGTCCGGCCAGAGCAGATGACGCTCGCACGCCGGTTAAAGTCACGTCGGAGACAGGTTACGGGCGACTTTCGAGGGAATGCACGGGTGCCATTGCGGCCCGTTTTTGTTGTTGTGCACGGAAGAAGCGGTCTTCTTTGTAGCCACTTTGTTGTTGGTGCTATAGTCACCGACGAGAATGATTCTCGAGTTGTACCTCCTCCCGCACGAGCGTGCACACATAGCCAGAGCACGGCAAAAGCCAACGAGCAGGGGCCGGAAGCGGGGTATTCAAAAGAGAAGCCATTGTCGTATCGTCGGTGACCATAGCAGGACACAACGTTTTTTTACGGCATTTCAGATTCAGCGGCAGTCGGCGTCACCAGAGTCTTTCGACGCGCTACTGGTCACGAAATTTCTCCGCAGCGCTACGGCAGAGCTTAGTACGCGACCGTGCGTGGCGATGTCGTTGACAAGGGGTCTAAGTGCCGCTGGTCTAGCCAGCTCAGCCGGGAGTTCGGCAACCGGAAAGTGGTACTGGAATTCCAAAGCCGCCCTGAACGAGCCACCAATAAATCGCTGCGACGCGTCATCGCACCGACAGCGTTTCTCGTTAAAGCAAGCGTCTTCGGCTCCGCACACTCAGTCAACTGATCAAACTTGCTTTTCTAGAACGTTCTCCAAAATATTGTTTGTTGTTCTCCGTGCCTCAAAGCGAATTGTCGAAGCCGCCATTGCAGTCAAGGTTCGGCGCCGTGAACTTGTAGGCCCGCGAGTGGCGCCGTCGAGTAGAGGCGCCGCGAACCTGTAGGCTCGACTGTCTGGCTCTTTTTCACCCGCAAAAACACCTTTTTTTGTCTGAAAACGAACGAGGTAAGCTCATTTCCAATTTCTCTTATTAGAGATATATAAAGAATGACCGATGCTCGCACACAGGGAATCAATTGAACGTCAAAACTTGTTGGAGTATGAGGAATTGTTTAAAAACTACCTGTAATCGCGAATTTGGGGTGGCTCACTGAAAGTGGGGGTGGTCCCAGCGATGATGCCCCCTCCGTGACAGTGGCGCGCTCCTAGCAGCACTTTTTGATTCTGTACCAAACTTTGGCCGAAGTTTCGTGACGGCAGTAGTCTACCGAAGGACTCTGGCGCCGGAGATAGCAGTTGTCTCAAATTGTTGTTTCAAGGGGTCTTCGTTGAGTTGTTGTCCTCTCATTACTGCCGGAACATCTCGGAGGCATTGTTACATCGAAGCGTCTACATTTGGCCGGGGTTCCCGAAGCTTGATCCAAGCCAGCATTAAAATATTGAAAGAATGTTTTGCAGCACGGTGTTTTATTCTCAATATTATTAGTCATGTTCTCCGAGTTTTAGTCTGTAATAGTATGTCGAGTTAAATTCAAACGAAATCAATGTACTACAACCTTTCACAAAATGAGTGTCCCTCAATCGTTGTATCCAAAGCACACTGTAGCCATTTTTGGATGACGTACAAAGGAATGTTAACGCTTGTTATAATATATTATTGACAGTGTCAGACAACTGGGCCACTTGCTTGCAATCTAGAACTTGGCTGTTAAGAGTACCGAGTACAAATAAAGTATTAGCAGTACTTCATGGTGATTGTAGCTGAAGCTGGCTATAAAACAAGCACGAATTTGATTGAATAAAGATCAAATTCTGCCAACTAGTAAGATTACTATAGTTCGTGACAGGCTAAGAATTCGGGAGAAGCTCATACCACCTCTTTCCACTTTAGTGGAGCAAATGCTGGAGACAAGGTTGCCTTCTTTCCACCATTCGCTCCGCTAAAGTGAAAAGAGGTGGGATGAGTTTCTTCTGAACTCTTAACCGAACCATTCTGTCCCAGTCCCATAATGAACTCTGTCACAGAAATACTGGGGGTAAAAAAGGTAGAGATCTGTACATTAACCAAAGGTGAATGCCAAAACGCGACATTGGAATCACAGAAGCAGCGCCTCGCCAGGGAACGAAATGTTGTGTTGTTTTGTTTCCGTATAAATACAAAGTTACAAGCCACTTGGGCGGACACCTAGGGTGCTGCTGTCAGTTTATCTGGAGGGAGCTTAGCATGCCCTCCAGAAGCTTCACTTGAGAATCTTCACACTGCCGTTCCTGCAACGACAAAACGGAGAGGGTTTGACAACGGCTGGTGAACCCTCGAGGTGCAGCCTACACAGTCTCCACCGTTATGAAAGACCCACTCGCAGCACGTGGCAGAGTGTCACATTTGACGGCCGAGCTAAAGAAGAAAGAAGCGGACAAGAGGCGTGAGGAGAAGCATCATTCAAAACAGCAGAGCCAAGATGTCGGCGGCGACCCGAAGATGGACGCAAGAGTGCCGATGAAGCTTTGAGCGATGGATTCGGCGACGACCTAAACCAGTGGCAGCGACTCCCGGCAGTGACACGAAACGAGCCCACAACCGAGTATTTTGAGATGCGGACTGGCCCGACCGACCCGGACTATACCATCAACAGCAGAGACCGAGCACCAGATCCTCACATGCAAACAAACGTGTGAGACTATCGATAACTTTTGTACATTTGTATGTTAGTTTCTTAGTGCTCTTCTTTCTTCTCCCTTAGTGTAATATAGCTTCACTCCTCCCAACACCGTGCACCCTTTTTCTTCTCCAACGGTTAGACCCCGAAACATGACATTTGGCAAGTCTGCCAGGATCCCTTTTTCCGTCGATAACATCCGATCACATCGGCTGGGACGCACATAAATTGGTGGAGTTGAGAACTACATTGTGGATACTGAAAGATTGTTCACGACGTGGAAGAACTTTGGTAAATGTTGGTGGATAGGTGCACTGTCCACATAAATTTTGTTTTTAAGTGCATTGGCATTCTGCGCTGCATATTCTTGTCGTGACAACTCAGGCTCATTCTTCCTTCGCAAATGATACTACCCTGCAATGACGAGCTTAGCGCAAGGTAACAAAATGAAACTTAGTGAAACATTTGAAATGGGTAAAGCTGTTAGACTCGAGGGTTTAGCTTTGATGGACTCGTTGGTAAGCCTTGCTGAGTTAGCAAACACAGAGCTAACAGAAGAGCGAAAATGGGGACAAAGAACCCAAGTGTTGGAAAGAGAAGATAAGCAAAGGGGATGTCCAGCTTCTGGAAAGCCACTTCGGTGAAGCGAAGAGAGTGTCGTAGAATCGGCACGTCTTGAGGCAGAATGCAACCACCCGAACGAAATGGTTTCACTTTTAGAAGCTGCGGAAGATGCACAAAAGATAGCTGATAGCGCAGCAGAGGCAGCCCCCGTGCTAAGTGAAAGCCTGCAAAGATGGGAAGTTTCAGGGTCCAACCGTTGGAGAAGAAAAAGAGTGCATGGTGTTGGAAGGAAGAAAGCTATGTCACACAAAGAGATAAGAAAGAAGAGCACTAAGAAACTAAAGTACAACAATCATAGTCTCACTTGTTCGTTTGCACGTGACAATGTGATGCTCAATCTCTGCCCTCTTCGGGTTGTTGCTGAGACAGTGGCTGGTGGAGTGCGTTGTGGGCAGTTCCATATCGCTCCGGCAGTTCCATATCGCTCCAATGGGAGCGAAACTTGATGACGCAGCCAAACGGAATTGGTACGCACAGACAAAACAACTTCCCTTCCCTCCGAGCGACATTAAATCGGCTGAAGTGCACCAACCACCCGCCATCTCAGCCATTCGCTTCGATTGGGTCTTTCGTACAGATGGAGACTTTACACAATGCAACGCAATAGTATCCACTGCAACCATCTTTGCTCCTCAACAGTCCGGACGGGCAACAAAATCGTTCTGACTAAAGCGCGAGACACATGGACGGCAGAATCGTCCGATCCGACAGTCCGAACGCCGCTCCGAGTTGCCACACGCGACAGTTTGAGACACGCTTCCGACCTTGCATGCGACACGACGATCCGTTCGGCTCCGCCCAGGCGATCCAAGCACTCCAGCGGAGGTCTGCGTTCATAGATATCTGGTCCCAGGATGAAGGATTAGCTCGCACGAGCGAAGTTAGGAGCTCGTTCTCGCTAGAGTGTGCATTCTTTGCCGGGGCCATCTTTTTCGAATGGATCAGCGGGATCCACGCGCCCGGCTTCCCGTCGCCCGTCCCGTTTTCTTATTTGTCCCGCCAGACCCAGTACGTCATCATGACGTACGCGCTAGCTGTGCTCTCATTGGCTGGACACTTCCGACAGTCCGTCCGCCGCGTGAAACTATCTTGCACGTTGGACGCATCGCCGATCTGACGTCTGAAGCGACCAAATTTTTCGGATCAGGCAGTCGTACTGCCGGATCGGACATCGGATCGGATGGATCTTTCGTGCATGTGTCTCGCACTTTACTCCTAAACTTTTTCGTGACCAAATAAATTCATGTAGGCTTGTTTCATTTTAATTGTGGTGCCTGCAACACGTCTTCAACACTGGTGTGCTTAGAAAATAAAAATTGGTGATACGATTTAAATCGTGGTTTAGATCGTGATTCAAATCGGACCAGATTTTACTATGATGATTTACACAGAACCTTCCCCTCAAGAATATTCCCCAAAACATTTTAGAGCGCAGCTCTTAGGCGCCCGTTTCCGGCTTGAGCGGCGTTGGCGTAACCGCGCGGTGCATGATGGGTAAATTTCCCCGCTAAATTTAGCGGAAAAATTTCCCCGCTAAATCTAGTGGAAAATTTCCCCGCTAAATGTAGCAGAAAATTCCCCCCGCTAAATCTAGCGGAAAAGTTTTCCCGCTAAATCTAGCGGAAAATTTTTTCCGCTAAAATTTTTCCCGCTAAGTATAGCGGACAATTTCCCGCTAAATTTAGCGGAAAAAATTCCCCGCTAGATCTAGTGGAAAAATTTCCCCGCCAAATTTAGCGGACAATTTTCCCCTAAATGGGAGGCGAGCAGGAGAGGAGGAAAGGCATAGCCCCCTCTCCACACCTTCCCCTCAAGAGCTGCGCTCTAATTCGGCGTTACAGGGAGTTGTAAACGGCTTTCATTTTTTTATTTACTGTCTATCACTTGATGCTTTTGACGTACATTTGTCTTATATTTAAATCAAAATCGTCGAGCAATGAAGGTTTATATAGGGCTCAACATGAACAAAAAGAAACACTCTTCGGAACGTCGAGCTTAATATCTACCTTCCATTCCGTTCGTCATCTATGTAATGTCCCATTGCAACTAAATCAGAATGCAAAAGAAAGAAGCAAAAACTAGAACAACAATGTCCTATTGCAATAAAGTTGGACCTCAAAAGAAAAGTTTTTTTCACTAACTTATAAAAAAATGTTTTTCTGTTCTAGTATGACATTACAGAAATACTAAAAGGTATTTAGTATTTAGTTTAGTACGAAACTTTACAGGAATCCTTTCTTCCGCATTGTTATCAGTGGTGGGACGAATTGATCGGTCAATCTGCCACGACAAAAAATACATCTAGTGGTAAAGAATCAATTTTTTCTAGCTACAGTGATTTAAGCCAAATTAATCTGATTTAAATCAAATAAATCTAAATTATTAAAGAAAAATGTAAAAAAAAATGTTTCTACCCTAGTTAAGCGTCTTATACTGGCCATGCACTAAAAGCGTTGGAGACGCGGTGCACGCCAATGAGGTGAGGCGCAAGATTCGTCTTGTCCGCGAGGAGCAATACGGATTCGGCTCGTAACGGCTAGACTTACGGACACGAGACCCACAGACTCGTAGAACGAGCGGGCTCGGCGGTGCAAGCGGTAAAAATCGAACCGAGGCCGGCGGTGCGCACCTGGTACTTTCGGGTGATCTGCTGAGAGGCCCACGCTGCATACCGCTGGTTGTCTTTCTTCTTTTGTACGCTGCACTTGGGCAGGGAGGCAATGTGGCTGGACGCCTGGAACGAGCGACATGCGTAATGCCGTAGGTGCTGACGACGGCCTCTTGTTTCGAGTCTTTAAGAGCTCCCTAGGCCCGAGAAGCAACGACCTCTTATTCCTAGGCAGTCGTTAGAAGTGCCTCTGCTGGCTTTGAAGACATGTTGGCTAGAAGTACGGTGGGACCCTGCTTCCTAACTGGCATCTTTGTTTTGCGACTTTCGTCGAGTTTTTTGTTATGAACTAACTGATATTCGTTTGCACATGGTGGGGCGTGTTTTAAAATCCAACAGCTTGTAACGAGAGTTTACAACAAATCATAACCTCGTCGGGCACTGTGCTACTTGTGAATCAAAGCACACAGTGACATGTCCTACAAACACCAGGTATTAAGTGTGAGCTAGGAATGTTTATTTATTTATTTATTCAAAGTACCTCAAAGGCCTGTCGGCATTACATGAGGGGGGGACTATACAGTTTGATTAATACGAATGAAAAATGGCAGTGAGCACGCCGACTTCATACGAACGACAATACACATCTGCGTGCATAAAATAACCAAACATTTGTACAGCTGGGTAACATAAAGCACATAATGACATAAAAAATAATAATACACACATCCGTTAACATCTCCAGTAATGCAAAATAAAGATACAGTGAGTTCACAAAGAAATAACATCATACACAATTTTAATTAGCTAAGATATATGCGGTTAATTCTGAACGAAAAAGTGCTGGGTCGGAAACTGAAACAACGGCCTCGAGAAGATCATTCCAGAGCTTGATGGCACGTGGCAGGGAAGAATTATTGAATGACAATGATGTCCCAAAGATGCGCTTAAAACTCTTAGTGTTAAAATTACGTGATTCCTTGTTCAGGTGTTCCAGATGCAAGAACCAAGTCCCACCGGGGCTGTGGCATAATCGGTGAATTAAGCATAGGAGAGAAATGTTACGTCGAGTTTCCAATAGACAGATAGAATAATTTTGCTTTATTAGTGACACGCTGTCAAAACGCGAATATGATGAAGAAATGAAGCGGGCAGCTCGGTTTTGAATGGATTCGATTTGATTAATAAGGTAGGTTTGGTGAGGGGCCCAGATAGCGCAGGCGTACTCTAACTTCGGGCGAACATAGGTTTCATAGGATAATTTGCGGAGGTGAGAGGGCGCAGATTTAAGATTGCGTTTCAAGTAACCGAGGGTACGGGATGCTTTAGCGGTTATCGTGTTAATGTGGGAAACCCAAGAAAGATTAGAAGTTAGTTCGACACCGAGGTACTGATAAGCAGAAGCAGCGATGATGGGCGAATTGTTGAGTAAATATGTGAAGTCTGAATTTGTGCATTTACGGGTGAAAGAAACAAGTTTACATTTTGCTGTGTTAAGGGTCATTTGCCATTTGTGGCACCAGGTAACTACCCAATCAATATCAGTTTGGAGATGTAAGTGGTCGTCAGGGTTGTTGATCTTTCTGTACAGTACACAATCGTCGGCAAAAAGACGTACACAGGATGTTAGCGACTGCGGAAGATCATTAATGTATATTAGAAATAGAAGAGGGCCAAGGACAGTACCTTGCGGCACCCCGGAGGTGACATCGGAAAGCTCCGAGTAAAAATCACCTGCTGTGGTGAACTGCTGTCTTAAGGAGAGAAAGTTTCGGATCCAGGAAAGAGTTAAGTCGTCAATGTGAAGAGAGGAGAGTTTAGATATTAGACGGCAGTGCGGCACGCGGTCGAACGCTTTAGAGAAATCTAAGAAAATGGCGTCGGTCTGGGTGTTAAGGTCCATGTTACTATGTATGTCGTGAGTGAATTCAAGGAGTTGGTTGTCGCATGAGAATCCCTTACGAATTGTAAAAAAAGTTGTTTTGGTCAAGATGGGACATCACATTCGAGAAAATAACATGTTCCAATAGCTTTGAGACAACACTTGTTAATGAGATGGGTCGGTAATTATTTGGTGAGTTTTTATTGCCACTTTTAAAAACTGGAACGATCTTCCCGATTTTCCAGTCAGAAGGGATGGATCCGGTAGATAATGATTGTTCAAAAAGTAAGCAAAGTATATTTGATGATACCTCAGCAGTGTTACGTAATATTTTAGGGGTAATCATGTCGGTGCCCGCGGATGTTGAGATTTTAAGGTTATTGATGAGTTTTAGAATTCCTGCAGGCGATATTGAAATGGGTTCCATAAAACGGTAGTCTAGCTCTGGCACAAATGGAATATTATTTAGGTCCTCGGTTGTAAAAACAGACGTAAAGAAAGTATTGAGGACTTTTGGGCAGCTCGCGTCGGGTATGAGTTGGCCAGAATCGCTAATAAGGGATATCTTATCATGAGACTCGGTTGGCGATAAATTTTTCCAGAACTTAGTTGGATTGTTTTTAAGTAGAGCAGGTAGATCGCAATTAAAGTACTTTTTTTTTTAGTTTTCTAGACAGGTAATATATTCTTTTTCGCAGCTAGAATACCTCGCCCACAATGCATCAGAATTGGATTGTTTTGCCTTTTGGAATAGTCTTTTCTTTTTATTACGAAGCGTTTTTAGTACTTTATTAAACCAGGGCTGACTGACGTCGGAACGGATTGAAACAAGGGGAATATGAGCGTCAATGAGCGCAGATAATTTATTTTTAAACATATTCCAATCATTTTCTACTGTACGAGTGTGAAAGCCGGCAGTGAATGAAGAACAAAAATGCAGGAGCCTTTTATTAATTGAGTCATAGTCAGCCTTGCTGTAATCTCTTATCAAATTCCTGCTTGCACAGAGGCGATGCAGACTGTAATCTAGCATCTTTTCTTTTTCTTTCTCCTAATCATGCAAGCATCACTGTAAAACCCAAGAATTATGTGAATTGTTGGGCTTTCCTAAGAAAAATGTATTGGAAAGTTCTTGTACAGTGGTCAGGACCCATGAAATTTACTTACCAGGAAAAGTCCGTAGAGTGCTCGGATGTTGTTGGGGTTGAGTTTCACGGCCTGTGCAAAGTATGCCCTTGCCAGTTCCATCGTTTCAAAGTTGCCTATTGTGTACTGGACCTGCAATGCATGTGTGCAGGTAGTAATCTCCTGTTAGAGTACTAATCCTTGTCTAGGTTTTTGGGGTCGGTCAATGGTGACTAGAAAACCAAAATGTTTCTACCAGTTTGTATGTTTGACCTGAATACAAGCACTGAAAGTAAATCCACATATGCAGGCAGTGCCAAAATGTATCTCACTTGTAGCCCTGGCTCTAGATAAAGAATTCGACGCCTCTGTCGACTGAACTATGAACTTCTCAACCTGGTACACCTGTCAACTAACACACCCTTCAACCCCAGACCCTTTAACTTGTAAAACCGTCAACTTAAACAAAACTAACTTACAAACCCATTAGTTAATAAGGTTGCAAGTTGGCACTCTCCAGCTTACAGGGTAATAGTTTGCCTACATCGTAACCCTTCTTCCTGCATATCAAGGTGGCAACGTGGGCAAGCTAGTTCATCATAAAAACAAAACAAAAGAAACCTCCAAAGAATGCAGACAGAGAATAAGAAACTAAAGACGACATGTGCTATTGTCTTGTTTAAACAGGACAGCACTTTTCTTGTTTAGTTCTTCATACTAAAAACAGAATAAAGAACTAAACAGGACAGGCATCGTCTTGTTTAGCTTATTCTGTCTTCATTCTTTGCACACTGTTTTGCCTTTTCTCCCTCGGTTATGAGGAAATTGTGTGTGCGTTGCAAGGAAGGAGAGGAGCAGCAATGCAATTTCCCTCTTGCCTTGTGCTCCTCCCCAGATGCTTTGAGAGAGAGAGGGGTGAGACTCACCTCGGCATAGCGCTGGTAGTAGAGGTGGTTGTGGGGGTTACACAGGATGAGCTCCTCGAGGCAGAAGGCGGCCCGGGGAAGGTCCTGCTCGCGCAGGTAGAGCCCGCTCAGCTGCAGCCAGGCCTCCTGGTCGCCCATGAAGCGCTTGAGGTAGTCACTCAACTCCCGGATGGCCTCCGCCACCTGGTTCTGGGACAGCAGCAGGGCCACTCGCCGCTTGTGCACCACTGCATTGGCCTCCTCCTGCCCCAGCAGGGACTCGTAGCACTGTGCCGCCTCCTCGTACCTGCACATTCAAAGAAGACCTGTTGTAATCAAACATTGGTGGGTTTAGCAGATGCTATCAACCTGCAGACCTGTCAACTGATAAGTCCATTCGTTGATGGGTCTATCAGGTGACAGGGTACCTCAGTTGATGGGTATACCAGTTGGTGGCTCCATCACTGGCAGGCCCATCAGAGTTGACTGGTCTATCAGTCGGTGGGTCCATCAGGTCTATTAGTTGGTGGGTCCATCGCTCATGTACTGAACTTATGCCATCAACGTGCAAGCGAACCGATCAAATCGACATGAGCCATCTTGCAAGTTGAAACATCACTTCGGAGTCTTCAATGTCCAATATTTACGACTCGCGAGTTGTGTCTCGGTATTGGGTGGTTTGCAACAAAGACAGGTGTACAGTTTTCATCACGGCTTTCCCAGCTTTCACATGGTGCTCTTACTTTTCCAAGGCCTCCAGCTGCATTGCTTCCAGCTTCTTCACCCGTAAGCTTCCCGGGAATTCTTCGTTGAGTTTGGACAGGCACTCCTGCACCAAGCAAGATGGAGCAAAAGCACATAGATGTCAAAATGCACATATATACTTGGTGGTAAATTATGGCCGTAGCTGGTCACTCGAGCTCAGAAAAAATTACCCGGGTGAAGGAGGGGCATCATGTTATAACTTATTAGCAGTACATTTTTAGTGTCCGACAACAAGGGTTGCTAATGTAACCTTAAAACCAGAAAATGTGATTTTTTTTTTTTTTCGGTCCTCTAACGCATTGTTTGCACAATTTCAGCAAGTTAAGAACATACATAAAGGGTTTGGAGCTAAACACTAGAAGATGATAATGAGCAACGTTCTGCGACAACGCTGATCGAAGACCTGTTCAGAACGGACTGTGACCAGTCTCGATGCTATACAGAGTGCGAGTTTGTCCGTTTCTTGCGCAGGGGTTGCGGTGACATCGGAACACCGAGCTCTGATTGGCTCCGATTGGAAGGATAGTGGGTAGACCTCAAGGCTAGCTGTCTTGAGGTCCACCCACTATCTTTCCAACCTGTGCGCCTGGCGAAGTATGAATAAAGTTAGTATTATCATTATTAGCCAATCAGAGCTCGGCATTCTGACATTACTGCAACCCCTGTGCAAAAAGCAGACATACTTGGGAGACGTCAAAGCTTAAAATTGGAGGCTCTGACTTCTGAGAGGACAAAATGTGAGGGTTGAACAAATCGGTCACCTTCGCAAGTTTCATTTCATGGCAGTCCAGCGCCGCCGTGCAGACTTGTTCATAGACCACCCACTCTGCGGAAGGGCAATGAGCACGGTTCAGTAACCACCTGTGTTGGGACTGGATACGCGGATGTAGCACGCGCGTGTGTGGGTGGAGATAGCTTACTTTCGTCGCCAAGCTTGTTGACGTGTTTCGCGATCACGTTGTACCAAATCTCGACGGTTTCCTCCGATCGGCGGTCATTCTCGTCCCTCCATTGGCGCAGAGTCTCCCGAGCACCTGGAATCCCGTACATTACAGGGAACCAATGTAAAAAGGGGAGCGAAGCTGGCAGAAGAACGCCAAGAGGAGGCATCTGGTTAACCTCAGAACGGCGTGCCGAAGTTTCACTAGGAGCCTTAGCTTCTTCACGCTGAAGAAACTCTAGTAAAACGTCGGCACGTCGTTCCGAGTTTTACCAGAAGCTCCCTCTTTCCATGGAACCAATGTGCATACAAGACGCCAATCACACCACGTCATAAAAATCGCCGCACGCCCGAGATTACGGTGCAACGCGTAGAAGGTAGTACGCGCAGCCATGGTGTATATATAGACAGTACTTACGTTCAAGTTCATCTGGAAGCGCAGAATAATTTCCAAGCGTTATTCAATGGTTCGCGATTGATACCAGAATCAAGTCGGCATTATGCCAGTGGTACGATCTGGACCGTGATGTTCCGATTTTGTTGTGGCTATCCGGAGACCGCCCCGAGTCGACGACAGTTTCCGCAACGCCCAAACAACGGAAATTAATTTTACCGGTGAGGACATATTTAATTTTTGTCGTGTTTTTTTTTTTTTTTTTTTTTTTCCCGTTCAAGGCTGAGTAGGGAAATACGCTGTTGTCCCGTACTGCATGAACCAGGAGTCAGAGATGCTCCGGATTTTTACAGAATGTTTAGGTCTATCGATATTTCCAAGGAATTGCGAAAGGAGATAAAAAAAGATCTGAAGTAACGGGCACGAACCTTCCCAATTCATGCGATGTATGTCGATGCTGCCGGTAGCCATGTTGGAAGTGCTGAATACATGAACGAATGGACCACAGTTTATCCACGGTGGAATGGACAACACGCAATGGAGACACGGGAGATGAGGCTTATCTTGCAATAAATGATGATCAGCGCTGGATGAGCGGTAGCTTGCGCCACCTAGGGTCGCACACAATTGGTTTTCTTTGAGAAGGGTCTGCGCGTGCGTGGTTTTTGGTAGGGGTGTCGCGAACCGGCCGAGGTTTGAGTTCGACGAGGTTCCACTTTTTCGAACTTTTAGTGGTAAGTTCGACGAACCTTGTATTGAGGTTCGACTCGTGTGCGCATGCGCGACAGGCTGGCCAGTTGTCTTCGGATTGGATGCTGATGGCTAAAGGATGAACTAAGGGCAGCGCTGATTAGTTATTTCAGTTAATACAGTACAGAAAAATTAAGTTATTAACTTTTTCAGTGATTGAAATTGGTTTCCTTTAATTGCAATTGTTCATAAAATAAAAACACCCTGTGCATAAAAAAACAATGCTCCAAACCTAGACATGCTTGTATTATGGTCTGGCCGCACTGTCCACAAAGTCGAACCGGTCGAACCTGGTGAAAAGTTCGAACGTTCGTCGAACCGGTTCGACCCAGTCGAACCCCGAAAGTTCAGCCTAAAAATCCGGTTCGACAAAAGTTCGCGACACCCCTAGTTTTTGGTAATCTCGGAGCCCATAGGTAGTAAGCGGGAATGCTTGGCCACAGAGTTCGAAATTTAAGAAATCGCTGCCAAGAGGCTGGTGCGATGCCTAGCGCATGCGCACAACTTCCCACCGAAGGTAGTTCATACGCTCCCGCTTGGTGCGCCTCCGTGTTGGCCATTCATTAGGCGCCATTGGCCAAAAGCGGGCTGGGCATGTTCCAACTTCCAGGGCGTCTTCACAAATTCGAATGTGGCCAACCAGAAGCCTGAAATAATACCCTGGCGGTGGTCGCGAGAAACAAACTTAATAAGTGCATCGGAGTAACTCTCGGTGATTGAAAATATGGTGCACGTGATGTTTCAATCACAGTCATCCAAAATCATGATAGAAGAGTGCGACTAGTGGAACAATCGACATAATCCGTACGCCAGGTGCCGAGGGTCGGGAATCTGTTTTCCGAGTGGTCACACTCTGTCCGAGCAAAACAGAGTTGAGCGGCACATTCGTTTCTTGCATCGTTCTGCATGATCATGATCTAAACATCACGTGCGCCCTATTTTCAACCATAAAGGATTACTACATTTGTAATCGATTGTTTTGTTCAAATAAAATAACTTCTTGAAAATAAACGAGGTCTTGGCAGATGGGTTTTTGAAATTAAAGAAACACTGGATTTAATATTCTTGATACAATTTTGGTTTACAATACGGACACTATTGGTGGTCGCGTACCACACATCGCACACGCACTCTCGCTTTGAGTCCCGCTGTTAGACTGCCGCATAGTTTTCTTGAGCAGCTTGGTCTCGCCCAAGGCTGCAACCCGATCCGCATCCCGCCCGACGCCAGCCAGTCGCGCCTTCAAGGCACGGGCATCCACGTGCGGGACCCCTGGCGCCGAGGAGTTCGAATAAATCACAATCTTCCGAGAACACAACCTCGGGCCCAGCGAAATAAAAGAAAAAGGCAAAACACAATGGCGCTCGCTTACACATTTAGCTCTTACTTGCTTATTAAAACCATATACCTATGATTAAAACTGTTTATAACGACAGAAAGCGTTGAATACTGTCGGAGAACCAATGTAGCTTGGACGAAATCGGGCAAGTGCAGCTGCATTGTCTTTAAACTCCATCACTTTCCACATGATCCTGATCTCCGGGGGCAGTGGGTTGCGCCCGTAAATTGAAGACTTTTTCCCAACGCCATCCTGTAGAGTCTAGACTGTTTCTCGGAACATTTTGCGAATGGAGTGCACACTGCACTTAACGCTGTTCCGTTGATGAACATGGGGTACGCTCGCAAGGTGTATGCAAGTTTTCTCGTTATGATTGCTGCTTCAGCTTGTAACTGAATTTATTTTACTACTGATATTTTGAAGCAATGACACAGACTCGATTTTATCATCTACAACACTTAGTTGAAGGCTCATTTCAGCCGTCGGGTGTGGCTGGAAATTGTTGAAAAGTTAGTTCTATCGGTTTTCCTGAATCGCGATCTCCTGTGCGATACCAGAGAGCCGTGAACCTATATTAACAGTCACAATGCGACTGATTCTTCTTATTTTTAAAATTAGTACATAATGTAGCTGGAAAAAAACCTTCAATTTCTGTTGCTGAAAGTTGAAACATGCTCATGCATCGATTTCGAATCGTTGAAGCATTGATCTACTCACTTTGGCAATAGGCCCATCTCGACTTTGCTGTTTTCAGTTCCCAACAAAAGACACTTGTCGACACGGGATCCTAAGAGGAAGCGTTTATAAACACCTTCAAGCCGGAGTGAGCTGCCTTTGATCGCTCCACGATGAAACGGTTTACTGTTTTATCGTGGGTAGCGCCATCAAGTGAGCATCAGGTTCCGCGGCCATGCAGAGTGGTTAGAAACGTTGGCAAAAGTACTCTCCTGGGCGCCGCTCCCGCGTTGGGTGTGCTAGTTGGGTGCTCCAAAGTGCTGGGTATCTGACTTAGGGCACGTCTTGTGCTCTTGTGTGCCGCGGATGACATTTTTCAACTCATTGAGAATGTTTATTGCCCCGCATTATGGCATCCACCAGTGCGGTGACGCCAGAAGTGCGGCACTGAACACGCCACTGATGGAAGCCGGAGGCGAGTACTCCAAATATTGTATCATTTGACAGCGATCGAATTTCCCTTCAGGTTTTTTGTCATTTTAGATCCAGTACACCGAGAATGTTTTTGGCGTTTCGTGTCGTCCAGAACTATGAAATATAATGTGAACAAAGACGCGCAAAACAAAACTAATACAGGGAACGAAGTTCGGGCAATGCATACACCCAACAAAGGCGAACCCTCTCATCCGGGACTTCCTTTTTAACGCACCAGCAAGGGGGAAAGCACCAATAGCCCTTTCCCCTCTTCTCTCTCGCTCTCAAAACGGCACTACCTATGATAAAACAGTCTAAAGAACCACCTTCGCTCCTCCCAGACTCCTCCCACAGAACTTACGTCAGGCCTAGCAAGCACCTAGCAACGGGAAACGCCTGGGGAACGGCGTGGGCCACTCATCTATTACCGATCTCAAGCCAACGCGCACATGCAGGTTCACATGGTACCCTGCATACATACCCCTATTTTCAGGTTTTATGGTGATAAAAAGGTTGGATGTTGTTTGTCTGGTTGTTCCAACCACAGCAGCCACGGTTTTCATTTATTTTTATGATTCTAAAAGAGAAAAAGAAAAGTCGCAAAATATTGTTAAATGAAATCAAGCGCCACAATTGTGGTCGCCCACGGAAGACTCCAGTCATTGTGAGTTAATTAAGAATGCTTGTTTCAACTTGAAACTTTTCATAAAATGGAGGTTATAAAAACTAGCGAACTACTTGCTACACAAAGCTCACATGCAACGTGAATAATGGACCTTTTCCGAGAAGCGTTCTGCGCACGCGCGAGCGCCCGATGCCAAGCGGCGGAAGTCGGTACCAGAAATCCAGGAAATTCGGAAGGACGCTGTGAATCAACGAGTAGAACGCGTAATTTCAGCATACATATAATTGCGTTACACAAAAAAAGAAAGTGGACGGAAAGCAAAACACGACGTCTAGATGGACGCCACGGATGCCCCTCTTTAGAGTTGCGTTGGGCACTCGCTGCTGCTCAGAGAGCGAAGAAACTGGTAGCGTAGCTCCCATTATCGATTGGTAGCGCAGGTAGGTCACTTCGATTTTTAGTTCGTGCAGCCACCGCCTGGTGCCGTCGGTATGTGGAAAAGGTCCATTGCAGCAGGAGACAGGGACGTCCCATCTGTGAAGCATTTTCCTCTGCCTTCTTCTCCAGACTGCGAAGTGAATTCATTTTTTATTTGATGCCTTCTAATACTTTCTTTGTAACCTTCCGGCTTACTAGATATTCGAAGAACAAGATCGCCGTTTCATTGCCGAGCGTGTTCGGTGGAGGTATGCAGCAAGCATGCACGGCGTGGCCATCCCATATCTGGAGTAGCGATCACTTCGATCAAGCCATCTCTTTCGACACGTTGTTGCATAGTCAAGAGGAAATGCAATTAGAAAGACACGAAACTCTGGGAAACTCTTGTACGAAGGGCTTTAGCTCACTTTTTCTCTCTTTTCACTCTACGGAAAGCCCCTCAGCTGCGAGTTAGAAGTTATCGTTGCTCACTGTTGAAATAACAAGCGTCAACTAGAACTGAAACTGGAAAATTTATGCGAGCACAATTTGTGCGACGCATCAAACATATGCGAAGCGTATGAACGGGCTGGTGATGCGGCGCATAGAAAGGGAGAATAGAGAAGGTAACCGGGAACTACCTTAATATAGCTTCTGAAATGCTGCTAGCAGATGACTTAAAACACAATAAAACAGTCATGCATTGGAGGATACCGAGAGCCAAGCATGCAGGCATCGGCCCCCGGCTTCGGTTCCGCCGGTCTCTCAGCGTGATCAAAGCTTCTTTGGTACGCCAAAGTGCAGAGTCTGTGTGCCTTCGCGCGCTTGGATACCTTCAGGAATTGATGCCGCGCCAAAGTTTTGAAGATGCGACGTGCATAGATGTCTGCATCATATATCGGCCACGGAGTTCTGGATTGTCCAGCTGTTCCAGCGAGTTGCTATCAATAAAGGGGGAAAAAACATCTGTACAGTTGCTATTATGCACTATTAACCATGGCTATGTTCCAAATCTACTCTAGTGAATCACATGGCAGCACAAATGGAGTAATGCTGTGAAGGAAGGTTTTCAAAGGGCAAAAGTGTGCATATTACCCATGGCTATGTTCTAAACCTACTCTAATGAACCAAGTGGCAGCACAAACAGAGCAACGCTGTGGAGCAAGGAAGGTTTTTGAAGGCAAAAGTACAAGACAAAAAGATGTGCTGCTGCTGCCCCCCCCTTTCCGACACCACTGGACACTGGATCAAGCTCGTTTCTGGATCATGAGGGCTACAAGTTACAAATAGTTACCAGAGTGAAGTAAATTGCTGTTTCAGAAGCACATACGGCTTCACACACATTGCACTTGCAAAACACGTCCATACTGTGTCGATTCTTGATTGGTATCCAAGCATGCAAAGGCACAGGGACTTGGTACTTCGGCGTGCCAAGGAAGCTTTGATTACGCCGAGACCGGCGAAACATGCTTTCAACGAGTTGTGCTTTCTCCTACGGCGCTGCGCTATCGTAAAAATTTCCATGTGTTCTCAAAGGAAACTTTCACCGTTTTCACGGGGGTTTAAGAAACTTCTTCGGCGAATGACGACGAACAAGTAGAAAACGTGGCTTCAGTGTGCTACCGCTAACCTCTACTTACCTCAGCAGGCCAATAGACGCAATTCAAATGTATCAAAATGTCTTCCTACTCAACACCACAGCCATGCCGACACTTGACTATACACAAGGAATGTAAAACCAGGTATGGCAGTCTATAACTCCCCTTCTTGCAGAACATGGTGTTGTATATCCCTGTCACACCCCCTCCTATGCCCTCTATCCTGATCAAACCACATTATTCACATTGGCAAATTTGTTTCGTAACAAATGCTATCGTCAGTTAAGCAAGAGAAAGACGACCAGACCAATTTTGCAATAAATGCATTCAGATCTGAACTTACCTGAAAGAGGGAATCGTCCTAGAAAGAACACCACGCAAATTTTGTTACGCACATCTTTTTTTTTTTCTTCTGTGTATTCTTTCGTGCTGTGTTTATTGGCAAAGTTAACAACAACAAAAAAAAAAGGATGCCATAGACCCCACAAGTAACGAGCGCATCAATTTTTTTTTTTTTTTTTGCCGAACCCCGTCCCCAGTATACCCCCAAACTTTGCAGCAGTCAGTTTGAAAAATGTCACCCCAGATGCCCCTAACCCTCCCACCTGGGTGATTACGCAAAAACACAGAGCTAATAACACGTCTTGCCAGCAACATGTGTTGACAAGGTGAACGTTCATTTTATTCTCCCATTCAAACTTTTTTTTTTAGCTTTTAACTTGCCTTAGTGTCAACACTAACTGCTCAAAACATTTCCAAGTCCCCCCAAGAAACCTTCCAGAGGAACCAATAGTAATAACTACAAAAAAAAAAAAAAGAAAAGCTCGCTCAGTCCAACAATGAATCCTGTTTTAACAGACGAAGGAAAAAATAATAATAAAATAAAACGGAATAATCCAGTCCAGAGAAATAGGTAATTCCACATTGTCCCCTAAACCCGACCACCTTCTTGCGGCGGTCGGGCAACAAGCACAGTGTTCTTTCCGAGTCCGCACACAACCGACCGAAAGCGCGCACACAACATGTACATTTACGAAGACAACCGCAGCCATGTCGTTTGCTTCCTGGGGCGGCGTGTGCCTTTCGTCCGTCGTCGAGTCCAGCGTGTCCTTTTTTTGCCTTTTGTAACATATTTTTTTTAAGTCTCTTTGTATCGCTTGTTGCATTTTGTGTGTCTTGGTTTTTGCTCCCCCCCCCCCCCCTTATTTCAACCCTTAAACGAGTCCTAAAGAAGTCCCCCAATTCCAACCAGCAGTCTTTTAAAGTGTCGTAACACGAAGGAGGTGAGAAAAAGCCGTTTTTCTTTTTGCCGTCCAATGGTCAACCCGCGCCAGTTTTTTTTCTTCTAAACCGTTATCCGACCTGTCCGTTCCGTCGTCGTTTTTTTTATTCTTCTGCTAAACAACCGGCGGCTGGAAACGCTTAACCTAACCCCTCCCACCGAACACAACAGACGGAGAAAGCAAGAACGGTCGTCGAGGGAAAAGAAACTGCTTCATGGAAGAAAGCCAAGCCAAGCCAAGCACGACCCGAAAGCAACCCCTGCTGATCCTACCCAACCCACCTACAAGTCGCCTTAACCCCCCCCCCCCCCCCCCCCCCCCCCACACGATACCGGCGTAAAGAACCTAGCCTCCAGCGGCGGAAAAGAACCGTTAAGGTAGAGAGAAAGAGAGAGAGACAGTGACGGGAAAATACGGCAAGCGACACGGGCGAAAGTTCGCAGCGACGCGGAGAAGAAAAAGAGAAAGAAAGCAAGCCCGTCGGCTCAGGATGGCAATGCGTCGATCCCCGAATCCCTTTTCTCCTAACCCGTTGCTTCGACCCCCTCCTTTCGACGAACGGACCCGGCAGAATTGGGCAAGGGAGAAGGGAAGGCCCCTCGTGGGGAACACGAACGGAGGGGGCAGGCCCCGCGTCTCGACGGCGGGCAGGTGGGAGGGCACACCAAACACACGCGCACACGCACACACACGCACGGCAGAACCACACGGAGGCAGACGACTCGTGGCGAAGCGTCCCCCGCAGCGATGTCTGGGTGCCGCCGCGACGACGGGAGGGAGGTAGGGAGGGAGGCGGCACCGGGGGAAGGTTTCAAGGGATGCCGGGGCCTCGGGACTGCGAACCTGCCTTACCTGCAGGGAGGGTGCGCGGGGTTAGTTGTGGCGCCGGACACCCATTGGCGACAGTTTCTGGGGCACTGGTCCCACGTTAGAGCGGTATTCACACGAGAAAGATTTCTCTCCACAGTGCACATGACATGGCAAAAACATAGTGCTTCCAGTTGCAACGCTGCACCGTACGGTAGCCTGCCGTCACGTTATCTTAAAACTTCCCATCAATAACCATAGCACAGTTTGACCACATGTTGCAATACGCTAAAATTGTGACAGAGAGCAGCAAGTTGTGAGCCTATGGCACGAAAACATCAATACTGTGAACGCTACTCTTCCGGAGTTTGAGTTATCGTGCGCAGCTTACTTTATAAAGCACTAATATCGCAATATAATAACAATACAATATCTTCATCACCCTCAAAAATATTTTGCCACAAACAGCGACATGGATGGTGCCCAAAGCGCACTTGCCCTCTACAAAGCTTTGCAAGGTGAGGTTTCAGCAACTTTCAAATAACATGCTCGTTCTTCTAACGCACATCAACATCTCCGTCACCTGTACTATGCTCCGGCCCAGACTGCTTCGCATTTGTAGACAAATTATTTTTTAGCGCACGGGAAATCCTGGAAAATCCATCCCCGTTTGCGGAGGCAGCTGCTCAGAGATGGCAGCATGTGTTTTTTTATTGCACACCTTTTTAAGGATGGCAACCAATTGTGGAGACACAAGAAACCCAAACCACATGTAAAAAAAAAAGAAAGAAAGAAAAAAGAAGGTAAAGTGCATTATTAAAGGAGGGCGGAGATCTGCAGAAATAGCTAATCTTCTTAACAAAAAAATAATAAAGGAGTGGAACACTCATGCCAAAGACCAGAATCCAAATATCTGGATTTGAATGAATTACGTCTTAGCTTAGGGTTTTAGGTTTTGGTGAAATGAAACAACTCCGACCCAGGTGTGCACTCACCATGCCTGCTGGTGGTGGTACCTCGACTGCATGTGATGGTTACTGCTTGGCATCTGCATCTGCTGAACCAGACAGATACACCCACATTACAAAAACTCTTAAACCCGTCTATAAATATAAAAATTGAATAAAAAGAGTGCTGCCTTTCGGGTTATGCATTACCTTGTTTTCTTTCATGGGTTCCGGCACTTTTAAATGGTCCAAGTTCGACAAAAGCCCCGGCTCTGCCGTGGAAAGAAGCAAGGTCGGGAGTGAAAGGTTAGTTTCCTTCAAAACTCTGCAAACCTCTTACAATCTCCTTGCATCAGTGGTAAGAAAAAGACGGTTATCATTTACTCCAGATGTAATGGTTTTTCTACACGTCTGGTACGTCATGTCACTAGCGGGCCATACTGTGGCGCATTATTCGAAGTGTACGGGCACTTAACAATTAAACTAGACACAGGGAAAGTCGGCTCTTGATAGGCGATTCGTGCATCTTGTATCATATAAAAGACGCAACACTTGGGACATAAAACAAGAACTCAATCAGTGTCTCAGACTGCCACTGCGCTTGCATAGTAGACTGTGCAGTTCCATTCCCATTTGCACATGCTGCCGCTTGAAAAGCCACTGTGGGAACGACACTTTCCTGGCAGCCCCTTGTGTCAGCTCGTATTCCAATGTTATTTCGGGATTCTTGTTCCGAGGACTCGTCAGAAAAGCACAGGAGACGAAAACATCTGGTGGAAATCTAATGTTGCAAGGCATCGAAATCATGTACTGCGACCACATATCTGATGTGCAACAGATTGGTGGCACTCTGCCGCACTCTTTTGTTGGTCTATGGCACTTAATTTCATTAAATGCTGCTGCCAATCAGTCATTCTTTTTCCGTGATCCATAATGACTAGGATTTTTGTTGTGCATGTGACCCACGCTTTTCAAGGTCAAATCAAGATCAAGACACAAAAGGGTGCAGATGGTTTGTATGCAAGGGAACCTGCTTAGACATTGAGGCGGTTATACGATTAAACGAAGCTACAGTCCCCTTTTATTTCCAATCCTCGGAGAACTGAATTGCATCTGAACTGAATGGCTTTCACCAAGGCTGAATGATGGTACTAAGGCCCGCTTCAGACGGAGCAACTTTCTCAGCAATTTTGGTGTTACTGGCGGGTTGTTCCCTAGCTTTCCCTACATCAAGACGAATTGCTGAGATCGGGTCCGGCTCGAAACAAGCGAGCAACTCTGAGCAATTCGAAGACGTTTGAAGCGGCTGCAGCCAATCAGGGACGCAATACTTTCACGCGACACCCCCGTGGTGGTGATGATGACAGCTAAAGACTTGGTTCTGGTTTGAAATTGATCGTTTTTGAAAACAAACCGTTTCAGAAAGATTCATTAGCATTCTCAACGAGACTTAAATGCATACAAACATGTTTATAGCACGTAATTGTGTGTCTAAATAGTGCCAGAAAAATAAAATTTCATGATGATGATGGCGAATTGCAGCAATTGGTTGCTGCGTGTGAACGCGGGCGGCCCGTGTTGCTGGTGTTGCAACGTCAAGTTGCTGGGTGAAATTGCCCCGTCTGAAGCGGGCTTAACTGTATGGCTTGCCAGGTTGGTCACATAATTACACAAGACAGTCTAGGTAGGGAATAAGATTGCCCATACAAGCAAGTCACCACCAACTGAAACTGCATAAACTGGAATTCCAAGATAAGCTAGAGCTTTAGAGCTGTCTTGTGTTCACACAATACCTCAACTGCTAACAGTCATTTAACTAGCTCAGGTCTCCTCATTGTGAACCAACTTCCTGTGAACCTATGACCAATGTCACATACTCATTATACATACACATGTACATGTTACCTGGTAATAAAAGATAAACCAGAATGCTCTTCAACAAGACCTGTACCAGAAACTGTGTTTTGTACCATCAATGTACTTTAAAACTACTAGGTCCTTGTTACAGTAAAATGCTTGAATTCCCAAATACTCAAACAATACAACTGCAGCCAGTATCAAGATGAACAGATAATCCTGTTTCGTGCCATAAAGTAGTCCCTTGGAAAAACGGCAGATTATGATGTGTTCCGAACAGATAGGCCCATCTCTTTCTTCGACGAAAAATGATTTGCTTGAGAACTGCTATGGGGTATTAATGGTATGGTGTGGAAGCCCTAGTCACGTTCAACCTACGTATCACTTTTGTACGGTGAGTGGCGCAGCATGCTCGAACATGCAATGGCTGGTCTGGAAGTCGGGCACATCACGAACTTGGGTGGTGATGTGTGGTGTCTGAAGCTACATCCTACAAGTAAACTGCGACAAAGAGCCAATGTTGCATTAAGGCCAACCATGTCGTGTAGTCACCCCATTCAAACACAGCCACATAATGGGCATTCTTAAACCTTGCGACAAAAGAGACTAACTCTGCAAGTGACACTGGCAATTTCTCTCTGCAAGCACACACCTATCACTAAAAGAAAGAAAAAACAAGTGTAAAACAAAAGTGAAAAGAAAATGCCCTAGAAAACAAGAACACAGGCATTCTCAAATTGATGGTGTAGAAACAAAGAAAAAGAGGAGAATAAAAACAATTGCATGCTGCAAACAAAAATAAATAGAATGTAAAGAGAAGGGGGAATACAAGGGAGCAAAACAGGAGACACTGCACAAGTAAATAAAAGCATAAGTGAAACAAGGCTATTTTGGAGGGAGAAACAGTATTTGTAAATAAATAAGCAGACAGAAAAAGGGGATAAAGAGAAATCCCTAATTTGATAAAGCGGAAGAAAAACAAAACACATGGTAAATGGGGAAGGGTAATAAAAGAGCAAAAAGGGAGGGAGAGTCATCACAAGGACTCATAAGCAGACTTATCACAAGCACTTGAAAGTTAAAAGAGTGACAAATCACAAGGACTCAAAAGGGAACAGAAAGCAAGAAGGGGGGGGGGGGGGGGGGGGGGGGGAGAGAATGGGACTCAAAAGGGAGTAGAAAGCAAAAGGGGAGTATCATGAGGACTCAAAAAAAGAGTGAAAAGCAGGGAGGAGGCGGGGAGGGAGTCGTCACACAGGGTGTGATATGCGCACCCTGCTGCTGGGGCGGGGGCGGGGCCAGGGGCACGGTGGGAAAGTCCCTCTGCTCGTCCTCCTCCTGGCGCTTCTCGTAGTGCAGGAAGTCGTCGAAGATGGACGTGGTGTGTCGGAAGCCGTGCAGGATCTTGAGCACCTGGCGGCCCTTCTCCGGGGGCACCTCCTGCGTGTCTCTTGAGTTGGTCACGGGCTTGTTCTCGTTGTTCTCCAGCCGGATGTGCCGCAGCTGAGAGTTCGGCACGTCCTTCACGTACACCCAGCGCACCCGGAACTGGCCCTTCCACTTGTCCTGTGCCCAGACCGAGGAGGAGGCCGAGTAGTCCACGGGCGACACCATCTCCGCCATGCCACAGAAGTGGCCCGACCCGTTCACGCTGAAAAACAGCAGCACGGGCCCCTGGACGTCCCGGTAGGCCGCGTCCAGGCGCTTGTTGCCGTGCTCCGTCGAGCACCAGATGGAGTACTTGATGGACCGGTGGATGTCGTCCTCCGAGTAGCTCTTGATGATGAAGTAGCGCGCCCCCTTGGGCTCCAGGTCAAACTCCTTGGGGTTGTAGTTGTTCTCCAGGCGCAGCTTCTCCAGCACCGGGTGCGTCGGTGCGTAGCTCCCGTCGCAGGGCGCCGACGCCGGGGCCACCCCGGTCCACGGTGCACCGCCACCCCTCGGCTTAGCGCCGTTCTTGCCCTCCCAGGTGCCGATGTCCATCGGGTGCTTGCCGCCGCCGCCACCGGGGGCCGGTGGCAGCAGCGGGGACTTGCTCTTCAGCACCTTTGGCTTGGCCGGCTGACTGGCCACTGAGGCCCACGACATCTTCTTGTCCCCCTGAAACTTCTTGGCCCCCATGCCGTCGAGGCCCTTGGCGTACGCCTCCTTGGGAGGAAAGTCTTTGTCGCCAAGGGCCAACGACCGTATGCCCTGCTCCAGATGCTTGAGGCCGCGGTCCACCGTCTCCTCGTAGCCGCGGTAGTACTCGTCGGGATACGCCTTGCTCGCCGCTTGCTGCTGCTGCTGACCAGAGCTCGGTGCCGTGCCCCATGTCGAGTAGTCGCTGCCGGGGAAGAAGCCGAAGCCCTGCCCGTAGCCGGCGAAGCTGTTCTGGCTGAACATGCCGGCGCCGCCATCCACGTAATGCGGTGGCTGCTCTCCGCCGGCACCCATCTGGCTGCTGTACGAGCCGAAGAAGTTGATCGGGTCGCCCCCATTGCTCCACGCTCCGTCACCCAGCCCCTGGTTCAGGTAGGGGAAGGACATGGAGGCATAGTAGCTCGGGATGTAGGGCTCTCCGAGGTTGGAGGTTGACAGGTGCGGGTTGTATGTCTGCTGCTGTTGCTGGGCTTGCTGCTGAGCCTGCTGCTGCGCCTGCTGTTGCTGCTGCTGCTGCTGAGCCGAGTGGGCCTGGTTCTGGTTGCGCCACGAGTCAAACTCTTCATCCTTCACCATTTCCTTGGGGCCGTTCGTCACTGTCGGAGGGGGCGGGGCGTGCAGAGCAAGTGTTAAATCGACGCAGGGGAGCGGGGAACCAGCCGTCACCGCGATTATAATTCCCTCGCTTTGCACAGACTGTACTCTGTTTCACCTTACGATGGACTGCAGTGGATTCTACGAGCCATCCCGTCCAATCCGGCGCTGTGAATGTATAATGCGGGTACGTGCCCCATGCATCACTCACCCCTTTTGAAGCACACACGACACTTGCAAGGCATTGGACTGGTTCTGATGACTCGTAGAATCTGCCGCGGTCCATTTTAAAATTAAACAAAGTAGTCAGCAAGTCCCCAATTAGGCTACCTTAATGCGCACCCATCTGTCACATTATGTGCCTTTCTTTCCTGCTCTGGACCACGTGCAGGAGCTCTCTCGGCTCTTTGACCAGCGTGACGGCATTATATTGGTTCAGCCTATTCCCCCACGTTTCCTGCTACAGCATGCGGTCGTCACTGGTGCTACAAAAAGTGGAATCATCCCAAAGAATAATGTAGAGGCACCCAAATAAAATGCCCAAAAGAATTCAAGAGAAAAAGAAAATGCATTTGGTTTTACATGTGGGTGTCTATAGGTACCCGTGAGATTTCTGACAGATGGCTCACATGTAGAGCTAGCTAGTCCTGCACCCTATACCGCAAAACTTCAGGCTCAAGCTAACTGGCTAAGGCTCAGCAAGGGGGAGGGAGGAAAAAAACAAACAAAAGAAAGCACCACGGACTAGAATCAATTTGCGTCGCTCGTCTGAAAGACTCGTTTCCAAAAACGGCGCAATTTGAAAGGTCAGTTACATAACCGGTCTTCGCTCTCGGCTTTGCCGCCACAGCTCTTTCATAATACTCCCATCTACGGGGGAGGGTCTCTACTGTCGTGAGGCGTGGAAATTCACTGGCACTATCTGCTGCCTCGCCTGTTATCATGCTTGAACGCGCGACTCGGCAAACAACCGAGGTCCTTAAAGCCGCTACCGTACCAACCTGTAGACCTTCCTTCGTTGAACAACCTTTTTACGAACATCCTCCTGCAACCGTACACGGTCTTACAGAGCGGACCCAAACCTACAGTCAGTGGCTAACAGATGCGCCCACTATGAACCGTGTCAAGATAACAGCAGGTGGAAGGCGGGGTAGTCTCGAGTGATACAAGAAGACAAAATTTTCCACGGACATACACATTATGTTTCTTATTTACTCTGATTTAAGCAAGACAAATAGTGGCTGAGAGTTCCGTTTGCCCGTGTTTGAGCTAATTTTTTGCTGCCTGCTCTTCTGTCCCAGCGACCGACACTAGATCCATTCCAGGACTCATTTTAAAATCGAATAAAACCTAGTGCTCAAGAAAAGTAAATTTGTTTAAAAATGCTGTTTACAAGCGTTAAGTCAATGTATCTTCCATGTTTGGGTGCACTTTTATACAATGCTGCATACCCTTATGTTAATTTGTGAAAAATGCAATAAAAAAAGATGAGGGATTGTGATGATTAAGAGTGCTATTATGGTGAACCTACCTACGCTACGACCATACCAGTAATACGCGCGAGATTTTGTGTGATCCAGTCAAGTTAGCAGCGCGTTTGTGTAATCAGGCTTGCCTGCACGCTGTTGGTAACTTTCCCGAACAAGTTCTAAACTACGAAGGTCAGATTCGTGAACTCCAGGAGGTTATAAATAACGTGGAAACGTATCAATAACGCCACCCATTGAAACTCAATTCTGAACGCAGTTTTTCACCATCCTCGAAACGCGAATGCGTTTTATCTTCTGCCCAGCAAACCCCAACGCCGCGAGTTCACGTAAACCGTGCGTCGTGGGTTCGAGATACGTGGGCGACCTACCGATGTAGGCTCCTCTAGGGTCCCACCCACGCCGCTGCCGTTGCGTCGAATCCAGTCTCCGCGTACACGATAAAGAAAAGGCTTCGCGAAAAAAGGAACGGAAAGAGAGCGTTTCCGCACGATGACAACGCGGTGAGTGCGCCCCCAACAACCGCGGCTATTTACAACAGCTGCTAGCTTGAAGATGATGCGCAGTAACAGGCCCTCCTCATTTTTCTTTCTTTCTATTATTGCCGATCAGTATTGTCGCGAACGCAAGCTTGGAGGAGGGCAAACTCTGCTTCGCCATTTAAAGCTACACCGGGATTTCGGGGGCATCGCTCTACCGCTTCCCCTTTAAAGTTTTTGTCCGAGATGAGTGTTGAAATCACGCTGGCAAAGCGAAACCGATAACAAAAAGTAAAGTTTACTCGCAAAAGGTCGCTGGGGTACAAAATAAGCAAGCAAAAAAAAACCAAAAACACATCGCAGCCTTTTAGGCTTAGATAAACAACACGGGACGGCTCGCCTAGCTCCGGTGCGCGCACGTGAAATGGAAAGGGAGTAAATCTACGCTAGTCTTATTTTAAACGTCCGCAGAATCTTGTCGCTCGAAAAGAATCGCGTTTCATTGAGCACCGCCGTATGTTCTAGCTTCAGCCCCGCTTCCACGGATAAAAAAAAAAATAAAACAAACACCACCAGCGTTACATTCGCCTTGGCAACGGGTCGGCAACAGGCAGAGCGCTCACCTGAATTTCCTTGGCTTTTCATACGTTGCATCTCCAGAAACTCGCTATCAACGTGAACGCGAAACCGAGATCTAAAAAGCACCCAATTGTTCTAGAGGAGTCCGCCCGATAAAGGACTGCTGTCCACGAAGGCAGAGTATCCCACCGCGGTGCCCACACCACCTCACACACAGCACGACTGTAGGGAGGCCATCTTGGAAGAAATGTGAACACTGCGGGGCATCACACAAAACGGTCTCGGTGACGCGGAGAACGGTCGGACGTGCTACGATGCGCGGTTTGTGCTGGCGTCCGGCGTGACACGACTTTCGGCGTCCTTTTGCACGCGCCTAGGGCACGGTACGGTCCGAAAAAGTGTGGCGATTGTCTTGAATTCAGCACGCATCAAGTAGGGGGACAATGGCGGCGTCTCATGTGCCCGACTCCCGCCTGAGGAAGTCACGTGGGAGAAGTGACGTCATGCTTCGATGGCGGCTGCGATGGACTTTTCCAACGGTTTCGAACGTCTACGCCAGTTACGTGGTCAAGGCACGAATAACTTTTGGTTTGTAGGCAAGTCTTGAATTACACTAATACATCTGCACCTTAAGCATCACGAGCTCTAAGCGAACTATGACTACAGCAAAATTATACAACACAACAAAGTTCAGTTTCGGTTTCGCTATCGTTGATGGGCAACAGCATTCTCAGGTCACTTGATACAGACATTACCAGCGTTTATCAGCCTGGCGAAAAATGCCGAGTCACTGATGTTCCGCCGAAAAGATACTGAAAACTACTGCACATGCTCAGAGCGTATTTCACAGCCCAGTACACAAGCATGGGAGTGCGTAGGAGGGGGTCAAGCTGATGTCTGAAGTACTAATAGGCCAAGCAGCCCACAATGCCTCGACATACAATGACATACAACGTTTATTAGTTTATTAGCGTGGATGGTCAGAATTTGCTGAGGTTCTGGAGCAGCAGGTCCCTTAGTTGCGTGCGCACGGCATAGTCTCCTTCGCAAAACACATGTGTGGAATGTTCGTCGACTTGGATAATGGTGTCTTCGTTGGGCTGCCAAAAAAAAAAAAAAAAAAGTGCATGAGCGATTGTGACATTAGGCACATTTATGTACAAATTCACGGAAGGGTGCGAGAATTCTGACATTACCAGATGCACAATCACTCCGGAACTTGTGTTTTCCACCTTGACGTCGGTGAACCCGGCCTGCAGGTTCACAGAGAATACATTGAAGAGAATAACTTCAAAGAAAAAACAGCATGAAGTCTCGCAGCACAAGGTTTTTTATAAACATGAATATTTGAAGACGGCTTTCAGAAATGACACCTTTGAGGCAATGGAATCAATCTGTACTCTTCCTTTTGACATGTTTTCTGTATTATGCACAACTGTCAACTTTCATCATGAAACGTTCCTTGGCTTGGTGTTCGGCATTTCGTGAAAACCGCGAGGCACGACACCGATTGGCTGACGGGTGGGAGAGGAGGAGTGAAGTGCTCGACGCCGATTGGTTAACGGGGAGGCGAGGAGTAGTGAGGTAGGAGAGGAGGAGCTCGATCACGTGTGCTCACTGAGGGAGAGGAGCTCGTGAGTATGGAAGGCTCTGGAAGATTGCCAGGTTTATCCGCCCGATTAGCGGTAGCATCGCTTCATTTTAGGAGCAACAATCATGTGTACAGACGGTATGCGTTAAACTATCTGATGAAGTGCACTAAAACATTTCACATATGCAACACAACTGCCTAGCCATTTGCCATAAAGTTTTCTTATTGTTCATTACGTTGTGCACTTGTCATTGAAAGTACCCATTCCTTGTGCGACACCTTACGGACACAGCTCACTCTGGCAAGCAGGATATCGGGGCAACAAATAAACGCGGGTGCACTTTGTGTCAAGTGTCGCCAACATGTATGCAGTTCTCCGACGTGGGTGTATACAAACCGTTCTGAGATTTAAAGGCAGGTCCACGTTTTCACTCGAGTGACACCGAATGCATTCCGACTGCTTGTGACATCTTACGATGAGAGAAGACGCTGGCGCCATCTCTCGGCCACCCCTGGAATGCTTCTGATCGGAATGAAGCTCTCAATTTTATTTATGTGTCATTTTCACCACGGGCTCGGAATAATTCTCACGACGTTATGAGAGACTATTTCTTATAGCTAGCGTGTAGGTTAGGTCTCTCAAATACTATTGCAAAGCCACCACTCTGGCTATCGAGCACGTCGGGTTTTTTTCCAGGGCTGCCCAACAATTGGCGCCAGCGTGTTGAAAGCGGTTGCGAGTGCTCATGACATGCTCGGTCATGTTAAGACGTAAATCTGCGAACCAGCCTCAAGGCCCATTCACACGGGCGCGCTTGCTCATGTTTCCTTACGTCACGTTACGAATCGCTGAGACATCCGTGCTTCGTACGACGCATGGATGTCTCGTTGACTCTCGACGTTTAGCGGACGCAAGCTCTTGCGAGATGATGCGACGTAAGCAGACGGGGCTGCGCGAATGGGCCTTCGTCGTTTACAAACGAGTCTGCTTTCGCCAATACTGGGTGCGGGCACTACGCTTCCGCACAAACCAGATTCGCGCGAAGTGAGGCGTCTGTGCACGTTCCGTGCCAACGGCGGCGCCACCGCAATGGCGCGACGTCGTGGCCACACGTTGGTGTACACGTACGTACAGTTCTCTGACGTGCGCTTACATACCTTTTCGAGATTTCGCGCAAACTCCGTGACATCCAGACTCCCAAAGGTGTACGTCTTGGGGGCAGCCTGGCTGTTCCACTGCTTGCTACCAGCCGGTTCTTTCTGGAGTGGCTGCGTGATCGTCACAAACACATACTTCAGGGTTATGTAGCAACTGATACAATTAACTTGGGGACGAAAACGTCCCTTGGCAACAGTGGCACAACCAGGATCTTTTTTTTTTTTTTTTTTGAGGGGGATGGTTGGGATTTTTATGACGGGGTGGGGGGTTAATTACGGCTACACCACGATTCTCCAGGAAAATTGGCGGACGTTCTTCGGTCTTAATTCACTTATCTAATATTGTTGTGGATGAAAAAGAATGGACAAACATAGAACTAAACATAAAAGTTTTATCGGCTAACTTGTGCCAGAAACAAGAAAAAGAATGAGTGTCGAGGTGTCGGCGTGACAGCTGGCTAGCGCGAGTGACTCGGCAAGGCCAGGTTGTGCTCCTTAGCTACTGTACTCGGTATCTCAAACATACGGCCTAGAATGTTTGAGCGTCGAACATTTGGTGTAACTTCTAGAGTATGAAGTGGCATTCTTTCTCGGCCATTCACACGCCAATATTAGTGTTTTTCGGTGATCTGTTTTGGACAAACGCTAAATACGATGGTTATAAGTGAAACAATTTTCTAAAAGTTTAAGAGTATAAATTAGGGGTGTGCGAATATTAATATTTTCTAATACAAATCAAATACGAATAGTTAGCTTCGAATATCGAATCGAATATCGAATGGTCGAGGGCAGGTGCATTTATTCACAGCATTTTTATTTTCACATGTTGGAACTGCAGTTTATTTTTATTTTTTTTTCTGAACTGCAGTTGATTTTTCTGCATGACAACTTGTAAACTTAACGAAAATGAAAACACAAAAACGAAAACTCTAGTTGTAGGGAAGATTACAAGTTGTCATGCAGAAAAATTAGCTGCTGCACATGGTCAGGTAGGAGGCGCTCCCTTCGAGCGGAAACTACACCTCCGGCCGCAGGAAAAACTCTCTCACTTGGCACTGAAGTGGCAGGTATTGCCAGGTATTTGATGCAAAGCTTCACCAGACTCGGATATCTTAAGCACTTGATAGTTCGCCACCACTCACACAGATCACTCTCTCACTTTAGCAGTGCATGCTCCGCATGCGCTACAACTTCCCATTCGGAAGCTGAAACCACTTTGCTTTCCATTTCACTTTTGGCTAAGTGGTCAAATACTTGCCAAACATCTGCTGACAGCGTTGAGCCATGCTCTTCTGACTGTGTTGCAGCTTCCGGCTGGGTTTCTTCAGTAGCATCACATGAGGCTAGCTCTTGCAGCACCAGAGCTTTTAGCCACAATAATTTTTCTTTTTCGGCTTTAAAAATAGTGGACTTGAAGCGTGGGTCCAAAAACATAGCAAGGCATGCTTCCTTGTCCTCCTCATACAGAGTGAACCTTGCCTCGATGGATCTTCTCAGTTCTACAGGAAATTCCGATGCGTCAGCACTGTTACCTAGACAGTGGAGCGTACCGAAAATCCTAGGAAGTTAAGAAGACAAAGAGGGATACTTCTCAGCACTGGCAATAACAGTGGCATCAAACAATGGCTTCAATGCTTGTACACATTCAGAAGCGTCTTTCCACTCTGATGAACCAAGTCCATCGATGTCACTGTCCGAGGTAGCAAGCTCCACAGTGACTGCTTCTTTGAGTTCCAGAAGGCGAGACAGAATTAGACACTGGCTATTGCATCTCGTCTCCACGTCTTGCACCAGACGCAGTGTGTCCTTTCCCATCTTCTTTTGGCACTCCTCAAGCCTTTTCTGAGCTGATGAACTGCGCTTGTAATGTCCCACAATATGCCTCACTTTCTTGCACAGGCGATCAATGGCCGGCGAACGGGATCTCGCGTCATTAATCGCCAGTTAAAGAGTATGCGCAAAGCACAATCGTTCAGTCCACGGAAGCCTCCTTACCGCAGCACGGATATTGTACCTGTTATCCTTTACGATGAACTTGGCAGGGTCATTGGGTATCTCCCAGCCACAGTACATTTCGTCCAGAATAGTTGCGATGTTCACAGCACTGTGACTGGCAGCCATGTGTCGAGTGTTCAATGTGAACCGCTTCATCGTGAATTTCGGAGTGAGAAGATGGCAGGTGAAGCTCACATACTTTTCGTTAGCGCGCGATGTCCACATGTCGCTTGTGAAGGCAACAGCGGTAGTGCCGCCTTCAAAGGCCCTCTTGAGCTCTGCTTTCAGCTTCTTTCGGGTGTCGTCATACATCCGCGCGAGTGTGCAGAGCGGGATGGTAGGCGATAGTTGGGAACGGCTTCTGTCAGAAGTTCTTTGAAGCCGCGGTCTTCCACAATGCTGTAAGGCCGTAAATCAAGCGCCACCATGGCGGCCACCTTGCTATTTAGCGCTCGCACCCTCTTTTCAGGCAGGGGCTCCGTGCGGTGCACAAAGTCCGTCAGCGTCGGTTGATCTTCTCCTGGCGTACCAGCGGTAATCCCACGATACTCTTTCAACAATGAAGGATGTACTTTGAGATGGTTGACAAGGGGCGTTGTCGTACCTGTGGGCGTTTTAAGCGTTTGACTCACATGCCGTACATTGCGCCATCGATGCCGTCACCCTCGCAAAATATTTCCATATAGCACTCCTCCCTCTTCGTTTTGGTGCCGTTTCCTGTTCGTTCCTCCGCTTTGCAGACGGTTCCTCGCAATCACCTCCATCCGCCATAACACGGGTGGGCGAACGCGAAAGTGAAGACAGTTTAAAAAGTCAGGAGTCAAAAGGGAACAGAAACTTGCAGATTACCGACACCGACGCCACCAGTTTAGGTTGAAGCCGCCGTGGAGCAATGTCGCTGTCAATGGGCCTTGCTTACCGAAACCGAAAGCAAAACTTACTTTTGCAAATACGTTCTGAAATGTTCGATTAATTTCGAATATCCGTGTTACGACGAATATTCAAAAAATACCAAAAAGACTTAGTTTACGAATCGAATACGAATATTAAATGTATAATATTCGATTCATATACGAATATTCGCCCACTCCTAGTATAAAATTAAAAGGAGAGGGTTTAGACACAAACAGTCATAGCCAAAGCACATAATTACAGAAGTAGGTGTTTCATTTTCTAACCAATTTCGTATTTTTGACACTGATAATTGCTAATTGGTGCTTATCGATTAAAACTTATTTTGTATTTTTGACGCAGACGGATGTTTATCGCCGTTTTTCAGTTACAACCGGAAAGTGTACGGCCTAGTTATGGCATTAGGTTATGGAGCTGGGTGTGAAAAGCGAGGGGGGGGGGGGGGGTGACCTTGAACCCCCTTCCCTTCCTCAACCGAGAAAAACGATTCAAAGAACCAAGTGCAAAAGTGCTCGGTAAACACCGAGCTCTGTGGAAAACAAGCTAGACAAAGCGCCCCTCGTAGTTAGATCTCCTCGTCAATAGAAGCTCACCTTGAGTACGCAGCGATTGTTGTTGATGTAGAGGGAGCCGGTCAGTGTTGCCACCCCCTGTCCCCGCTTCACCTCGACGGGCACCAGCGAAGACGCCAGCTGCAATATCATAGTTGAGCGGTCAGACGGCACGCCATTTACAACAACGTTCGTAGGTCTATCCGACTACAAGCTCCACAGAAGAACGTCGTTCGAAGACTGTCCTTTCCGGTACGTGCGGATAGCGATCCCAGCGTTGCCTGCAGCATCGCTCCCACGAGCAACAAAGAAGGACTGCTCTTTCAGCGCAAACTTTACGCTCATTGCAGAAACCTCAATAGAACCACTTTCCACCGCAGGCAATGCGAATCCAATGTTCCACCGGTTTGGTCGCCTTTGTCCTATGTCGGCTGGGCCGATAACGCAGCAAGCGCCACCGAGAGGATGCGCCAGGAAAAGGTGCCAGGCGCTCTAGGAAACTTGTCAACTGACTTTGATCCAGTAGCCTCAATTTTCAATGGCAACTATATATAAAAAAAAGGGTTGGTACTCTCTTTTCCACTTAGACGTCTCTTCGAGGATTCTGCCTTGCTCGAGATCAAGGTTGGATGCTGGCCTTGAAAAGGGCACTAATTCCCAACAAAACATTTGTTATTTTTAAGTGACTGAATAGGACACATACGTCACAACACAATCTTCCCTCCCTCCCTCCCTCCCTCCCTCCTTCTTGTCTGCAAACCCCAGCGCTCTGGCCAAATTCTTCCCTCCCTCCCTCCCTCCCTCCCCTTTTGAAGGCCGGCGTCCAACCTTGGTCTTCGGCAACAGTCAAGTGCCGGGGCAGAGCAGACTACCTTTGTGAAAAAGGAAGTAAAAGAAGCCGAGAGACAAATGTGGGAGGAAAGAATGCAGAGAAAATCAGCTTTAAGTATGTATAGGGGACGAAAACAGGAAAAAAGGAAGGAACACATTTATGATAATTCATGGGGGAGCTTGTTGTTATTTGAGGCTAGAACAGGGATACTGAGGACTAGGACGAACGAGGTACGAGGAAATGGATACGCGGTTGGCCGTATGCCGAAGAGAAGACGAGGCAACACAACACGTAGAGCAGAGGCGCACAGGGCTTGCTCCTGTCCTCCCGGAAGGGGGCGAAGAATTTGGCCAGAGCGCTGGGGTTTGCAGACAAGAACGGAAAAATAGATGATAAGTGCACTTTAATAGAAGACTCGTGGGGGTTATCTAGTGAGAATTGAGTGACGTACAGCTAACTAGCACAACTGGGGACAGGCAGGACAGAGAGAAATTGGGACTCCCTCCCGCGTGGCTCCGGCCCAAAGTCTTAACCCTGTCTCCCTGTGGGCCCGGTAGGGGGTAACGCCGACTATGTTTGACCAGAAGAAAATTGGCGACTCCCTCGCCGGCAGAAAGAAGCGGAGGGCGATGTTTTTAGATCTTTAGCCCGATCCCCTGAGGTCATCCTCGTGATACCCCACACCGCCTGGTGATAGTTACAAAATTGCAGAGGGGAAGCAAATTGGCCTAGAAGGGTGAGGGGAGAAATGATACTTTTGGATTTTTAGCAAGCTACCTCCCTTTATAAAGAATACAGCCGTTAGCATCCATGCATCTGGAACAACTCGTAGTTCCCTCACTCCCCAAAATGCGAGGGTAGCCAAGAAGGTAAAGGAAGATGCACTCTGGAGGAGAGACAAAGTGGGGAAGAAAACGCGAAAGTAGAAGGTGAGAGAGAATGAGGAGAGTGCAAGGCACACCTACATATTTGGCGTTTCGCATTTTCGGGGATTAATTTTTCTTCGAATTCTGGGGTGTTGCTTAGGGAGTCTATTTTTCTCCCACGGAATGTGGCGTTTCTCGGTGTCAGACAGAAAATCGGTGTTCGTTGGGACTTGCAACGGAGAAAATGGGACACGGCCGTGGAATGCCTTGACCTCCAGGGTACACGCTGGCTGTGCACACACTCGGAAAATGCCCCAATACCAATAACAAAAAAAAAAAAAAAAGTGTTTCCAGAAAAAAAATTTTAAATAAAAGCGGCCTTGCAGACAGTTTACTGTGAACGGTGTTTACGGTCAGCACGAAATAAAACCGTAGATAAATATTTCCTCCCATATAGCTTGGCCTTCTCTCGTTCACGGACACCTTCGATTCGGGGTTACAGTAGGCTCGCGATAATTCAAACTCGGATATTTTATATTTCTGGTCAGTTCAAACATAATTTCACAATTTGGCTTGTCCCGCTATGTTTTTAATGTATTCATAAGCCGTTTAATTCAAACGGCGTTTTCATGTAATTTATACTTTTTGTTCTCGCGGCCCCATTGAGTGCGCTTCTCACCGAACACCGGTGCACTGTGGAGAAGCAACACACGCGGAGCTTGCTTCCGCAGTTATTGCTTCTCCGCAGAGCACCGGTGCTCAATGAGAAGCGCACTCAACGGGGTTCAGGCAGGGCACACATGAGCTATGAAAATGACACCGCGCGAACATTTCCGTAGCAATAGGAAGTATTCACTGGCGGCCATAGCTGTGTGCAGGACTGCTGAGCGCGTGCTGATGTCGAGCTTCCGCAGTTCTTTTGGAACGTGCATTCCGCACCCTCAAGATTGCTGGTCTTAGCAGCCTATTAATGTGGGCTCGTTCAGAGCATGCGCTCTAGACATCACCCACAAATATGGCGCCCAGTGAATACTCCTTATTGCGTGGACGCTGTGACGAGGCAGCGTGGCATAGGTCAACGTCACAGCATCCGTGCAAGTTGCAATGAAAACTGCCACGCGGTGCCCGTTTTCACTGCTCATGCCTCCCCTGCTTAGTAATTCACATTAGACAACTTCTTGGCCCAATGAACAAACTTAATTTTGTTTTTCATTGTTCATGTGTCCCCTGCCCGATGTGCCCGACGAACAAACTTAATTTTGTTTTGAGTTGTCATGTGCTGTCTAGACAGTCCACAATAAACAACATTTTTGAACTTATGTCATACATTTCACAAACATTTCATGTGTGGCATACCTGCTTATGATCAGGAGGCCTATGCAGAGAAAATCATCAAATATCTGCTCCGTATGTGTACCCATTCATAAGGCAAATCATAATTTTATCATGCATCATATTTAGATGAATTTCTCACAATGCAAACATCCAATAACTCAAACATAATTCGTGGCTTCCTGGAGTTTGAATCAATGAGAATCTACTGTATTTTCATTTTCTCAGATTTTAATGAAGACCGGCCCGGGGGTTGCTTTTACGGCCTTAATGGTGTATACCGAAATCGCAGAATACTATTTAGAATGCACATTTGGGGAGCTGGGCAGGTGCTGGGGAGAGAGCCAACTTCCCAGAAACAAGCATCCACGGGACATCTATGGGGTGTCTTGAGAGTCCTACAAAGGACATCCTGTGACGATGTCCATGAAGGAGTTCATCAGAGTCCTCGAGGTGTTAGTGGATATGGCGTTCCGTTAACACTTCTGCAGGGTGCAGTTACAATTGAGACAGCAGTGCAGGTCAAGTTGGTCATCCTCGAAACGTGTCGATTTGTGCCACTGGCGAGAGAGGGAACGTGACCAGCGCGGTATGGCCATCAACGTGGACTAACTTTGTTGTGCATCACACAGTAGCATTTACAAAAATGCACGCCGGTACAACACTCGTTCGTAACCCAACTGGTTAGTAGTTGGAATTGAACTCACGACGCCAGAGTCCTCAGCGTGATCTTGTTTTCGAATTGTGGCACGTGAAGACAACCAGTCAATGAAGCAACTCACCTCCGCGTTCATCTCGATCCTCTGGTACCTCCGATGAACCGGGATGTGCACAATGCTGCCACGAGTGAAGGTCTGGACGTCGCAGTCCTGGCGGTAGAACACCAAGGGTGACAAGCTCTCAGACGAGCAATTGAAGGTTAGGCTCAACGTCACCAACGGTGCTCAAATTCGAAGAAAGTCTGGCACGCTGCGGCGGAGGAATGAGGACTAATTTCGACCACCTGGGGATCTTCTGACATGCAACCAAAATCTCCTACGCCGCAATAAGCCTCCGTCGGATTGCGGGTACCTCGACCGGGATTTGAACCTGCCACCTCGGTATCCGTATTCTGGCACTTTGCCTCCAAGCCACCGAGGCGGCGAAGCACGATAGACTATACAAAACAACCAGGTCTTTTTTCGCTCTTTCATCCTGCAAGCTGATATTTTAAAACAATGATTCCATTGATAGAAAGAACCCCCAAAACTTGGTCACTTATTTTTAAATTTTTTTGCGGCCAATAATTTGGTAGCTTGCCATCATCAGCCAAGAAAAGCAACTGAAAGAGAGAGTGATAGAGATGACGAAAAGACGAAGAAATTTGCCTGGGCTGATGGTCCTAGTAGGCTACTCTGTAATAAGCAACTGAAGATTCAAGGATACTCCCAGCCTGGTCTGACCCAACAGGGCCAAACTAAAGTCAACAGAAAATACCAAAAGCAGCCAACTCGGGGCAAACAAAAAAGCCGAGCCAAGGCCAGCCACACATACCGCCTCGATGACGAGGTCGCTGCGGTGCGGCTGCAGAAGGGGGGGCACCGTGTGCTGGCGCGGCAGCACGAGGTTGCTCGGCTTGAGGTCACGCACAAGCTTATTGGCTTGCACAAAGCTCAGGCTCGTGTCGATCGGGAAACAGAGGGCCTGCATTGTACATTCTCAGATAAACACCCCCACAAGAAACTTCTTTGTCGTGCAGCACAAACCACTGGCAGATCGCGGGAAGTGTTGCACTTGTATAAATAAATTTCGGGGTGATAAGCAGGTCGATGCTATTAGAGTAGAGCAGGGGTTTCCAAACTTTCTTAAAGGGGCCGTGCAACAATTTTTGAACTTCGGTCAAATAATCGTGGTATTTGTTTTTCCCGTCACGTCTGGAGTAAAGAACCGAAAAACAATTTTGCCTGTTTGCGTTAGTTCATTTTTTAAAAATATGGTCAAACAATCAAAGTTTTTGGGCATCTCCCAACCACTCTCAACTCTCACGGTCTTCCAAGTCACGTGCGCAGTGTTGAGAGCACTGGGGAAACAGAGTATCCGGTTGGGTTATCTTTCAGAGCCTCCAGCGTGCCCTGCCTCTGCTTGCGATTGTCGACACATATGGCGACCTTATAGGTTGACCTGAGCGATGTGGAGAGGGGGAGGAGGGGTTTGAGGGGGGGGGGGGGGGGGGGGGGAAAGTGCTTGCGTTGTTGTAAGGAAGTCAGACTTACGTAGTAGTGACGGGGTGGGAGAGGAATGGTTTTGTTCACCTCAAGAAGGTGGTGCCACTAAATCTTAACGTATAGTACAATCTTGTCGAAGATATGAGGCTTTTGACGCATTTACTCCCGTCGAAACGATGATATTCATGAAAGATAGCCATAGGTTGAGCACATGATGGCACATCTTGCCAACTTATTACAATGCGCTCAGGTTGGCGTCACACCATAGTTCCCATGGCCGCCACCCGCGGCTGCAAGTCACGAAATATTCCCGTTCTTTGCTTTACCATTTTGAACGGGATTGTGATGTTTGAAAAGAATAAGGTGGTTTCTCCATCCCTTGTTAAGATGAACATTGAAAAAATTAAAAACTGCAAACTATTTCGAAATTAAAAAACAGGATAACTGGGCGAGTTGGTATGGATTCATAATGAAACAGCGCAAAATTTTGCAAGGACAAAGAAAGGAACTGGACAGGACGAGCGCTGTTAGTCAGCGCTCGTCCTGTCCAGTTCCTTCCTTTGTCCTTGCAAAAATTCGCGCTGTTCCATTATGAAGTTAAAAATGTTGCACTGCCCTTTTAAAAGCAAAAAAAAACAAAACATTGAAAACAAATTTGAGGTTTTTAGATATACTGTATCACGTCAATATTGCACTTTGAAGTTCTGAGGTAAAAACGTCCTGAAAGCGGTTCGATAGAGCCATTGAACATTCTCAAAGTACTGCACTCCATAGCATCTGCTCGAACAGGGGATTTACCGAAGCCAATCGCTCTCCAAATGAATGATGCCGGTCCAAAGCCAAGAGAAAAAAACAGAAGGCAAAAAAAGTGTACCGCGTGCATGCATGGGAGTGGTGCACCACTGACCATGACTGGAGATAGACGAGATTATTTTTGCCGGGGCTTTTTATATCAAGTAGTCCGTAATCTACTTCGCTTAAAAAGGATGCTAGCCTGTTTTCCCAGCCGCATTTAAGCGGGCTCTGCCTAGTTTGCCCGCTTCGGCTTGTTATGACTGTGTTGGGCCGTCATTTCGTGGCCATCAATTTCAGCTCCCTGTCGCGCTTCTGAAACAATGCTTGCGGAATTTTGCACACTGGGGACACTCAGTGGCTGCAGGCCAGTTACGTAGCCAGGGGAGGGGCATATGGGGCTTCGGCCCCCCCACCCCACTAAAATCCAGCAAACCCTATAATAAACACATGCAGTTTTCGAACCCCCCCTTTTCCCCCCCCCCCCCCCCCCCACCCCAGCCCCCTCGCACCCCAAGTCATAGTCATTCCAGCCACTTTGCGCCCCCCCCCCTACACCGAAAAATATTGCCACCCATGCCACTGCTGCAGGCCTCAGCAAAGTTCCCAGAAATCTTGACCTTAAAAGGAATGCACCACTACTCGGATTTCCAGCGAGGTGGGCAAATAAGGGGTTGAGTCAAATGAGACGAACCCGGAAGACTGATATCTTAGTCACCAACCTTCATTGCCATCGGCTGAAACGGCGCGATGGCGTCCGCCAAGTTGAAGTCCGGCTCTGTGGGTGCGGGCAGCGGGCGAAAGGACGAGAAACGGGTGACACGTCACTCAAAGGTCAAGGACGAAAGCTGACCATGGTCGTTGACAGAATGAGACCGACAGGGAGGTCTTTCAGCCGTGCCGTTTCCGGCACAAGCTTCCCACTTTCGACAGACACTTCGACGTCTCGTTGGCTCCGAGCGTGCAGGAGCGACGGACGTGCGTCGAAAAGGGACAACCGCGTGTCAGAGGACAGGCATCCCGAAGACGCCCTGCCGTTCTCACTCTGTCGGCGACTGAGAAGAAAACCCGGCACCTGTGAAGATGACGACGTTGTTGGACGAGGGACCCCAGAGCTCCATGAAGTGGACGACGTCGCCAAAGCGCAGGGACGGATGGCCCGCAAACACGATGCAGGGCGTGTGGAAGTCGGCTGTAAACCCTTCCGCTGCAGAAATGAAAGTTTCGTTTTCGTTTCGTCGCCTAATCGTGTAAGCAATGCGACGAAGTCTTTAACTTGCTTGGCTTTAATTTTTTTTTTTTTAGGCGAGGAAATGTATGCGGAGCGCAAGTTCGTCTGCTTTTTGCGGGGGGTTGCGATGATGTCACAACGCCGAGCTCTTACTGGCCGACTGAAAAACAAATACTGGGTAGACCTCGAGGCATCTAGCAGCGAGGTCGACCCGCTATCCTTTCAATCAACGCCAATCAAAACTCGGCGTCGTTCTGACATCGCCGGAATCCCTATGTAAGAAGCGGATGACTTGCTCTCTGCATAGCAAATCTGATTCCTAATCGCACGAGATCTTGATGTATTGTTTCCACCTTGAGTTTAACGCGTGTAGGGCATAGAGTTTGTTGAATAGGTCCCTGCAGAACTTTTCGTTTTGGTTCGCTGAGATGACGGAATAAAATTTGTACCTGCTTGCTATAGACCGACACGCTGTTTACAAACAAGCCCGCGTTTGCCCACACCAGGTGTGCCACTGCGCGTGCGCAGACACCGAATTCGCGTGAATTGAAGCGTCTGCGCATGCGCAGTGCCTTCGAAAGCGCCACCGCAGCTGCGTGACGTCAGGGCCGCGTGTTGGTCTATAAAAATTCTCGATGATACTGCACGTTCCTTGTATCACTGACCCTGAGAGAGTTAATTAGACTTTGGAGTCAATGCTCTTTTGGAAGTGATTAATGCTCAGGCATATGTGAGGACGAATCCTTCGGCCTTTTTTATTTTTCGGAATCAGACAATAGTTTGGTGGACAGTCAGAGGAGTGATGAAAACAATGCGAAATCTGCAAGCATTACATAACTTCGGTGTCTGCACCTCAGTGGGACTTAAACCAGAAGTCCTAAGTTAGAGCAAGATACCACACCTGGAAGTTGAGGAAGTGTTTTTGTCTCATTTTACTGCAAATTGCCCGTTTAAAATAAAAGTTTGCTGTATCTTCCTCAAAAAAAAGAAAATGAGTAGGCAAGGGGTTAAGTCGACTATTAAAGATTTATTTGTCTTTATTTGACTTCCAGGATTACGAATACCAAAATTATATTTCGGATTGATGTGCCAAGTAACCACAACAGCTCTTTCAAAATAGCGCTGAAGCCCCTTCCCGTCGCGTTTGGTGAGAGGAGGGAATCGTGACGTGTTATATGGAGATCTCGACATTTCTGCGCCTACCGCAAGAATTGCCCGAGCAGTCAAAAGCTATGCACACGTTCCAGGCACGTAGCCAGGATTTTGTTTCGGGGGAGGCCCGCCCATGACAAAATGCTGCATGAGGGGGAGGGGGGAGAGGAGGTCCCAGCAAAATGGAAGATTTCGGGGGGGGGGCCCGGGCCCCATGGGCCTCCCGCCTGGATACGTGCCTGACACATTCCCTCACAGGCGGCACGGATGAGGCAGTTCAAACCTCTGGGTATGATGTAAAACCCAACAATTAATTTTTCGTTTTTTTTTTTTCATCTATTGATACGTTTGGGTGAAACGCTTGCGACATTCAAATTAATAGGACCAAAATACGCTATACTTCGTTTCAGCTTCCGTCCGAGCGCAGCCAAAGCTACGTGTGGCCGGAGCCAATCAAACGCCGGCAATAGGTCACGCGATCTTGCCTGCACTTTTGTATCACTCCTCTGGGCCGCTGGTCGTTTGTGCCGCCCGCGCTCGCCGTGTATTTCGTCTGCTACGGGTGTATCAACGGTATCGTCTGCTACAGGTTTAAAACGTGCCCTTTCACGTTCTGAATTTTAGTCACAGGGTATGTCAGTACGTAGGCTGGCCGCTGGCGTCTGTGTCCGATCTTTCCACCTCTTCGGCTTAGTTTCGAGATGTAAGTAAACATTGCAAGGTGCCCGATGGCCCGGCCGTTGATGTTTCCTTGTATTGTCTGGATATGCATATGCAAGGGCTCGAGGCGCAGTCCTTTCCACCAGCTTCTCGGCGTTCAATGTGGTCGGCAGGTAAAGGGGTGCCCTGATTTCACCGTGTATCAGTGAATTGTAGTGGCCCGGACGCTTTTCTTGTTTACAACGTATTCGCGGTACGACGCGGCCGGAGTCTTCTGCCGAATTTGAAAGTAGACATTCATCACGACCTCTCGCGCCTGACGCCCAAACGTGCCTTTGCGAAAGGACGTTTTGAAGCGACTCGGTGAGGAAAGCAGCGAAGCACATGATTCGGCCATTACGGGAACAAAATCACAGAAAAACCGAGCCACGATGAACCGAGCACTGCAGCCGTGTTGCCAGCAGATGTATGTGTTTTCACCAAACCACATGCATTTATATATATATTAATAAAAACATAAACTTCCGATATTTAATTCCTTTAGTTCCAAATCATTCTCAGCAGTACAGATCTGGAATATTGTGCAATGTTTACGCACACACAGTTATTTAAAAAAAAATTACTTTTGCGGACTACTTTTTGGTGCGTTGGAATGCTCTTCTCGAAGTTGCAAACCGTCCCTCAGCCTTTGGCTGCGCTCGGACGGAAGCTGAAACGAAGTATAGCATTCTCCTCTAACTCGTTTTTTTTCAAAAACCTCTTCAGCTTTTTTTTATTAAGTGCTCTATGAGCAAAGAAGTGTGGGTCTCTAAAAACTACGAAGTTTGGAAGAAGTTGGAAGGCACCTTGAATGCTCGAGAAGGGCTTCAAACGTCCCCCACGGACCAGCTGGGCATGGGGAAAGGGCTCTTCGGGAAGGTATACCTTCGCTTGCTTTGCAGAAGAAAGCCTGCAAGGTGTGGAGGTGACGCTGCTATGCGGACACGAGGATTATATTTGGTGTCCATATTTTGCGCTAAATTGCCACGGCTGGCGTAGCTTCCGCACTGCTCCGAAGCTGTAAAAGCTGCTTGTGCGAGGTTTTGCAAACGAGATACGAAAAAAAGCCACATCATCTCGCGGCAGTGCGGGTCTCGAGCGCTGCGGAAGCTACGCTAGCTTTGACAATGTTGAAGAAAGTAGTTGATGCTGAGTAAAGTTATGGGGTCCTCGTAAATTGTCAAAGCAACTTCTCGGAATCGCCACCCTAGATGTTGCAAATGTCATAAAACCTTGCAGAAGTGTAGAAGATTTGGTAGATATTTCTAGGGTTTATGAGGTGTGTTGCTCTCACTTTCTCCCCAGGAGTGTTCGCAAGCACCCACGAATGCTTCTGTGCACTTCGACGTGGTCAGGGGTACTTGAAGGTACTAACAACACCTCTCAGGTAGGTAGCAATTCAGAAATGCTAGCAGACTCACAGGTTAATGATTAGCTTTTGGAAATGCTAATGGCTTTCGCCATGCTTCATGGAATTTCTTAAGTGTACGCAAGTTTCAGAATGCACACAAGCCTTCCAAAGTCCAATGGCCACTCCTAAGTTATCATAGACTCGCACATGCTAAAAAGCTTTCACAACTGCTCATAGCATCCCAGAGGCAACACAAGTTCCCATAAATGTGTCTTGGCACTTGGAAATGCTCCTAGCCCCTCTCCAGAGCTCACCGATACTCACGAGTGCTAGCGAGCTCTCACAAATCCTCGCACGTTCCCAGCACTCGCATATGTCGGCGCTCAGAAACGTACAGTCAGTGGCAATATGAGCTGGCCCAGTTTAGTGTCAGCTGAGAGGATTAAAATGCCACACGGGGTGCCTCCAGCGTGCTGAGCCATGAAATTGTCACATTACGACAACAAAAAAACTTCCAGCCTTTCCACTCTGGTGAAGAAGGAAGACCAGCGGAGCTGTACAATGGAAAGTAATGGCCGGCCGCAAGTCGGCAAGCCAGAGCGGAAAGGCTGCCGCCATCTATGAGCAACGGCAGCAACCAGATACGTGGCTTGCCGCTGTCGCTCATAGATGGCGGTAGGTGTCCAGAGTTCGATGTCTTCATTTCTTTGCGGAAGACACAATCCTGGGGAAACTAGCCCTTAACAGCAGCTCTGCTGTAAGAACATGGCAGTCAATTCTAACCTCTTCGTCTAAAGCTCAGCACACCCAGGACTGCCAGCGTGGCTTTTCTTTGCCACCCCGGCCCGGACGCCGCTGGGCCAGCTCATATTGCCACACCCTGTATCTAGCCTTTTCCCCAAAGCTAGCTCACGGCTACTAAAGGCTCTCACAAATTCTCACACCTTTTCTCTGGCACTCGAGTCCTCGCGCGCTCTCGCAAGTTCTCACAAGCTTTTGCAAATCCCTACGAGCTCTTGCGAGTCCTTATAGACTTTCACGAGTCCACACAGATTCCTCACTAGTGCCCGCAGCCTCTTGCAGGAACCCAGAGACGCTCACAAGCGTTAATCGGCTCCCACAAGCCCTCAGCAATGCTCATAGGCTGAGCCGAGTCCCCCACTTTTAACAGACGCACAGCCCCAAGCTGGAGGGATTCGCTTACCACTCGGCTAGGATAGAGGAGTAGGCGAGGGAGTTGTCCGCAACGGGGGAGAGGAAGTACATGGGCACGTTGACCTGCCCGGTCGTCTCCAGGTGGCCGGAGAGGCACTCGAACAGGTCGTAGGTAACCCCCGAAGGGTAGCACGGGATGAGCACGTTGCCGCCCATCTTGACGGTCATTGCTGCAGATGGAGACACAGAGACGAGGCACGATCGTAAAACTGGATGCCCGCCCAGGAAAAGCGTTCACTATAAACGACTTCATTTTCGCGAGGACCCGACTTTTACGAATTTTGCTGAACATTGCCACAAAAAGGAACCACTCAAATATATATCGTGCCAGAGTAATGATTTCATTGCAAACCACTCCCAATTGCAAAATATAGTCCCCAAAGCCACATTTTGCAGATTGCCAATCCCACGAAAATAAAGTAGTTTATAGTATCGTATTACTTTATGCTTACACTTTATTTTCAAAGTAGTTTATAGTATCACATTTCTTGTGTACAGAAAAAGCAATTGAAGATGCACTACTCGCACAGCTGGTCATCTGTTCAAAGAACACTTACAGCATTTCGAAGGTGTTACTGAGAGACAGATGTGGCAAAAACCTCTCTGCAACAAAACCTTTTTTATTTATTTAAAAAGAAAAAAAAATTATTTACAATACCAGTAATCTTTGATATATCACTATATCTCAAACATGTACCAGCAGTACAAACATACCTACTTTAGTTTTACTCAGAGCCGTATATGTAGAGAGTTCGGTCAATGGGAGGCGCAGGCACAGCCAGTGCGTGCGCCAGACTCGAAAAGAGGGCTTGGCATGCTCTCTTGACCAACCAGAAGCCGAAAAGAATCCCCTAGCAGTGGTAGCGAGAAACAGTTCTGATCAAAGGTCTATGTTCGTATATGGTTTTAATGAGCGCGTAAGAGTGAAGTGTAGTAACTCTTCGTGGTTGAAAATAGGGTGCACGTGTTGTTTTGATCATGATCATGCAGAAAGATGTAAGAAACGAATGCGCCACTCAACTCTGTTTTGCTCGGACAGAGTGTGACCGCTCGGACGGCAGATTCCCTGCCCTCGGCGTTTGGCGTACGGATTATGTCGATCGTTCCGCTGGTCGCACTTTTCCACCATCATTTTGGATGAGCGTGATTGAAACATCACGTGTACCATATTTTTAGTCATCGAGAGTTACTCCAATGCAGTTATCAGGTTTGTTTCTTGCGACCACCGCCAGGGTATTATTTCCGGCTTCTGGTTGGTCACATTCGAATTTCTGAAGACGCCCTGGAACACGCCCAGGCCGCTTTCGGCCAATGGCGCCTCCTCATTTGTCTCGTATACTTCCCAACGAATGGCCAAACTCTCTACATATACGGCTCTGGTTTTACTTCACTCTATCTATACCTTTGCTATATTAGTTTTTACTGTAGGCAGGTGGTACTGCATGCCATTGCACTAGAATAAGCAAGAGGTCGTGGGTTTGCATCCCACCACTGGCAGTTAATTTTTTCCAAAAGTTTCCCTTAATTTTGACAAGTTTGTTTTTTGTCGTTGAATACAATTTAATAATCTGCATGTCTCAACAATAATACAAAACAATGCACGTTTTTCTTACATGACAAGCAAACATGTCAGGAATTCGGACATACCGACAGTGATGCAGAACTCTCCAAGCATGGTGTCTGGGTTAGCCAGCGGTGTCTGGGTGAGGCTGGTGAGTATGAGGACGTCCGCGTTACGCAGCGGGCCGTGCTCGATTGGCTTGGGGTGGGTGGTCAGGGTGGACGAGCCAGACATGTACACTATCTGCAGGTGTGCAAACAACCGGCACGTACGGTCAGGGACAAAGAAAAGTAGAACGCACGATTTTGGCACGATCAGCGCCTGTAGTCAGATCATCACACCCCATCTCAAATATAAATCGAGCGATCAAACTCGTGAAATAGTCGCTAGGTGTTGCTATCTATACCCCAGCACTGCGCATACGGTTGGGGGACAAAGAAAACTAGAATGCACGATTTGGAAAACTAGAATGCTCCTCCGTCTCAGTATAGTTAAATAACAACACCCCACTACAAATTTATATCGAGCGATCCAGCTAAAAAAAAAAAAAAATAGTCACTAGGTGCCGTCAGATGTCCCACTGCCAAGAGTTGCCTTACCAAATATTCCGAATCTCGCTCCAGAGTATGTTTTGTACCTTGGTGTCTGGAAATCCATGTGCGTGCAGTGTCGCTTTATCCGTGTTACCATGTGATGTGATCAGCAAGAGTATGATGGACTCGCGGTGATTCAACCTCGAATATTTCATACTTCAGGTTAATTCAAATAACTTTCAAAATCTGGGTTGTCCTGCTATGTTTTCAATGTACTTATAAACCGCTTAATTAAAGCGGCGTTTTCGCGTAATTCATACTTTTTGTTTTCGTGGCCCCATTGAGCGTGCTTCTTTCCGAGCGCCGGTTCACCGCAGAGAAACAATACCCACGAAGCTCACTTCCGCAAGTGTTGCTTCTCCGCAGTGCGCCGGTGCTCGGTAAGAGGCACACTCAACGGGTCTAAAGCGGGGGACACGTGAGCGATGAAAACGGGCGCTGGGCGGCAGTTTCCATAGCATCTTGCACGGATGCTGTGACGCGGCGGCATGGCATACGTCCACGTCACAGCGTCCGCGCATGTTGCTGCGAAAACTGCCGCGCAACACCCATTTTCGCCGCTCACGTGCCACGTGTTGTCTAAACAGCCCACAATAAACAACATTTTTGGTGGACGAAAAAACGTATGTCATCCATTTCACCGATGTTTCATGTGTGGCATACCTGCTTATGATTAGTAGGCCTGTGTAGAAGAAATCACCAAATATCTGCTTTGTATGTGTAGCCATCCATATATAACAAATGATTTGATCTCGCATCATATTTAGATAAATTTCTGATCATTCGAACAAAATTTGTGGCTACCTTGGAGTTTGAATTATTGAGACTCCACTGTAATTTGGAGCCACTTGAGAGATTTGGAACTCAGCCATAGTCATTTTCAAGGCTAAAATGAAGATTACCATTACTGCTTTTGGTCTCGCACACCTATAGTCGGTGACAGGTGTAGAGTCAGGGAGAAGCTCCTCCCACCTCTTTCCACTTAAGAAGAGCGAATAATGGAGAGGAGGTCACCTCCTCTCCCATGTTTGCTCTGCTAAAGTGGAAAGGGGTGGAGGAGGTTCCCCTAGACTTAACCTATCGACGACCATAGTGCCTTCGACTAGTGGCGCTACTCTGCTGCCAGGTACAGTTGTTCTAGTCTAGAGTATATCTGTGGACATCTTTTGTGTAATGAAGCGAAGGCTATCTCGGCATACCACGCCCTCGCGCAACAATGAACTTTTTAAAATAATTAATAGAAAAACTTGAAAGTAACTAATCCCAAATTTTTCGAGAGTTTTAGGCGAGTTGTGCGACAGTAGGTGTATGGTAGTGGTGTGGTGCGACAGGTGGTGTACTTGAGGATACGTCGAGATCGAGAAAAATCTTAATTTTGTGCGCTCAATGTCAGCAAGAACAATTTTGGCCGGGGCAAGCAACAGAGGTCGGGAGGTGGCACTTGCCTTTTCGTGATCGGCGGTGACGATCCAGTTGCAGCTGCCCAGGCAGTAGCCTGAACTCACGGCCGAAACTTGGACCATCCCAAAGACATCCTTCAAAACAGCGCGCCACGGCGGGAAAAAGAAAGGAAATTAACTTCTCTAACAATTTGAATGCTCGAGGTCAAAAAGAAGATTGGAAGCTCGGGGTTCGGCCCTCATCCGCTCACCACTTTCTCGGCGAACCCAACCACCTTGACCTTGGAGAGGCTGCTGTTGACGTCGTGCATGTTGTACAGTTGCTTCCAGGACCGGGGCTTGCCCAGATCCTGAGAAGACAGCTGCGGAAACCTGCACGCGGGGAAAGAACCCCTTTGAGCGTAACTCTCCTTCCGACCTTGAAGCCCCCACTTAAAGAATGAAGTGGCAAGCCCTGCACAGACACTGCCAACATCTCAAAGAAGCTCGTTCATTAAAGTAGAAGAAAGTTCAGCAAAAGTTCCGAGGTTGACGGTGGGAGGTAACCATTTCTAAAGCGTTATCTGAGGTTGTCACGGTCTTGGAAACATGCTACAGTGCCTGGAATGCTTCTCTGCCAGGCACGTTTAGAGCCCTATACATCCTATAATGGATGAAATTGTTCACAAAAAGGCAGTGCACTCAGCATGCCAACCAGAAACGTGTTGTAGGCATAGCAATACTAAAAGCACTAGCCTAATTTTAATAGTCTCGTAGCCCAATCTCACCAAGCATGCCACACACGCACGACGTTCGCCATAACTTTGGTCTACAGAAGGCACAAAGCGGTGCATGAGAGAGCTCGTGCCGTCTTATACCCTTGCATACCCGCAGCAAGGTCGTCCTGCTTTCACAAAGGCCACAACAACCACGACCCATGGCGGCAGTGGGAGCATAGCGAAACTGGCTAGCGAGGTCGGTCCATTTGGCTCGTATTATATTTGGCTTAATTATGAAAATCTCTAGAAATTATTAATAAAACCAGAAAATGATGCAGTAAAGGTAATGTCGTGGTCTTTATGTACAATGGGGAAAAAAAAAGCCCTAGAATTAGTAAATTGTGATTACTGATTACACCACCGGGCTAAACTTCTTTTATGGAATAAGAAATAAATGAAAAAGAATAACAAAAAGTGCTTAATTAAGTTTGCTCCTCTTCAAATGCGACAACAACATGCTTGCTCACTTGACGGCTTGTTGCTTCCATTTGGTTGCTGTTCTGGGTTTTGGCGTCCTCTCGATGTATGTCACCAGCTCGTCCATAAACTGCCTGCAGTCGCAAACAAAGAGATGAAAAGGTCACCGGAACGCTTATCGCGGTCTCATAAATTTGGCTCCATGAGAGGTCGACAAACGTAAAGTAACGGGTTGGTCGACAAGAACCAAGGTGGTTCCAAGGGCCCTAGTCGTTTGATTTCGTGCTTATGTAATGTCAGAAGTTAACATTGTATTGTTTTGCTTCGTGGTTTTCCGTGTGTAGCTCTTCTTTCATACGTGCCGAGGAGGATGCATACGGCAGTTTTAAATTCCTTTAATTCTCGGGGCTTTTTCCATCGGTACTTTTGATCAAACTTCATATATAATATTGAGAAAGAAAAAAAAATGTCTAGTGCCGTTAATAATTGAGGCGACAATGCACAATCGGGAACGGCGACCTCCCACAGATTAGAAAGACGAAACAAAGACGAGATTGGTGTTTGTACAGTTGTGGTCAAAAGAAATAGGAACCTTCGAGTGGGACTGACAGTCACTGTTTCGGTAGTAGGCACAACCTCGAATTATTGCTCTTTACAATCAAAGGGCCGTCAATGAATGCATGGATTCGAGAGCACGCAAAATATAGCATTGTCATCTGCGGTGTTGAGTGATCTCACTGTGTGTTTTTTGTTTCAGTCAGCGAAGATCGTCTTTGCGACACGATGATTGCATCGATAGCACACAATTGTCACTGTGCCAGTGGATTATTTGAGAATGACTCTAAGCGGAATGGAAATGGTTTCGGTCAGATGACCAAGCAGAAACTGCAGTTCCTGCGACTGCACAAACCAGTCACCACTGGTGCCATGAATTCCAACGAAGGAGCGGCATCATTTTTGAAGCCGACCACTCGAGAACGCAGCGTGAAGGCGATGCCATTGGCGGAGAACCGCAAAAATAAAATTTGCCGCAATTATTAAAAAAGAAAAGGTCTCTTTTTTTTAAACACTGTCCGCATGTGACACCCCTTTACCCGCTGCCATGTGGCACCCTAGGTATCATTCGGTCGTCGCATCGTTGTTAGTATTTCTTTTGACTGTCGCCATACAATTGTTTGTCAGAATGTATACCATTACATTTAAAAGCAGATTATCTGTTCTGAACATTTCAAAATAAATATGTGCTAAAGCATAATGTTTTCCACAAAATTCCACCTGCTTTCCCTATGTTTTGAGCAGATTCCCTGACGATTTCAAAGTTTCCCGGTTGGTAGGTACCAACTGGCAATACACGGAATGACCTGCCTGCCAATCAGCAAGGTCGGTTCAGTCATGTAGACGGTCCCCTTGAATCCCGTGCCTTCGGTGACATAGGGCAGGGCCAGCATGGACTGGTAGTTGGAGATGAGGATGACGTCCAGGTCCGCAAAGTCCACGAGACCAGTCTGAAACAAACCAAAGTGTACGTCAATTGACAAGCTGGCTGTCTAAGCACCAACCTCGACAACATGTTAATGCGGTGATGACAAAGGGTACTTACGCAGACAAAGTTGAGCGAAACAGGTTAAACGTCTCAAAAAAGGGAATGTCTTATCTCAATATAACTACCGTAAATTACAGAGCATCCGGAAAATACACAAAGGACACATCTCGCACGGCAGAGACTTGGACCATCCCATCGCGCTAGTTTTACAGGTTATCTCGAAATTTTGAGTGGGCGCTTGCTCAGGATTGTACGACAAACAAAATGTTTGGGCTGAAATGTTTATGGTGTTTTCTAGATGCTTTAACTCGAATGTGTTTAGGATATTAGATTCCATTGTGTTTACTTATATACAACCACCGACCCTTGTGCTCCCACCACCCCGCATACACCGTCACATGAACTGAATGGGCCTGTTCATGCCACTGTCATCTCTATTCTAAAAGAAAAGGGAGCTTTAGCCTCTAGAGACCAAAATATACAAGTGCAGCATACTGCACTTGTAGGTTATAACTAGGGTGTATACTTCCCGCTGTTTATTACTGAGAAAAATCGGCAAAGGTTTTGCGGTGTTTATTTACTCTTTAAGCACTGGCGTATTTCAGTTGGCCGACTCGAGACGAGGGCTAAAACGGTGGTTGTCGGCGGGAAGAAATGCGATGGGATGTGAACGCTCCAGAGCTTCAATTTTGCTCACGTATCTTAAACACTCTTCTTCCCGTGGCAGCATCTATTTTGTGCTCAGTTATTATAGTAGATGCAAGCATACTTTAGGAGCCGTGCGCCTGCCATGGCATCACGCTCCCTCCCGCGTGCTGCCATGACACGGCATCGACGATGACAGAAGCCTATTCGGCATGAAGTAGCCACCGACGGCAACAAGAACGGTCTTAATGCACACAGTGAGAAACCCCTACGTCGACAAAACCTACACCCGTCAGCCTACCTACCAAAAAGTGAAACAATTTCAGCGCACCCGAGTAAGGGTGACGTCAAACCGAAACCGTAGCCTCGAAGCCCCTAAAAACTAAACGGGGAACAGTGAACGCGTCTCCGTTCCCCAGGCGAAGAGACGCATTCTCCAAGGTCAGTGGCCCCGTGGACCACACTAATGTTGGCAGGATTTTAAGTGGAGAGAGTCAAAACAAAATTGAAAAATAAAGTTCTCTCCGAGATGACACGTTTAACGAACCTCTACGGAGGAGGGGTTTCAAAGAGGATATCCGCTGCCAGGGTGGGAACGTTCAACGACCACTGTTTCGAATTTTTCGAAACAGTGGTTTCGAATTTTCGTCACCGGCAGACGTTTGCGGGTGTTTTTCGGTTAAAACCGGAAAGTGCACAGCCTAGTTACAACGAAGCATGAGTCAGGGCTAGACTGTGAAAAAAAAAAAAAAAAGAAAAAGAAACACCGCAACATTACACGACTCAATGAATGACGTCAGATCAGACCATGACAACTGCATAACGCAATGATGTTGCGAGACACCGTGACGCACCCTACGCCGTCACAGCCCTACACAAAGCATGCGTAGGAATTGCTGCGATTCCTCGCCAAAAACGGCTATGCAGAGAGCAAATCGTCTGTTTCTTGCGCGGGAGTTGCGGTGACGTCAGAATGACGCCGAGCTTGGATTGGCTTTGATTGGAAGGATAGTGGGAAGACCTCAACGCTAGATGCAGTGATGCTACTGCAGAATTGTGATTTGGAGCGATTTTTGGAGCACCTAAAAATTAATCTTGGAGCGCTTTAAAGCACCCAAAAATGAACCTTGGAGCACTTCGGAGCACCTAAAAATTAATTTTGGAGCACTCTGGAACACCTTACAACCAGTTTGTAGAGCCTTTTTCAGCATATGATTATCAAATCTAGAGCTATTAGAGCATCTACACTTAGCTTGGAGAATTTCAAAGTTGGCAGATCTTGTAGCAAGATGTTGCTTGCTAAGGTATAATAAATATATGCTCCTTTGCAATGTTGGTTTATGAAGAAGTATGACAAAATAAATGTTTCATTGAAATCCTACTTGTGTTAAAAAAGACAACAAACCTGTGTGTGTAACTATTGCACCCTGTTTATTCCATGCACAAGAACATACCTGAAAGCCTGTCGCTTCGTTCTTCACAGCTTCTGAAGCTTTTCGTTCACACCTGCTAGCTTCCTTATATTTTCGAAAAGACTGGCATTTGCCTCTGCCAGGAGAACCTAGCCAGATGCAATTTCATCCATATTTTTGGCAGCCAACCCCGTCTTGATCAGTCCTTGAGCATGCACAAGCATGGACTTGGATGATTCCAAGCGCCTTTCCAGGCACTGCTTTTCTTCACCGAGCTTGATTCTTTTCTTCACCCTAGCACCATATTGGTCGCATCGCCGTTGCTGCCGAGCTCCGACGCATTGAAATTCGTGAGTCGAGTTGCAAAGAATTAAGAGAAGCAATCATTATAGAGCCCTTCAAAAATAGGTTTAAGCAAAATAATAATATCTTGACCACGAAATACTGGATATGTATAAATATTTAAAGACTTGAGAAGTGTATCTACGTGCCCATGGCTCCCACTGTGCAACTTCTTCGCTATCTCACGCATGACGCAATAATTCTGTAAGGCCGCGTTCACACTCGTGAAAAGCTCTCTTGTCGCCGACCGAATTTACTGGGCGAAAAAAGACGACGCCGTTCACATTTTTTGCCGCTTGTCGCGACTTGCCCGGCTCCGGTCTCTTGCGGATATCGGAGCAGACTGCTTTGGCTCAAGTGGTGTTAAAAAAAAATGCTCTTGCAGACTTCCTCTTGCTACTAACGCTAACCCGCAGTGCCGGTAAAATGCCCAACCTTCTCTTGGCGGTACGAGTAGGCAATAATAAAATAAGGAGCAAACGGAGACAATCTGCGTACGTTGCACTCACGCTAATTTTATTCCACAGATCTTCTTTGCGGGCACTGTCTTCGTTACTCAGATGCCTCTTGCTGAACAGGGTTGAATAATTTAGTCTCGATCAGCATTACTGCTGACACAACGATTACAACGAGATGGCACATTACATCTTGGGAACTCCGATAACTCCGGCGGCAACTGCAACAACTCGGGCGACTTGGCCAGGATGCGACGCCGGCAAGCGCCATTTCCTGTGTGCAATCCGATTGGCTGCGACGGCGTAGAAACTTTTGCGCAGGAAAAATTGGTCCCGGACCCTTTGCTCCCGCGATCGAATATTCTGTCGCCAGCGAGGGGACTCCCCCTCCCAGCGTCAATTTCCCCACGGATTCACCTGCGAATCCGCAAATGTAAACAAGCCTTAAAACAAAATCACAAAAAACAAAAAGAAACATTAACCAGCAGAAAATTAGGGCACGTGTGAGACGTCGAGGCGCCTTACAAATAATACCTGCCATAAAAAAAAAACGTCATAAGAAATATGGATAAAACGAGCGCAAGTCTTCCGGAATATTTTTCGAGCACATTGAAATGTCCAGTGGGGTTCTCAAACAGTCGCGAGGCAGGCATCGTAACACTGACAATAACAGAAACCGCGAGCGCTGAATAGGATTCACGTTGATGGTGCAATCATATTTGCAGATCCACGTTCGGATTCGCTCTAATTTCGCCACCCGGCACCAAACGTCAGCTGATTAAGCGGCGGCAAACGGTACTGCTAACGGTAGACGGCAAAAGTAGGCCGCATATTCAGCCACTTTCGCTGCCCGGTAGAAAATGGGGGCAATTCCGCTCGCGCATCCGTAAGTGTGGACGACGATTATGAGAAAGTTTTGTTGCGTGAGTCTACTTCTCAAACAAAGTTACATAGACCAGTATATAATGCCACGTGGGCCCGTCGTGTTCCAAACTATCTGCTTGTAGGAGCGACGCACATAGAAGCGACGTCCGGTAAACATTGTGGGAAATCACCATGGCATACCCTTGTTCAATGCGTCGGCAAGGCATGCCAGAGTGCAAGAGTGCACGACAAAAATGAGAAAATATACACCTTTCCAAGAAACACTCGACCCCAGGGGCAGCAAACCGTTTTCGAGCCCATTCACTAGGTTTGAGGCTAGACTTTCACCGGCGTCCCTGCTAACCCTAATCGAGTGGACTGTGATTTCGATAGGCGCAGCCTGCGTAGGCTCAGTTTCAAACGCTGCTGGCGGCTAAATTCTCGTCTTTTCCAGCTGCATTTTGTGTTTAATGGTGCATGTATTTTCCCGGGGTCACTGAGAAAGCATTGTACCACATTAAAAAAAAAAAAGCAATAAAAAACCTATAAACTATTTTTGTTGGGTACGCTCGCGACAGAACGAATGCGACTGGAATGTATAGTTCTAGTTTTTTGTTGTTTTCTTTACGATACGTTTTGACGGCACCGCTCGATTCGCCGCATGTCAAACGACAAAACGCTTAGCTGTCAAAAATAATTTTTTTCACGCTCACAAATAACGTGTTTACCGATGGACAGGACACGGACATAGAATTTAGCAAGTGTTAACATTCGAACAATATATTGTACGTACCACACGATGCAGCGTTATCCGAAAAGAATTTATTTGAGAAAGATCTCAAATAACACAGTCACAGTCGACGACAGTCACATCTTGACGATCGGACGGAATCCAAGATGACTTCGTTTTGGGGCACGTTTTGGGAAGAGCTTCCTTTTTTCACAACAGCACCAAGGCAAAGGAACAAGCGCGACTGACCCGTTTCCCACCCCAACCCGGACAACTATTTTTGGAGATGACTGAGGATTCTACGCGGATTATCTCTGGGAGGGGGGAGAACAATGTTCGCAAAATCGCGTCGAGGGCCGTTCGGCGTCCTTCACCTCCTTCGTTTCCCGTGAAAGCTTGAATGGCAGGCACTTACCAGCCTTATTTCTCACAATGGAAGATAACCCAGAAAGGGTACGCAGCACGCATAAAAAAAATTAAGTGGAAACTTTCAAGAGGGTCTAGAAAACGTTGAATGCAAAACCGCCAAAACGTAGGTAGAGAATCGCGCTGAGCGGGTCATCACAGTCCCAGAGGGTGGCAGAAAATTTCTAGCTGATAGAGGGCGCGAGAGTCGCACCAGCCGCATCAGCATCAGCAACATGGCGGCGGCCTAGGAGCGTTTTTTGGAAAGGTGTATAGGACTCGCCCAAACTGTCGGAAGCACATGACGTCGAAGGTTGATAGCACAGCCGCTAGGTGTCATCCGTTTTCCTGCGGTTAAGGTTGCCTCTAGCTACGACAAGTGGCGCAAAATGCTGCCCCCTTTGAGCTGTTCAGTTTGGCGCAGTCTGACGCAATAACCATCAATATCGCCTATGTTTACCAGAATGGCACGGGCAATCAGCATTGGCACAAAATGGCGCGATTGGCGCAGGAGTGGAATTGCTCTGGATACCTCAAGTCCTATCCACTATTTTTGTTTTTTCAGTCAGCCAAAAAGAGTTTGGCATTTTGACATCATCCCAACCCCTGTGCAAGAAGTGGACAAACTTTCGCTCCACAGCCCCGCATTGCTGTAAAAAGAGTTAGCAAGCACAAACGCACCTCTGGGATGCAGAATTCTGGAGCACTGTCCACGAACACCCTTCCGTTGGCTTCTTTGAATTCCTGCAGAAAATCCAGATGTCAATTGCAGATCGTCAGAGGCAACGTGCAGCTGGACGTCAATGCCAAAAAACAAAGCCACTCTTCACTTGCCCCTTCAAGCTGCGCGTCGCCCGCTTCCCGCGGTGTCCAGAGCGGCAGGTTTGATAGCCGCGTGCTGCGCACCAAAATAAAAGTTTGACGTTATAGGAGCTGCACACGTGGGATCAAGAGTAAATGCGGTAGCTTTTCATCTCATTCCAGAAGTCAATGTTAGCAGGAAGCGAGTACAGTATATTCGCAGTCTGATAGAGAAGGGGTATATATTACACATGTACGTCAAGAATCGACGCAAACTGGTAGGTGCTAAATCATGCATGAAAAGTTTTGAGTACTGACCGATGGATTGTTCTTTATTTTTTTTTATCAGGTTATAGTTTGAGTAAGCCAAATGTAATCAATGTAAATAACAATTTGTACTACGAGAGGTACCTAAATATATGAACAAACCATACCGGTCAACTAAGAATGAAATTCGAAAGCCAACAGAAAACGATAACTGGCTGAGCATGGGATCCCAATTCAGGTCTCCCGATCACTGGTAAGGTACGCAACCACTGCATCACCCAGTCCTGTTTTCTGAAACGTTCTGTATGGCTAAGGAGTCTACCAAAACAAAGTGTATCCACTCCGCGATAAACCGAAGGCACATGCTGCCACGTGGGACGCGGCACAACGTTTCTGGCATGTGCTCCGTGTGCTCCAAAAGCCCTTTCGCTGATCCGCTACACGCAGTAGGAGCGACACTGTTGGCACGACCAAGTAATTCCTGGTCCTTCGTTTATCTCTTAGAACCAAAATGCTGTCATCGCAACAATGACACCGGTGCAGTGGAAAGGCACTAGCCCAAGCAGTAAAATTTGGCGCTTGCACATTCCTTTTCGAAGCTGCTAAAAAGCTAAGATGATGTGTTCATGCCAACTGCGTCGTGTAGGATACATGCACGCTTTTTCGACGAGTCGAGAGACGACGTACGATATTTCGCGGGGCATTTTCCTACAAATTTTTAGATGTACAGCATTTATGAGACCAGCTTTTAGCAGTTTTGTGCCCGAGCCTGGGATGTGGCCCTGCTGCTTTTAGAGTGGGGAAATTCCTCAGAGTGTGCTTGACAGCGAAGCAGATTACAGATATGCGAGGCATTTATAAAGTTTGTATTATTGTCACGAAGGAAGAGAGATTTAGCAATGAAACTCTGGCAGTAGTTTAGTCTTCCTCGACATATTTGCCACCCCAAAGTCACACACTTTTGCCAGCGATGCACAACCTGCCAGAGGCCATTGTTGTGGAACTCCTCATTTTGAGTGTCCAGGAATCGCTCCACATCAGCAATCGATTGGAAGTCATCCTTTTAATGATTTCAGGCTTGTTGGGTCACACTGGAAGCATCCGTGCCATTTAACCACAGTACCATAAACTGGGGCGTTGTCCCCAAACACTGCCACAAGCTCAGTATGAATCTCCTTGGCACTGCTTCCCGCCAAATGTAGAAAACAGATCACTGCACATACTCTGACTTCCCTGACGGACGGTGCCATTTTGTTTCGATGCCCTAGCGATGTTCCGCGGTAGTATAGCATGCAATGTTTATACTCTGCCAAAACTAGAGGGACGCGTGCTCGTATTGACTCCTGTTCTGTTTCCCTTTTTGTAAATTTTTAATGCCAAACAAAACTTTATGATTGCCCCTCAAACTGTCACGGCCATTGCTAGTAGGCTTTGTGTGCCTCTGAAGCAGTGCAGCAGTGACAATGGTGAGCACGGGTCCATATCACGAGCGAATGACGTTTTAGTGAACAGCGACATTTGAGCGAATTGATGTTTTAGCGAATAACGGGGGTGCGCGTTAACCCCTCCCCCCGCGTTGCGCTTACGCCGCTTTGCGGCGACAGTCTGCGGCGGCTCATAACAAAAATGTGAACCCACTTGGTCTACTTGAAAACGCCGCTTCACGGCGTCCGACTATTCGCTTAAGTGTCATTTGGTGAAACGTGGGCGTTCGCTATAAAACGTCATTCGATCAAGTGAGTGCCTCCCGGTGAGCACGTACAGCAAGATGAAGAGGGAGATACAAAGAATACAGCTGCAAAAGGGGAGTGCCAGGCACAGCAGAGCCAGGATGCCAGCTGCCGTTACACAACGGCCGACCGGCAGTTCAGGTGCCAATTCACGGACAATCCATTTGGTGCACTCTGTAAGGTGAGTGACAGACTATGGTTTTGGGCAGATGTGAGCGAAGGTGTTCTCAAATTGGCTGTCTCTTTGGCATTTCCTAAAGGTGCAAACATCTTTAAACAATCCCCAAAAGAAAGTAATTTTTTTTTAATTCATATATTTGTGGTTACACAGGAGACAGCAAAGGCCAGCTTATTTTTTGACGTCAAGCAAGCGTGGTAGGCATTGCGCATGCGCAGAAACGATATTTCATGTAGAGGGCGAATTCTTCTGAACACGCGGGGGTAAACGCGCCAAAACGTCATAGGCAAAGTGTGTCCATCGAAATTACCTCAAAACCAGAGGTAGGGGAAGAAATCCCAGCACAGACGTAGCGTCCAGGCCGCAGTCGAACATGATGGTGGTGTTCTTGAATTTGAGAACGCTGCATGGTTTGTTTGGATTGCTGCTAAGGCAGAACTGAAACAGAAAACACGAATCAGCTAGGAGGTACAGAGTACAGAAAGATCAGCAAACACGCACGAGCTTCATCGCTGCCTGTTTGAGGAGTTTTGATGCCGATATAAAAGGGCGTTAATTCTAGTAAACTATAGGCAACTAAAAATAAATGGTTGTGGTTTCCGATTCATTTTAAAGACATGTTCGATATGTTAAACGTAAGGCAAAAAGAAACTTCATCTGGGCAAAAACACAAAACTGGCCGCGAGAGCGAACTTTGTTTACAATTACTGCAGCACCAAAACGGTGCATTTTAGAACTAGGGGCACTAGGGGGTCCTGCTACTGCTCGCTCTTTTTCACTCCTTTCGCGCCAGATGTACCTGCGTCCACATTGAATAAAGTACCAAAACGAGAAATAAGGCGTCATAAGGCAATAAAGAGGTTAAAACTGGCTCTTAATACATTCGAAGGCTTCAAATTGTTTGAATGAACGAACAGGAAACGCAGAAACCGCAGAAACGGCTTCGGTGTCGGCTCTGGATTCGTTCGTTCCGGATCCGAATCCTGTGATGCGAACAAAATGGCTGCTGCCGCGGAAGACGACGATGCTTGGCTGTACGGAGAAAACGAAAAGGCAGACGCCGAGAATCGGGAAGAAGGCGGCGACGATTCGCGCACAGCTGCGGAGGACTCCGTAGTCGTTATCATCAAAGACGAAGTGCCGCAGGTACCCAATAAATGCACGGGGATACCACAGCGGCCGACACCTCTTTGGCGGCGGTCGCTAACACTAGGGTAGCAGTTTTTGAAAGCGGTTTTCTGACACGCGTCTTTCGTAACTTGCAATCAGTGAGGCACTCCAGTAAAACGAACTAGCTTTAAGTTACCCAACCGTCAGCTCTACTTTAGAAGAAAAATTGGGATAAATTTGTGGCCTTTAGCTGTGTACCATGAAACCAGTTTTGGCACAACGGAAGAACATGTTTCGTGCGCACGTCTGGGTAATCAGCTCTGCCATCACTATTCGAACTTGCCTGTGGGTGTTGTAAAAACTTTACAGACGGAAATTCTTCTGTGGCATTAACTTACACGGTGCGATTGGAAGTTCCACTTGCTATTCAATATCATTTTGGAGACGAGATCAGGCTTTGCCTGTGGGCATGATAGATAGCTTGCAAGTTTTATAATTTGTTTGTTTCGTTAAGATACGGATCAAGCCGAAGTGCGATGTATGACGTGAAAGAGCTGAGGTTGTCATCTTGTGGCAGGAATCTCTTCTGTTTTGTTAACTGACCTTGCACTGACTTACATGTATTGAGAAGCGCTGTCGTTAGAGCTTGACGCGATAAGCTTTAGCGTGTTGCTAGGGTGGTAAATTAGCCTTATTTCGGAAAGGCAAAGTACTCAAGGAACACAGTGTATGCTCAACTAATTGTGTGTGCACTTTGTTTGTTGTGTGTCATCAATTTTAGTTCTGGTTTGCCTTTTTTTAAAAACAATTGCACCAACTAGGCCAACCTACTACCTTGCTGCTGGGTGGTGCACGAAAACACCTGATGTCAAAAGCCTTGTGTCAAATGACCCGCGGCACACAACCCGCCCTCTTTTCCCCGCTTTCAAAAGCCCCACTTTCTGAAGCCCATGATGCAAATCCCCCCTGTACGGTGTAAAGTAAAAAATAACTGGATAAAGCTTCACATTCTTCAGGCATGCGCTATACATAGATGTCTTGTAACGTTAAAAGTGAAAACAAACATAGAAGTGGGTTCTGTCAAAGCTGCTAACGTGAAGCTCATGACTCCAAACTTATCACAGCACCAAACACCAGTTCCATCCCTGCGTCGTTCTAAAAACATTTGTATCTATCTAGGAGGGTATAATTCTGCATATGAGGTATCTCCGTGACAGCGGAGTGCATTGCTGTTGGCCACTTGTAAATCATTCTAAGTTTTTCTGCGGTTTAAGTTAACCTTATTTTATTGTTCCTTTCACTTAAAAGACCCTTTGTAGGCCCTCAACAGGTTAGGTTAAGACATGAAACAGTGCCGGTTGAAGCACGAAGAGGGTGTTACGGGGGTAGTAAGGATGGAACATTTGACATGCGGGGAATACGGGACGGTGTAATTGAACCCTGGGCTTTCGAAATGTGGGGCTAACGATGCAGGGCTTTTGCGACAGGGATTCTGCATGCGGGGCAATTATGCCAGACCCCTTGCTGGCATATTTAGAACATTCGTTTCTGGTGTCTTCCACACTGTCCTCCTAACCTACATTCTTTTCTTGCTTGTGATTGGCTGTTCTCATGCTCTTCCGAGTTGGCCTTTAGTCCGCTGCGGTTCTATGACAACAAAGTGCAGCCACTAATGATGGCACACTGATGGCAGACATTGAAAATTTCATACAGGCCCAAAACTGCCACATCTCTATGGAATGTCGCACTCCCATTTCTCTTTTAACACAAAATGTTGTAGCTTTGGGACTTGTTTTTGCTACACGAGTACTAGTGAGTATGAAACACCCGAAGGCTATGCACTAAAGTTCCTGATCCTTGTAGCGTACATGAACTGAGCTCAATTGAGGTGAAATGAGCTCATGTAGGAGACTTTTCTGCTACAGTCAGACTGACTAAATCAAACATTAATCAACTCTGCTTCTATGCAGGATGACAAGGAAGCGGGAGAATTGAGCTGTGAGGATGATCAGCAGCGGACAGATGAGACCTCGGTCGACGCAGCGGAGGCAGAGCAGGACAAGGAGGCTGGGACGGCGACTGCAGATGCGGAGAAAAATGGGGACGGTGAAATTGGTGACGACGATGATGAGGATGACGATGACGACGACGACGATGTTCAGGTGGGTCGACTTGCAACTTTGAGTTTGATCGCCACTTGAAAGTGTGAACTGACAATGCTTTGTCTTATGAGATACTTGCTATGCTTGTTGTAAGCTGCAGACGAAACAAAATTTGGATTGGTGATTATGCGTGGGAAAGCGAAATGATGTAAGGCCGTTTCATCACTGAAAAGGCAGTCGAATTGTGGGAAGTTTAAACTTTCAGGATAGGTGCTCCTCATTGCAGTAAAATGCCCCCTCAGTTTCACCGGGGCTGGCCCAAGCATCAAGGCTTCATTATGATTCAGGCACTGATGCCTTCTTATTCTAATATGTATATCATTGTTGAAAGGGTAGTGCCATACAAAGAAATTAAATCCGAGGTCTTTCCTTCCGTACCTCGAGCCGACAGAATATCTGAAATTATCAGAGAAAATATTGTAAGGCTGCAGGCAAGCTGGTGAATATTGACCATGTTGGATTAATTATCGCTTCATCAGAATCATCTTCCGTTTCTGTTTGTTCAGATGTGTCCGACACTTGAGTTTTACTATTGGGGTATCGTTAAAGCTGGCAGACAAGCCTGACATGGCGAGCATGTCAGAAACATTTTGATAATGTTTTTGAAGCAGATGTAGCACCCGTCACATGCATTCCAATTGTACTGACATAACATGGCCCCTAGGTATGAAGTACAGATGGTGTTTCCAATTGTTCAAAAAAAGGTTTGGGGGCATGGGTAAAAGGGTTTGGGGACATGTGCAAAAGGGTTCGGGGGCATGTGCAAAAGGGTAACTTTCCTATGGGTTCGTAGGTTTCTGTGTAATAGTAGACACATCAGCGACTTCCTTCATGGCGGCTTCCCACGTCCGTCGTTAGGTTCTCCCAGCGATCTGATTGGTGGATTCATGACGTCGGCAGTGCGCCTCTGGTACTCGAATTTGTTCCTAGAGAAAACTTTTCAGAAAAGATTCCGGACCAGGTAAGCTAGTGGTGCATTTGCACGAAGGATCTTCATCCCCGGAGAAAACCAAGTACGTCATAGAACAGCGAGAAGGAAAGGCCGTGAGAAGGAGGGAGTGGTGCGGAAAATCCGAGAGAGCATTCGCACGACAGAGTCCTATGTACTAGTTCATTCGGCGGAGCCTTTCTTTCCGTGAACATGTTTGTAACCTTTAGCGGCTTATCGAACAACAGGCAGGGAAAGAGAAAAGAAAGCCACCCCACAGCTTAGTGCTGCTGGCCGTAATCCTTCCCCCAAAAGGAGAGGAGGGCGGTCACTGCGATTGGGCTACGGATATCCTGCATGCCCGACACAGATTCTCCGCAGCTTCCCGCAGGCTTGGGAAATTAGCGAACATCCGTGACGCGGCGCACGTGACCTCGGAACTCGACGAAGTTTTATCCCCTTCTCGGAGAAAAATTCTGTTGTGTGAATGCAGCTCAAGGACTGCAGTGACGCCGTCCTTCGGTCGACGCAGGTCACGATCCGAGACATCAAGTCAGCGCCGTACGCGGCCTACCCCGGTCCCCCACCGACAGTCAACCTCAACATCAAGCGGGGCGCCCCATTTGGGGGCAACCTGGGGCCCGGGGGGGGTGTGGGGCCCGGGGGGGCCAAGACGAAGGGCCTGGACGTGGACGAGGTGGCCCTCCTGAATGGGGTGTCCATCTACGAGTTCAACATCGAGTCGCTCGAGGACAAGCCCTGGAGGAAGCCCGGCGCGGACATCACCGACTACTTCAACTACGGCTTCAACGAGGACACCTGGAAGATATACTGCGACCGGCAGCGGAAGCTGCGGTCGGACAACAACGTGCCCGTCAAGGTCAGTGTTGGGGCTCTTTCAGCTAGATCCGGTTTTTTACGCTGCAGTCGCCCAACACGAGGGATCAAGCCGCCACAATCTAATCCGGTCCGAGTGTCAGGGTTTTATAGTTTCCGTTGGTTTGGGTTTGTTTTGTTTAGGTAAACCGAAATGCTACTTAAAGGGCCAGTGATGATCCCTACATTGTTACTTTTTTTGTCGTGTCAAACGCTTTGGGACTTTAAATGACACAGGAAAAAAGTGCGTCGGGACGTTGTCCTACCCTGCCGCGATATTCCCCGCTTCAATTTTTTTGGTGACATACTGTAAGTGACTTAATTTCTGCAAGAACCCAACTTTCGCGAATTGCCCGAATTTATAAAATATTGTGAAAAATAGATTGTGCGAATATATTACCCTATGGTAACTAACACATAACCTACCACTTTCAATTGCAAAATTTTCTACCCACGAAATATTTCTCAAATTCACACTCCGCCACATTCGCGAAATGTTGAGCCCGAGGAAATTAAAGTTGTTTTCAGTACTTGGCAAAGGCATTCTTTTTTAATAAATTTAGAGCTTTTGCAAGTTTCATGTTTCTAACAATTATTAATGACATTCAACAAATATGTGTTTTTTGCTGTGATTGCTAAAGCATAATTCTGTTGATGCAAAAAAAAAAATAAAAAAAAAATTGGAAAAGGAAGTAGAGTTTTGTGGAGTTGGTGGCAAAGCGTTGGCCGTCTCCTGGTTTCTTCTTCTCATTGCTTCACGGCACTTTTAGATTCGGCAGTAATGAGGCAGCACCTTATGTAGCACCTACGCAACATCCCCCCTGACGTCGCTCACCAAAGTTTGCGAACGTCTTTTTCCGCTTTCCACTCTCTTTAAAAAGGTGTTTGTGACTGACTAAACGGAACACTGCTAAAAAAAAGGAGCTTGAACTGAAAAGTGACGCGTCATTTAGACAGGGAGAAAGGAAATGTCTGGCAGGTGCAGAGCGAAAGAGGCTGCGTGCATCTGGGTGTTGGTGTGCGTGCTCGCCCGCAATCGATAAGAGGTAAACTTAAGCTACACTTCCGCTGAAAAGCCTTTGAGAAAAGCAAGGAGTGCACCATTTTGCCATGTACGTAGTTTACTTGTGCAAACTTCAAATTCAGCTTTCTGAAGTAATTTTGTTTCTTCACATACCCTAGTTTCCAAACTTCAAATTTTGACAAGGATGTCAAAGGACAATTGCCAGTCGTTTGCAACAATAAGCAAAAAAAAGAAGTTTTGGGGTGTTAGTGGCTTTTTAAGAAAGCGAGCAATGGTATGTTTTGTCCCGAAGAACCTGAGACTGGCTAAGGGGCAAAAGGGAACAAATCAATTAATTGATCAAGATTATTTGGAAAACAAGAAACTCATCTTGCTTGGATCCCAGGGCAGCCAATAAGTAGGGGCCCATTCAGCACAGTGAGGGACGACCCTTCAGCTGCATGATAACAAATGAGCCAGTAGACCCTCTGCCAAATTGTTGAAGCACCAAGGAGATCGCTGGGAACTTGGGTATGCATGCTGCATGCGCTCGCCGTATTGAAGTAAATAAGTAGAACGAGGTATTGACAAATGCTCATGCAATGTAACATTTGTTTTAGACTTTTGCTTTTGAACAGTTACCGGTGCAGACGGCAGCACATGCAGCGCGTGTAACTGCACTCGCAGCATGCTCCTTGGCGCTTCGGTAACTTCGCAAAAGGTCTATACATTTGGGCCTCAAGACTCTTTTGTTTTTTGCAACCTTTCTTGTCTTCCCAGGGGTGTCTGTACACATTTCTCGCATCATTTTGAACTGTTACGAGCTGGTCTCATTACTTTTTGTTCACAACAGTACGTCTCCACTAGAGTTACTATATAGATTATGATTCAAAGTATCGACATGACAGCCATTTTGGTGCTTAAAACCATGGTTACCTAATGCTTTATCGGAAATTGGAAAAAAAAAAAAAAAACGGTTTTTCATTTTTTAGGAAAGCTAAAGCAGTCAGCGACGACATAGAACAACATTGCCTGAGCTCCCCGACACCATATCTAAGGCTCAGGAAGTCACATTTTTTATTTGTAACGATCACCAATTGTGCCCGTTCTGTAAAAGGCACCAAAAGGACGGCGCCCACAGGAATAATGGAGGAACGGAGAGTGTCAATACTCTAGCTCATTTAGTAGCCCTAGTCTCCACTGGGTAACATTGACCAGATTTAATACTTTGCAACTGGCTTTATTTTTTTTCAAAATGTTTCGTGGGTTTTCGGTACTAAAACTTGTCGTGTCTGCGCAAGGGCGTACTCGTGAGCAACAAAGGTTATAAAGTTGCTGACGAAAGAGCTTGATGAAATGAAACCCAAGTTTTGAAACTAGTAGTGTTTCTTCCAGTGCAGCATTGGTACAGTATGTGACAGCAGCCTGGGGAATTGTTGAACTTTAAATTTAAGGATTCATTATCGGCACTATTGACATAAGCATAGCATCTCTTGTTGTAGGCATTGTTATAACAGTTTCATCGTAATCACTCTCTCAAAAGTCAAACACAGGATGGGCCGATGGTTCCAAAGAATTATGCTAATTTTGTTCACCCAACTTTTTTCAGCCGCATAGTGACAGTTAGCCCATTCTGCCCTCTTCCATTTTTTTTCCTGCTACTTTAAGACACCGTGAGAAATTTTTTTTTATCACCTCTATTTTTTTTTTGTTAAAACAGTTTTCTTTTGAAATGTCCCAGCCTCAATTACGAGCGTTGTACCGGTGCCCTACACACCGGTTTTGAGTGAACTTTTGTCTTGAACACTTCTTTGTCACATCTGTGTTGAGTGTTGAACTGTTTGTGGTTTCCTGTCCTTGTGCCGACGTCTGTGTGTCAACCCCCTGCACCTTCTCTCCATCCATAGCTAAGGTTTGTGTTGGTTCCTTCAGAGTTTTGCTGCTTCTAGAGTTGGAGAGTTTTGTGCACTTCCGGTTTTACTGTTTCGAGCGCTTAGTTGATTCTCGGGGGCCCCACTCCCGTGTCTCTTGCAGATTATTTTACAGAGGAGGCCTATCCTTTGTCCACTTGCCGGCTGATGGAAGGTGGTTGTACGAAAGAATCCTCACCAAATTTGCAGGCTCGTCGGACCTACCCCTAAGACAGAAATTGAGTTTGCTAAGGGTCTGCTCCTACAGAGCTGAGGGGGCCAATAGAATGGGCCTCTTCCTTGGAGAAGCTGAGTATATTAGAAAACTTCTGGCTGCCATCTTGAGGTTGTCCCGGCGAATACCTTGTGGGAACCACTCTAAGCCTCCCCCATTACTCTGCCTTGTTTGCAAAGTGTAGTGTAGAAGGTATCCAATAGTCGGTGACAGATTAAAGGGACACTGAGAGGGTATTTAAGCTTGCCGAGGTTTTTAGTTGTACGTGACATATGAGAGCCCAACTACCCAGAACAGAATTTGCGGCTCGAAATTCGGTTTGTTTCCGCCCGAAAACCGCCGATCGAGAACTGGCCGGTTTGAGTCGTGCTCACTCTCTTCTCTGTGGTCACGGGCCGTTTTCTAAGGTTTAGACAAAGCCACCAAATCTAATCAAAGTCGTGGGTCATTGAAAGCACGCACTTAATATTAAAAAAAGAAAAAAAATATGAAACCCATTTGTTGTGGCTTCCAAAAAGCTCCAAATACGTTGATTGAAAAAAAAGTTGCTCAGAGAATTGGAAGCATTCTGTACGTTCACTGCGTAATTCTCAACATGGCGTCGTATCGCATATCGTGGGTCTCGCGGGCTGGACAGCGATGGCAGCGGACGACGGACGTGGGACCTCTACTTCAGAACTGTCATTTGCGGTATCGGCGAATCTGTCTTCCTTCAAAAGAGAAAGTTTGGACCGATCAAAGGAATTGGTATTCATCCCGTACGACACGCCCGACCACCAAGCTGATTTGCATGAAGATTTCACCGAGCCGTTGCCGCTTCTCGTGGCTGAAGACATAGCTCGTGCAAACATCAAGCACGAAGTGCGTACTTCGAGTTGAGTATGCACGCATACAATTTATTTACTAGGTGCGAATGTGGCCAATGCATGGTGCTGCCGGACTTCAAGCCGAGAGCCCCTTTGCTGGAGGGAAATCGGCAGCAAACCTTCCGACCTACAGTAGACCGGCTGCATTACCGCGAAGAGTTCCCCCTGTAGCTCAGTGGAAAGATGTCCGCTTCACACGCAGCGGGCACAAGTTCAATCCCTAGTGTGGGTGTAACATTTTGTTTTGTCAAACATTTTGCGACATTAATTTAGTTTTCTTACAATTATTACTGAAAGAAACAAATATTATGGATGATACATCGCTTAATTGAATGGTATGGGATTCCCTTTTTGACACCTGCGAACTCAATGTAGTCACTTTCCACAAGATGCAAGGAGCATATGAATCGGTTAGCGTCCGCTTTCTGAAGTGCCCGCAACTGTTCTACAGGAATGGCAGCCAGCCATTGGTCCCGATCTCGTTGATCTTCCGGAAACTTGTGCAGACTCTGTCGCACAATGCCACTTCAGATGCAGGACATGTGAGGCAGCTCTTCACGCAACATCTTGAGAGCATTCTTTTCGGAGCCTATCACGGGAATTCACCACGGGCACTCACTGCTCATTTCCGACTCTTCAATGTGCAAAACAACTCATCTTGAAGTACAGAACAACGAGCGGAGCAAACATAACTGCAAAGGAAGCGCACGGCAAACAATTCCCGCAATTCGCGCAAAACAAAAAGAAAAAAAATGCACGGTTAGGTGTAGCTGCGTGACTTCCGGCTCTCTCTCATCATCTATATTTCTTCGACCTCCGTGCGGAGGTTTCGGTTTCGAGCAGTTGCATTTTCTGGCTTTATTAAAAAATATACGCGACTCTGTAGCAAAATATTAATTGGGTAGTCTTCCAGCACCACAATGAATCGCCTGGCAAAAAATGAAAAAAACATTTTTGGGGTGTGTCAGTGTCCCTTTAAGGGTTCAGCAGAGTTTAGCAGAGTGAACGCTAGAGAGGAGGCGACCTCCTCTCCAGCGTTCGCTCCGCTAAAGTGGAAAGGGGTGGGAGGAGTTTCCTCCGAGTTCTTAACCTGTCGCCAACTGTAGGGTTCTCAAAGTTACTCTTTCCTGATGTTTTTGTTTAATGCAAGAGGAACAAGGTTGCAGCAGCCGGGGCTGTAAGACTCCCTCGTATGAGTGGTCAGTAACGAATTAGAATATGCATGAATACAGCCCAGGCGAGCCACAGTCCAAAGGGGGTTCAAGTGATTCCTTAGCCTTCACACCTACGGAGACAGTTTGTGGGAGAGTATCTCTGAAGTTTAAGCCAAGACTGGAAAAGCTAAAGCAGATGAAGCCTGTTAGGGATTCTGGGCCGAAAGGTCAGTGTTTGGTCCAATTGGTCCAGAATTGCCTCACTGGCAAGCGGGGGCTTTCAGGGGCCAGACATTCAGAGATGCCTTTTCAGAGAGCATGCAGAAAGGTAAAGTCGAGAAGGGCTGTGTGGCATCGGTAGAAAAGTAGGGCATCGATGTCCGAAATGGGCCATCAGGGAGGGACATGGGCTGCCCGGGTGAATGGTCACCAGCGGAAGCCATCGGTGTCCGACATGAGCAATCCCTGGAGCGCTTGGGTGTCTGGCGCGGAGTCTTCCAAAGGGGCGGGTGGCGAGCGTGGGTGTCCCTCTCTGGCGCAGTCTGCCCTGCACCTGGTGGGCAAGGACCCCCTGCTGATGCCCATCCCTCCCGTAAACGAGAACAGCAAGTACACGGGCATGGCCAGCGTGCCAGTGCTGGGCTCCAAGAAGGCGGGGCCGCCCCCCGGCCGCAAGATGTCGGGCAGCATCGACGTCATCGGGGGCGGGGCCCCCTCCCTGCCCAGCCGGAGACCCGGGGGAGGCAAAGAAGGGGTCATTCAGGTGCGGCCACCACCCGTCCCCCGCCTTCTCTTCCGCTCCGCTTGCCGCAGCTTACCTCCTCATTTCCGCATCGCCTCTTTCTCTTCTTTCTGCCACTGACAGCCATACTCTGCATCAACTTTTTCGCGCAACATTGACGAGACAATACTCCGTTTCACCTTGCGATGTATCGCAAAAGACCCTAGGAGCCGACCGAATCCAATCCAGTGCCATGAGACCCTGCCCTCACCTTCGGGAGAAACGCAGCGATCCGCGGGGCGCTTCGTCATGTGATATGTTTGTGCCACTGGATTGGCTGGGACGGCCAGAAGCGTATGCCGTGGGCCGTCGTAAAGTGAAATGGAAAATAATGTAGTGTCCGCGGTTGCTTCGAGAAAACATGGATAAAAATGGAGAGAAAGGGAGGACACAGGGTCATCTCATCTTTCCTTCTTTTCTGACTCGTTTGGGTGCAAGGCCTCCTAGATGGCAAGGTCATCTAAGTGCCGACTTCTACATCAGCATTCAGGGGGGGGAGCTCGAGTTCTTGGGAGGTGTTTGTTAGCGTTGTCACCAGTGCTGGGTGGAAAGAGGGAAAAGCAGACCCTCCCCTACCCCATCTCCTGTCAACCATGTGGGGCAGCGAGGCTACGGATATTCCGCCAGCCTCGGCGACCTTGTGCAGAAAAGTCAGTGCAGAGTATGGCCTACCTGCTTTTTCTCGTCTGTCTGGTAAGATATGCTAGTTTTGCTACTTCTCTTTTCTTCGCTATTACTAATCTCTCTGTGTAAAGGAAGCGTGCAAGTGAGCTGGTCTGTGGTGGGGGGTTGAGGTCTTCATCTTGAGGTTCCTGGGTTTCCTGCCTATCTGCACCCTCTCCATCTTGTCAAGAGAAAGTCTTATTTTAAACTATTCTCTGTTCTCTGCTTTCTTACTAACATACCCCACAGTAAGCTGTTCCATCACTGAAGGTATCTGCACTTTTTCCAGTGTGAAGTTCCTTTTGATCTGTCTCTCTGGCCGTGGTCTCAACCTTTACTGTTTTCACGGAACACCATGTTCAGTTCTTTCCTATATCTGCGTTCAACTTTTGTGGCATTGTGTAACCTCTTGTGCTGTACCTTTCTGGTAATAAAGACATTTTTAACATTAAGGTGTAAGCACAGATTTAGGACATTGGCATTGTCACGAGAGTTCCATATATATATGGCTGTTTCTTTGCTTCATTGTGTTTTTGGAGTCCTGCTGTGAAGGGTCCTCTCATTTTACCACTATCCCTACTTTTTGTTTCGTTTCTACTTCGGAGGTTACAGATCCTTCGCAAACATTTCTGTCCCCCGTTTTTCCAAAGCAACCTATGTCCTTCGCTGCGGGGAGTTACTAAAAAGCAGAGGCAAGTGCCTACAAATTGGAGATTTAGGAAAGGGATGTAGTTTTACTATTTTTAACTAAATTTCTGTCGAGTTTTGTGGGATTGTCGGATATCTTTCATTTTGCTTAAGCCAGTCTATGCTATACGGTTAGCAAGTTTGTCTGCTTTTTGCGCATAGCAAGTTTGTCTGCTTTTTGTGCACCACATTCGTTTTTTACCTGCCAATCGCATCCAGATGCTTATATTTCCCCCTGACCTCAGCCTATGAGGTGCGCGCTTGGCTGCCTCGTCGTTGCACATCGTCTATGCTGACCTTTGATTGGTGTGTCTTTCCTTACATTCTGACGCGCAAAAGACATGTTCTGGTGCACTTGCTTGCCGTATAGTATTATTCTGCTTCCAGTCATAGAGTTCTTTTGTGTTGCACATCCCTTTTGTTTGTCTCCGAGTTTGTGGCTGTCCTCCTTTTGTGTTCTGCCTTCTTTTATGATGCCTGCTAATTTTCAAAGCAGTAACTTTTATACCCTGCTACCCATACATTATATGTGCTTGTGGGCTTTGGCCTTTCTCCTGAAGTCACTGAATATTCACCAGGTAGCGAAACATCAAGCTCCCGTTCAGTAATGAGTACCAACTCTCTACTTCAGTAAGCATTAAAACTAACCCCTTTGACGCGGCTTCTGCGTACATGTCCGGGCATTTCACGAGTCTTCAGTAGAGTCGGGAAAGCATACAGTGAAGGTAGTGTGTCTGCTGCTTGAAATTATTTTCTCTTCAAACGGCCAAATTTCAACACTCTGCTCGTCAGCATGGAGCGGAATGCAGTGACGTAACTTGGAGGGGGCGACGTCACTAGGCATAAAGCACCCCACCGCTTCTGAAGTCATTGCATAAACTCCACCCCCCCCACCCCACTCAAAATGCAACCAAGATTATGAAATACCTCTGTATTACACCCCCTCCCTCTGAAGTCATAGTAATCCCAGCCACCCCATTCCTGCCTCCCCCTCCCCCCGAAACAAAATTTCTGGCTCATGTTAGCAGAGCATTGTACGATCACTTCGCCACCAGCATTAAAATGCTTGTACGTGGGAACCCTATCAATCAGACAGCCTTATTATGCCAGCGATTACGTTACATTGCAAGTATATTCAGCAACTCTGACATGACCCAGCAGCCATGGTAGCACGCCCTGACTTGCATCTCCTCGACCACCCCCGCAGGTCATCGGATCGGTGGACTCCGGCTCCATGGGGGGCCTGAGCTTGCCCCCGACGCACGTGCCCCCGCCGGGCTACATGGGGGTGCCGCTGGATGCCAGCAACATGTCCATCCCGCCCCCCATCCCGGGCATGATCCCGGGGGTCCCGCCTCCGGGCTACGACACGGGCTCATTCCCGCCCCCTCGCTTCACCCACCCCCCTCCCCCGATCCCGGGGGCTGTGGGCGACCGCTCCTACGACGACCGGTCGTCCTTCTACAACGGGTCGGGCTACGGCCAGCCGTACGGGGACGACGGCGGCGGCGGCTCGTGGCCGCGCGAGCGGGACCGCGAGCGCGAGGGCCGAGAGCGAGAGGGACGGGACCGCGAGGGCCGGGAGCGGGAACGCTCGTCGCGACGTGCCCCGCCCCCGGATTACGACGAGGAGGACGCAATGCCGCCGCCCCGGTCGAGCCGGCGGTACCGCGACTACTACCGCGAGCGGGAGGGTAGGGAGGGTAGAGAACGGGAGCCGCGAGAGCCGCGAGAGCCGCGGGAACCGCGGGAGCCCCGGGAGCCCCGGGAACTGCGGGAGCGCGGGAGGGAGCGGGAGCGCGGGGAACGGGACGAGGAGTACGAAGAGCGGGAGCGCCACGAGCGGCGGCACAGGGAGCACCGCGGGGACAAGGAAGAGCGGCACCGGTCGTCGCGCCGGAGGCACCACCGGGACGAGGACGAGGAAGAGGAGAGGCGCTCGTCCAAGCACAAGCACAAGAGGTCCAAGAAAGAGCGCGTGGCGGTTGTGGAGGAGCCGGAGGCGGCCACAGAAGGGTCGCAGGACGCAGCGCCCGAGGCCAAGGCGGAATAAAGGAACGAGATGGGGACGAGGTTTCGCCGGGGGTGGTCATTTGTTTGCCTCGTCGTGACTTGGGTCTTCTATTTTTTAATAATGAGTACTGTTCGTTGGGGATTTTTACCGACCGAGTCTGTAACATACATTTGGGGAGAGAACAGAAATGGATGTACAGGTGTGAGTCCCATAGAAAGAGGGAGAGTCACGTCTTGTCCATCTGTTTCTGTTCTTTCCCTAAATGTATGCGTTGTAGAACCAAGCCTCTCAAAACTACACGATCGAGTGAAAGGTAGAAGCCACCAAAATTTGTGAGGCTTGAAGGGATGTCCAGACGGGACACAATTGGATCGGCTCCTCGTAGGCACCTATGGGTAGGGAGCTCCGCTTTATTAACGAAGTGGATAGAAGCAGACGGAATCGCGTTCTGTCGAAACAACCCTCGAGTCGTTTTTGAAAATCTGTCTCCAAACGGTAACTTAACCGCACGTTTGTGAGCAAACGTTCACTGCTTGCTCTGAGATGCGCAATTTCAACACGTCTGAAACTTGCCTTTTCTTTCTTTTCTTATAATCGCCATTCTAGGGTTCTGCCAGCTTGTAAAGACATTAGATGGAGGTGGTCCCTTTTTATTCTGCCTGTTTTCTGAGCAGCGTTTTTTTGTCATTGAGGGTGTTGGAGATGTCGAGCGTTTCTTGAACTGAATGTCGGGCCCTGCACATTGTACATGCCATACATGTCTTTTCCTCCCGTGTTGCAACGTGAGGTCTTGAATCACTCTGCATAATAAACTTTACATTGCATACCGTTGACACAGAACAGGCAAAGTTCATTGGTATAGAATGCCAGTGGTGGCTTTGTTTCATGTCCTTCATTGGCTAGCCTGCATTGCTTGATATTCTATTTATTACGATATAAATTAAGTTCGGTACATCATTTATTTACGGTAGTCCCACTTTTTGGAAGTTTAATTCATGAGAAGGAGACCCCAGGCTTCCTAGATAGATATCATAATGAAACACTGCTGTGGCTAAGGACGAGTAGAAGAAGTGGACAGGACAAGTGCTAGATACCGTTCCAGGCAGTGTAAACAAATATTACCATTTAGGCAGCGGGCAGTGTACCATCCTGGCAGTACTGTTACTTCTGGTAGAAAGTTATCTAGATGCAACGGTAACCACTGTCAATACGTTTCCGTTCTCATGGAACAGTAACTAGTTTTGCCCAGATGAAATGGGAGCCACCAGTAGGATTTTGTCCAGACAACAGTAATCGTCATTAGAGTTCTGTCCAGATAGAAAGGTAGGCACTAGTAAAGGCCCCTCCACACAGCTTCGTTTGACTCCGTTGCGGCTGCGAGAAACTAGGACATCCCTGCTTGCATTGTGTGCCAAGCATTCTGCGCTTTCACACGAAGCATAGATGTGCCGTTGGCTCGCTTTTGTTTCTGAATGCAGCACAAAACAAATTGGGTTGTGTGTGTGTTTATACAGCCTAGAACTTGGTCTGCCTCAACGGGCGACGAGTCTCCCAGCTGTAGATGAGCAATTTAGCCAGTGCAGTACAACCGCTAGCCTGGGATCTTTAACGTGCATCACGCAGTAGTGATACACGACCGCACGCCGGTACGATGCTCATCCAGATCGAAACGGGCAGGGGTGGGGATTGAACCCAGGATCCCTGGGTTCTGCAGCGCGAGCTTTTGCTCCACGTGCTCCGAGCTGGTGTGCGCTAGACCACTCGGCCACCGATCCCCCTCAATGCAGCACAGTCGACTGCACTGTGTGTGCAGTCGACTGTGCTGATAAATCCGTCGACAAAAGTAAGAGTTCAGTGCAGATGGAACGGTAGCTGCCTGTGGAGGTCTGTCCAGATAAAACAATAGCCACCAGTGAAGATTCGTCCAGATCGGTAGCCGCCAGTAGGACTTCACAAGGAACGTTTTCCACCAGTAGGGTTCTGTCTGGACACAGTTTGCTCAAAATTCCGTTCATGATTGCAGAGGATCGCATGGTTGCAGTGCAAGAATTAATTGAAGGTAAAGAGCTGTTGTAGTTGTGCAGTATGCTGCATTTGTCTCTTGTATGAGTGCTGAGACCTTGCATGACGAAGCTTGTCTCCAAAAATTGGTCTCCATAATTCGGAGCGAGACTTCAAAGACTCAAAAATCAAATTTGGGGGTTTTAAGTGCCAAACCAACGACGTGCATCTGGCACGCCCCAGCGGAGGACTGAGGATTAATTTGGACCACCTGGGGATCTTTTGACGTGCAACCGAAAGCTCGGTTACACGGCGCCTCCTCCGCAATAAGCCTCCGTCAGATTGCGGGCACCTTGGCCGGGATTCAAACCCGCCACATGGGGATCCGTTGGCCAGTGCTCTCACCTCGGAGCCACTGAGGCGGCTTTCGAAGACTCACAAGCTGCCTCTGCTTAACTTTCATGATGAAATCTCACATTTGAGAACGTATTGAATTTATTATGGCATTTGCAACTTTCACGACCTATAGGGGGTGTGCTGGCGCCTATCGAAATGGCTATCATCTGGAGGATCGTTGTAGAACACAGTATGAGGCAGGGTCCGCGACGCGCAATTAATTCTAGGTTTGCTTTATACGTGCAGTATTGGAGCCAATTTCTTTATTTTTTAACGTCGTGAAGGTGTAGGCAAGCACCTTCATTGTGAAGCCGATCATCCAGGAGCTAGAGTGTGCAATCCTCGCACCGCGGTACAACCATCGCTGAAAGTTGCGAATAGAGTGGGAAGTTATAATCGTAACGTCATTTGCTGATTGTTCGCTGTATTCATGGTGTACACTGAATAATATTTTATATGGCAGTCTTTAAATAAGTGTATCAATTATTATTTGCTCTGTCATATATATAAATAATTGGTGGAAAGCTATTCAAAGGTAGAGGAAATGTCTGCTGCAGTAATAGGCAGGAATTAAAGAGGACCTTTGGACTACAGTGCTCGGGCAACTGTGTCTATTCTAAAGTAACCTTTAATCTTTAAATCTATCGTTTGCTTCGTTGCCGAGCTATTTTCTCGTCCCTTGTATCTGTGCGCTATTTTATTCCAATATGTATAACTTCCTCTAGCTTTCCGTCTGTTAAACGCGCATTCCAGGTAACTGCTAACGTGCAACTCTCTGAAACAAAGCCGAATTGTAGGTTGACAATGGAGGAAGACTTCGTAAAAGTAAAACTACGTAACCAGCGTAACGCAGTCGTCACGACCACACGTGGCTAATTGTAATATCTCCCAGCGTGCCCCGGGCCGTTACGTCATCAATGACTAAAAAACTGTCATGGCGTGGATCAGTTGTGGTTCTCTGCAAGGGACGCGACTCGAACGATTCGGCTGAAGGCTGTGTCTCACGCCCGATCCTGCCTGCGTCAGGAACCCGAAACGGCAGTTCTTTGATGGCTGGACGTCAATGCGGCGGTCGCGATGGATATTGACAGTGATTTGGACTTAAATTTGCTGCAGCAATTCAGCTGCCTAGGCACCACGGACCGTGATGTTTTAGTCTGCCAGCTTCAAAAAGTGCTGGGCTACCAGCTCAACCCGGCAGGATGCGCATTCTTCCTCGACATGAACAACTGGTGAGTTCGGGTGAACAGGGTTTGGGTCGCGGACACTGGCGACGGGCTGGGGTTTACTCGTGCGTTAGGGTTAGTGGCCCCCCCCCATCATCCGCAACTCCGTGATGTAGCCGTTTTCGATTATTTTTTTCTACACGCACGTCATTTTTTTTGTAGATTGTTGCTTACTTAGCGGGATTAAGAGTTAAATTGTGGAAATTTCTAACATGTTGGTGTCTAAATTTATACCAGTTGTTGGCGTCGTGCACTTCGATAAACGGTACTCACGCAATCAGCTGTAATGAAGATGTCGACGCTTTCGTCGTACTCGAGAAAAGATTTCCCTGATATCGGTGTGTGTTCTTTTGATGGACTTTTGTTGAGTCTTGGGGCAATTGTGAGTGTTTCTGGTTGCCTCGTTTCTGAAACGTAGGTTATACGAGTTTGTTGTAGGTCTTGTCGTAAACGGCGACTGTCGATGCAGGAACCTCCAGGCTGCTGTCTGCTCCTATTTCGATTTCGAAGCTCCAAAGGAAAATGGGCCTGGCATGACTCTCATAAAAGACGTTACCATCGGAGAAGGTGAAGCGGTGCCGCCCAATACGAGGTTTATCAAGACCTGGAGGATACAAAACACAGGTGTGTATCCGGTAACGAAAAAAAAAAAAAAAAAAAAGGTTCGTCGGACTCGGAAATTGCTGACTCATCGCTTTTTCAAGTCTGCGCGTGTCTGTATGCGCTTGCACAACATTTCGGTTGGACACTTTTTTTTGCTTGCGCGTCTCATAACATGGTCCTTTCTTATTTCGTGTACTGTTTTGTGTGGGAAGTAAATGCCATTTCAATGCAGCACTGTTCATCACCTGTGATGGGGGCAGTTAACAAGCATCTTGTTCCATTTGCTTACATGCTGCGCATCCCTTGAGGCTACCTTTCCAGCAGTGTTCGCGAAACGTGAGAAAAAGCAGGTGGCCGAGTATTCAGTCCAACTCCGGCATGCCCCATACCTGTCGCTACTCTGTGACATGTCCTCTGTTATATTATTCGTGAAGAAAACAGATCAGACAAAAGAGCTTGTATAATCTTACAGTTAGTGGAAGCACGTGAGCACACATTGTATACTATCACTGCAGTTTCACATGCACACTGAGCTCTTGCAGTGCTCTGATAGTGCCCGATGCCACATGCTCCAGCGTTCCCGCTAACCTTGATTAAGATGGCACTTGCTGGTTACTTTGCAAATCGGACTGTACAAGAGAGAATTTTTTATTTGAACACGCATGACTTGCCTTGACGCAACTGCCATTGTGGTGGTCTTGCTGCCGAGTGTGCCTTGTACGGCATTAATTTTGCAGCACCGAATATGCTTTCCCGGTTATGAACAGGTAGGCACAGTGAAATAACATTAGATGCTAGCCTTGTAAACAAATATCTAAATATTGCGTTGCTTAGATGCCTCAACTCTTATACGTTAATTTCCTGTACTGTTTCATAGCCCTCTTTTGCTAGAGCAGTGGTTCTCAACCATTGATGTTTCGCGGACCCCTTGGGGATAGGCAGAGATGGCGGAGGACCCTGTTTGTGGTGAGGGGAAGGGAAAGGTATATTTTAATTATGTTAATGGTTTCATAAACGGATATAACTAAGAAGGTTGTCCCCCTAGCTATATAACAATATAGCTAGGGAGACAGCCTTCTACACATCAGTTTTTGCAATGTCGGAGATCACATTTTTTTGTTATTACACATTTAAACTTTAACTACCTAGGCATGTTTTTGCATCAGTGCTCTTATCAAACATGTAAATTTTTTTTTTCTAGGCATGTTTTTGTATTCTGTATTTTTATGTTTTGTGTTCTTGCATGTACGCACTTTGGTGCACCCTCTTGTAGGCTCTTGGGCTGTTGAGGGGCACCGCAAAAGTAATAAATAAATAAATAAATAAGGGCTAGTGTGAAGTAGATTTTTTTTATAGACATACACACGAGAAAAGTCACCCGAAAATTGCAATGTTTCTTCTCAATCTGAAAAAAAAGACAACTTTTATTGCCGGGCTTGACTGATGAGGCAGGGCTTCGCAGACCCCCATTGAGAACCACTGTGCGAGAGGCATAGACTTTCTTGCAAACAGTTGTTCCGAGGGTAATACAGTTGAACCTCGATTTTACGAAACCCGATTTTACGAATTTTTCGATTTAACAAACAAATTCGGATTCCCCGCGCAGCCTGCGCGCTAGGTCTCACTTCCTCGATTTTACGAAGTTTCCGATTTAACGAAATAATTAGCGGGTCCCGGTGACTTCGTTAAATCGAGGTTCAACTGTAGAATGGTAATTAGGAAGCAGTACTGCCTTTCATACTTTTGCACGCAAATCATGGAGCCCAACTCTAAAGTTTACCTCGAGTGTCCCTCGTCTGCGACTTCTGTCGTCTGATTATATACTCTACCTCACCTTACAATGGTCTGCAAAGGACGCTTCGACCTGCTGAAACAATACCAGTGCTCTGTAAGTGTCGCTTGACCTTCAGGAGGGCTCCTGCTCAGGATGGTTAGTCACATGATACGTTCACAGCACCAGATTGGCCGGAATGCCTTGTGGAAGCCAGCTGCCCCGGTGGCTCCGAGGCAGAGCACCGGTCTACGGATTTCGGGGGAGCGGGTTCGAATCCCAGCCGAGGTGCCCGCAATCTGAAGGAGGCTTGTAGCGGAGAAGCCAGAGGTTCCAGTCTCGCTTCATAAGATCCCCAGGTGGTCGAACTCTATATTCAGTCCTCTGCCGGGGCGTGCCAGATGCCCTTCATTATTTTGGCATGTAAAGCCGCCGAGTTTGACTTTTGTCTTTGGCTCGTAGCAGCTACTGTGGTTTGTCGCAAGGTGAACGGAAGGGTGGGCCTGGTTGTAGGAAGAGACTTCAGGTGCGACTTGCGTGCAGGGGAGTCCGACTGGCCACCGATGTGCACCCTGAGGTTCGTCGGGGGCGACCACCTGGGCCACACGGACAGCGTCGGGGTCGAGTCGCTCCGGCCCGGGGACACGACCGACGTGTCCGTGGAGATGGCGAGCCCCGGCAAGCCAGGCATCTACCAGGTGCGTACTCCGTTCCTTGCCGGCGACCCCCCGTCGTAGGCCACCCTGCAGTCGTCGTGCTGGGCGTCGACTACGAGGCGTGATCGACGAGTTTTGCCTCCTAGGCTTTAACTTTTTTTATTTTGTGGTGGAATTGAAAGATGTTACGTTAGAACTAAAGTTTGGAATCTCCTCTTTCCCGGTAGCACGCAACTTTTCAGTGTAGTCCCCACCGGCGGCGGTGCACTTCTGCCGTGGGTGCACTACTCCGGATGCCGTTGTGGACTATTGAGGGCGGCTGTCGACGAGACCGTTGCCGTGCCGGAGGAGTTGCGGTTCAAAGTTGTTTCGCCTCGTTCGCCTTGCAGCCCAAATTTCGCGCTGTCAGACTTTTGGCTGTTTTCTAAGATAAAGGAACATCTGAAAGATGCACCGTTTGCATTCGACAACGAGGTTACCGAATGTATTTATCGGTCTTTGCACCGGACACTGAACCGTGTCGACGAAAACTGCTATCATTAAAAAGGTTTGTTTGTACTGCCTGAACATCCCTCACTTACTCTACTGCGGAGCTGACGTCGCGGCGTCGCGTTGCAAAAGCTTGCCGTTTTTGTTGCGCGACGTGCGTGCCGTGGAGAAGTCCTTGTGCTTTCTCTCTCGCTGCCGCTTAAACAATGACCGCCGGATGCGTGGTGCGAAGCATTACCTCACACTACGATGCGGTTCGGTTGGGTGTCTCGAATCGTCGGACGAGCGATTCATACTCCGTTCACCCCTAAGCCGACATTCTGGCAGAAGGCACAAGCTCGTTGGGCCAGTCTTACGCCCGTTTTTCACCACACTATAACGCTGCCGCCCATGCCCGCAAGTAGAGAGCGGGGTCAAGCGACCGATCAAGTTTGTTGAACTGAAATATTCGCTATTCTGAAATTCGTTTTTCTTAACTGAAACATAGGAATACCGAAATTCGGTTTTCCTATGCAAAGAATGCATAGGAAAACTGTATACCATATTTTTCGGACTATAAATCGCACCCTTGTACAAGTCGCACATCCGTATTTTGAGCCGTTTTCGTAAAAGAGTTTGTAATTCGCACCTCTTTGCACGGTTCATGGAATGAGTTTTTTTAGTTTATGCGCATTGGTATCGTGAAATCGGAGTTTCGCTCAGTCGGCTAGATCGCACGTACCGTTTGACGTGCAACTTTGACGTTTCGACTCTCGAGAAATGCCCATAGCACGGCGCTGTCTGGTGGGGTCAATCGAGTGTTTCGCAGCAAGAGGAGCGAGCACATGCTGAGCGAACGAAAATTGAACCAGCTAGAGACTCGTGAACCAAGGTTTGAACCACTAGGCCTAGCCTAGGACGAGTCTCTGAGGCGACTCTAGCATCGGTGCGCAGGCAGAGAGATAAACCTTGACATACTTTTTTTCGGTACCTCTAAAAGATCGGCTAGGCACAATCCTTCCTTTCACATGTAGCAACACGGCTGGAGCATAGCAGGAAAAAACTGCTTATCAAACAGAAACTAAGAAATACGCAAGAAAGTATTCTACAATGCGTGTACACCAGCCAGCTCACTTACCTTTCAGTATTACTGGACTGAAGCAAAAGAATACGGAACCATGGCTGAGTTAGGCAACGTCGATAGCATGCTGTAAAAGCTTTATTTTCACTGTCTTGCCTATCCACATTGAGCCGCTTCGAGGAAACCATAAAATTATCGCTTTCCAAGTCGGTTATGAAAAGTGTAGAAGAGTGCGGCAACAGCAGTGCCTCCTGGAGGGGGCAATGCCACCTATGTGCTACATAGTTACGGTGGTCTACAAAAGATGGCGCACGGTGCATAAAAAAAATAACATCACATCGTGAAAAAAAAAAAAAAAATGCATGTAAGTCACATTGCTGTACAAGATGCACCAAGAAAAATGTTTGAAAAAAAAACAAAAAAACACGCGATTTATGCATCGGAAAATACAATAGGTCATGTGACATGAAGTCGTGCGACATCATTTTCCCCTCAAACATAGTTCTCGACTTGGCTGCTAGGGGCGCGACGATTGAATTGTTTCCCCTATAGCCCATTGCCCCCGGGCCTACATGTGGGGAGCTTAGAAAACGGGATCCTCTGTTGTGGTCGCTGGCGTCGCGGCTGACACTTTGGGCGTCTCCTTTCCGGCGCAGGGCCAGTGGCGCATGGCGTCGTTGGGTGGCCAGGTGTTTGGCGAGGTGATCTGGGTGATCCTGACGGTGGCGGAGGGCGGGCTGTTGGCGGTGACTCAGCAGATGGAGGCCTTTCACCAGCTGGGGTCGCCCCCCAGGGGAACGCCCACGGTGCCCCCAGCCGGAAACCCCTTCGCTACTTCTCCAGGTGAGTGCTTGGGGATCTGCGCAGGGCTAGAGTTGTAGCAAAGAAGTCGACGCATAGACACGCTTCGTTGCGTCGGCATCAAAGGGCCGCATAAATGCAAACACCAAACGGCATTTGCACTTATCGGGTACGCTGAATCGGAACACATGCCCTACCGACACCTGCCAGTGAAGGCTACACTCTCGGTGTGCTGTAGAATGGATGCTGAACTTTGGAAAAGGTTGAGAAATTTGTAAACGAGATTACTGGTGGATGCCTTTCGTCTGTCCAAACCACGTTTGAGGCAGGCAGTTGAGTCTTGCATTGAGTTTGGTGCAAAGGTACAGTGCCACCAGCTTACAAGGTAAAAAGAACAAAAAAAAAACGTCTGTTAAAGGATAGGTCTGATAGGAGCAGCGAACTGAGAGAAATTAAATGTAGGCACAGATAAGGCAGTACTTCGTCCGTCTCCGTTTAAAATACCTTTCGGTTGAAGGTTTGTTATAGAAGTCGTTGGCATTTATGCATGTTAAACTTTATTTAAAATATGGCCGCTTTTTCTCGAGTAGGCCATTAAAGGGACACTCACACCCCCCCAAAAGTTTATTTTTATTTTTTGCCAGGTGATTCCAAATGGTGTCAGGAGGCTACCCAATCAATATTTTGCTAGTCACGTATATTCTTAAAGGGGCACTGACACCCCAAAGATCATATTTTTTTTATCGTCTCAAACGACGCAAATTGTAGTCATAGACACGCAAAAAAAAACCGCATCGCAAAAAACAATTTTCCCGCGCGCGCGCGCGCCTTTTTATTTTTGGCGTTTAAATCTCCCGCCGCTACCTCCTTGCTTCTTTTGATCGGTGACGTCGAAAATCAGGAAATTTAGAAGCTTTGTAGGCGACATTTCTATAACATTTAATAACGGCAATCATAAAACATGTTTATCAACGCAATTGCGAACGCACTACGGCCCCTCTTTTTGAAATACCAAAAATCAGAGTTCGGTGAGACGTCCATTCCTAGATATGTGTCCTCTCCCAGAAAACTTGGCGGCGCTCGAGCAGATCGGCGAGTAGGGAAAGAAACCGGTTTCCGCGCCGGCTCCCTTCTATCGCGCCAGCTCGCCTCCTCCCATCGGGTCAGCGGAGGTCCGAGAGAAAGTAGAGTCGCAGGAGACCGCAAAATTTGACGGACTGCACTGGCGGGGATCGCGCGGGAACTTCAAATTCGGCATTTGGAAATTGTTTTTTTTTTAATTCACAAATACTGAATTCCCAAGTTTCAAATTTTGAGGGTAATGTCCCGGCACCGTTTTCAATCGTTTCGGATAATAAAAAAAAATATGATTTTGATGTGCCAGTGCCCTTTTAATAAAGCCAAAAAAATGCAATCGCTCGAAACCGAAACACGTACGGAGTAATGGCGCGACATGTTCTCTAGAGAAGAGGGAGAAATATAGGAGAGTTGCCAGAAGTCTCGTAGCTACACCCGACCACATTTTTTTTTTGTTTTCCTTTGCTTTTTTGGTTGTTCAAAGCAGACAACAGTTTTAACATTGTAATGGTCATGCACACGAGGGTGAACTCCTCGATCGCAGTAATGCAGCCAATCGACTGTTGATCAGAAAGTTTGCTGCCAATTCCCTGCTGCAAAGGCACTCCTCAGGTTCGAAATCGGGCAGCACCGTGCATTAGCCATATCTGCGCCTAGTAAAAAAAGTCATACTCATGCATATTCAACACCAAGTACTCACTTTGTGGTTGACGTTTGCACATGTTTCAAGCTCTTAGCAGTTTGTGTTCGTAAGATGAGCGATATCTTAGCCAGGAGAAGGAGCGACGACTCGGTGACGTCTTCATGCGAATCAGCTTGGCGGTTGGGCGTGTTTAATGGAATAAATCCCAATTGTATTGATCGGTAAAACATTTCTCTTTCGAAGCTAGGCAGACTCACGGGTACCACGAACAACAGTTCTGAAGCAGAGGTCCCGTGCCCGAAGCCACTGCACTTGCTTAGTCACCTTTGTCCGGCCCGTGACTCCCGAGCTGCTCTGGCGATCCCGTGATACGATGCCATGTTAAGAATTACGCATTGCATGTGCTTCCAGGACGCCACAGCTTTTTTTGTTTTCATTCACTGGATTGGCAGCAACTTAAAAGCCACAAAAAATGGGTTTCTTATTTTTTTATATTTTTAATATTGAGTGTGTGCCTTCAATGACCCACGACTTTGATTATATTCGGTGGTTGTGTCTAAACTGCTTGTGACCACGGAGAAGAGGGTGAGCACGACTCTAAGTGGCCAGTTTTCGATCGACGGTTTTCCGAACGGGAAAAAAAAAAGAATTTCGAGCCTCAATTTGCGTTTTGGGTAGCTGGGCTCTCATATGTCACGTACAAATAAAAAGCTCGTCGAGCATAAGTACCCCGTCAGTGTCCCTTTCAGTTTTCTGTTCTAAGCTCATTTCTCCGCTTGGCTTGTGGCGTCGTAGGGACGGTGACAGAACTGGCGCCACCCTGCGAACGGCCCAGCTCCCCGTTCTCGGGCTTCCCCGCGACACCGCCGCACCAGCGGCAGCCGTTTTCCCACCAGCAGCACGCCAGTGAACCTCCTTCGCCCAGGCACACTGGGCTTCCACTCGAACACGTAAGTGCTCCCCATCCCCCACGTAGGCAAGCTCGGCCAAAGTTGCAGTTTACGGTCGCCACAGGATGAGGATGACGGGGCGTTAATTTCTCGCACCGAAGTGCCATTGATAGTGGGAAGCTTGAGCTGGAGGAGGGACCACCGAAGGACCTCGGTGTCGCTCCCATCCTGTTGGCGACTGCAGTGACGAAAAGGTGTTCTTTCGACGTTGTGGAAGGTTGTACTATACACTAAGATCATATGACTGGCTGGTTGGTTATACATTACACAGATAAAGGTGGCGCAAAAGACGGACAAGCGGAAGACTCGGAGAAGCACCTACTCAAACCGATGTTTAGTGAAGAAACAAAAGAAGATAAAGCAGAAGCGCAAGAAAATATACAAAATTAAAAAAAAAAAGATGAAAGAAAGGACCAAAATGGATCTGACTTCAAAATTAAGGAACAAGAAAAGAAGTGGGATTAAAAATATTAAGTTACACTTATAGAAATCCATGAAAAAGAAAAGAAGAAAGGAAAGCAGCAGAAACAAATTGGAATAAAAGCCTACTCCAATAAAATGAAAAAAAAAAGGAAAAAAAAAAAAGAAGAGGCCTCCGAAAATTACGTTAGTGAAACAGTTTTCGGGCAAAACATTGTAAGTGGTGCGGTTCCTTCGCTGACGAGGCTACTGATGGCGCACGGACGCACGTATCCCCTCTACCTGCTATGACTTGCACCTCATAAATTTCTCATTCTTCTGTCGCCGAATGAGTCCTCTTACGCCTCGAGGGTTTCTTGGGTAGAAGATGTGTGGGCATGGCACGAGCGTACGCGAATATTCCTTCGAAGAAGGACTCTAGATCCTGTTAGGTCCACTAAGCGACGGTGACATAGATTCAGCTCCCGAGACATTGCTTTTGTGTCCATGGTGGCTTACCTTTCGCCCCCAGGTTAACATAAAGGAGCTTGTGCCCTCTCCTTCTGACGTTTTTTCATTCCACCCGAGAGAATCCTCTGACACGAGGTGCCACTTCTGCGGAAAGAGGTGGATTGCCTTAGGATTTTTGTTTGATGGAATAAGCAGGTACACTTACAATTTGTACGTGTAAAGTGAGATGCCCCGCTAAACGTCAGTTGCAAGTCAGCAACTGCCCGTGTCTTCTACTTGTCCTCGTCTTTTGTGCTACCTTTATTTGTGTAATGAACTTATGCACCAATACCGTTCTGTCATGCTAACTTATCCAGTATCAAAACGTGTATGCTCCGTCACCTGATATAAGAAAGCAGCAAAGTTGTAGCTTCTTGTATTTTGTTTGACCTCATTGTCGAGACAAAGTCATGTCTATTAGCACAAGTGCTCGCTGCCGCTGTTAGCGGCGCACGCATGTAGCCTTGGTTCCGCCAGTGTTTTGGGGTAAAACGGAACATGGGGTGGGGTACACGAACTAAACTCTTCCAGAAATGCCAACACAGGCTGATGGCTTCATCTGACATGCCAAACCCAGTACTGGTGTAACTAGTTTTTTTTTATGGCACTGGTAGGCTTTTATGGTAGCGGTAGGCTAACATTTTCTCGAGCACCCTTGTTCGCATGCGGTTGCAGCAGACAGAGGGCTAGTAATGCCGCGTTATCTGTGCAAAACAGAAGTTAAACGGGGTTCGAAGTACAGCTAGATTAGGAAGTGGTTGCTTTTGACTTGATGATAGCACGTATTTGACTACCAGATGGCGCAGAAGGTGAAACTGTATATAGTAGGCTCGTTCAATTTACCCACACCTGTGCAGAAAAGTGTAGGGCGGTGTGCTTCCGGTCGTATCTCAATGCACATACCGGAAGTGCACTGCTCTACACTATTCTGCACTGGTGCAAGAGGTCCAGGTAAATTGAGCGAGCCCAGTTAATTTTGTCGGAAACTCAAAACAATGCGCAAAGAGTCGAGACGGAGACCAAAGAACTAAGCAGGACAAGTGCTGTCCTCTTTAGTTCTCCATCTCTGTATTCTATCTCCATTCATTGCGTGCGATTTTGCCTCTTTGACGGTGAGCCAGCTTGCCCACACTGCTTGATTCAGTTATTTGCCTGGTGTTTCTTTCCAGCATGGTTGTCACACTCTGCAGTGCGAGTTAATTTATTTCCAAGATTTATCTAGAGCTTACGATTAGCACGACCTGAACCTATTGCATTTGTGCAAGTAATCGACGCACTGTTCATGAAGAAAACACGTGTCTGCTTTCACGGGGAGCACACAGTAAGCCAATCAATGTGGTCGACAGGAGGCCAACGGCTTACGGGACAGAGATAACTTCCTTGCGTAAAAATACTATGTGCGCATATTGCAGTTCCACGGAGAAACATTTTCTTGACTGCATTGTTTTCCACGTTTCATGTGTAGAATGCGATGATTGACTGTATGTGTGCTCTGCAGGTAAAGCGAAATTCGAGCTTCTCTTGTATGTGGTCATCTAACCAAGCTATAAATGGCACGTTTTATTTAATTCTGTGGGTGACGGAGGCAGACGTATATCCGATATGGTATTGCTTGTATTTGTCACTTGCTTGCTGGGTCTCATATTTATTACTTTGTTTTCTGTTAATATTGTTTTGTAAGTTGCGGGTTGTGTTTCACTTCTGTTGTCTTGTGCTGTTATTTGAGTACCATATTTGCCACACATCTTTTGCTCGAGCACCAGTTGAATGTCGTGCCTCCGCTTCAAGTGAGGGACGTTCGAATTAAGTATAATTAGAGGGAAGTTGCCACATACTCTTTAGAGCTCTGCAAAGGTTAGGTTCATTTGCATAGGGCCAGTTCTGCTGGGCCCAATAAAAAATTTAAAGAAAGCAGACTGTAAGATTTCACACTGCAACACAGGCATTTGAATGCAAGTTAATGCAAATGAATCTCCTCATGTAGGTATCTAGCTTGTTAGGCTGTCTTCGTTTGTGTTATGCCAAGCATTGACAATCGCTTCGTCTCCTTGTCCCGCAGGGAGCGGTGGGTGACGGCGTCATACGGTGTCCCTCCGCGCTCAATCACAGCCCCGACGACATGATGTCCTGAGATGAACGTCTGCTGGGAGGAAGTTTGCCGCAAAACCCACCACACCTATTCGTTTTGTTTTTTCCTCTCCCATTTTTTTTTTAATCATCACGTCAGCAGTTGGTGTGTGTGTGTGCGTGTGCGTTTAGAGTGGCAGACTGCTTAGTAGGGTTGTGTGCGCGGCGACGACGGCCACTCGTCTGCGACCGCCGAGAGCAGACGGCTTCCTTACGGACAACGGACGGACGGCGCCCGACGTTATCGTCGCGGTGGTCTGTCCTCTTTCTCTCCCCTCTCGCACATCTTTTGCCGTGTCTGCTAATGGTGTGGTGGTCGTCAGGAACCGTTAGGTTCCATGGTTTCGGCTGTTCATAGAGTGAGTTCCTAGGTTTTTAAAACTAGGTAGCTGTTTTCTTTGGTTTGGGAGGCAGGTCGGAGGGTCCCATGGTCATTCTTGATGCTTCCGTTTTTTTTACGTAAGCTAGACTCGGCGGTTTCCTATGGGCAGGAGCTCCCACATGAAGTTTTCAGCTCTTAAAAGTCAAGTGCAGTTTCTTGTATTTTTTTTTTATGTTTTCGGCAAAGAATGTTACGATCATGTTAGATGATGCGGACTACTCAGATTCTCTATATACTTTCCCTAATTTTTCATTTAGGTCGAAAAGCCCGTGTTGCCGACGAGACAGACAGCACGACCAAGCTGCCTGTAAGACGCTGGCTATATCGGTCTTTATTGTTTTCGTTTCTTTTACCGAATACAGTCTAGAACATGAACTTCAGGTTTGTGAAGGTACGCTTTTTTAAATAGAAAGAGAGAACAAACGTAAAATTGACGCTTCTCAATTTTTTTTTTCTTTTTTTTTTTTTTTGTTTGAGCGAGTCTTGGACAAGAGAGCGAGTGATTTTAACAATGGCCTCCTTTTGCCTTCTCTTCATATCCTCTCCCCTTGCGGTGAGCGTGCGGATGCTTGCGTGGCCCTTTCAGGGCATCATCCTTTATCAGGAGTCTTCTCTGGTTGGAGCGGTGAAAATGCGACTATGGAAGTCTTCGGTTTTGATAAAACTGATGCAAAGTATGTGGTGTGCTTCTCATTCTCTTAGTGCAAAACAAACTTAATGGAGTCCTCTGCAATCGCACACTGTATGTGTGTAGGCTACGGGAAATTGGTCGGCCCCAGTGGGCGTCTGGCATGTGTCTCCACTGTCGGCGAGAAATTCAGCCAGTACAATACCACTGGTAGACTGGGGTCTTTAAGGGGGGACACTACCCAGAAAAAACAATTTCTGGGAAAAAGGTTGTTTTTGAAAAATGTAATATTTACATCCACCAACATCTAGAGGGTATTCCCAGAAAGTGTCATTAGTTTACACTGCATAGTTAACTTTTTATAAATTATTTTCTTTCCACTGACGCTAAAGAAAAGGTAGAGGCTGGAGCACTTTGAACGCATTTTTCTCCATTCCAGTTTTTGGCAGAAATTTCACTTTAAAAAAAGTTTGTTATTACGTAACTTGGATTCATTTTTATGATTTTTTCTGGGTTGAAATTTTATGGGGAAGATAACTATGAGCTTGTATTTTTTATTTTTGTCATTTTTCATGCTCAAAAACTTAAATGTTGGACAAAGGATGGAAATCTAAAAAAGAGTATTTGTGTTTATGTGGCTTTTTTGCCATGAAAGATGGTATAGTATAGAAATATAGCTCCATAGCTATCTGCTCTAAACTGTCCGGATGAAAACGACAAATTTATGAGCAATTTCAAAACGATAGTTTTCCTACGCAGACACGCTCACTTTCATCTTTGAACATTTGCAATTTTTTTTGTACTTCATCCAGGTGAACAAAATTTTTCAGAAATGTTCTCAACATCAACAGAGACGAGCCCTGTAAATGTCATTTAAATCGGACAAGTGGTTCAAATATTCACTTTTTTGGGTAGTGTCCCCCCTTAAAGGAGCTGTGCAACAGTTATAGTGATTTGCTTAAATAATTTGGGAGTTGGTGTACTCGACGTTTCTGAAGTAAAACAAAAAACCGCTTTTGCCTGCATGTCCTAGTTTTTATTTTAAAAATGGACAAAGATTGAGGTTTTCGGCGCCTCTCAACTCCTTCACTAACTTCCGAGTCACGTGCGCTGTGACGTCAATGGGGAAGGCGCGGAGTTCCGATGAAGCTCTCTCTTTAGAGCCATCAGTAAGCAGCGAGAACTCATCCGCTCGCGACCGCGTGACCACGTGCTGGCGGGCGCTGCGGCGAACAATATGGTGAAAGGAGGAAAGTCTCATCCGGGTCCGGCCATACCCGTCCGGCCCTGTGCCCCCTCCCCCTCCGGCTTCTGGCGGCTGTTCCACTGCTGATGGTTTTGTGGACCTAGGATAGATGGCGCCACTGAAACTCCGTATAATAAAAGTTTTGTCGATGATACCAGGTTTTTTACGCATTTATATTTATGTTGGAACGACAAGATTTATAGAAAAGTTACCTTTTATCGAGCAGGTATTCGCACAACTTGCTATCTTTCTACAAGATTCCCCATTGACGTCATGCCTTCTGTTTCTCATGGCCGCCGCTCGCGGCTGCAGGTCGAGGAATATTCTAATTTTTGCTTCGCGAATACGCGGCGGAATCGCAACATTTCGAAAGAAGGAGGTGTGTTTTCTGTCCTTTGTGACAAGGTGAACAATTTCAAAAGTAGAAAACGCCAATTCTTTCAACGTTAAAATCGTTGCACAGCTTCTTTAACATGTACCACTCGGTAGGGATACACACGCTCATTTAGGTCAGAAATGGGTTGTTAGGGATGGAGGCCAGGATCACTGGGTTCTGCAGTACGAGCTTTTTCTCCACGTGCTTGGCCACCAATCCTTCTCGACTTCACGCCGATTGTCCGAGTAGCATACAATGTATATTGTTTTTCCCAAAAACTTGCAAATGTTTAGAAACAAAATGATACATATTCTACCACCTCACCTATTCTGGTGTATGTATTAGTTTATTGTTATGTATTGAAGGCCAATTTCTCTCTCGTTGCTTGTCGGCAGTCGGGTCAGTTCCTCACTGCCAAAACGGCCGATTTTCAACATCTGTTGAGGCCACTTCGTGCACGTCGAAGGTGTTTGGTAGATACGAGGCTGCACAAAACAAGGCCCATTCACATAAGGAAAAAAACTACTATAGTCGGAATCTTACTGGCGAGGGTTTGAGTGCTCTGGCTGAATAGGTATTGTTGGTCCTCTGGACTTAGCATCGTGCAAAGATGCTGCATAACTTTACATTGCTGGAACCTTTGCTGTAGAGAGGGGGGCTGGTGCAAGGGCTGCAAGTATGCACCACATCTCAATCAAGTTGTGGAATGCATTGGCATGTGCATGATGACTCACCTAAAGGCCCAAGTACCTTAGTTTTGCCCTCTTGTGACTGCTTGTGGTGAGAGGACGCACTAGCGCACTGCCACCGTCAATCAAGTAGCCCTGGAGCACTTCAAGTTTATATATTTCAATTTTTTATGCATCATTTCACCGAGGAGTTGATATAACTCCGACAATGTCATAAGCGACCATTTCTCATGGACGGTGTATAGATTTGGTCGCAAAAACTTAAATATCTCGAGTTCTACACAGATCCCGAGTGTCCCAGGATAGATGTTGCTACTGTGTTCTCTTGTAAGCGGTCGCATGTGGGCATGTGCTACACGCTTGATCACGCTTGAAACGCCAATGTATGAATCGGCCTTGAGAGGACGGAAACAAAACTGAGATTGTGCGAGTGACTGCGGCCGCTCTTTATTAAACTAGGACCGCTAGTTACCGTCCATCCCAGCATTGCTCCTTATCCAGTCCAAGTGCGTAGAGACCCTGGAGAAAACCCCCGGCTGCTTGGCGCCGGCGCACGTGACGCCAAACGAGGCAGCTCCGGCTAGGACGAAGCGGCCGTCGGTCCTCGGACACTGCAGTGGGCCCCCCGAGTCTCCCTGGACAAGATGCAATGTGCCGGGACATGGGAACGATATCGCAGGAATAAGAGATCAGTCAATAAGAAGTTGGGTACTTTAAAATGAGAGAAAATTGCGACGTCTTTAAGCAGTTCCCGTTGTTCAGGATAGTGGGGAACCTCCGTTTCTCTAGCAAGAGGACTTTCATATTTTGTCTGAGAACACCGGAAGCAAAATGAAGGGAAGACCAATGGTCTCTTTTCGAAATTACACCTCCTCCTGGTAGGTCTGAAAATAGTGTGCAGTGGCATGTGCAAGACGGGATCCAGACAAAATGGTCCGAAGCAAATTTTGAGACAAAGTTTGCTTGTTCTTTGGGGGTTAGTCAATTGTTTGTACTTGCTGCAAATTGGACATGGGGAAAAACATGTTTTGCTGGTTACTTAACAAGTTTACATATTCAGTTCAAAACATTGCATGCCAGTAGCCGAGCCAAGTTGAAGGGAAAAGTATACAATATAAATGACACAAGTATATATATCCAATAATGTGTGTACAATATTTGATATAATCAAAACGAGAAGAGAAGGGTTCCATAACACTCCATCATAAAAAAAAATATATACTTAACCTTCGTGTTTATACAGTTTATACAGCCTTTGAGGAGTGACGACACTGGTTTACGCTGTAGTCAAGAAATTTTGCCAGTGCTGTACCACTCCTAGCCTGGGGCCTTTGATGTGTATCACGCTGTAGCGATGCACGACTGCAAGTACGCCATCACAAATATGTGGTGTGCATGATGATGTCTGAATCATCACGCGCAAACATTTTCTTGCAGCGCCAGAAATTTCGTTAATTCGAAATTATAGAAAACACTGTTGGATTTTTTTGAATTTTCTTCCTGCGCCTATTCGGAGCTCAAGGTCACCTGCTTCTTGCACAGGGGTTGCGACAATATCAGAATTCCGAGCTCTTATTGGCTGACTGAAAAAAAATAGTGGGTAGACCTCGAGGCATCTAGCATTGAGGTCTACCCACTATCCTTTCAATCAAAGCCAATCGGAGCTCGACGTCATTCCGACGTCGCCTCAACACCTGCGCAAGAAGCAGACGAATTGCTTCCCGCATAATTAGTCACAGTGCACCCAACACTACGAGCTAATAGGGCTAATCAAGCAGTGTTGAAAATAAAACATACTTATGGCATTCATCAACATTTTTGTGCATATTATTACCGGCTAGTCCAATCAATGACAGAGTGCATTGCGACATTGCGCTTTTAGTGTAGTGACTTCCAGCTTCGTACAATGCTCCGACTTGTGCAAATAGGAGCCATAGAGCCAAGTTAGCGATAATAGAACTTAAACTAACTTTCCAACTTCTTTAGTTTCCTCAAATATATAAAAAAAACCTTAAATACATTAAAATATGTTACATGTGTGTTAAGTAAAGCTTCGGAGTAGCAGTTCAGTAAAACTTCAAAAGAGCACCCAAAGTGTCAACAAATCACTTGGGAACATTTTGTCTGTGTTTACGCATGGGACCATTCTGTCTGGGACCATTTTGTCCTACACCCACAAAAGACTCCATTGTGCTGACTGCTAGAGGAGTTCCATTTCCCCCTATCTGTATGCGATTTTGAAACGGTGGCAATCGGTTCATCGAATGACATTTCATCGACAGATTGTTTCATCGTCAGCTCAGATGAGCTTTTTTCTCTAATAAGCTGCACAAGACTGTTGCTGGGAAGCGGCGTGTGCGGGTCGGTCTGGTGGGTTAACATTTTTGTAATGAGCCGCCGCAGACTGTCGCTGCAAAGCGGCGTTAACGCAGGTGGGGGGTTGGGTTAACGCGCACCACAGTGAGAGACACGTGACGAAATGTCCCTACAGGGTGCAATTTATGTATTCGTGTATTGAGTGTTGATGAAACGATCGTGTCGACGAAACGTGTGTCCATGAAAAGTTGTTTTTGAAACGTTGTTCGATGAAATGATGGGGACCCATTTTGAAATGCATGTTTCTCGGTGGCAGGGGTGTCCGTAGTGGTCGTTAGAGAGACATGATATTTTTTTTTTTTCTTTCTCCAAATTGCTTACTGAAATGCCCGAGGTGTGAGGGGCCTGGAGCTCTGAGGAGAGGCAGCATCTTTTTGAAAAAGCAAAATATATTGGTGCTGGTGACCTTCCAGTTTGGGGGAGTGGGACAGACTGACGGGCTCCGGTGACAGTGGCAATCACTTCATCGAACGACGTTTCATTGACATGCAACGTTTCATCGACAGATGGCTTCATCGACAAATCGTTTCATCGACAGGTCAGATTAGCTTTTTTCTTTAAAGGGGCACTGACACCCCAAAGGTCGTATTTTTTTTATTGTCTAAAACGATGCACGTTGTAGTCATAGACACGCAAAAAAAAAAACGCATCGCAAAAAAGAATTTCCCTACGCGCGCGCGCGCCTTTTTATTTTTGGCGTTATCCTCTCACGCTTTTCGCCTCCTCGCTTCTTTTGACTCGTGACGTCGAGAATTATGAAATTTAGAAGCTTTGTAGATGACATTTCTATAACATTTAATAACGGCAATCGTAAAACATGTTTTTTAACGCAATTGCGAACGCACTACAGCCCTTCTTTTTGAAATACCAAAAACCGGAGTTCCTTTGTGATGTCGCCTTCTGGATTTTTATCCTCCCTCAAAAAACATGGCGGCGCTCGACGGATATAGCAGAGGGTGATCGGTGAGTCGGGGAATCGGACGAAGTGGTCTTTTTAGGTGCACGACGACATCTCAGACTTCGAAAAGGAAATGGTCAAACGGTCAAAACAACTGTGTTTGGTGTCTGTGTATCGTTTCATAGTTTCGGTTGTGACACTGCCGGGGCACCGTCGTCTGCTCGAAGCAATAGGCAGCACGGCACTCGGGCAGGAAACCGGTTTCCTGGTATGGTGGTTCCCGCGACGCCAGCGCCCTTCTCCCGCTCTCACCTCTTCGCTTTCGGAGCGGAGGCGCGAAAAAAACTCGACTCTCGGGAGCCCTCAAATTTTGACGTCGAATTCACAAATACGTTTTCGTTTGACGTTTTCACAAATACTAAATTCCCAAGTTTCGAATCTTGAGGGTAATGTCCAGGCATTGTTTTCAATCCTTTCAAACAATAAAAAAAAAAAAGATTTTGATGTGTCAACGCCCCTTTAATGAGCTGCATGAGACTGCCGCGAAGCGGCGGGTATGGTTCGGTCACGTGGGTTAACATATATGTAATAAGCCGCCCCAGACTGTCTCCGTGAGGCGTTGTGAATGCAAGCGGGAGAGTACAGCGCTGGATATCCTGACTTACCAAAGTACCGGCATTGTTTAATCGTGCCGCAGGCGCTTCTACTAGACGACGGCAACGCGTCGCCATTTTTGGCTCGGCACATCCCACATCCAGATGCGCATGCTCCTATTGGTCTACTAAAGATGCCGGTGCCGCGCTGCTGCGAAAAACTAGATTGGCGGCGGTGCTCTGCCATTTTGGGCTCAAGTGTGTCCCAGCATGCAGCATCTTGGCAGTACTCCTATTGGTCTACGCTGCTGCGAAAAACTAGATTGGCGGCGACGCTCTGCCATTTTGGGCTCAAGTGTGTCCCAGCATGCAGCATCTTGGCAGTACTTAAAAAAATTCATCCAGCACTTTACGGGAGGCCGGTTAATGCGCACCCCAGTGATACACACGTGACGAAATGTCCCTACAGCGTACAATAGACCTATTGCTAGATTACCCAAGCATCAAGGAGAATGCAGAGATTGGTGCTCAAATCGCCACATGTGCTAGCCTCAGCAGTAGTAACTTTTCTAAAGCAAATGCCTAAAACAAATTTGATCTTGCACGCACGTTCGTCAACGCTTTATTTTGGCTATTCGGATCTTTTATACAGGGAAAATGTGCGCGTGTGGCACATGGAACACCAATCCCTGCATTCTCCTTGATGCCTGGGTAATTTAGCAATAGGTCTATTCACCTAACGAGTGTTGTTGAAGCGTTTGTGTCGACGAAACGTGTGTCCATGAAAAGTCCACGAAACGTAATTCCACATAACAAGTTTCGATGAAATGATAGGGACTCCTGTGGCGAAGCTTGATCCACTGTAGCCAAGAGAATACAGGAAGAATACAATTTGATGAAATTCATGCTGGGACTGAAGTTTCACGGGGTCCACTATGGGATCAAATGCCATTTCATTGAAACACACTTTAGAGAATGGGCACGTTTTATTGAAGCTCAGTTTAGAGAAACGCCGTTTATCGTAAAGGGACGCTGTTTAAAAAAGGCTTTCCTAGCTTCTTCGCGTGTATTATTTGGGTGCATATTAACGCGCCCCCCCGCGTTTACTTTGCGGCGGAAGTTTGCGACAGCTCATTACAAAAATGTTAACTCACCCGGCTCATCCGTACACGCTGCTTAAAAGGAGGCTCATCGCCATTTTCTCTAAACGGGGGCTATGTTCGACAAATGTTTCCTTTCTCCTAAAAAGAAACAAAAGGGACGGAATCTCGTCTGATTGGTTAGAGGCTCAAATGACGAAAGTTTCTTATTTCGTCATTTGAGCCTCTAGCCAATTGGATGCGATATCGTCAGTTCCGTCACTTCCGTTTCTTTTTAGGAGAAACGAAACATTTGTCGAACATAGCCCCCCTGGGTTTCTCTATAAAGGCCGGGATGATGGGTCCATATCACATGATGCGAATGACTATTTAGTGAACAGCGACATTTCGTTTGAGCGAATCAACATTTTAGCGACTAACAAGGGCGCGTGTTAAACCAATACCAACTAGAAGACAAGGCCTGCGCATGACGTTTCGTTAGTAGATTCCCGACCCGCCCCAAGCGGCAAACACCCCGAAGCTTGACGAGAGTATGGGCCGCGTCCCAACTACGTCGCATTCACTTGCGGCCACAGCTGTGTGCGTGACTGCTGAGCTCGAGCTGATAGCGAGCTTCCAGTTCATTTGCAACGTGCACGCGAACACTCCCTCGGCCAGGAGCGCGAGCTAGCACGCGCTCCTGGCTTTGAGACGGGCATTCCTAGCGCGCGTGCTCGTTCTGCGGAAGAACGCTTCATAGCAGCGACTGGGAATATAAAAAGCGCCCTCGAAAATGGCGTCTAGTGCTAGCGTCCAGCGTCCAGCGAAGGGCTTTGCAGCCCTTCGCAAAGCAGTAAGGCAATTTCAGTCATACATTTGACGCTCCACGTGAACGTCTAACTTCATCGTATGCTATAGCAACAGACACTCGGCGTGAGCATCTGTTTCATTATCAGCTACGCAAACCACTGAAGCAGGCGATCGAGCAGACGACGTCGCAGACGATGTAGCAGACGATGGTGCTCATCCGGGCTAGCTAGGGGGCCAAGGGGGCGCTGAGGGGATCTACTAGTGATGACGTTTAGAGGAGAAAACGCGCAGGCCTTCTGTTCTAGGTGGTATTGGTTAAGAGTAAAGCTATACGCACTCCGGAGTGCACTTAGGTCGGAAATGGCTATACGCACACCGCGGAGAACTCATGCCATTTGGGTCACCCATTTTCGAACGGCGCGTGTATCACTGGGGAGCTCGTTAACACAGCCCCCCGCCTGCGTTCACGCCGCTTCGCGGCGACAGTATCGGCTGCTAATTACAAAACTTAACCAGTACACGCCGCTTCGCGGCGTCTAGCCGGCAACACAAGCCCCGCTGTCCCCGATCGCACCTCCGGAAAGGGAGCTCCCATACCATTTAGTTCTGCAAAGTTTTGGCAATAACATTCGGTTTTCTTAGTGTTCATCGAAAAAAGAAATGTCGTAAATATCGCCAAATGCCTTGACAAAACAAAATGTTCCAGAAAAAAAGGAAAAAAAAAGTAAGCCCACCGAGGATCGAACCCGCGTCCACTTGCGTACAAAGTCGCTGTGACCTATCGTTTTATACGAGTTAGCGGAGTGCGTATAGCCATTTCCGTTCGAAGTGCACTCCGGAGTGCGTATAGTTTTACTCATTGGTTAAACCCCCACGCGCTGCGCTTACGCCGCTTCGCGGCGACAGTCTGCGGCACAGTGGTCTGCGGCGCCTCATTACAAAAATGTGAACCCACTTGGCCCACCCGTAAGCGCCGCTTCGCGGCGGCCGACTATTTGCTGAAGTGTCATTCGGTGAAACGTGGGCGTTAGCTAACACGCCATTCGATCAAGTGAGTGCCTCCCCGTGCCGGCGGAATCCGGAGACATGGGCCTCCTGCGCTGAAGCTTTGAACAAACTGCGGCGCCCTCATTTTGGGTAGTACAAGCTCACCTGGTTGGGACTCTCACTATTGTGGCGCCTTCGCCGTGATTTTTTTCCTTCTGTGTAGTGCAGAATAACGGAGAAACACCTTTGGACGTCCGAAATCGGCTACATTCAACGCCGCAAGACAATCAAAAGTTCCGGATTCATGGCACCACCGATAGAGCGCATCTGGCGTCCCGACATTTTTTTTTTTTTTTTATTCATGTTTTTTCGGAACGCATGACACGGCGTTTCTTGGTTCACGCTCTTATCGTCCCAGCTTTGCCCTGTGCTTCGACGGCGTTTGCATTTTGCGCTTTTTTTTTTTTCTATTTTCCTCGTTATAGTGTTCCGCGCCAGAGCAGGCACGCTTCTATATGTGTGGCATTTTGAGTCGCTCAAGTTGGTACTACCCAAAACAAGTCCTAACAAGTCATTTTTCGCAGCGCCTCCTGGGCAACGCAGGATGCCTATTCCGGTGATCCAAGGGGGTTAACATTTACGTAATGAGCCGCCGCAGACGTCGCCCCGAAGCGTGCCGAGTATGAACGGGGGCGGAAGACGGTTGGGAAGGGGGTTCAAACGCGAACATACTCTCCACCCCCTGCCTTCGTCATCGACTGGAGATAGCTTCTGGCGTATTCAAAACTTGTATTTCGCGACCATAGCTATCATGGCCTCGAACACCTGTTAGGGCGGCATTGCCAAACACCTATTTCAAGGGCGTCGGTGGTTCAGTGGTAGAATACTCGCCTGCCACGCGGGTGGCCCGGGTTCGATTCCCGGCCGACGCAGATTTTTTTAATTTATTTATTTATTGCGTTTGGTTTAATTTTGGTGTACCTTAGGGCAGACTTTCTTTGGGGTCTATTCGAGAACACATTCTGTATGACGAATCGTCCAGTTCGCTTGCACCTTTGCATTAATTGCATAATCATATTCTGTATGACGCGCAGTCCCACGACCAAGCCGCAGTCCCGCGTCAGCAGCTTTGATAACGTTGTACACGAAGTATGAAGCCGATTATAATGCAAGCAAATACTTTGCTGAGAGCGGACGAGCACATGCGACATGCGTACGCTCCACACCAGCGCTGTCCGTACACTCACACACGCACAGCAGATCCCACGAGTGCCTCTTTAAATGCGGATTTTGTCGCGTCGGTGGTTCAGTGGTAGAATACTCGCCTGCCACGCGGGTGGCCCGGGTTCGATTCCCGGCCGACGCATTTTTTTTTCTTTCTTTGTCTTTTACATGGTTGTTGCGACCACGAAGCCTGGCATTATGTACAGCGTACAGCGAACAGTACGTGAAAGGTAGAAAGAATTAAAGCTCCGAAATCCGAAGATAGAGTGAGCAGACATGCGAGCTTGTTTATGTTGCACATTTTATAAAAACCGTCGTCTCCGGTTTTTTCTTTTTTTCTTCTTCTTCTTTCTGTGATTCGATTTGCACGGAAGAAAGAGCATTGCTTCTTTCTCGTGTTCGTTCCGATATAAATCTTTCGTGCTTGACGATTTTTTGAAATTAATACAACACAAATAAATGCACATATACTTCGTCTCACCTTAGTATGGACTATTGTTAGCCGCGCGTGCTAAAAGCGCGAGCTAGTCACTTTGAATGAAGCCGTGGCGGCTGCACGAGCGCTCGTGCAGCAAGTGCTCTAGTCAAGGCAGTCAAGGCTGGCCGCTCGCGCTAGCACAGCCTTCGCGGTTACTCCATGCTAGGACAAAGAAAAGGTAAATAAAAACAATTTTGATATTATATTTACAGAAAGGGTTGATTTAAATCACCATAGTAAAACTGCTCTGATTTCAATCACGATCTAAATCATGATCGAAATTATATTATATACAGTAACTCATATTGATTTTTATTCTCCACCCTGTATACGAGACATACTCGCACAAAACGCCGTCAGTTGTCGGAGACCATTATAACTCTATGTCGGAAACAGAGCCACTGCAGTAACTCTGCACCCATGACTACACCAACCAAAATGAACACAACCATAATAGGACAGCGCACGCGCGTGGCTGTATGAACATTGTTTTCATCGCGTCGGTGGTTCAGTGGTAGAATACTCGCCTGCCACGCGGGTGGCCCGGGTTCGATTCCCGGCCGACGCAGCTCTTTTGCTTCGGCCATTTATGATTAGATCCGACAACTCCACATTTTCAAGTCACAATGGTGAAATAAGAAGTAAAAAAAGTACAGTATTTTATGAATAGTTCAGTTTTATTTTGTCTTGGACTATGGACAAAAGAAGGTTTCCGTTTATCTCGTGAAGGTTCGTTCTCGTCAAAATCTACATCTAAACCGCGACAAAAAAAAAAAAAAAAAAAAAAAAAGAAGAGAAGTATGAATATGTGAATCCGCATGTGATATGTGAATCCGTAGGTTTCATAGGATGAAGAGGGCAGCTCAATGTTTTATGCGTGTTTGGCTATTTTAAAGTACCGACGTTTATTGAAGCAACACTTGTTTTCAAGATTTGTGGTGGGACAGTACTGCCAATCGCAAGGGCGCCAATGGAGCTGCAGAAATATCTTTCGATACCGGTTATTTTTTTATTTTTTTATAAATGTAGTGCACGTTTTTGTCTATATTTCGTCTCATCCTGCGATGGACCAAAGCTACCGTCCATCGTAGCCAAAGCTACGATCCGCCAGGTCCAATCACGTTCCACGCTGAACTATGACATGCTTAATTAACACTGATTAGGGGTGGACGAATAGTGCTGCAAAGAGCTTGTATGTCGTGGCTTAATTTCTTTGCAATGTAAAATTGATAAGTCACTTTGTGCCATTTGATTCGAACCACTGTCCGCCCATCCCCATCAGTGATCCGAGACGCGGGCACCGATAGGCGCATCGAAGCGCAATGCCATGCAATTTCTAAGTGATTCGTGATTGGATCTGGCGGTCCGTAGCTTCGTCCATTGTAGGATGAGATGAAGTATAGACATTTTTTTTTTAATTTTAATTAAACAACAACAACAACAACAACAACAACAACAACAACAGCAACAGCAGCAACAACAACAACAACAACAACAATTGGAACAGAGTAAGATTAAACTCCGAATTTTGAAAACTTGGGAATCTGACAAAAATAAACTCAAATAAACCCCGATTTCCAAGCGAAAAATAAACTCAGGAAAAAACCCCTCAAAATGACACAAAATATAAACTCCGAAAACACGGAATCTTAGATAGCTAGGGTTCCGTGTTTTCGAAGTTTATTTATCGTGAAAAAAAGCTAGGGTTCCGTGAAGCTAGGGTTCTGTGTTTTCGGAGGGAAAATTCGGGGTTTATCTCAATTTATTTTTGTTAGATTCCCAATTCTCTGAAATTCGAAGTTTATTTTACTGTGTTGTTATATTTTTTTAAAATTAATAAAAATAGAAATAAATAAAGTCCGGGTACCATGACCCGTTGCCCCAAAGGCACCTCGAAGAGCTAGACAAACTCCTTTTGTCAGTATATTTAGAGATTTCAATGGAAACTGAAGTTTCATATCCTCAGGACCACTGACCTTGTCCACTTTATTTCTAAAACACCGTTTTTTTTTGCTTTTTATTTTGTTGTTACGGCCTCTAAATTCGGAGTTTTTCAGATACATCCGAATTGATGGAAAATTCACCGGTGAGTGTAATTAGAATTTTTTACGGATTTAACCGAACACATGAAACCCTAGATATAGCATACCAGATATGGCAGAATTATACTTTCCAAGTATAACTTATTTACCACCGAAAATCAATTAAATTACTTTGAATGTACTTCTTATTTGCTCGTTAAAGATTTGGAGAAACACCGGGGAACTCCGGGGAACTCCTATCTCCAACATTAATTCTGCTTGTGGCTCAGAAACCCTTACAAAAATGATCAATGAGTTTCAATTGACTTTCTATTGTGTTCCTATAGAGTCAATTGAAACTCAATGTCTAACGAGTTTGATCATTAGAAACTCAATATTGATTATATTGAATTTACTCATTAGGAATGCAATTGAGTTTGATCATTAGAAACTCAATATCGATTCTAATGAATTTACTCATTAGGGATGCAATCGAGTTTGATCATAAGAAAATCAATGTCAATTCAATTAAATTTACTCATTAGGAATGCAATTGAGTTTGGTCATTAAGAACTCAATATCGATTAAGAAACTCAATATCGATTCTATAGAATTTACTTATTAGGAATGCAATTGAGTTTGGTCATAAGAAACTCAATATCGATCCTATTGAATTTACTCATTAGGAATGCAATTGAGTTTGGTCTTAAGAAATTCAATATCGATTCTATTGAATTTACTCATTAGGGATGCAATTGAGTTTGGTCATTTGTGAATTGCTGGATTACTGCACCGAACGATTATTGCTTGTGTCCAATGACGTCGAAACACTGTTTATCATTTATGAGACTTCCAAGGAGGAAATAGCAAACTGTGAACTTTAATAAATGCTGAGGTGGCCACCGGCCAAATGAATACCTTTCTTATGTAGGGTATATAAGGCGGTGAGGTAGTCAAGGGGAGTACGATTAGTGGGTTGTGAGTGCTTAGTTATGATGTTTGTGTTCGTTTCCTCAATGATCCATGCTTTAAAGGGATACTCAACGAAATTTGAAATATTCCTGTCGTGTTCAAAAATAGGTTGAATATGATCCACAATATCCGTAAATGACAATCGCACGTTTGTATTTTGATCCTGGTGGCTGTATTTTTCGTTATAAACGGCCCACTCTGGCAAGCGCTCGGAGAACAGCCAGAGGGGAGCACGTGACATCCAACGCAATCGTGACGTAGGTCGTCTCGAAACGAGCAAAGCTACGGCGAGGCTGACGTCGAGAGGATGGCCTAGTCGTTCCAGCTAGGGAGCCTTCATGTGTGCGAAGCGCACATGAAGGCACCCTAGTTCCAGCCACCGAAGCGGCTGCTTTTGTACGAATTTTGAGTGATGGGTTAATCTTCTATAATCCTGTAGGGGGACAATAGCGACTTCTGCGACACACAAAAGGCATTCTCGGGAAGAGGGGAGTTCCTCCTTCCCTTCTTCTCTCGTCGTGGCCGGAGGCGAGGGTAAGACGGGCCGGGGAGGAGAAAGCAGACGGAACGCTGGAGAAGAAAGGGGGAACCTCCTTCTCTCTTTAGCGTTCCGTCTGCTTCCGCCTCCCCGGCCCGTCTTACCCTCGCCCTTCGTTCTTAGGTTACAAACGAGGCGTTAGCGACATCCATCAGGTGCTCTTTGCTAATCGTTTAATTCGTTTTAAAATTCCTTTTTGAGACTTTTTTTTTTTAACAAGATATTGGTATGTTCGATGTGATACTGCTCCTTTGAACACATATAGACCAAAAAATGAGCGCCGAAATTTTGTTGTAGTGTCCCTTTAAGGACTTATACAAACAAATTCTCAACAAGTTGCAAATTTTTTTAAACGCAGTTACAATAAGTTCAATTGAAACACGTCGCAAAAATTCAATTGAAACTCAATTGCAATATTTTTATTGAAACTAAATAGCAAAAATTCAATTGAAACTCTATTGCCAGAATTCAATTGAAATGCAATTTCTAAAAATTCAATTAAGACTCAGTGGCCAATACCCTGGTACGGTTCAATAGAAACTCACTAGAAAAAGTCTATTGAGTTTCAATTGAGACTGAATGTGGTGTATTGAGTGAATCCTTTACACTTTCAATTGAAACTCAATTCATTTTTTTTTTTTTGTAAGGGAAGACCCGAGTTGTCTCGAAGTGAGCATCCGAAAGGTTTCCCCGTTCGAAATACCCAAGTGTCCTCCATCCGCCATACTGTGGAGAGTCTCTCCGCTGGCGCAGATGACGGAAGCGTTACGCAATATGAACAGCCTCTTCTTTAGTTGTGACTCCTAAACGGCCAGCTCACCGGTTTCGCTATTAATTAAACTGTGAATTTTCTTGGTTAGTGGGTGATGTGATTCCGTTTTCCCGATTTCGGAATCTTGGGGTCGGGCCATGGCAGCTCGTTTTCACATGAAGTTGTCACGAGTACGGCGACATGTGCCATCGTTTCCGAACCCATTTTGCGTAGGATTGAGGAAGCGGCCGAAAACGTTTTCTTTTTGACTCCGGACGCTATTTAATTATCTTCTCTCATTAGCTTTAGTCGTCGCATTCCCGGACATTCCTCTTGAAACTGTTTCAAAGCAGCATAAAGGCGCAAGTTATCGCGCGTTTTCACACAAGGGGGCCGGATGTTTTCTGGATAGAAACGGCGCCAGCGAAGGGAATGGCTGGAGGGCGCCTCACTTTTCCCTGACTAAACTCTCCAAGGTGAAAACCGGGGGAAAAAAAGCAGAGAGGCATATCGTTAGCACGATGCAAGAATAGACACTGCTCTATGCGGCACCTGCTTTGCTCGCTTCCCGTCGTTTTTAACTACAAAAAAAACAAAAAAAAAAAAACAACAACAACAACATCTTTATCTGCCAGCGCCAAGGCTACGAAAAGTTCTAGAGCCTCGTTATATTACACCATCCTAAATTGTTTGAGTCAATAAACAAAACGAAAAACTTTCAACCTTTTCACTCTGGTGAAGAAGGAAGACCAGCGGAGCTGTACAATGGAAAGTAATGGCCAGCCGCAAGTCGGCAAGCCAGAGTGGAAAGGCTGCCGCCATCTATGAGCGACGGTGGCAACCAGATACGTGGCTTGCCGCCGTCGCTCATAGATGGCGGTAGGTGCCCAGAGTTCGGTGCCTTCATTTCTTTGCGGGAGACACGATCCTGGGGAACTAGCCCTTAGCAGCTCCGCTGTAAAAATATTGATGTAGCGGGGTTGTCAGTGGGTGACTTTGGAGCCACAGACAACAGCGCGCAGCTGGCAACCAGTCGAGCCTCTAGGTTCGACTGGTTCGACGAACATTCGAACGCTTTTACAAAGTTCGACGATGTTCGACTCGCGCGGCGTGCGTCAGGGCTATTCACAACCTCTCCGATTCTTGCTTTTTCAGGTCTGTGCAGGTAGAAAAAAGGTTTTGCGTTCACCATAGTCAATGACGAGCTGTCTTCTTTGCTGTGCACGCGCGCACGGTTGTGTTGCAAAGCGCCACACATTTGTTTTAGCTACATTGAGCTTGCCGATACCGACGCTTCTATCCAAGTGTGACTCGACAGTTGCTGACGCTTAGCTCTTGTTTGTCATGTCATTCGAATACCAAGCAAAGAAGTTTGTCATGTCACGACTTCTGCTCGAAAGAAAAGCAGACATTTTCATAAATTCTTAAATTGTCGGACAGGGCCCGGTAAAGTTTCAAGCGATTGATTAATTTGGGCTCTCTAATTTTTACCAAGAATTGTTTACAAATTTAAAATTGCTCATTGAGAAGCGCATAGGCCATTATGTACATTTGGGTCCGCAAAATTCATGCAAACGGTAGTAATTCATAGTAACTCATTTTTTGGGACGCTAAAGTGTCACCGACTTACTAGATTTAAGCATAGCCTCCTCTATACTTAAAGCCTGGCAGTTCGACGACGGAGCCATAGAGCGCCTGGTCGCAGATTTGGAGCGCGAGGATCTGGTAGCACAGGGCATTTCTCAGGGAACCTGGACGTCAGCGCACAGCTCTTGCAGCGGCGAGGACCCGAAACATGGTTTTCAAACCCGACGAGAAAAGCAGCGGTAGCGCGAGGAACCCGAGTAGCACGCGAGCGGACATTCCATCGCTCGGGAATAGTGTGTTTCGGTGTCTCGCCGCAGCGGGGCGCCCGTCACGTGACTCTCCTCTCATCCGTTGCCTGCCGCTCTACCTTTTCAATTTCGGCGGCCGCTGCGTGTGGCGATCTGCCAGGCTTTATCAGTATTGGCGACGTGAGCGATCGAAAGTGTCGCTGTGGTCGGCCCACCACAATTGGCCCAATGCTGACTATGACGTCATCAAAAGATGTCTCATCGACGGAAATACGAGGAATGTAAAAACTTCAATTTTGACGGTGTTGGCAGTGTTGCTTTGAGACCGCTATGATTTCAGGCTTCCAGAATGCTCATTACAAACACCATCGAGCTTGTTGTTCACAAGGTAATGACGTCACGAAAGGTACCGAACGAGGGCGCCACCGAAACATCTCACCGCTGGAGGCTATGATTTAAGACTTCGATCGCGAGGAGGTCTCGCACATTTCGCGTCCACCGGGTAAATAAACAGGGATTTAATGGAAACGACTCCGGGAGCTAGCTAGCCTCGCACACCACCACATGTGCCCATTCCAGTATGTGCAAATAAAATTATTATTATTATTATTATTATTATTACTGCCAGTTATTTTGAGGAAACGTTTGTTTACTGGTTTACAAAATTCAAAAAGGAATCAACTCGGAACTATAAGAGTTCAATACTCACAGAACACATTTGAACCAATAGGATACACACAGTATGTGTGTATCCTATTGATTTAGTGTGTATCCAATAGGATACACACTAAACACGCGAGATGTTCCTGAATTTCACGTTCCTATTTTCAATTCGATGAGACGTTCCTTTCTCAATTTTATCTTGTCCGAATCATAACAAAAGGGTAAAGCGCTGGATATTCTATATTTATCAACCAGCTTTTTGTACTGAGGTAGGGAACAACACGCCATCCCAGCGCTCTGAAACTTCAACGGCACAAGTGTTTGTGCCACTTGTGGCGTTGCCACGGTTTTCAGCTTTGGTAAAATGTCCAACTATAAAATATCACTTTACCAAATAAACACAACGCGTGAAACAGGCTTCGCCGCGCGTTGCCTAAATAGCGCATCAAGCGAGCTGACAAGCGAGGGATCCGAGATCTGCGCGGTCTGTCCCAGTCTGTGCTACCCGTGACGGCGGTGATGGCGTCCTCATTCGAAGAAAAGTTTTTCACACCGATTCACCTATTTAGTTCTGAGAAGAGAAAAAAAAAAAAAATGAAATCCGTTTACAACTCCCTGTAATGCCGAATTAGAGCGCAGCTCTTGAGGAGGAGGGGAAGGCACGGGGGGGGGGGGTCACGTGACCTCGAGGGGGGGGGGCGGGAAAAATTTTCCGCTAAATTTAGCGGGGAAAATTTTCCGCTAAATTTAGCGGGAAAAATTTTCCGCTAAATTTAGCGGGAAAATGTTTCCGCTAAATTTATCGGGGAAAAATTTCCGCTAAATTTAGCGGGGAAATTCACCCATCATGCACCGCGCGGTTACGCCGACGGCGACGGTGACGGCGACGCCGCTCAAGCCGGAAACGGGCGCCTAAGAGCTGCGCTCTCAAAAATGAAAGGGTCGTTTACAACTCCCTGCAACGCCGAATTAGAGCGCAGCTCTTGAAGAGGAGAAGGGGAGAGTACGGAGGGGAGGGTATGTCCCTCCTCCCTTCCCCTCCTCCTCTCCTGCTCCCCACCCATTTAGCGGCAAATTTTCGCTGCATTTCCCGCTGAACACAGCGGGAACAATTCCCTGCTAAATTTAGCCGGAAAAGTTTTCCGATAAATTTAGCTGAAAAAATTTGCCGCTAAATTTAGAGGAAAAATTTCTCCGTAAGTTTAGCGGGAAAATTTTCCGCTAAATTTAACGGGCAATTTTTTCCGCTAAATTTAGCGGGAAAATTTTCGCTAAATTTAGTGGGAAATGTCTTCCCCTGAATTTTCTGGGAAATATTTCCGCTAAGTTTAGCGGGGAATTTTTTACGCTAAATCTAGCGAGCAATTTTTCCGCTAAATTTAGCGGGAAACTTTTCTCCTCCTCCCTCGTGACCCTCATGACGTCACTCGTAACGTCACACGTGACTTTACATGTGACGTCATTAGAGAAAACTTTTCATAATGCAACGCGCGGTTACGCCGACGGCGACGCCGACGCCGACTGCAACGCCGCTCAGGCCGGAAACGGGCGCCTAAAGCTGCGCTCTAAACAGTCGTTCGGGGCCAAGTCCGGAGAATAGGGGTGACGAGGAATCAGTTTGGAGTCCAATTAGTGCAGTATTGACGTTGTGACGGTCGATTTCTGCTCTGGGGAAATCGACCGTCACAACGTCACGTTTTTTTTCACCACGACATTGTCGTGGTGAAAAAAAAAAAAAATTTTTGCGCGCCAATTTTGGTTGTTTTATTTTATGCGTTATCATTAGAGCGCTCGTTTTGACGAAAACCCGGCGTCGTCTTTCGTTTGTCAGTGCCGGGGAGAGAAGGAGAAGAAGGGGGAGAGGGTGACGTTTGCGACGCTCCCATTAGTCCGAAGCGCTGACGTCAGCACGTGTCAACCTCTTCCTCTCTCTCCGGCGCTGGCAAACTGACAGACACCGTCGGGTTTTTGTCAGAACGTTCCAATTAATTTTCGTCAGTCACGCGCACAGCTGGCGCGGAGCCAGAGAGGAGGCGGCGCCGCGCAATTTTCCTAGATAACAAAGCCGTAGCGCTAAATGAGATGGCGTCATCAGAGAAGACCAACGCTGGACACAGATTGGAAACGAGTGCTGCGTCAGCGCTCGGCTTCGAGTCAAGTGTTAACCGAACATTGACGCAATCGTCGTGCCCAATGTGTGCCCAGCGTTGACCTCCTCCGAAGACGCCATCTCATTCAGCACTACGGCTTTGTCATCTAGGAGGGGTTGCGCCGCGGCGCGGTGGAATGCGGGCGTGCTCAGTTGCCGCTCTGCCGTCGCCGGTTGTTCTTCGCTCTCGGTTTCTGTAGTAGCGGTGTGGCTGTGATGTGTGTGTGTAGTTAAAACGACGGATGCGGTTCCCTCCACGAATGACATGACCTCGGTTCCTTCCACGAATGGTATGAATATGATTCTTTCCACGAGTGATATGAATGACCGTATCCAATGGCGTCGACGTACTCTGACAGGCAGAGTACAGAAAAGGGGCGAAAAAAATTAAAGGAAGATCCATTGGTGGATTTTTAGGGAATCCGTTAGCCTGACCCTTGGGAAACGCCACACACGTCCCCCCCTTCGGAAACGCTAACACTGATCCCGTAACCAGGCCAAAAAGAGGCAACAAAAATAGAGAAAGAAAAAGAGAGACAAAAGAAAAAAGTGAAGGGGTCAGCGTTAACGTTTCCGAAAGGGGAAGTGTGTGGTGTTTCCAAAGGTCATGCTAACGCATTCCCTAAGAATTTACTTATGCATCTTCCTGTATTTTAGTTCTTTACTTAGATGATCTAATGATGTTGCATAATAGTCCCTGTTATTGTTTTACCTGTCGCCAAGTAGTCGACCAAGATAAATCCTTGGGTATCCCAAAAAACAGTGGCCATCACTTTTCCAGCTGGCAAGACGGTCTTCGCCTTCTTTGATGTACTCTCCTTAGTCGTTGTCCATTGCTTTGACTGCTGCTTCGACTCAGGTGTCGAGTGGTGGATTCAAGTTTCATCCACAGCCACGAATTCACGCCAAAATTCCTTCAGATTGCGATCACCAAACACTGCATTAAAGTGTCCTTTCGTCCGCGTTTTTGGGTCGACAGTGTGCAGTTCCCGCACTCATCGTGCACATACCTTTCCATGTCTAATATTCCGTGAAAGCAGTGATTTCCCTACACATCCCCTTAAAGGGGGGGGGGGGGTGTACACCCCCTTGTTTTTCTGAAGGCACCCCCTTAATTCGCAACGACTCCTCTATTTTTAATGCCCCCCCCCCCTCTAAAAATTTGGAACCCCCTAATTTCAATTCCTGGGGAAACCCCTGCGTGAGGGATATTGTGACACGTTCACTTGAGATGCCTACAATTTCAGCGACCTCACGCACTTTCACTCGCCGGTCTTCCAAAGTGATGCCGTAAATTTTTTCAACCATTTCCTTCGTGATGACCTCAACTCGGCGTCCGGAGCGCGGTTCATCTTCAGTGGATGCTCGGCCAGGTTTAAACTCAATGATTAAAATATAGACCGTCTTCAGCGCTGGTGCAGAACCCCAGGATCGTCCAACTCGGCTTTGATCTGCGCACCCGTCCACTTTTTAAATAAAAATGCTTAATCAAAGCGCATAACTCTTTTTTTCGTGGTGGTTGACAAAGTGCCCGCTTCAAACATTTCTCGACTGTGAACCACGTGTCGCCTATGGCTGAAATTAGGCCTGAGCCAGTTTGAAGAGCCATAGTTGCCAGCCGTATTATCAGACTATAAATTGTAGCGCCATCTCAGAAATTTACCGAACTTATCAAACGACCCTTATTTGACTGATGGCATAGATCGAGGGAAGGATGAATCATTTCTTATTCCTTTACCCGGCGATTCGTAGGGCGGAAGGTGTGACCACCCGGTTGCGTAGAGGCACCTTCGTTGTACGGATAGTAGCTTTTTAAGAATAAATATCTAGATATATCTCTCTAATAAAAATATGTTAAAAAACAAAAAAAAAAAAACAAAAAAGCTAGGTGGCGAAAGCCGCCGCTCGATTTAAAGGGTTTAGCTTCCTATCTATTCACCCCATATTCGCCAATGCGTTTTAAAGTTTAAGTTCAGTCCAACTTTTGTCTAACTTCGCGTTGGAAGTTCGAGAAAGTCGAACTTGGGCGAACTTGAAACTCGGCACGTTCGCGACATAGTTTCAGTGCTTTGCCTAAATAATTTGGGAGTTGGTGTCTCGACCTTTCTGAAGTAAAGAACAAAACCGCTTTTGCCTGCATGTCCTAGTTTTTATTTTAAAAATGGACAAAGATTGAGGTTTTTGGCACCCCTCAACTCCTTCACCACCTTCCGAGTCACGTGCGCTGTGACGTCAATGGGGGTGTCGCGGGGTTCCGGTGAAGCTCTCTCTCTATACCCGTTTTCACCTCAAGAAAACAGTAAGTTTTGCGCATTGTTCATACGCCGCACGAAATAGTTCTCGCCAGATTTGGTTGTCGGAGGCACAGGCGATGCTTTTGGCGTTTGAAACGTGTACTCCTTGATAAGATAACCTGTATCCACTTCAAAATGCTACTAAATATATCTTAAATCTCCACCTACAGGTGAAAATTAGTAATCATCCACGAGAAGCCGGACTTTTTTTTCCTACGGTTCTTGAGGTGAAAACAGGTATAGAGCCATCAGTGAGCAGCGAGAACTCATCCGCTCGCGACCGCGTGACCACGTGCTGGCGGGCGCGGGAGGAGGAAAGTCTCATCCGGGTCCGTTCATACCCGTCCGGCTCTGTCCCCCTCCCCCTCCGGCTTCTGGCGGGTGTTCGCGGTAGCAGATAGAGCTGACGGTTTTGTGGACCTAGGATAGATGGCGCCACTAAAACTCCGTATAATAAAAGTTTTATCAATGGTACCGGGTTTTCGACGCATTTATATTTATGTTGGAACGACAAGATTTATAGAAAAGTTACCTTTTATCGAGCAGGTATTCGCACAACTTTCTATCTTTCTACAAGACCCCATTGACGTCATGCCGCGTGTTTCTCATGGCCGCCGCTCGCGGCTGCAGGTCGAGGAATAATTATTCTAATTTTTGCCTCGCGATTACGCGGCGGAATTGCAACATTTCGAAGGAAGGAGGTGTGTTTTCTGTCCTTTGTGACAAGGTGAACAATGTCAAAAGTAGAAGATGCCAATTCTTTTAACGTTAAAATCGTTGCACAGCTTCTCTACTAACGGCACTTCACCCATCTTAAGCCGTAACCATTATCGCCAATTGCGTTCGCTCTGCACTAAGCAGATAGATGACGACACACTCATACACACACAGAGAGAAAAAAAGAAGAAGAAGAAAACAGCATCAAGATGTTTGTCTTCGTTACCTGGCAGACAGACTTGCCTCCCTGGTCATAGCCCGCGCAAACCATGGTGTCCTCATCGATCTCGATGATGTCCTTATAGTACTTCTTGCAGGCATCGTACGGGATGATGGGCATATCCACGTTTCGAAGCTGAGAAGGCAGAGCGGACTCGCCTTCGCTTCCTGGACAAGGACGAGTGATTTCTTCAGTGGGCATCGGAGGATCGCGGAGCGCGTGGAGCGTAAGCTCGCGTTGCAGAACTCAGGGACCCTGGGTTTAGTCCCAACCCCTGCCCGTTTCCATTTGGATGATTGTCGAAACTGCGTGTCGTCTACTCCCTTGGCTAAATTTCTAGTCTAGAGCACCTGTACCCAACCCCCCCCCCCCCCCCCCCCCCACAAAAAAAAAAATAAAAATAAAAACAAAGTGTTTTTTTTTTGTTTTGATGCAAAAGTAAACGCCGCATCGCCGAACGGCCCAGCCTCCACCCAAATGTAGCACAAGCGGTTTGAACCAGATGCCAAAGTTTCAGAACTGACCGCTATCTTATCAAAAATAAATAATTTAAAAAAAGGTGATGTAGGAATGTATATTACTTTAACAACGAGACTGGACAGAAGAAGAAAAAATGTTTTCACTGGTGGAAGAAGAAACAGGGACATACACGTCTCTAATTCAGCTAGCGATTTCATTTAGCCACCTTCTTTATACAGGGTGTTTCTTTTTAAGCTTAACCGTTTTGTTTAAAAACAGCCTTGAAGGCCACATTTATACGGATTGTTGCAATTGAGTTATACGGCCAGGGAAACATAATATAGGGGGCTAATCGTCACGAAAAGTCGAATAATGAACTACAATTTGTTAGTTCAGTTTTTAATGAGTGAAAATAGACATATGGTTCAAATTGGAAACTAGCTGAGCGTCATCGAAACCCAACAAATCAGTAATTTTTAGAAATACTTTTAGCGCGTGGATATAGTGCAGTAGTGCGCTAAAACTACTACTCGTGCTACGGACACAAGACTGGGACTATGATAAAAAACAAACAAAAAAAAAAAAAACAACGGAAAAACCGCGCGGGCGTGATATCGCACTGGTAGCCTTATTGCTCCTGCTTCACGAGCATATGCCTCGGCAAAACTCACTCATGAGTGCACTCACTCACGTCATTCACACTCACCGATCTGGCGTGAGGTGAGGGTGAGTGAGTTTTTAAGCCTCGAAAACTCACGAGTTTGAGGCTGAGTGAGTTCGGTGAGTTTATGAGTTTGAGGGACGTTAGTTTGGTGAATTTATGAGTTCGGTGACGGGCGTGAGTTCGTGAGTTCGGCGAGGCGCGAAGTCCCGAGGGGCCACGGGTTCGATGGGGGTTCGCGGGTGACGTCGAGGAAGGGCGGGTCATGTGATTTCTTTGTACATTTTAGGGGAAACTTAGTCGACCCTCGCTTCGCAATGGCGCTGTTAGCTCTTACGGCTGGTTTTCTACGAGGGAAGGGGTAGGAGGAAAGGTGCCTTTTGATTTATCTGCGCTCTTCGGCTTCGGCTCGTTTTGCGGCGGCTTGGCGTGATCTTTTTGCCGCTGGTCGCTGCTTCGTGGCGGGCTGACGAGAGATGGGGCAGGGCTCCCCAACTCGCTTTAGCCGCTCTCGTGTAGACTGCGAGTCACCGATGTACGCGCAGCGTTTTGTTGTTTCGTGAGGGAGGAAAACGGGCGCAAAGGCCGGTACGCCGGAAGGCAGACGTTGCTATTTTGAGTGCGCTCGTCCTATGCACGTTCGCTAATCCTGAAGCCAATATTAAAATGAAAGCCGGCTGAAAACTGTCGCGATTCGCCTGTATACTTGCTTGTTCAAGTTGTAGCCTAGGAGTTCTGAAAAAAAGTAAATATACACGTCTTCATGCTCGAGTACGCCCGAACCGCCGGACTTATTCCCAATTGGGTTTTAAGGCTGGTACATTTATTTGGTAGAATATAAAAGCGAATTTGAATGTATAGGGTGTCCCAAGTCACCAGGCTCGATCTAAAATGAACCGTAAAAATCGACGCCTGCACGTAGCGATCTAAACGTTTCGTCAGAGGTGTATTGACGTGAGTTCAATGAGTCGGTAGACTATAACTTTCCAGTTGTAATTGTTATGTGCGGTGCAACAGAAAACCAGAAATACGATAAAACATATATGCAAGGTTATGGTACGCACGATGTTCTTCAATCGTTCATTCTTTCAGAAAAAAAGAAAATATCGATCAGAAAGTTATTTTAGGGGAAATAATTTGTGGGAACGACGATAGATATGAAGACAGACCGTTCCGAAAAAGTTCTAGTCGACAACGAATTGCCTAGAAAACTGTCCTACCATTAAGGAGAAGTTCGCAATATTCTATGCAGAAACAAGATGCACACCCACAGTGATGCGTGTTCGAATAATAATAATTCACACCTGAATAAATAGCGAAGCAGACGCTCACTCCATACTTGCACGAAGTTGTCGCGAAAGCTTGAAACGAACAGTGCACACCGTTAATACCCGTGCCACACGGGCAACTCGAATACCATTTAAAACGAACGATATTTGACCGATCGGTCAATCAGCGCGCGACACTCCGAGCGTGGGGCGTTCCACGCACGACAGATCGCGAGCCGATTCGTCGATCACACGAATGTCATTCATTGTAAATGGCATTCGAGTTGCCCGTGTGGCACGGGTATAAGAATACTGCTTCAAGGAAGTCGCGTTGATGCGCGCTTGTATCTCAACAAAATGTGCCTTCCTCAAGCGCTCGGCCGGCGCGCGGAAGAAGTCGAAGAGGAACAAACAAAAAGGCAAGACATTTCTTCACTTGTCGACGTGACGACTGGCGCCCGGGCGGCGGAAAACGGCAGCAACCGTGGCGGAGTTGTAAAAGCCCCGCGACTTGCGCGCAACACGAGCACCAGCGCCGCGACTACGGTGAGGGCGAGAACTACTTCTGAGTGAGCGAGGTCGGTGAGTGAGTGAGTGAGTGAGTGAGTGAGTTCATGAGTGCGATGAGGGGCGTGAGTTCGGTGAGTTCGTTAAGGAACGTGAGTTCGTGAGTTCGGCGAGTTCGGTGAGGGGCGTGAGTTTGTGAGTTCGGCGAGTTCATGAGTTTTGTGAGGGGCGTGAGTTTGTGAGTTTGTGAGTTTGGTGAGGGGCGTGAGTTCATGAGTTCGTGAGCGAGGAATTGAAGGTGATTGCGACCGTGGGGGTGAGGGTAAGTGAGTTTTTCCTCTTTTATTTTGAGCTAGCTGTGAGTGAGTTCAACCAAAAGGGCCGGCCTCTGCTTCTGTGTGAGCGAGATCGGTGAGAGAGGTGAATTCATGAGTTCGATGAGGGGCGGGAGCTTGTGAGTTCGGTGATTTCGGTGAGGTGCGTGAGTACGTGAGTTCAGTGAGTTCGGTGAGTGGTGTGAGTTCGTGAGTTCGATAGATTTATGAGTGAGGACTTGAAGGTGACTGCGGCCGTGAGGGTGAGGGTGAGTGAGTTCTTAACTTTTTATTTTGAGAAAGCTGTGAGTAAGTGAGTTTAGCCAAAAATGCCGATCCCTGTCCACGAGTGGTGACTTTAGCGCTCCACCGTGCTTCCCAGCTGCTCGAAGTCTTTATAATATTTATTGGTTTTCGATGTCCCTCAGCAAGTTTCTAGTTAGAACCGTATGTATATTTTAAATAATTGAAGCGTAATTAATTAACTTAGTTGATTAGCCGACTGATGGTTACGATTAGCCCCCTGAATTATGTCCCCCTGGCCGTGTAACTCACTTGCACAAACCGCATGAATGTATCTTTCGCGGATTTTTTTATACAAATATGTCTAGCTTAAAAAGCAAAGCCTTGTATACAGATCCACTTCGCTACAGAACTGGCGTCCTGTCTATTTCAAGGTCAAAGCACAGAACTCACACATAGATTATATATATAAAAAAAAAGAAACACGTCCCACAAAGCACAATTAACTTTAGATTGCCTCCTGCCCCGGTTTCTGGTTAAAGTGATAATGATAAACTTCCACCAGCTTGCACGCGCATTGGCTGTATTTTGAAAATGGAGCCCGTTCTTGGTAACCGGTGCGCCATTCAGTTCCATGTATTCGAGGGCTTTGTCAACCGCCATTTTCCCATGAAATAGAAAAAAGAAGAAAATCACGTAACTTTTGAATTACCGGTTAGTTCTGAAACCTTAGCATCTGGTTCGGACCGCCGCCAGGGCTCCACATTCGTGCCGCAAATGAGCGTTCCACAACGCGTAATATATTTTGTTTACTAAATTTTGTTGGGCGGAGGGGGGGAGGGGGACTCTCTTTACAGCGGAGACAACAAACGCCCATTCGGTTTGGCTAACCTCGCGTTTTCTAAGCAAACACGACAAAATTACTTTGTGGCCAGCGGGCGTCACACGAGACGGTCTTCATGCCTGGGGCTGTAAACTGGTCAAAAAAAAAGTTGGGGCCGAAGTTGACTGAGCGCACCGATTGGACAATCATGATGATGACTTCGCGCTTTTGTCGCCGACGTCCAATCGGCGTGCTCCTCGAACTTTCGACTCCAACTTTGTGTTTGACGAGTTCAGGGCCCCTGCAGTCTTCACCTTAGTTTTAAAGAACTATACCAACAATGGCAGCTGAAACAACCTAATGTGCACTGCAATATGAGTCAGTGCATGGCACATAAAAGATACAAACTATACACCAACTCAACTATCTGGCGCTGCTGTAGGCACGGCGTATAGCGCAGACGCCTCACCTCACGAGAATTTTGTTTCTGCGTACGCGCAGTGCCCACACCTGGTGGGGGCAAACGTGAGCTCGTTTTTAAACAGCGCGATGGTCTATGTAGTCACCGACATGATGAGAATGGGAAGAAGGTCTTCCAGTTGTCCAGCCTCAGCGCGCACTTCCTGCCTTCGATGAGACCTCGGCGTCACAGCGAGCTTCGAGCGTGCACGCGCATCCAAAGCACGACGGAAGGCAAGGAGCGCGTACTGCCGGAGGCCGGGAGTCTGAAAGAGACGTCATGACGTTCTCATCCTTTCGGTGATTGTGCTAAGAAAGAAAAAAAAGGAGACTTTACAATCCTCTGTAATGCCAAATTAGAGCGCAGCTCTTGAGGAGGAGGAGGGGAGGGTATGTAGGGGAGGGTCACGTGTGACGTCAGACGTGACGTCACGTGTGACGTCATGAGGGTAAAATTTTATTTTCCGCTAAATTTAGCAGAAAAATTTCCCGCCAAATTGTTGCCCTCGTGAGTCACACGTGAATTCACGTGTGACGTCATTATGGGAAACGTCCCATAACGCAACGCGCGGTTACGCCGACGGCGACGCCGCTCCGGCCGGAAACGGGTGCCTAAGAGCTGCGCTCTAAAAAGTGTAGGGCGTCTTTTAGTTCGTATTCTGCCGCCACGTCGCCGTTTTCTTCGGAAAAGATGCACCGTTAAGTTGGCGCCGCGTCGGAGAGCGCTACGGAGTGTCAGAGTGCGTCTCTTGTTCAGGAACTCTATGGCTGTCCTATACTGAAAAGCAAAAATTTTCTAGGTCGCTTTCTTGCAGAAAACGGAGATATCCAATCACGGCGAGTGAGAGAAGGATGCCATCTAATGACATAGCTCAGAATACTATTAGAGACACAAATAAATCCGAAGTACGCAGAGACAAGGAGCACAACGTTTCACATATTCGTCGTCTTTGCGCAGGGCGCATTTTTCAGACCTATAATCGTATATTCTGAGCTTCGTCATTCGCTGGTATATTGCACTATTGTTAGCCGTGATTGGCGGTCTTCGTGTTCCGAAGGAAAGTGAACTCGCGGGCGTTTTTCTTTCGAGAGTGCAAAGTCTCGGCGCCACTCCACGTTCACGAGTGAACTCACTGTCCTTCGTTAGACCCCATCCGCTGGCGGTGCAGTTGAGCCCTTCGAAGTCGTCGTCCTTCTCTGGGAGACAGATCGGCATCAAGTGCTTGTGTCTGCCGCCGAAGTCCAGCGGTGTTTGCAGTTTGAGCATGGCGTAGTCGCTGCGGAGCGTGTCCCGGTCCCAGTCGGGGTGCTTTCGAATCTGCACGAGGCGGTATAAAACAAGAATGAGAATTCAATTTGGCGAAGGTTCGCGAGTATCCGCTGCATGTTCCGGGGCTTCTGGCCGGTGCCTTTTTTTCAGCATTCGCGAGTATGGCACTTGATGGGATCGCTTCGCGAAGCGGCGAACATGCACGTGCAGGTCTGTGAAGATCGCACGCGGGGCTGTGGATTTCTTAACGTTCTAAGCATTGGAACGGTGGATATGGCGTTCGCAGTTCTCGCGGATGTGACGTTGGACGTTTTACGTATGTTATATAAACCGTGAGGATGATTACATTTAATAGGAGCAAACGTTGGGCTATTGTTGGGCATCGCGAAAAACTGCGCGAAAAAAACAAAAAAATTGACGGTCGAAGAACAAGAACTGACAAGACCAAGCGACGCTGCGCTTGGTCTGCTCAGTTTTCGTTCTTTGTTCCTCGTATTTTCTCGCGCTGTTTTCCGCGATGGATTGTTACGTCTTCTTCACGTGGCGCTGTGTTTTGGTGAATGGCGAGAAGCGGAGTTGTGGCTGTCGCTCAACAAGAGAATGGGCCATGTGTTGAAGTATGCAGGGTGCGGCATTATGAGCTGGCCCGGCAGCGTTCCGGCCGGGGCGGTACAAAAGCTTTACTGAAAGCCGCAAACACGCTAAGCTGTTAAATATATATATAAAAAATTCAAATGGACTGCGAGATTTTTTATTGTAGCAGTGTGGCAGTTAGTTTCATTGCTTAGCACACCGGAGGCACCTCGCGCGATATTTTACCCCGTTCAGCTGGGACCTGCAGAGACTGCACCGTTATCAAAACGGCGTTATAATGGGCGACTCTAGCGATCCTCGGGGCTATTAAAAAGTAAAGGTTTAGTACACGTATCGTGAGGATTTGTTAAATCGCGCGGTCAGCGTGCCACCCGCCCTCCGGGACAGAAAACCCACACCGTGCACGTGTGTGGACAGCGGACGGCCCCTTACACTTTCGACGAGTATGGCGTCTTCGGTGGTGTCTTTCTCGTTGATGTTCTGATCCCCGACCATGACGAGGTAGTTCGAAGGAAAGGAGAAGAGCCTGAAAGAACATCCACGGCCACACTGTTCATTGTCTGTTTGTTTCCGAACTGAACTTCTCGATGATTAACATAACATGTTAATAAACGGAGGTGCGCCAACCTAATAATGAACATATCACAGATACGTCCGTGCCCGTAGTAACGGGAGACGAAAGAAAATAAGATAACGGCGAGAGAAGACAACTGCAAACCTGACTGACGAGGGAAACCCACGACGACTATACACCTACAAGGGCGCAGCCATCTTGAATGTCGTCACTTCTGGTATGCGGTAAAACATCGTTTCGATCTCTCCACGCCGCTGGAAGGTGTTTACGAAGAATGCGTGATTGTCACACATTCTTGTTTTGCCTCACCTATATTTTTTCACATATTGCAGGTTGAAACGTTTTATTATTTTTTCGTCCCGCATACCAGATACGGAACCCACGTGACTGAGAACGGCAGGAAACAGAAAACGTCTATAGACCACTTTCGACATTTCGAAATGATGCATAGATTATGTGCGGCCGCCATTAGTTGGCCATGCACTATAAACACGTTTTGGACACGAGCGCATCGTCAGCATTCGGAGTGTACTCGAAGCGAAACGCATTCCACACGACCGCTGCGTCAGTGGTCGGTACAGAGTCGGAACCAATCACGGGCTTCAATTTAGAAGAGATGAGACCAACTAATGGCGGCTGCGCATAATGTATGCATCATTTAATTTTCGGAAATAGTCTATTGCACAAACAAAAACCTTGTCCCCACGGCGACGATAGACACAGGCCACACAGTTACGATCACTCATAAGTAGGGCTCCGTGTTTTTGGGATATATCCGAAAAACTTAAAAAAACACCCACCGGTAAAATGTTGGTCAATTCGGATTTATTCGATAAACTCCGAATGTTTATGTGCCAATGCCACCCCCCCCCCCGCCAAAAAAAGTAAAAAAAAAAAAATAAAAGTTTTTTTTTTACATTTTTTTTACCACGGAGTCAATGGTCCTGGGAAAATGGCACCATAATTATCTTTCAAATCACAGACCGTTGTCAAAAGGGGTCTTGCCGCTTGTTTCGTCGAGGTTGATTCAGGGCAACAGGTCATTGTACATTCGGGTCACGACAAAAGCCACTCTTTTGGTTTCCAGTTTGAGCCATGCGATTTGTGATTTAGAGAAAGGAGAAGGTATGTCTTTGTAACAGTGAAAGCTATGGACCATAGAGATTGTATTAAATAGAGAAAAGGGACAGTTGAAACTCCCTATTACCTCCTTAACCACTCCATCTCGCGCGGCCGCGGGCTAAATTGATGGAACATGGATGGGACGACTACGAGCTTCGTAGCGACTGCCCCCGGGAGTTGATTGACTTTAAGGTATCGACGCTTATCGAAGCAACACTTGTGTGCGACTTTTGTCGTGGGACAAATTAATATTGCCAATGGCAATGGGACGAACGTCAAATTCAACTGAAGAAATTTTAATCGATACAAGCGCGTTTTATTTTTTATCTGGCATACGTTTACATCCGGTTATTATTTACATATTTATTTTCAATAGGAAACAATGCGAAATTAAACTCCGAATTTCGGAGATTGGGAATCAAACAAATATAAACTCAGATAAACTCCGAATCTTCGGCAAAAAATAAACTCCGAAAAACACCCTCCGAATTTGACGAAAAATAAACTCCTAAAACACGGAGCCCTACTCATAAGATACCTTGTGCATGCGTTAATGATTTTTTTTTCTTTCGGGTTACGCAGTAACTTTGCTGGACTGCCAATCGTTCACTGCGCATGCGACGTGTCCAACGCCTACGCTCCTGCCGCGAGTTTGTCAACAGCCCGTTTATATGTGATGGAAGTTGACCGTATCTGTCAGTATCTTTAATGTTTGCAACGTCAGAAATCACAATTTTAATGCCCCTCCGGCCCCGCCATGCCCCTATTGATCTAGTGGCGGATCCAAGGGGGGGGGGGGGGCGACGGGGGCGGCGGCCCCCCCCCCCCCCCGCCCCCAAACAGTCGACCCCCCCCCCTTTCCCCCCTTCTCGGGGGGCAATTTGACATGGGTGGACCCCCCGGTGCCTACGGAAAAATGGGAGAATAGTATCCTTACAAATTTTCCGCCCCCCCCCCCCCCCCCCCCCCAAAACGGAGTTCTGGATCCGCCCCTGTATTGATCTGGATGAGAATCGAACCGTCGTGCGGTCTTGTGACCCCTACTGCGTGGTGCAGTTTAATTAAAGACCCCAGGCAATAGCAATGGGCATGCATTGGCTAAAATTATAAACATACACGCAACACACCCATCAACGCAGTGGGCTGCAGTCAACACGTGCTGCTCGTTGAGGATGGAGCCTCCGCAAGTGTGTCCGCGGTCTATGTTCATAAGCGGTAGCCGACGCCTCAGAGATATCTGCCAGGGGAACTCGAGAGGACCGGCTTTGACACCGCCCACGATGCGGTGGAAGTCGTGTGTTCGGCGAACGGCTGCCATGGGCCCTGCATCAGTCTCACTGCTGCTGCCGTCTTTGGCTCTTGAAGGACCGCGAACTCCACACACTGCGAAGAAAAAAAAGTAAAAAAAAAAAAAGAAAATGTGGTGGTGGGGGGCGGGGGGTGCAAGTATTATTCGCAGTTTTTATTTGCGGCATGAACAATTTTAAATTGCAACTTTTTTTGAGAAACCAATTTTTTCGGGCCGTCTGAAGTGCCTTTGAAGGGTTGGTTTGCATGCTAGTCTCGACAGTGTGGCTTCAAGGTGTGGCTACTGGCGTAGCCATAGAGTGGGACTGTATCCTGAAATGATAGATTTTAGCCATTTTTCATGTACTCTGCCATAGAGTATAACAGTGAATAGGCTATACATAAAATATATGCTGTAAACGACTTAAGTTTCGCGAGGAGCTAATTTTCGCGAATTTCGCGAGTCGCCTCAATTCGAGAAAAATAGGTCTCGCGAACAATTCCGGTAAAATCTAAACACACTAGAAGCTATAATGAGATCCAACCGCGTCGCGAAAATTAGAACTTGCGAGATATTCTAAAACTTCAGCTTTGACATAAATCGCGAAATATTGAGCCTGCGAAAAATGAGTCATTTACAGTATATATGGGTGATTTCATCTCAACTCAGGCACAAATTTTAGGTCAAATTTTTAATTTTTGTAAAACAAACGACATGTTTTCGATCAATTTCTATAATAAATGAAGACGCAAACGTCTTCGTCGGATTTTTTTGTTCTCAAGTTATGGACCGTTGAAGCGGTCATGGTGGAAACTGACGTTTTTCCAGCTTATCGGGGGTGCCATATTTCACTCCCTCCCTTTTCTCTACTTTTTACCTACATCAATATAACTTTTTGGGAACACGCTCTAGATATGCTTTTTATGCTAATTAAGCATCTAGGTCATAAGATTCTTAATGTTTTTTTTTGTTTTAATTGTCAAACCGCCTCTCTGCGACGATATTTGACGAAGTTCAGCAAGCCGTGCTGTGTGACCTAATCAACATATTTTTATGATCTTTACATCACCGTAAAGCTCCAATTAAGCTCTTTCTTTTGAATATAATTTTAATATTTTGAACTCAATATACAATGCGCAACATGTGCCTGAAAAACGAATATTTAGAAAAAACTAGCAAGTTTGGAGTCGATTTTCTAAAAAAAACCACTTTTTATTTCTTTTATTTTTTATTCACAGTTAGGTAATATAGTAGTCTATCAGGAACTACCAACCGAAATTGTAATATATTGTTTGTATGGCCGCTATTAAGACTCGAATCTCGTGCTATGAGCGTTTTGAACGGGACCTTGCACAGGCGCTCTGCTGAGCAGAATTTTGGCCTATGTAAGGTTTTCTATTTGTCCTTAGCAGTTATCTCAATATCCAGCCATAAAAATTAATGAAATTCGGAGTAGTGCACTTAAACAAAAAGTTTAGAAGTCCGTATCTACAAGTGCGGGCACAGCGCTTACTTCCTCCCAATTCGGGGGAATGCAGATCGTTATAGAATTCCTCTGGGGCCTTTTGCTTTCGGCTTTGAGTTTGAAATACCGAACATGATATGTAATTGTTATATTTTTTATGTCAAACTGATATTTAGTGCATATTCATATGTACGATTTAGTATCTGACGCTTAGGAAGTACGGTTTATTTTGTGCACATATGGACTCTTTCGTAAAATAACGAGCATTTCGTAGCGTGTAAGGCTTCAAACGTGTTAATCATGTGTTTAGGTTTCATTTTCATTTACAGTGATTCATGCCGGGTTACTTAGACGTTTCCCTTTTGACTTTTGTTTGTCCGGGAGTCTAGATGTTACGTATATTCTCCGTCAATACATAGGGCGAAGCTCACACACCTTGCAAATCACCACAGTGCCAAGTAAATAAATATTGTTGCTTCACTGGCTTTTACGCTCAGATATTGAGGTAAGTACTAACATTAAATAGAGAACCTTACATAGGTCAAAATTCTGCTCAGCTGAACGTCCATGCGAAGTCCCGTTCAAAACTCTCATAGCACGAGATTCGAGTCCTAATATCGGCCATACAAACAATATACTACAATTTCTGTTGGTAGTTCCTGACAGAGTACTATATAACTAGGGTTCCGTGTTTTCGGAGTTTATTTTTCGTCAAATTCGGAGGGTGTTTTTCGGAGTTTATTTTTTGCCGAAGGTTCGGAGTTTATCGGAGTTTATATTTTTTGATTCCCATTTCTCCGAAATTCGGAGTTCAATTTCTTTGTGTTTCCTATTAAAATAAATAAATAAATAATAACCGGATGTAAACGTATGCCAGATAAAAAATAAAACGCGCTTGTATCAATTTAAATATCTTCAGTTGAATTTGGCGTTGGTGCCATTGCCATTGGCAATACTAATTTATCCAGGACTAAAGTCACACACAAGTGGCGCTTCGATAAACGCCGATACCTTAAAATCGATAAACACCCGGAGGTAGTCGCTAGGAAGTTCGTAGTCATGCCATCCTATTCCATCAATCTAGCCCGCGGCCGCGCGAGGTGGAGTGGTTAAGGAGGTAATCGAAAATTTGAACCGCCCCTCTTCCCAATTTTATACAATCCCCATGGTCCATAGCTTTCACTCTTACTAAAACATATTCCTTTCTCTAAATCACAAATCGCATGGCCCAAACTGGAAACCAAAAGAGTTGCTTTTGTCGTGACCCGAATGTACAACGAACGACCTGTTGCCCTGAATCAACCTTGAAGAGACAAGCGGCAAGACCCCTTTTGACAACGGTCCGAGACTCGAAAAATAATTATGGGGGAATTTTCCCAGTACCATTGGCTCTGTGCTGATCAAACTCTAAAAAAAAAAAAAAAAAAATCCTTTACTTTTTTATTTTGCCAGGGGGGGGGGGGGGGGGGAGAGTGGCATTGACACATAAATATTATATAACCTAACTGTGTATAAAAAATAAAAGTAATAAAGGCGGTCTTTTTAAGAAAATCGACTTCAAACTTGCAGGTTTTTCTAAATATTCGGTTTTCAGGCAAATGTTCCGTGTTATATGTTTAGCGCAAAATATTCAAAATATACTCAAAAGAAAGAGCTTAATTGGAGCTTTACGGTGAAAGATCATAAAAATATATTGATTAGGTAACACAGCACAGTTTGCTGAACGTTGTCAAATATTGTTGCAGAGAGGCGGTTTGACAATTAAAAACAAACATTAAAGATATTATGACCTTGACGCTTTATTAGCATAACTCGCCGTTTGCATCTTATTTTATTAAAGGAATTTACAGGTAGCTACTACAAATTTCGAAGGAGTTAATTATGAGTTAGTTTATTTTTGTGAGTCACTTGTATTACTGGGAGACATTTTTATAGCCGCCATACAAACCAAATATTACATTTTCTGTTTATTTTACTTTATAAAGTACTACAATAGGTAGCTAGAAAAAACAAATAGCCAAATAAAATGTACGGTTTTAGAAAATCGACCTCAAATGCGCAAAATTTTTGAAATAGTCCTTGCTTTACGAGAAAATACTGCCCTTTCTTATTTACGCACAAACATCAAATTTGTTATCATTAGAAGGAGTATACTCTAAGCTTTTTGAAAATACGAAATATGTTAAGACACTTCATAGAGGTCACACGGAAGAGCTGGTAAACTTTGACAAATATTGTCCCAAAACGTCACATTGGCAAATTTTCTAAAATATATTTCATATAAATAACCTCGTTCAAATTATTTATCAAAGAATAAATGTCTTCGCAGGTATCTATTAAAAAAATGAGAGGTGCCAATTCTGAATTAGTGTATTTTTGCCAGTAAGTTGATTTAGTGACAAAACAGTCAAGCTAAATCAGACTTCAAGGTTTTATAGCTGCCATAAAAACAAAATATTACATTTTCTATTTATATTACCTTATAAAGCACTGCAATAGATAGCTAGAGAAAAAAATCAGCGAAATAAAAGGTGTTTTTTTTAGAATATCGACCTCCAATTTACAAAGATTTTGAAATAACCCTTGTAAATACGAGAATACACTGCCCTTTCTCTTTTATACACAACGTTAAATTAGATATCAATGGAAAGACTATACTCTCAGCTTTCTGAAAATAGTAAATATGTTACGATATCTCAAATAGGTCACACGGAAGAGCTGGTCAAACTTCAACAAATATTGTCAAAGGGACACAGTTTGACAATATTTAAAACAAAAGTGAAGATAAATAATCACAATAAAATTTTGACCATAAATAATAGCTATTCTGAGAGTGGCCGAAAAAAAGTACACTGCACTACCAAAAAAAAAAAAAAAGGCAAAAAGTTGAAAGGAGTGAAACACGACACCTCCGACAGGCGAGAGAAAGGTCAGTTTGCGCCTCGGCTGCTTAAAATGTCCATAACTCGAGAACAAAATATCGCCCGAACTTGCGGTTTGCACTCCCCGTCACAGAAGGGTTTTCCCTAAAACATATATTTTTTTTCGTCAAAATTAAAAATTCGACCCCAAATCCGTGCCTGAGTTGAGATGAAACCACCCATATATATACTTACAAGGTTCGGCTGAAAGAGTATCTGAACTCAGGATTGTCAAGAGTAAAAGGTGTGTAAATAGATGCATGGCTGTTAGCGCGACGAAAGCTGACGAGAAGTATTTTCTAAGATTCAAACTACAGGACTGAGTTTAGGGCTGTCTACTTCTGCATAGATACTTAACCACTGGCTGGGGTCGCTCTATGGGGTGAGGAATCCTTTGATAGTTGACTTCAAAATGTATGCGGGCCATTCATGTCAGCTATGGGGGCTGACATGTAGAAATATTACCCCTATGAATGAACATTAAAGTAATATTCTAGTACCGTAAACATAAAAAATAATGCTTCTTTGTCGGTTGAGTGACCTTACTTCCCAAGACGAGCGCTTCAGCTCTCAGGCAGACGTGGCCAACTTTTTATATTAGTGTTTATGCCTCTGAGAGATGCATTGTTGCGAGCCATATTTAATTTATTCCGAGAATTGTTCGATGACGTTCGCAGAACAGGATGCGTTTTCTGTTCACTGATTTTACTTCTCAGTCAAAATGCTACACCTCCACGGGTAACCAGCTTGTCACGTTATTCCTTCTACGGTTTTCGACGACTACGATACGCTATTGAAAGCCATGTCTTACGGTATTTTCCTTAAAAAAAAAGTCTCGCGGTGTGAATTATTTGTACAATTGAGCAGCTGCCATGACATTCGCAGGGTTGGTTATATTTTGTGTTTAGAAACTTGGCTACTTACTCCAAAGAAATTTGCGTGATTCTTTATCCATCGTTACTTTTTATTTTGTTATAAAAAATGTAATGGCAAAATTTGTTGCGCGACTGCGCAGTTGAGGTGACATTTGCAAGACGGGCTTCTTGTTGTGTTCCACGGCGTTTTGGGTTCAGCCTATTTCTGGCTTAGTTTCGCTCAAGAATAGCTGTGCCGTGAACTCAAACCTTCAGTGGGATCTTAATAACGCATCCAAGTCCTCCAGAAGGGGGTACCAGTGTATTTTGTGTAAAACGCACCCGATACAAGAGACAGGCCGAAGTTAAATTGTTTTCCTAATTAAAACGCAAGCGATAAGAAAAAAGAAAAAAAAAAAATCAACGCCGAATAGACGATTGAGGTTGCAGTAATAACCAATTTTCTTTTAGCCAAACAATGATAAACAATGGTTGGATTGTCTGTCTGTCCTTCCTCTTTTTTGATAATTACCATTATAGCATCGTACCTCGAACATGGGTGTTCCAAATAAAAATTTACAGGGTTTTCTTCACCGCAAATATAAACAATGCATGGCTGAACACTCATTCTCCGGCGAAAGCTAGAGCTAAAGGTCCGAACCAGATGGCAAAGTTTCAGCACGAACTGATATTTTATTCGAAAGTTATAAGTGATTTTCAGAAAATTTTAATGAGCTCATTTTCACCCGTTTTCGGTTTCTGGCGCCATAAAGCACCATGTATTCGAGAGCTCAGTCGGCCACCATTTTACCATCGACATTTTTAGAAAATAATTTATAACTTTTGAATAAAATATCGGTTCGCGCTGAACCTTTGGACTATGGTTCGGATCTTAAGCGCTACTTTTGGGCGGAGAATGAGCGTTCGGCGATGCGTAGTTTATTTTTGCGGTGAAAAAAACCGTGTAAATTGTTTTCGGGGACACTCTGTATATGGCCAATAATGAACAATATAGTATGGTGGCTGGAACACGTCTCCAACTGTTGTGTTTACCGCGTAAAAAAAAAACAAAAGAAGAAAAAAGAAGTGGTTCTTCGATTTCCTTCCGATGGCGTCATACAAGTGTCATGCCGCCGCCGGTCACGATCCTGGTGGTGTCCCAGCAGCGGCGGTGGATGTGGCAGACGCCTGTTCTGCTGCAGGTCGTTCTCCGGTTTGTCAGTCCACGGAAGTTTCGGCAGCCAGAAGTTGGGACGCCTTATGGACGCCGCGACGACAGCGACACTCGCGTTCGCTCCTGCTTTTCGCCGGCGTTTCTACGGCCAACCGCCAGCATTGCGACATCTGACAGCACGACCCTCCGGCTTCTGTCACGTCATCATTTGTTGTCATATCGGGACCACTTTTGACGTATATGGGCGGGATAGGACGGTCAAGCACTCCAGTCGGAGACGCGCTCCTCCAGGCACCGTGATTAAGGTCACTGACTACATAAAAAACGCGGGGCGTGTCTCATTGTGTTCGCGCTTTTTGCCTCGTGATTGGCTCTGCTTCGTTCGAATCGCCTAATGCCGCAATATCATTGGCTATGGAGCGATGACCAGATGTCTGGCACGACTTTCGTTTCTTAAGCTGTCCGTTTCTATGCGGAGCGCAAGTTCGTCTGCTTCTTGCGCCGGGATTGCGGTGACGTCAGGAGGCCGAGCTTCGATTGGCAGGATTGGAAGGATAGTGGGTCCTTCCAATCAGAGCTAATACGAGCTCGGCGTTCTGAGAGGACGTCACCGGAACACCCGCGCAAGAAGCAGATGATCTTGAGCTCCGGATAAGATTTAGCACGTACGGTACCACCTAAATTAAGCATTAAGCCTTAGAAACGTTTGCTCATGGAGAGTGTGAAATGTATGGCCACAGCCTCCTCTATACCGACAAAACTTGGCAGATCGCCACGAAACGCGGCCGCCGAAAGTGAAAAGCGGCAGACAACGAATGAGAAAAGAGTCATGTAACGAGCGCCCCGCTGCGGCGAGACGCCGAAACACACTCCTCCAGAGCGATGGAATTTCAGCTCGTGCTCCTCGCGTTCCTCGCGCTACCGCTTCTTTTTTCGTCGGCTTTGAAAACCTTGTTTCGGGACCTCGCCACTGTAAAAGCTGTGCGCTGAATACCAGCTTCCCCGAGAAATGTTCTCTGTCTACCAGATCCTCGCGCTCTAAATCTGTGACCGGGCACTCATGGCTCCGTCGTGGAACTGCCAGGCTTTGTGAGTATAGACCTTTTTCGCATAACCTCAAACCAGCCAGTAACCGACGTACCCTCGACCTGGTGCATTTTTGGATTGCCCGCTGACACAGGGTATGTAACCGCCAAGGGTATGGGCGAAAAGGCTTAAAAACGGACGTCGTGCATGAGTTAGTTCCCAGTGCTCCTTTTTACCGTGCTGCAATTTCCGAAAATCTACGGTTGTCTGCAGTGGCTACCACTGCGTGGTCGTCGGATGGACAAATAATTTTAAAAAGCATAAGAGCAATAGCAGAAAGTGTGCCATGAGCACAAGAAGCTGCAGCGCGAGTGTGGCTGCAATGTTATCGAGCTTCGCATTTTCCCCAAGAATCCTTATTTATGAAGTCAGTCGATTGCGAGCTTGAATCGCGAGAGATTCGTATCAGACTCAACGTCACGTTTAAGCTCACGACCACTTCGTTTACGACAAGAGGACCGATTTTAATTCCCGGTGCAGGTGGTCCAATTAGGTTATCGCTGCAAGCCCCATGGTATATATGTGAAATTTATGAAAACGTCTACATGCCACCACTCAAGATGGAGCTATCAAATGCCGAGAGCTTACCTGCATAGACTATTAAACGGCTAATATATTCTTTCGTTGTGGAAACTCAATCAAAACACCCCACCGTCTTCGTCGTCGTTCTCTCGAGGAGGCAAGGTGATGGCCTGTGAGTAGCCAGCTGGATTAAACCGGACAAGCTCCAACCAAGTTATTGCAGCCCACCATAGCCAAGTCTAGCCAAGTTCCCCCCATACCCACACCGTTGCCTACCCAGATAGCTGTGCTGCCAGAACTAGCCGGTACTTCTTTTTCTAAGCTGCTAGACGGCATCGTCAGCGCCGCAATTCTCAAGATGGCGGCGCCGTTAAAGAAAAGGTCTATAAAGGAGCTGTGGTATGGCCCGTGGCAGTCTTCGATCTGAATTGTCGCGATTAGCGCAGCAGCGAGCGACTGTCATATTCTGGTGGCACCACTTTGGAGATTTACACGCCTTTGCACTCAGGGTTAAAAATGAAGCAGCTCGCGTGAATTCTGAGAGTGAAAAAGAACGTCTGGACAGCAAGCTACACCTGAAAGCGTGTCTTTTGTTCTGAACTGTTTATTTCGTTTCGCGCAGTTAATAAGGGGCCCCGTGCTATGTGTTGATCCCAGCGACTTGTTTAATCCAGCCCACTTGGGTAGCGATTCTTGCGAAGACGCTGGGCAACTTCACCCCCGCGAGCGTGACGCCCCAAGACGTGGCACCGGCCAGGACATAGTGGCCATCAGGTCTTGCACACTGCAAGGGTCCTCCAGAGTCACCCTGCGAGCGCAAACATTGAAATCAATAAATCAAACAATGTGTCTTTTTTTTATTTCTTATGTCTCCACAGTACGCTAAATACACACTCTACAAAAACGTCTTTGAGTTCCCTTTCCTGCAGAACACGGTGACAGCCAATCATGGCGGACAAAATGCAACACTATAATGCATTTCAAGAGTCGTTCACCCCGAAAACTTCCGTGTACGGGAACCACCTTCCAGCACCAATCGTCACAATTGTCATTGATCATCTATTTAAAACTGCCGCTAATAATCTATATACTGCTCCGACTGATTACCAACGTGTACTAGCCCCCACTCCCCTCTGTAATGCCGATGGCCCTGAGGGTATATTAAATAAATAAATGAATGAATAAATAAAAAAAAATCCCAGCCAGTGACGACTAAAAAAACAAGCGCTATGCGCGTAGGGACGATAAGGAAATGAAGCGTCATTCTCACTGTTCCTGAGCACATCGCATGTTATAGAAGCACGTGCTAATGTGCTTCTATAAAAAAAAAAAATGACATTTTTGCATAGCGGGCTGTACAACGGGTTTGGAGCACGCGCCGTAGCCTTCTCCTGCAAAATATCGGACATCGCACACGCGTCCAAAGTCCAGTGACTCATCATTTCTTCCCCGAGAACTAAGCGTCGGAAGGCTGTTGGGGTGTACTTATATGAAACATCAGCGTTAGGTGGCCCTTGTGGAACGAGCGATGAATTCTACTTTCCTTGGCAGCCCCCTTGCCGCTTCCAACGAGACCCGCGCAGATCATGGTGTGGTCGTGTACTTCGTTGACGCCCTCGTAGTATTCCCTGCAGACGTCGTGCGCCACAATGGGCAGGTCTGCTTTCTGGAGCTTGGACGGCCGATACACGCTTCCGTCGCTGCCTGCACAGGAGAACCATGAGCTCACGTATCGAACCGGCGGAACAGTTGTTCAGACAGGAAACTATGTAGTCGCTACTCAGTGACAGCCTAAGAGACGCAGAGCGGGGCTCACTATGTGCACGCTCTTGCTTCGGGATTTGTTTTTCGGCACCCTTATCGTCCAATGTCGCAATATCTCACTGACTCCTGAGCCATAATAAGAGGTTCGCGACTTCTTAATCTGCTTGCCGCTACAGAGGTTTATAGACCAATTACTTTGCTTTTAGTAGACATGGCTCATGTATGCATCACGTCCCATCAGCGGCCATCCTGGTTTCCTTGCTGCTAGCGCGTATCTTCTGCAACTGACGTTTCACACCATCGAATTTGTTTTTGCTTTTTAATGGAAAGAGTAGGAATGGCCGCCAGCATGCTGCAATGACGCCACGTGCAAGCCGTGTATACTTCGTTTGATATTAAGCCCGACCGCCGATAACCGCCAAAATCGCGACATCCGCGAGCATGACACTCCGGCTTCTGTGACGTCATTTGTTGCCTTTTTGGGACTACTTTTGATGTATGGGCAGCATAGGACGGTAAACACACCAGTCGGAGACGGGCTCCAGGCACCATAATCGAAACGCAGCATTGGCTGCCGCGTCGCACCTAATGCGAAACGGAGTTTAGTATGTGGCTATGAGAAGACCGGGAGAGTTTATTGACCGTTTCTGGCCAGTCCCCATCCGCTCGCGGTGCAAGTCTGCCCTTCGAAGCTCTGGTCCTTCTGCGGCAGGCAGATAGGCATCAGGTGCCTGTGTCTTCCAGTGAAGTTCAGCGGAGCCTTCAGCTTCAAGATTGCGTAGTCGTAGTTCAACGTTTTGCTGTCCCAGTTTGGATGTGTCGTAATCTAAAAAAGAAGAAAAAAAAATGGCAGCAATCTTTATCTTCAAAGTCCTATAATTCATAAAATGCATTATAGGAATTGGTGAAGCGTCACGTGACGTCACTTTTTTCGCTAAATTTGGCGAAAAATGCGCGGACGGACGGACGAAATTTTGGGATGGGGGTAGCGTTAAAAACATTTCATGCTTTAAAAATATCACTCTTATAGTTTGCCGCAGGTTAGGAATACTAGCAAAACGAACTCTTCCCACAGAGACACCCAACTCTTTCCACTTAGCGGACGTTGGAGAGAAGGCGAGAGAAAAGGAGGAAATCACCAATCACGGCGAGCAGAGAGCTTTGTGGGAGGGGCTTGTCCCACTGGTCTAGACTTGCAACAGACTATAGTTGCACCGATCTATTAGCTTTGTATGGCTGAGTACGTCTTCATCGGGTGTACGCGTGTTTGAGCTCATGGAAAGGGAGGCATAGCTCTAAGTTTTTCAGGGATTGTGTCCGTGTTTCGGTGTTATGGCGCTTAATGCTTCAGCTATCGGAGATGACGCCGGGTCCGAAATTCTGCCCCCACCCCCCCCTCAACTCAAGGGACACACATGAAAACCAAACGCTTTTATGTGTGTGCATTGACTTTCTTTGAGTGACAGACTTCTCACACATCTCATAGCAACTTGTAATTGTTGGCTGCGCTCATCCTTCACGTAAGCACTTTCTTTTCCCCGTAGGTAATGTTATTTGAACTATTGGAGTTGTGTGTTAACTATACTTTAGAGATGTGTTTAGGATAGCAGCTATAGTTTGTCTCACCTACAGCTAGCCTATACATCGAAAGCCGTACTGCTCCAATCGCAAACCAATTAACCTCGAGGGTATATCTTGCTGCGACCTGCTTAGGGTCAATGAATAAGCTATACGCTCCACAGTAACGACATTTCGGCCACCTTGGTACTTAGAATCATTGTTGTTACTTATCCGAAACTCTATCTGAAATTCTAGGAAATAGTTTTCGGCCCTACGGAATAGTTAATATAGCCTTCGACAGTAATGCGATATCGCCTGAGCTTCCTTACAAAGTATCTAAAGCTAGGGAAGTCACATTTTCGAATCGTAGAGACCACTAATGGCGTCTGCTCTGCACTAAGTATCAAAATGGCGGCGCGCACGAGACAATCGGGAAATGAAGTGCCGATACTCTCTAGGAGTTGCCTGTGTAGATCCGCGTACTACTGTGCACGTCTCGAAGTACTTATGCGCGCGTCGGAACAATATACCACGTGGTTTATGACCGGTTTGTCTCGGATCTGTCGGCTCTAGTTCGTGGTATAGGGCGAATCCAAAAGTTACAACCTCATAGCACGAAGCTTCTCTTTAGGCTCTCGTGGACGTTAAACAGATGCCAAGATGTACAGCAGCACATTTTTTATATAAACAAGTGCATACACGCAGCGTATGACGACTCGCGCAGTCGTCGATTTCTTGAAGAGGGACGCATATATGCGCACTTGCCCTTCCACAGGAAGCGCTGCCACTTGATGTCAGAAACATGATTATGTCCGTAATACTGCGATTACAGCGGCGTTTTGGAAGATTCATGACTGAGGATTTTTGTCTCGCGGGTATAAAAAAAATGAAAGGCCGCTGCGCACACTGAAATTATAGTTTGGCTTTGAAAAGGCGTCACCAAGATGGCCAACTTACGCTTTCAACTTTGCGACTTTCCTCGGTGTTGTCTTTCTGATGAACATTTTGTTCCCCGACAATTACTCTGTAGTTTGACGGGGACGCGGAAGGCCTGAAAAAAAGAAAGACGTCTATTTGGTTTTACATTCAGGTGGCCGCGTTTGCTTCAAGCATATTGCGGTCGCAGAAAACATGGGAACCTCCCACACTGCACGTGCTTATAGGTCAACGCGATATTTACAAACAAGTTAGGGTTTGTCCACAGCAAATGTGTGCACTGAGCTTGCCCAGACACGTCATGTCCCCAAACTCACCCACTAACGCAGTGTGCCGCTGTCAACACGTACTGGTCGCTGATGATGGAACCGCTGCAGGTGTGACCCCCGTCTGCATTCACCAGGGGCAGCTCACGGCGCAGCGATATCTGCCAGGGGAACTCAAGCTGCTCGGCATCCTTACCGCCCAGAATCCGGTGCACACCTCGTCTCTTAGCGCCAGATGCAGGGACTGGATTGGTTCTGCCAACGTTTCCAGCTTCGCCGACGCTGGGTCCACGAATCCCACACCCTTCCGATGGTAAAATTCAATGAAAATGCGACGACAGCTGTTGAGGATGCCTCGGCGCCTACAAGATTACTACACTAATACGCAGATCCTACCCTAAACGCAGCCCCAGTTACTACAGAGCGGAGAGGGGGGGGGGGGGGGGTTGTGTCAGCGCACTGCTTTCTCCCCTCCGCCCCATTCCGCGTGGCACAACCCGATTGGTCGCGCGCGCTATGACGTCAAAGAAAGAGTTGCTCTCCGTTGTTAACACTCTTTCGTATGACCTTGCTTTGGTGCGACCAGCACCAACATGAGGAAGCCGTGTAGGGTCGGCATATAAAGCTATCAATTTAAAAATGAAATAATTACTCCATAATTTCTGTCCGCACGACGATTCAGCGCCGAAAGTTAGCTGTTGGGAGGATCGAGTGGCTGTTGCAGGCTGTAACAGCTTACCTATGGCTGAAGCCAGACGCAGGGTACAGCTGATGTCCATAAATTGTACCAGTTAGTAGCTATTGCAGTATACAAATGTTTATTCGATTCCTCTCAAACATGTTAGTTTGGTGGTGTGTAGTGTATGCGACAGAACCTCCTAGTTTAGGGGCTCGTTAGCAGATGAGGCCACTGTGACCAGTGAATGCTTTCAAGACAATCGCGACGTTTCCAGAAAAAGCAACATCTTTCGGCGATTATTCCAGCTGTGATATTAGCTGTTATAACTTGCCAGGATTCCGGTGTTTCAATATATATGTAATCGCCATTTTCGCCAGGGCGAAAAGAGATTCCCGTCGCGAGCTCGTCAACACAATGCATAGCTTGCAGGACATGACGTCATCGCACTGTGGTCACGGTCATTTCTAGTTATTCTTGTTGAGAAAATAAACAAAACAAATTCAGTGGTGCAAAGGTGTGCGACGCAGAAGGTACGCGCTCGGCAGCAAGGCCACCAAAATGGCGATGTGACGTCAATGCAAGTCACGTATGGGCCATACGCTGTTTACAAGCAAGTTCACGAATGCTTACACTAAGCGTGGCAACTGCGCGTGCGCAGAAACCAAATGCAGGTAAAGTGAATCGCCTGCGCATCCGCCACGCCGACAACAGCGCCACCGCAGCTGTATGGCGCCAAAACCTCGCCTTTTTTCTACGAAAATATATTTACGAAACCTTCCAAAATGTATACAAAGTGTATATGTAACATGGGCAACGTTAAAGCCCATTTATAATGAAAGTACCGCCTTGCCCTCTTTCCCTCGAGAATCTCTCGCTCTTTCCTCCTCTCCGTGTGTCTCCTCCTCTTTCATTTTGACCCTAGCGCCTCCTAGGTTGTCCTTCCGCCGAGCGCAGGATTTACGCTGCCGGAGAACGCGAGGCCACGGGACGGGACGACGCAAATGGCGGACGGAAGTGGCGAACCGAAACCGGACGGACGCTCGGCCAATCAGTGGCGGTGGCAAGGGGAACTTCGAAGAGGAGGAAGAGGATTTGTCTAGAGTGTGAGAGCGTGTAGGAGGATCAATCAATGGAGGATCAACCTTCGTCACAACAAGTAAAATAACTACCGATAATTCATTAATTAACTTCTTAATAAGTGAAGATAAGCGCACGGTTCCAGTGAGAAACTTGCTGAGCGTCATATCAAACCCCAAAATCAGTCAATTGGAAAATTATTTGAAACCGGTGGTAAGCGCGGGGGTGCGCTAAAGTCTCCACTCGTGTAACAGGCGCAACGCTGGCGGTTCGAAAAGGCGGATGATAATCTTTACATCCGCGTTTTCACTAATTAAAAAAAGTGAATTAATACATTATAGTAAGTTATTGGACTTATCGTTTCGATTAGCTTATGTCTCTCTGACCCTGTAACTCACCCGCAGAGACCACATTAATATACCTTTCACAAAAAAAAAAAATAATTTTCACGAAAAAAATATATGTTTTGGGGGCATTTCTCCAAATGAAGGAGGGCGCAAACCGCATGTTCCCCAGATTTTTTGTTCTCGAGTTACGATGCGTAGAAGCCGCAGAGGCAGAAACTAGCGTTTTTGCCTGCCGTCGCAGGTCGCGTGTTTGACACCCTCTGCTGGCGCAAGTGTTTTTTCTACACCCTTTTAAACTTTTTACCTCAATTAATAGGTACTATTAAGATACCTTGACGTATTCAAATACTTTTATAAATTTAATTGTTTTCTAGAAAAAATGTTAAACTCGTCACTCCGGTCGCTTTTTGGTCAAATTTGACAGGCCATTACTTTGTCTCTACTTGAGGTAAATTTTTTTTCTTTGGCTCTACAGAAAGCCCAAAGCAAGCCCATTATAGATATAATAATATCATTATAATCTGTCGAGTAGCCGCTCCGCTACCTTCACGTAAACCTTGTAAGAAATAACAAATGTTTAAAGTTTGAGGTCGATTTTCTCAAATAGAAGACATACAACCAAAATATTACATTTCTAGATAGTGTTTTCTTGTAGTCGACTAATATATCTAAAGAATTTAAAAAATAAAAATTTACAAAAATGGGGTTTTTGAGAAAATCGACCTCAAACTTTAAACATTTGTTATTTTTTACAAAATGTACGTGAAGGTAGCGAAGTGGCTACTCAGCAGATCATAATGATATTAATATATCTATAATGGGCTTGCTTTGGGCTTTCTGTAGAGCCAAAGAAAAAAAATTTACCTCAAGTAGAGACAGAGTAATGACCTGTCAAATTTGACCAAAAAGCGACCGGAGTGACGAGTTCGACATTTTTTCCAGAAAACAATTAAATTTATAAAAGTATTTGAATACATCAAGGTATCTTTATAGTACCTATTAATTGAGGTAAAAAAGTTAAAAGGGTGTAGAAAAAACACTTGCGCCAGCAGAGGGTGTCAAACACGCGACCTGCGACGGCAGGCAAAACGCTAGTTTAATATATATATATATATATATATATATATATATATCGAATTAAAAATTAAACACTCTGTTAGACTCTTGGAACAGAATGAACGTATTATGATTTACTCACGTGGTTCAGCAGTAATCGCCGTAGTCACTAGGATTGCCGTTACTAAGAACTGTGTTGGGCGAAACATAATGTCGCCAAGGTCTGGTGCAATTTCTTTGTTGCAGCCTACTTTGACCAGCGAAAGCCTGCTGTCTCAGGAGCGACTAATGTAAAGCTGACGTTTGGCCCGCTTTTTAACGTATAAAGGTTCTTATCTCGTCTCCGCGTGTGATTTTTCAAATGGAAATGCATGTCCGTTTGTCGCTTCAATGCGGGATGCGACGGGCCTAGAGCCATGAGGGCCTACGTGAAAACGACCTCGTCGTATCGCATAGCGTGGCTCCAGAAAATACAAAACAATTGCAAAGAAACGGCGTTTTTTCTTTTTTGGGTTTCCTGTAAGGGTGCGCGAATATTGAAATTTTCGAATACGAATCGAATACGAATAAGACAAAAAACGGGCTTCGAATCGAATATCGAATATGTGTCTAGTAATAAAAAATGGCAAAACAAAAGGTAACGGCAGGTTTTATTGCCTTTTTAAAATAAATCAATGCAACTGCATTTTACTGGGCTGCAGCAGGCCAAAGATACTTCTAGTAATGCACTCATTACAAATTATCGTCTAGGAAAATTAACTGCTCAACGTGTTCAGAAAGTAAACGGCCCCTACGCGCCGTGACAACATTTCCGCCAGTAGAAAGACCCGTTCACTCGGGAAACCCGCGACATTTCACTAAAGTTCGAAGAAGTTCGACTTATGGACAGTGTTGCCCGGCTGCTACATGAATATTTTTAATTTTGGGAAACAATTATTTAGAAAGTACTTTGTTTTATATTTCATAAAATGGTTACCAATGTTTACACAATATAAAAGCGAAAAATTGCGCTTTTAACGCTTTCATTACTTATTAATGTGAACCAGCGATGCCAATAAACCCAACAAATATGGCACTTTTCCTCCGCCAAGTGGAATCAACTAGTTTCTTTTTTTTTAGTTTTTGCACATGCGCACAAAAGTCGAACTTCAGTCGAACCTTTGTCGAACATCACGTTGAAGGTTCTAAAAAGTCGAACTCGGTCGAACTAGAACGCAACATCCCTAGTTTTGACTCCGCGGGAGTGGCAGGAGTTGTTTCCAATGGCGATGCAATGATCTACTCGCACCTAGCTTTTTCTTCTTTTTTTTTTTTACTTTTCAAACATTTATATTAGATAGCACTCTCGAGATTTATTTTATATTTATATGTCACTCTCGAGGTTTATTTTATTGTTTCAATTTATAGAACGCGCAATTACATCACATATTGCTATAAAAGTGCCACAAAACAAAGGGCTTGGTGAAAAAGAAACCGAAACTGATTCTGTCTTGCTGCCATCGGACAGATAGAAACGGAGCAGACCAATAACGCACGCATCATATACACCTTTCTCAGTGAATAAACATATTCATAGGGGAATGCGTGGCAGGCAGGTTATTCGTTACTTGCTCGAATATTCGCTGTTTGTGTGAATATTCGCCGTTTTTTCCGAATATTCGGCTTTGACCGAATATTCGGGAACTTCCGAATATGCAATTTTCGATTCGAATACGTTTCGAATAAGGAAAATATTCGATTCGTATTCGAAATTTCGAATATTCGCACACCCCTAGTTTCCTGGCTTTTAACGTTTGAGAGACGAGAGAAATATTAGTTCTCCCTATCACACATAAAATGAATTTTGGCTGGTAGTAATTATTAACTGGCTCTGGAAATTTATGGCGAACATTCTAGATTAATAGTAAAAGATTATCAATCTAGATTGATTGTCGGAGGTATGAAAATCAACATGTAATTTCTTACTTGTGGCAGTAACTACAGAAACGAAATTTTTGTTTTCACACTAAAATGACACAAGCCGGTATTTTTTGAAAACAGTCGTAAAGTTTGTTCATGCTACGTATATCAGTATGCAGTTAATTGGCACTTTAGCTCGTACATGAACTGAAATAATATAAATGACAGTGTTGAAAGGCCGCCTACAAATTTACTAGCTCCTTTTGCTTATGCTTTTAAAAAACAGGTTCTCTGTCAACCATCTGTTATACGTGATTGCGTTATTTATGGTGCGAGATTAATTTTAGAAGTTCATGTTTATAATATACCTATTTGAAGTGTTGCTTCGTAGAGCAATTTAACATCAATGAATTGTACTAACTGCACAAAAATTAACTCGTGGAGGAAAAAAGAGGGGGGGGGGATTGTGTTTTATTATGTCATAATACTGTTTAGTTTAGTTATATCAGATCTTAAGTGTACGCACACAGGTAATCAAGTTATTATTTTTATTATCAGCGACCTGGTCACATTTGCCTGGAGAACCTACAAAGAAACGTTTGATGGTGTGTGATCAGTAGACTACTTACAAAAATCCCTGCATGCCACACTGAGCGCGTTGTATTATGGGACCTCTTTGGCCATGGAGACGGGTGGCATGGTTTGAATTTCGATGGCCCCGTTGACGAAGTAGTGCATCTCAGCACCGCATAAAAATGAAGTAGCGCTCTCTTGCATTGCACCCATTCATCTTCGTCAGAGCCACCGTTAATACGCCGACCTCCACCGGCCGTAAGGACCTGTTTAGACTTAGCGAGGAGTAGAGGTACCGCCGGCCGTGTTCCATACCTCTTTGTGGCAACTTGGCTACATTTCCAGAGTGCAACACGATCCTTCCGTGTCACGGATCATTGAAGAAGCCTGAAACATTGAGAAGATGGAACAAGCTGATTGGTCCAGTAAACTTCTGCCTGTGTTATACCTGCACGCAAACTATGGTATTTTCGGAGCCCCCAAATACATGCCCCAGCATTCGATTTGCTTGGGTAGCCAACACCTACAGTAATATAAATTTAAGGAAAGTCGCATATTCTTATATGCATGCACCGTATTCGGTCGTGACGGGATAATCGAAACCGAAACCGTGACCATTGGGTTCCCAAGATGCTCTGCGTGGCACCGCGCTTTAAGGATCGCTCCGGTTTTGCAAGAGGTCTTTTATGCGAGGTGTCAGTCAATTTGATCTTCGCGCGACCAACCGATATTTCTGCCGAGCGACATGACTCCTCAATCGAATTGCGTGCACTAGCTTGGCTGGTTCACATATTGGCGACCGCGCTTACGACCGCGTGCCTTAAAAAATACTCCTAATATCTATTACTACGAGAGTAGAGTTCCTATAGATCGGATCCCCGTACGGGAGCCAGAGTTGCGCGTTTGTGTCCGCGCTGGTGTGTGTTGTCGACGTGCCGCCTGTGCTTGTCGCGTTCTGTTGCGTATCAATTGCCGACACCCAGGAACATCAAGGTAAGCGTTTTCAAATTTCGTTCGCCCGGTGCCGTCCATCACTCCTGTTGCAAATGAAGATTACGTGTATCGAAGGCGACAAAGCGCAGCCGCACTAATTTTGTACGCATTTTTCTGAAGCTGTACCTGTGTGCAATACGACGGATTATCACCCTTGCATAGAATAGCTGCGAAGGTCGTGGAAGCGGCGAGCGGGTAGCCTTGACTAGAGCCACTGTATAAATAGAGTGGCTCTATAGCCTTGACTGCCATTACTGGAGCACCCGCTGCAGGAGCGCTCGTGTAGCGGGTGCTCCAGTAATTCCAGTCAAGGCTACTCGCTCGCCGCTTGCACGGCCTTCGCAGCTATTCTAGGCAAGGGTGATAATCCTTCGTATTACACACAGGTACAGCTCCAGAAAAATGCGTACAAAAGTACTGCGGCTGCGCGCTGTCGCCTCTGGTACACGTAATCTTTATTTGCAACAGGAGTGACGGACGGCACTGGGAGAAATTTGAAAATGGAAAACGCTTCCCTTAATGCTCCGGAGAAAGTGACGAGCACAGGTGGCCCGTCAATAACACACACCAGCGTGGACACCGCCGAGCCGCCGAGCACCCGACCACATACACGCCGAGAGACCGACATTTGAAAATGCAGTCGGTGGCATTCAAAATAAATCGTGTTGTTTACGTCAAAATAAAAGTTAATATTATTTTGACATCCGTGGCGTCATTGGCCACGCCCCCTGGACATTAAGTCGGCGCCGAAAATACGCACCCGTCTGTTTTCCACGCGCCGCCGCGCTGCTATTCGCCGAATTCGATCACGTCACAAACAAAAATCCAGTGCTGTGCAGGGAAACCTCCGCTACGGCCGCTCCGCACCTCCTTCGGCCGCTAGCCGCTAACGAGTCAGTAGCTAACAGTGCTCATGTTCTTTGCTTTTGAATGAGTCAGTATATCAATAATCATTCGGCCGTATATCACCCATATATCATCCACCTGAGCATTGCGACGACGACGAAGGCAGGCGTTCGTCCGCCTCTAGTAGACAACACGCGTTTGACATCAGAGGCTGATGCGGAACACTCCCAGAATCCTGGCAACGTGAGTGTTCCACCGCATGCGGACCCGACGGGACTATAGTCCGTTGTAACTCAAGAAGGTGGGGCGAGGGAAAGGAAGGCCGGGAAGAGGAAGCAGGCAGAACGCTGGAGAGAGGAGGTTTCTTCCTCTGCTCTCTAGAGTTCCGTCTGCTTCCTCCTCCTCGGCCTTCCTTTCTCTCACCTTACCTTTTTGAGTTGCAATCGACTATAGCCTTATCCGCTCGGCCTACATGATGGTATGGCTCATGCACGTGTGAAGAGTGACTTTCGCGCATAACATTGGATTTCAAGATGAATGTACACGCAGCTCTGAAATTGTGTTGCTTGTATGTTTAGACAACCTTGAAGTTGGTACGCCTCAACAAGTGTTGTGCCTCTTAGCATGTAGATGAGAAATTTAGCCAGTGCAGTACAACCGCTAACCAGACATGTACAAATTACTCAAAAAAGGTAGTTAAGTTACTGAGTATTGACACCAAAAGTAATTGAAGTAGAGTAGAAATTACGCGTTTGTAATAGTAATTGAGTAAACTACTAACTACTCTAAAAAAGTAGCGAGTTACTTTGAAGTTACTTTCGAAGTTACTTTTTATATTTTTGTGGTAGCAAAATGAACAGCGGTTTTGATCTGTGAAAACCCCTGCGAGCCTAAAATAAATGCAGTCATTTTATGGCTTGCGTTTTCACCAAAATAGTTTATTCGCTCACAGAAGCAGTTCACTTTCAAAGTCCTTATCAGAGAGTTTTCCCCTTTTCCTCCTAAAGACATTCCCAGCCAAGCTAAAAAGACGTTCCACCGACGCGCTGGGGGGAACGGCAGCGTTGAATTTCAGAAACAAGCTGTTCATGGTCGGGAAAGCGAGTGTCAGCATCTTCGGTGTCCATGACGAAACATGTGAAATTTGCCTTTGCTAAAAAATCTTTTATAAAAAAAAAAAAATATATATATATTTTTTTTTTTTAGGCAAATTGAGATTGTTATGGTTGCCCCCTCTTTATTCCCACGACGTTCGGAGATTACGCTGAGCGAGTGCACCTGACCGTCAAGGGTTCAAGTCTCGCGCCACGACGATGAGATCATGCGGACGACTGCGCGTTTCGTTGAGGTGCTATACTTCGTTTCAGCTTCGGTCCGAGCGTGGCCGATGTAATGAGCCGAAGGGCCAAACAAACAGCGAAGAGGCACAACGTCATGGCGGGCTCTCTGCAGTTGATAGGACCAGCGGGTATTCGCCGTCTCTCTGTAAGTGCTCCTACGCCGGCTAGTCCTATCAAGCGCAGAGAGCACGCCATGATGTTGCGCTTTTCGCGCTGTTTGATTGGCCCTTCGATTCATACCACCGTCCGCGCTCGGACCGAAGGTGAAACGAAGTATAGTGCTACGCTACTGAAGAAAAAAATTGTTTTGGTTTAACAAAAGATAAAACGCAGTATACTTCGCCGCTGACGCCGGGTCCAACAAAAGGATCTCCCAAGGGTGACTCGTAATCCTCTCCGGCGACTACGGTTTCGGAAGGACGCGAAAGATTACGTGAACAAGCATCGTCGCTCGTACAGTTGCCGTTCGAAGCGGGAAAGTGCTCCCATGAACGGATTATCCGTGTCTGCGTTTGTGCGCGGGGGAGTCCGGCTTTGCAAGGGAGTATGCGCTGGCGACGAGGCGACCATGGGAACAGGCGCCCAGCTGCGAGGTCATTTCAGTGGCGCCTACGGCCTACCCGCGGAACCCCAAAACCGCTTGAGTCAGAACTCACTAAAGGCAGACAACATGAAAACAACAACAACCCTCGAAGTGTCTCCGTCTTTCACGGTTGCAGATGGAAGCGCGGGGCCTGCGTGCATTACCGGATTAGGTCAATACCCAACCAAGGCTTGTTAAGCGTCTGTTCCTGCGTTCGTGCGCGCCGGTGTTATGTTTTGGCTGCTCATCGCCACCTTGGCCCAAGGACGCTTGTGATGCAGTTTTTACGGCTGCCGAGTATAAGTTCGTGGAAACGGAATGTGAGGAGTCCCCTTGCTCGGAAATGTCACTTCATCTGCCGGTGTCTTATTTATTTCTGCGCTCAAACTTTTGTGGTGAAAAATTAGCACTAGATTTCGAAAGTAGTTGGTAATTTGAGTAGAAGTTACCTGAAAAATGTAGTTAAGTTAAACTACTAATTACCCAAATAAAGTTGTAATTGAAAGTTACCATGTTACTCGGAAAAGTAGTTAAACTACAGTAGTTTGAGTAGAGTAGTTGAACTACGTCCAAGTCTGCCGCTAACCTGGGGTCTTTGTCGTGCACCACGCAGTAGTGATCACACGAACGCGTGCCGGTACAAAACTCATCCAGATCGAAACGGGCAGGGAGTGGGGATTAAATCCAGGAGGTTCTGCAGCGCAAGCGTTGGCTCCACGCTCCGAGCTGAGACGGGACAGCCCACTCGGCAGCCGATTCCCCTAGCTTCCTAAGGGAGCTTAGATACGGGAGCTTGAGTCGAGAGAAGACACCAGCACCATCCAGCGGGAAGCTATTAACACTTACAGTTTTCGTATATTTTATTTTTTTTCGCATTATTTTTTAATTTTTTTTTGCTTGAAAACTTTTTGACAATGTTATAAACGACCATTTATATATATATATATAAAGTACAGTGGGTCGTAAAAAAGATTGACACAAGGGAGCGATGGCCTGGCCGGCGATAAGGCGACACGGGGCGCTTCGATAGCGTAAGCACGCTGGGGTCACGATTGCCGGATTAGTCCACTCTTGGATGCACGGGGGACGTCGACACACTGGAGCCGTTCCCAAAGCGCACTTTCGAAACAACACAGCGTGACTGCGCACATGTGTTCTGTTTTTGCTCGCTCGGATTGTGTCGCGATTTGAAAGATTCGAGTTTTTATAAGGAAATTACTCCCGTCTTCCACGCACAAATTTGAAACAGCAAATAAAATAAATATCACTGCGAAGACTTTGTTTATTACAACGAAAAAAAAGCGTCGTCTCACGCGTGACTCGTCACCCTCAAAAGCAAACCGCACGTAAAAAAAAAAAAAAAAAAAATTGCTACAAACGATAACTATATCTCTCTCGAAGCACCCCTGCGATTCAAAAGTGGGAACGTTCCGGCCACTCTCGTTCCCCGTGTTATAGCGAAATATAGCGCCGCGTGTGGCGGTTTCACCGCACCGGCCACGAATCACTTGTGTCAATCTTTTTTACGGCCGACTGTACCTACATTTGATTTTGTAAATATCGCAGAACCTTCTCTCTAGTGAAATGCAGTACCAGAATAACCTCATAAATAGCGTCAGCGTGCCAGTGTGTTTTCTCTTCGTAGGACAGGGGTCTCTAAACCCCGGTCCACGGGCCAGAACAGGCCCTCGGAGATCTTCGTACCGGCCCGCGGCTGGCCGCGGTCCTTCCATTGAAGCCCGGCCCGCGGGCCCGCTTCGAGCAGACGCGCTGCTACCGGCGCAAACAGAAGTGTGCATAAAGAAATTGCGCCGCGACGCGCTCGAAATATGCAAGCGAAGATACCAAAAAGGTACGATAGAAATTGCATCGTAACGCGGGTCCTCTCGCCATGTTTTTCATTTATCATCGTCGTCATCAGCCCTGCTGTATGCTCCTGTAACCATGTCCAAATTCCTTCGCGTTCTTCTCTACGTTGTGCTTAGTGTCCTCTGTCCCAAACTCTTGCATATTGGGGAATTGTAGTAGACCGTTTCCGCAGCCCGCTAAGCACCCGGATAGCGCTCCGTAATCCGCCACAAGACCTTGAACTATGCAGATAAGGCTGGCGGCGCGCATGCGCAGCTGCGGCGTTTTCTTCAGGGATACCGTAGCGGAGGAGAAAAACGGTCTACTACAATTCCCTATTGTCAGCATTCGTTCCATCATTTCCCTTAGTCTTTTGCACGGCGCGAATGCGCCAAAGTTCCCAAGCGCTTTGGTTTAGGCCTGGGGACTTTTCCTGGTCACAAGTGTTGTATAATGTCAAAATTAGCGACCTGTTAAATTTCAAAGTGAAGTATATATATTCATCCAGCTTAGGTTTTTTTTTTAATACTTGCTCTAACATTAATTTCTGCGTTTGAATGCTTATCTAAATTTATTAATTTTGTTTTTACTCTTTTTTTTACTCATTTTTTTCTCCGGACCTCGGGATTGCGACAGACCCTTAGTCCGGGCCCGTAGCAAAGAAGGTTGTAGACCCCTGTAACAGGTAGCAAAAGCTCGGTCTTAGGTAAACGCAGATGGATGAATGGGCATTTAGGAACGGGTAACCAACTTGTCGCATTACCGCTTCTACTTCTCGGCGGTCATTGTGCTGTCTAGGCAGCTGAGATTCTCTGCAATTGCTTATTAAAGTACTAATATTTCGCGACATGATTGATCTGTACGATCGAATAGTTAAAACGCCTTCGTCAAGACGAATTTTATTATCTGTTCCGCAAGGCCGTCGCCATGAAACGTTTCGTGTGCTCATACGATTGCTGAAATATAGCGTGCAAAGGAATGAGGACTAAGGCAGTGTCATTCCCTTGCCTGGCTTTTTTAAAACAAATAAATACCGTCCGGGTAGAATAAGATACATTTAAATGGTTGTATATTTCTTGAGAAAACGGAGCTCAAGTCGCAGCCTTGTTTTCGTTTTGACTTAGTCCCCTTTGGAGATATTCAGGCATCAACGCTCCGCAGATGTGCAGAGTGCACTTGGTAATTACCCTTAATTGTGCTTTAACGTCATCAACAGGGCTGCGATAAAATAACACATTTAGAAACAAGCTTCGTATACTGTAGTCAGCACGGGTCGCCAATAAACTGCTTTTATTATGTGTTTCATTTTTATTCGTTCGTTTGTGGGACAAGGCAATAGACCGTATGCGAAATGCATAGCGCCATCGAGTGGGGCGCCGAAGAACATGCTCCTTCTCACCGGTTGGCTTCGGCGCTGGCAAAGACCAGGGCGCGAAAGCGTAGTTCTGAAGAACCCTTCGCTCGCACAAGCACTCGTGCAGAGAAAGCGCTTTTGAAACCCAGGGGCCCGGTCTCGTGCCTTTGCAGGCACTCTAAGCCAAATTTCGAGCCGAAGTGTTTGTCTTCCATGTTGGTTGTGGCGAGAAACCAGCGACCAGCGGGGCGACGAGCACGTATATGCGCAAGAAGTGCATAAAACAATACAAACCGTTAGCTCGTAGTTGTGGGCGAGGATCGATGACGGTGAGCAGTAGGCCTCGTTTGTTACCGACAACGCTACGAAGTTGTCAACCAGCAGAGGAATCTCGACGCAAGAAAGATGGCAGCGCACAGATTGTTGCGAGACTTTAAAACAATTCCGCATATGGTCTATTGAAGGGGTCGGCAACCTACGGCTCGCGGGCCGTATGCGGCCCCGGCACGACCTCTAACACCCCCCCCCCCCCCCCTTCCCCACCCCCTGCAGCTTTTTCACAAACCCAAGAACCACACGGAACTTTGGACCACAAATGGGGTTAGACAGAAACAAGGAGCGCTTTCAATTGGCATTGTCCGGCATCCCCATACTTGGGCAGAAAACGTCTTCACTTTTTGCCTTTTTTTTCTGTGCCCCCCCCCCCTTTCCCCCCACCCCCGGTATTCGCGACATGCCGTCCGGCCCCCTCCGTGTCGGTCGGCTCGTGACGACTCGGCCCGTCGCTGCAAAGAGGTTGCCGACTCCTGGGACTCTATTGGGACAGCGTCGTCATACTTCGCTCTGTGGCAAAAGAATATTGATATATTCATCGTGTTTCTGGTAAAGATAGAGGTGAGCCGAGTTTTATTGATCCACACTGGAGGGTAAGCAAATAAACAGTATAATGGATATTACTTTCCAACAATGTATCTGGACCCCAAAAAAGAGTGAAACGTGTTTTTTTTATATTTTGGTCTAAGGTGTTTATTTTGATTTGCGCAGCCAGACTCTCATATTAAGAGGTTCCACACTACGTGGTCATCCCAGCGACCTGTTTGATCCAGTCCACTTGGGTGGCTATTCTTGCGAAGACGCCGGGCATCTTCTCGCCCGCGCACTTGACGCCCCAAGACGTGGCACCGGCCAGGACATAGTGGCCGTCAGGTCCCGCACACTGCAAGGGTCCGCCGGAATCTCCCTGCAAGCGAAAACATTACGGTCAATTAGAAAATAAACCGACGAATCAATCAATCGGTCGTTGATTTTCCGGTTAATTCAACCACGCGGAGCTAAAGTGCCCGGGACCTTGCACATTCAGGTTGTATCTACTGCAATGGCCCAGCGTAATAAACTAACTTAAAAATCCCCAGATGACCTTTGCAAGCCTCCGTCACTCTAAATCATTACAAAGATGCAGCTGGGTTGTGCTTTATTTTTGTCGAAATATCAGAACATTTTTGCCTTAATTAAAAGTAAAAAAAGGAGACATAATTCATCTATAAACTAACATAAAGTTTAGCCGTTTTTTGGTAACATGAGAGTAAACTTTGTTGTGAGTATTTGGTAAGTGATTTAAACGAAACAACAAAAGGTGAAACAAATAATTCCGACGTTACTTCCGTTCTCAATATTAACACGGATGTATTAACACGCACACAATAAACTTAGGCTCTGTTAACAGATTTATTATCCTGTGCTGTTTATACTCCTGCTAATTGTATTGCAGTAATTAAGCTTAAATAATTTTCACTCCCAGTGATATATTCTTTTTTTATGCCAAATATGTTATTAAGTCTGTCGAAGTTGAAAACATAAAAATCGACTGTATCAGAACTCAATGCATCAAATGAAAATAGGAAACAGTAAATCTTTTTCGGTTTATTGTTTCATTTCAACGCTTATTTTTATCAACACGGTCCTACACAAAGTTTTAACATTATGTTCATCTTCAACCGATGTAAGCGTAGCTGTCTTCAGAAAAAAAAAAAAAAATCACAGCAACCCTTTTGCGTTGACACAGCGATTTGAAAATAATTACAATAATCGATATTTAAACTTTTGGGGAGCAATTTTTCTTACAATATTTTGCCACCAAAGGGAGAGGCACAACGGCGCATGCGCGTCGGTTCTTTTGCAAGAACGACGATCGCTTCCCGAAATGCTTGGATAGAAAATAGCGTACCATTTCGATTCATACGATTACCAGCGACCTCCACGGTTCCGCGTGCCCCGTTGTTCGGCAGCACCATGAGTTGCGGAGTGAATGTTTTGTCAGTGACAAATGCGGAACTTTTTGAAGATTGGGAAACTTCTCGCGGACCGCGGGACAGGAGCCCTCAGTGAGGGACAGTCCCGCGAGTCCCGGGACGGGTGGTCACCCTAACCCGAATATGAAGCACCCTATGTACTTAATTCCCGTGATCTCCGTTTCACATTCTCATCAACAGACCGCGGAAGATTTTGCCGCACATTTCGATATGCGCGAGCTTCCCGTTTTTAAATCTTTTCAGCTGACTGGGGCCACCTTCTCGGGAGTTAAATTTTAACTGCCCCTTCTAATGCCTTACCATTCAGAGATTATTGAGAAGCAAAAAACACTAAATCACTCGCCTGACAAACTCCCTTGCCGCCTTCGGCAGGACCTGCGCAAATCATGGTGTTGTCGTAGACTTCGTTGATGCCCTCGTAGTATTCCTTGCAGACGCTGTGGTCTACGATCGGCAGGTCGGCTTTCTGGAGCTTGGCCGGCAGGGTCCTACCTCCCTCGCTGCCTGCTCAAGAGAGGTAATAGCCCACGTATTGGACCGACGTAACAGTTTCACAGAGAGAACGAAGACCGGTTGAGACATCTGATTGTTCGCTAGCGAAAATGAGCGACGGGGTTGAAATCCGGCTATGCCGGTTTTACGAGGGATGGATGGATGCTGATGGCTGTACCCTTTATAATTGGCGGTAGCTTGCTCCATCTAGGGGTGCCTTCCGCCAGGGTTCTCAGTTCTTCCGAGTCCCTCTGATAAACGGAGTAAAGAAAACAAAAAGTGATAAACATTTTTGAATATAAACAGGATGTTGACACTTACTGTACCTACTTCCCCAACATAATCACCGCACAAATTTAGGCAGTTATAATGCATGGCGCCATCTTTTGGAGGCTTTCCCCCAAAGGAAAATAGTGGCCGCCTGGGTTCTCGTTATTCTACCAAGAGTTCAACGAGACTGTCATTAAACACATACGTTCTTTCCTAAGGCTGTAGGACCGTTCGTTGATTGACCATTCGTCAAACGGCAACTGGTAGCAGGGCTATTCGTCACATAGGGCAATTCGTCACGGGGCGGTTCGTCACTAGGACAATTCGTCGAGCTCTTAACAGATATTATTTTTGTAGCATTTATGATGTTTATCGAGCATAGTTCTTTCAAGAGAGTACAATTACCAGCGACCCCTTTTCTTGATTTTATCATGTTTTTCTCGACACAAGAATCAGACTTTTATTAATTTGTAACAGACACCGACTAGTTATGCCTTGTCCACCAGAATCTTGGCACTTCTCTGTCACTAATAAAAAAAAAAAAAAGAATGGCAAACGTTCGTCACGCATGCGCAGACTGTGTCTGTGTGCGTGCGCACTCTGGGCCAGTGTCGTGCATGCACAGTCTGTGTCTGTGTCGCGCACGTGGACGAGTAAGATTCTTTCCGTGTCGCGAAGATGCCATATGTGTCGCGCATGCGCAGTAGTTGTGTCGCGCTCCTGAAAGATTTATATTCTATGCTTCCAAGGTAAACTAAAACGTTTACCAACCTAAAAAAAAAGAAAAAAAAAGACTAAACACTTTAGAGAGTACACCACACAGAAGTTGAGTAACAAAAGCAATCAAACGCTAAAAAAAGCTTGTATGCGGGCAACAACATCTTCAAACATTATTTCAGGTTTTTCGACGAGTTGTCCTAGTGACGAATCGCCCTATGACGAATTGCCCTATGTGACGATTAGCCCTGCTACGAGTTACCCCATTACGAATTGCCTTTCGACGAACGGCCCGTATTCCCTTTCCTAAACCCCATCATCAAGGACGTCAGTCCGACCTTCCCAATGTTTCGTGCGGTTTCCTCGATACATGGTTAACACATTACATGTCTGCGGCGAGTCTTGCTGACGCACGATGGAATGACTGAGAACACCAGCGGCAACCCTCTTTGTGGAGGGCATCCGAAAGCCTGTGCCACGTCATATCAACTGCCTTAATCGTTGCGGTATTCGGGTAAAGAAGTATCTAGAGTATGTATCAACATCCTGTGTATATACTGTATATATAAAAAAAAAAATGTTTGATCATTTTTGTTCTTTTTTACTCAGCTCATCGGAACGTAAAAATACAAGCACACCCCGTATCTTCCGTTTATCGCCATTTAATAGTTTAAACAACGAGTTTTACGATTACCAAGAAATAGATATTTACTGTTTTTTGTCAGTAGACACGTTAAAGTATTTCGGGGTGTGAATCGACGAAGCTTTAAATAACTTTAGGAGCTAAAAGAATACAACTGGTAAAAAGAAAAAGAACGGGGCTGTGATGACGAATATGCCACGTGGAACAACAACGAATAAAAGATAACAAAAAAAAAAAAAGATTACACCGCCTGGTTTGAGGTTATCGGAAATGCAGTCTCGTACACGAGTAACACATTGGATTCAGAGTCAGGGGTACAAGGCGACATGGGATGGCATTAGTGCAAGGTAGGAAGAAAAGATGTTATAACATAGATGTTTTTTCTAAATACTAATAAAGTCGCCTTTTTCTACATCCGATACAATTGATATTTTCAGTAATGAGAATTACACCAACACAAAGCCTGAAAGGCTAAGCCTGTTAAACGTATAAAGGAATTATTGTATCTGAACTCTATCAACACAACAATGTTAGAACTCTCCAGATGTATCTTGAAAGACCACTCGACAAGCCATAACTGCCATCGCGCGAATGCTTCACCTTCTGATCGAACGTCAAATTGTGATTTGGCGCTCTTTGTTTAGTGGGTAGAGTCAGACCAATATACAATGCGTAAAACACAGTACTATGTGAGTTAAAGAAGATCTAGTGAGTCCACTAACGGTCTTTGGTTAGTCCCCATCCGCTGGCGGTGCAAGTCTTCCCTTCGAAGCTCTGGTCCTTCTCTGGCAAGCAGATGGGCATCAGGTGCTTGTGCTTATCGGTGAAGTCCAGCGGAGTCTTCAGCTTCAAGACGGCGTAGTCGTAGTTCAGTGAATCCCTGTCCCAATCTGGATGTTTTGTGATCTGCTCGAAAGAAAAATATAAAAGGAACTCTTAGTGATTCAGACTTAATGTCTGCGTCATCGCAGTGTGCTATGTTTGAACTCCCGAGAAAGCGTAAACCCCATGACCTCAAGTGTCTCAGTATAGTTGGGTGGCTTCATTCGGATTCGGTCAGACCTGTCGAATTCAAACGATGAAAGGAGAAGAAATCTTCTAGATACAAAATATTGTATGTTGTAGTTTTATCCCTTCGATGAAGAAAACTGTCCTTCAAAATTATTAATACAAGACAATTTTACACACACAAAAAAAGAAAATCCGAAGTGCCACAAGGTGAAATGTGTCAAAAATAAACATTTTATTTGTTCTCAACTCTGGACGTTGCTTCAAGACTATTGTCTTAACTGAAGCGGCTAATATGTTTTTACGCTGCAGGAAATGTTACGAACCATTTTTTAAATAAACAAGTAATTTTGAGGTTTTATAGTGTTTTTCATATTGTCATGAGTGACAAGTGATGAGGCGATAATAACTGAAGAAACTAAACGTTTAATGGGGCGAACTTGTGCCAAAAAATAAAAAAAAGGGAACAGAAGAAAGTAGAGCGTCGCGAGCGTCGAAGTCAGCGTGACAGCAAAGTCGAACGCTGGGGCGAAAACTGACTCCGCTCGCCTTGCGGAATTCCTTATGTACCCTCATGGGTTTCTGGATTGTTCGGCGTAGAACTTCCGGTGCGTAGAACATTCGGAACTCGACCAGACAAAAATGTTCTCGAACTTACGAGAAGGCCAAGTTGAAAGAATAAATAAAAGGGCAGTCTGCTGTCTGGAATCGAACCTACACCTTCCGCGTGACAGTCAAGTGAGTTAACCACTCGGCCACGCACGCGCTTGCTCGCCAACGCGCGTGGCATTAATCCCCCCTTTAAAAGCGCATCGTCTCGATGCGACGTGCCGAAAAACAAAAACAGCAAAACAAAAAATAATGGCCAACTACGTAGACGTGTGCAACACAATCCTCTCGAGCGTATTACAAAACACAATTCACAATCCTATCGATCGTAGTACGGCTTGAGGCGCACGACGTGGACGACTTCCGGTCGTGGAGGGCGGCATGATGAAGTCCGTGTTCCGTCGGGCATCACCTCGTAGTTCAAATCCCCGAGTCGACGAAGCACCTTGTACGGTCCAAAGTACCGTTTCAGCAGTTTCTCACTGAGGCCGCGACGACGGATGGGCGTCCACACCCACACCCTGTATCCAGGCTGGAAGTGGACGTCCCTGCGACGAAGGTTGTAGCGGCCGGCGTCGACGCATTGCTGGTCTTGAATCAGGAATCGGGCGAGCTGGCGCACTTCTTCGGCCCGTTGAGCAACCACCTGGGCGTCGTCGCTCTCACTGTCAGCTGGCTCATGGGGCAGCATCGGGTCCAGCATGGTCGTTACTTTCCGACCATGTACCAGCTGGAAGGGTGTGAATCCAGTGGTCTCTTGAACCGCCGTATTGTAGGCGAACGTGACGTAGGGCAGCACCTCGTCCCTCGTCTTGTGCTCTACGTCGACGTACATAGAGATCATGTCAGCGATTGTCTTGTTGAGTCGCTCCGTCAGCCCGTTGGTCTGCGGGTGGTACGCAGTTGTACGACGATGGCTGGTGTGACTGAGTCGGAGGATTTCTTGGGTCAGCGGTGCCATGAACGATGATCCGCGATCTGTAATCAGAACTTCTGGAGCGCCGTGCCTGAGGGCGATGGACTCAATGAAAAACTTGGCAACTTCCACAGCAGTCCCTGAAGGAAGGGCTTTCGTTTCGGCGTACCGCGTGAGATAATCTGTGGCGACGATGATCCAGCGGTTCCCCGACGTCGACGGCGGAAAAGGGCCAAGTAGATCCATTCCGATCTGCTGGAAGGGTGCTGTTGGAGGAGAAATTGGCTGCAGGAGTCCGGCCGGCCTCGTCGGAGGTTTCTTGCGTCGCTGGCACTCGTGGCGTGATCGTGTGTATAGGTGGACGGTCTTGGGGAGCTTGGACCAGTAATACTTTTCACGAATACGGGCCAGTGTCCTGCTGTAACCAAGGTGTCCGGACGTCGGGTCGTCGTGGCAGGCTTGGAGGATCTCCTCTCGAAGGTCAGTCGGGATTACCAGCAGCCACGACAAGTTGTTGTCCCTAAAGTTCTCATTGTAGTGTACACCTTGTCGTATGACGAAGGTCGACAGGGCTCGTAAAAAAACACGTGGCATGGTACTCCCGCGCCCTTCCAGGTGCTCTATTAGTGCGCGCAGCTCAGGATCGTCTCGTTGACGTCGTGCCATGTCGTCGGTGTTCACCGCGCTTAGGAAGCACTCGTCTTCATCGTCGTCGCTGCTGCCGGAAGGTGTTTTGACGGGCGCTCGAGACAGGCAGTCGGCGTCGCTGTGCTTGCGGCCTAACTTGTAGACCACAGTCATGTTGAACTCTTGTAGTCGGAGACTTCATCGAGCGAGGCGTCCTGACGGGTCCTTGAGGTTGGCAAGCCAGCAAAGCGAATGGTGGTCCGTGACTACACGGAACGGGCTCCCGTACAAGTACGGACGAAACTTTGTGATTGCCCAGACGACCGCAAGGCATTCTTTCTCAGTCGTGGAGTGATTTTTCTCCGCCTTGGATCATGTCCGACTTGCGTAGGCAATGACTCGCTCGGTGCCTTCTTGTAGTTGAACCAGTACCGCACCAAGTCCTGCGTTACTTGCGCCCGTGTGAATCTCGGTTTCCGCATCCTGATCGAAATGTCCAAGAACAGGAGGAGTCTGGAGTCGTCGCTTCAGCTCGTCGAATGCCTGCTGCTGCTCTTCTGCCCATTCGAACTTCTCGGCGTCCTTCGTGAGGTTTGTGAGCGGCGCCGAAAACCCTTCGAAATCCCGAAAGAAGCGCCGATAGTACGCACATAGTCCCAGGAATCTTTGCACGGCCCTCTTGTCTGTCGGCGCTGGAAATGCCGCAACGGCGCGAGTCTTCTCTGGGTCTGGGCGAACGCCATCATTGCTAACCACGTGTCCTAGGGACTTCCGTAGACGAGACAGCTCTGCCATTTCAGCCCAGCCAGTACGATGTCCATGACACGTTGGAAAGTTGCTGGCGCCGTGCATAGTCCAAAAGGCATCGCCTTGAACTCGTACAGTCCGTCTGGCGTGACGAAAGCTGTCTTTTCTCGGTCCCGTTCGTCGACTTCGATCTGCCAGAAGCCGCTCTTCAGGTCCATCGATGAAAAATATCGAGAGTGGCGCAGCCGGTCTAGCGTGTCGTCTATGCGGGGAAGTGGGTAGACGTCTTTCTTCGTCACCGCGTTCAGCTGTCGGTAGTCCACGCAAAACCTCAGCGTTCCGTCTTTCTTCTTAACCAGTACGACCGGAGAGGCCCATGGACTGCTGGATGGCTGGATTATGTTGTCGTTCAGGATTTCTCGCACTTGCTCCTGTATGACCTCCCTTTCTTTTACTGAGACTCGGTATGGCGATCGATGCTCAGGGAGCGCGTCGTCCGCGGTAACAATGCGATGCTTCGCAACGGTGGTTTGGCGCACCTTTGACGACGTCGCGAAGCAGTCGCTGTATTCGGCGAGGAGGTCACTCAGCTGCTGTCGTTTTAGGCCCGGAAGCTTGGGGTCAATGTCAAGCTGCGCTGACGACGTAAAGTGTTGCTGAGGCGGCGATGATTCTTCAGCAATCGTGGCGACTTCGGCGGAGTTTCGGAGTTCCTCGACATGGCCCACAGCTGCACCTTTAGTGAGGTGTCGCGTTTCTTGTCGGAAATTCGTCACGAGGACCACAGTGCGCCCATCATGAAGTTCAGCTACTCCTCTTGCGACGCCTATTCCTCTTCCCAGGAGCAATTGAAGGTTACCTTCCAGAAAAACTTCGCCGCGGCTAGCTGCATTGGTGACGACGGGTATGACAACACTTGATCGCGGCGGCAGATTCACGTGGTCGGCAGCGACTCGGACGGCGGCTGAAGCAGTTTGGGGTTTCTCTGAAGGCGGAACAGGTGTCCGCAGCGTCAATCTGTTTTCTCCAAGGTCGATGACGGCGCCGTATTCACACAGAAAGTCCATGCCGAGAATGACGTCTCTGGAACAGTCTTGTAGAATGACGAATTTCACAGGACACGTCTCGCCGTGAATTTCGACGCGAGCGGTGCACCTTCCGACAGGCGTGATGAGGTGTCCTCCGGCGGTTCGTATCTGCGGTCCATCCCACGGCGTCGTGAATTCTCGAAGGTGGTGAGAGAGCCTCCCACTCAATACTGAGTAGTCTGCTCCGGTGTCAACGAGTGCCGATGCGTCGTGGCCATCGATAACAACGTTTAGGTTGTTGGACACCGTTGCAGGAGCGTCGGTGCGATGCGGGGCGTCGGGAGAGTGGGAGCGCTCCGGCGTTCTTGGAGGCTGTTTGCTTCTGTCGTTTTCGGCAACGTCACCTCCAGGCGTTGCCGCACTTAGTTTTCCCGGCGACGCAGGGGAGACAGGCTCTCTCCGCGGGGTCGTGGCGATGGGGAGCGGGCTTCACGGCGGAGAGACGACACTGGGGAGGGCGAGCGTCGGAGGTAGTCCTCGATGCCGCGAGGGCGTTCGTTGTTCCTTGGGCGCGGGTCGTTCGGGTGGAACCCTCGCAGCCCCAGTTGTCTGTAGGGGCATCGACGGTAAATGTGGCCGGCTTCACCGCAGTGATAGCCCAACGGGCGTCGATCGGCCGTACTCCACACGTCGGTCTTTTGTGGCGCTGCTTGTTCTGGGTGGGCGTGCGCCCGATCTTCCTGGCGTCGGGAAAACTGCGGCGCTGGAAGTTCACGTCGGGGTGGCGCCGTATACGGGTGAGCAGGGGGCGGCGGTCGTCGGGTAGCTGCGGCGTAGCTCAGCGTCGGTGGTTCGGGAGCGGCGCTGACGAACTTGTGGCTGCAGCGCCTGCTGAACTTCTTCCCGGACGACCTCGGCGATGGAGATTGAGACCGGGCACTCGGCAGTCGGCAAAAGCTTCTTAAGCTGCTCCTTTACGACGTCGCAGATGATGTCGCGAAGGCCGGGGATGCTAGGGCTGATGTCGTAGCCCGATGCAGAAGCAGCAGCGACGCTCGAGTGCCGATGGTAGTGACCTGCTCTCGCGAGGAGGGCACGTTCCATGTTCGTGGCCTTCGTGACGAAATCTTCGACGGTGGATGGGGGGTTGCGAACAAGACCACCGAAGATGTCATCCTTCACACCTCGCATCAGGATCCGCAGCTTTTTTTCATTGGTGGCTTGAGGGCCGGCGTGAGCGACCAGGCGCAGAACATCCTCGACGAAACTGGTGATAGTCTCGTTTGTGCCCTGGGTCCTCATTCGAAGAAGGTCCTCGGCCCTCTCCAGTCGATATTGGTTGGTGAATGTTCGTCTCAGTGCATCCTTGCAGGAGGTCCAAGAGATCAAGTAAGTCTCGCGATTCTCGAACCAGTGCCTGGCCGTCCCTTCGAGTGCGAAGTAAACATTCTTCAGGCGCTGCTCGTCTGTCTATTGGTTGTTCTGGGCCACTCGCTCTTACTGCTGTAGCCAGTCTTCGATGTCTTCATAAGGCTCTCCATGGAAGGACGTGGGAGTACGGGCAGCGACGGGTAGGACAACGACGGGTGGAGTGGTCATCCTCGCGGTCTTCTTCCTTGGTTTCTGTGGCAGGGGCCGACTTCCGGGGGCAGGCCTTGGTTGCGGCGACTTGATTGGGTGTCGGTGTTTTCTGCGAAGGGTAGCCTTCCGGGGCTGAGCATTTCACTTGGCCGGGATGTCTTTGTAGGTTACGCTTAACGGGCATAGAAAGCGTTACCCAGCACCTCCACCAAAATGGCACGAGTGTCAAGTGATAAGGCGAAAATAACTGAAGAAACTAAACGTTTAATGGGGTGAACTTGTGCCCAAAAATAAAAAAAAGCGAACAGAAGAAAGTAGAGCGTCGCGGGCGTCGAAGTCGGCGTGACAGCAGAGTCGAACGCTGGGACGAAAACTGACTCCGCTCGCCTTGCGGAATTCCTTATGTACCCTCATGGGTTTCTGGATTGTTCGGCGTAGAACTTTCGGTGCGTAGAACATTCGGAACTCGGCCAGACGAGAATGTTCTCGAACTTACGAGAAGGCCAAGTTGAAAGACTAAATAAAAGGGCAGTCCGCTAACTGGAATCGAACCTACACCTTCCGCGAGAAAGTCAAGCGCGGTAAGCATTCGGCCACGCACGCGCTTGCTCTCTAACGCGCGTGGCAATATAAAATTGTGACTATCTGGGTCAATTTTGCCTTCAATTTGAATTGCTCCAGTAAGCGAACCGTTGAAGATAATAGGTAGTTTTCGTAGATCGCGCTTCCCCTTCCGCTAAGCCCTCCGCTACAAAAAAAGCCGCTACTGCGCCTGCGCGCCCATGGCCTTGACTGTAAAGCTCCAGGTATTGTAGCGGGTTGCGGAGAGCGTTGCGGGACAGCGGAAACGACCTGCGAAAACTCCCTAATAGGGACTTTTAGAAAATATTGGGTTGTGTGTATGTTTATACAGCCTAGAACTAGGAACAGCGCGCAAAAAGAAGAGGACAACGAGAGTAGAGCACGGGACGGGCGCTGACTATCAACTGAAGTTTTATTAAAAACGGCTCAAACAAGAAAAACATCACAAAGCCAACCAACGCCGTAACACCTAATGGCGTGTCGCTCACCAGGCATCTAAAAAATTACCTCTTTTTGTGTAGATAAATTGAAGGCTGGCTGACGCAGTGCCCCGAGCCAATTTTTTCTATTGCATGCGCCTCCAGCACCTCTCTTTGCACTTTTGTACGCCCCCTGCCAATGATTATGGTATCTTCGAAGATAGGGTGACACAGACAGTCTCTGACGGTTTTCTGGAAGTCCTAAAGTTCTACCTTTGTCCTTTTCGATGGCTACTATGTACAGAGAAGGGGCATTTGCATCGGCTCATGTTGCTCCGGTGCTATGCGACATCTACCAGCGAAGTTTGATAGGTCCATAGAAATGGCATTGTGTCAACAGGTGTGCAAGGTGCACAGATATGTTGACGATTATCCGGTGTTTTTGAAAGCTGTCGGCCAATTGTCAGTGCAAAAGGTTGTAGAGAATGTAATGACCGTTTTCAAGCACTGCTCTGCAGGCCTAAAGTTCATCTACGAACTCCAAGACGGTCAGTACTTACAGTTTTTGGATTTACGGCTGCAATTCACCGGGCAACATGTGTGTTGGCGCTACAACCCGCAATCTAAGAAGGAAATCTTGCCATACGACCCTGCCCATTCCAAACTTGTGAAACGAAATATTGCCACGTCATGCCTCCAGGCTGCACTGTGCAGATCTTGCCACCATGGTATTCTTGACAGCTATGAAGCCCAGGTCAAGCGACTTTTAAGAGCAGGGTTTCCTCTGTCCGTTTTGCTTGGCGTCTCTCAGACAGTCTTGAAAAGAGTCAACAGTGGTTCTCAGGACCCAAAAGTAAAGCCTAAATAAAGGCTCCAGGTGATCCCATATCTACATAAGGTTTCGTATAATTAAAACAAAAACAAAGTGGCTAACCGGTTTAATGTTCCAATGGTGTTCTCGGCGCCTCGCAAGTTGGCACAACTTTGCCCGCGCGTAATCCAGGCCAATCAGGCAAACAGTAACATGCGGTCGTTCACGGTTAAACATGCCAACAAGTTCGTTGATTGTGTGGTAGGTGTCATCTACAAAATCACGTTGTCATGCGTCCTGGTTTATATAGGGCAATTGGGACGCTGTGTCAATGAGAGAATGAGGGAACATGAGCTTTCCTTACGGTCAATGACCATAAGGAATGTATTTCTAGGCATTATGGGCTAACAAATAAAAAAGCTAAAAAATAAAAAAAAAGTTTTTTTTTTTTATATTGAGTTAGATCATTTTTCTTCGTAAACAATACCAAGCCAAATGTTTTTCCTACAGGTAGCTTGCGATCACAGGTATACACTGACACTTGCTTCATGTCATTAACGGTTCCCTTACTGGAGCAATTCAAACTTGAGACAAAATTGCTCCAGGTAGCAAGTTCGTTATTTTATACAAAATAACTATGCAAACCTAAAAATTACTCTGTTTTATTGATAAAAATGTTCCGTGACTTTCCCTGCAGCGTAAAAATATATTAGCTGTTGAGTAAAGCCAATCATCTTGAAACGACGTCCAACGTTGAGAAAAGCTCGAATTGAATTTTTGACACATTTCACCTTTTGTCACTTCGGATATTTTTGTTTTGTAAAATTGTAAAATTTGGTTCGTGTTGCGATGATGTGATGAACAAAAATCTACGGCAAACAAAGATACATGTTTTCAGCATTCCTGGCTTCTTTAAAATGGCCTTTTACGCCCATAGCAAGTAAGACCCTCTGACATACGAATGCCCACCAACTTCACATAAATACTTATTTTTTCTAGTAATCGTAAATACGCCAGTTTGCAGAGGTACTGTAGACTGCAGTTACGCGTTGGAATGTACGCCTTCGTACCTCGATGATAATGTATTGCAAACATTTTCGTTATTCAGCCACGAATGACGTTTTTTAAAAATCCCTAAAATATTATAAAAATTTTAATAAACGCCTCACTTAGTTTTTTTTTCTTTTAAACATGGCTTGTATGTGACGTCATCGAACCATGGTTGTGGTTATTCCTACTTGTTCTTGCCGAGAAAAACAACTTCGACGGTGCGCAATGTATGCTGCAAAAGGTACACGCTGAGCACCAAGGTACAGGCTGACGCCACACCGCTGATGTAGCGTCAGTGGTGAAGTCCCTTAATAAAACGCACGCTTACAAGTACCGCCATCTATTGTTGTGGAAACGCGCAAGACACGTGGCACGAGCGGATGCTTTGCTGCCATTCGCTTCCAAATAATAATTGTGGTTGTGGGGATATTTATACAGCGTGTAGTTGGTCAGCCATTTAATGTTGCGACGAGTCACTCGATCGCTGTAGATGAGCAATTTAGCCAGTGCAGTACAACTGCTAGCCTGGGGTCTTTAACGTGCACCACGCAGTAGTGATACAGGACCGCACGCCGGTACGATGCTCATCCAGATCGAAACGGGCAGGGGTGGGGATTAAACCCAGGATCCCTGGGTTCTGCAGCGCGAGCTTTCGCTCCACGTGCTCCGAGCTGGTGTGCGCTAGCCCACTCGGCCACCGATCTCCCCATTCGCTTCCAAGGTCCCCTTAATGCTTATTTCAGTGCTGCACCGCCATTTGCTTCCAAGGGCCGCTCGAGACGCGGGCCTCGTGCACTGGCGGATTTGACGCTACTTGAAAGACAAACGCAAACACATCGAGAAGTTTAGTCAGTGGAAGCTATGCATTCCCATAGAGTTCATATTACAACTGGAAGTCCAGTGACTTTTTCAAATATCAACGGTTGAATCCGTTCACCTCGTAGAGGGCAATAACATGCTACCGTACTCTCTGAACTTATACGGCCAGCAAGTGCCCCAAATTGCGTCTTTGGTGGATTGGAACGCAAGGAGGCGCACGCCAATAGTGGGACAACAAAAAGAACGTGCAGGAAATGCGCGATGATGACGCAGCCTTGTGTGTCCCATCATTGGTCAAGGATGGGGAAGAAACAAAAGAACTTGGGCTCATCTGTATGGTAAGCAAGTGTACGAGGTGTGCCAATATCAGACGCGAACTTGAACGCCGAATATAGCCTGCTTTGAAGGCAGTACGAGATTGCCAACTTACCTGTTCCACTTCAAAGCCGTCCTCGGTGTCGTCTTTCGCATTGATGTTCTGGTCGCCGACCATCACTTTGTAGTTTGTTGGGAACGTGAAGAGCCTGCAATACCGTTAGGTGTGCACTGTGACGATTGCGTTTGCTTCCGCGATATCGCGGCCATGGAGAACGAGACAGCCTTGATCTGAGAGAGGGAGCAACTGAAACCATGAATAGCATTTGCAATTTAATGGCAGACGCCATGCTGTGCGCGTTCACCCAATCTGCTGCGCAAATTGGGTGCACGTGCGCATCCGTTCGTTGTCGGATGGCGAGGAGGAAAAGGGGGGAGGGGGTGGAAGGACGGAGACGCTTGCAGGCGATAGACGCCTTTGAATCACGTGACACGGCTCGAGCAGTTGGAGTCACTCTGTAACACTGGCACACTGTGGAAAGCACGGGGACATCAAGTGGACCGAAATGATGGCACGTGGTACAGACCGTGCACATACGCAATGCAAGACCATGACCGATCTCACCAAGGGTTCGGCGCATGCGTGACGCCGCCATAACTTTAGTTCACAGGAGACAAACGGTAGGCACGAGAAGGCTCGTGCCGTCTCGTGCTCTACACGCGCAGAGCTCCAGTGAGTTTGTCGCACGTGCAGAAAGACTAAAGTTCCCTCGATGCATTGCGGCAGCGGTGGCGTAGTCAAACTGGCTGGTGAAATCGGTCTATTGCAAGCATGGCGCCTCACTGGTGACCCACGCTTGCAGCAACGTGCACGCACAAAGCAAAGACGAGGCAGCGGCCAGAGGCCGTGCTTAAAATCGTCTATAGCTATATACAATGATTGCAATAAAGAAGAATGTTCGCGATCCATCTAGTTGTACCTAAATCCCGCAAAGTCGCCCAACCTGTACTTCTGTGGGAAACTCGATTGCGTAGGGAACGATGCATTGGATATGCCAAATTTACACCCACCTTTTAGTTTTGTAACTGCGATACTAGAATGTAACTGTTTATTGTAATAGTAAAGCATTCAAAATACCTTAAATCGGCAAGACGAAAGATTGCCATTGATTATTTGCCACGCATGGTTGCTCCGGCAGACGAGCATGCTGAGACATATGGCATGAGACAACACCGCCTAGAATAATCAAAGCCATTCACTAGAAGAAATTGTTTGTGTGTATGTTTATACAGCCTGAAGTTAGTGTGCCTCAACTGACGACTTGTCTCTCAGCTGTGCATGACCACTTTAGCCAGTGCAGTGCAACCGCCAGCCTGGGGTCTTTAACTTGCACCACGCAGAACTGATGCACGACCGCGTGCCGCAACGATGAACATCCAGATCGAAATGGACAGGGGTGTGGATAGGCCATATGCACAATTCTTACCAGCTATCATCATCATGAAATATGAGCAGCCATTTTTTTTTACATTTTTACGTTTTCCAGTTGCGGACGAGGCGCATCTGCATTTAACTCAGTTTTCATGATACTTTACATGATACTTATAGGATAATTTATTTGTGCACTCGACGGGTTGCTGTTTAGTTTCGGTTCAAAGAAGAAAAGGAAGACTGCCGCGAAAGTTTGGAAAATAAATTGTCAGCAACGAGGTCGCAAGACTCGTCACTCAACAGTGTACTGGGCCATCCAGGTCAGTGAACGGTCTTTATCGAAGACGTTTTGTGGAGGGTTTGTACTGGACTTGCAGCAGGTGATCATATTTTAGTTCTACAGCTCCCACTTTGCCGGGAGCACTATATCTCGGGCGAAACTATCGGTACGGGAACTCTTCAATATGGAGTAAATTTGATAATTGATCATGAGTACACTAGATAGCGCTTCTTGAACCCAGTATCCGTGGGTTCTGCAGTGCGAGCTTTCGCTGCACGTGCTTCGAGCTGGTGTGGGCTAGCCTAAGCTAGCCCACTGGGCCACCAATCCCCTTGCCATAAACTAGCATTTCGACGTCATCTCACTGAGATGACGTCGAAATGATGATAATGAGATGACTTAGAAAGTACAGTGAACTAGAATATGGGGGTAGTGGAAAAAGCGTCGGCAGCGCCCCATCGGGCGTCTGAAGCCAGAAGTGTAGACTGCCGCGAGGGGCGCTGTTGTCAAAATCCGGAGGACATGGCTACTGTAAAATGGGATATGGCGTCGCGTACGTTCTCAGACAGTTTATGTGGTGTCTATGGTCGTTTTCGCAGTTTGTTTTCGTGAATGTCAAGTGCTTGGCATTGTGATTACATAGGTTCGAGTCTTGTCGCTAAGCAATGAAAACGAAGAGAAAGAAGACGGATGCGCACCGCTACACGCCAGCATGCAAGACTGGTTACCTGGTTTTCACTACATTGTGGAAGTAAGCTTTAGACATTAATTCATAAACGTTGAAACACCCATAAAGCATACATAGGCCACACTAACGAACCGCTAACATAAAAAAACAGCTATGCTTGGCGCGAACTTCGCTGGCAGGAGTGCTCCGGAATGGAACACCACAGGCCGGATATTTTTCCACTACTCCTATTTTAGTTCGCTGTATTTAAAGGATGATGAAATGATGGTGATGATGATGAGATGATGAAATGTTGACGATGAGATGACGAAACGAGATGACGTCGAAATGATGAAATAATGAGATGACTTTGAAAGGGCTGACCAACTACACGCTGTATAAATATCCACACAACCCTAATTATTATTATCTCAGTGAGATCGAGCGTAAACAAGGATTAGGCACGAATGTTGCGTCAGCAATCTGCTGGGCCTCGGGTTCAATCAACGCGCCAGAGGACGCTCGGCGCCGGGCTTGGACCCAGTTCCTGAGTTGGCGGCATCCAAATGGGACGACGTTGCGTGGGGGTAGAGGAGGACGCTCACAGACCTTGATGATTCTAGGTGGTGTTGGCTGAGAGCGATTCGGGAAGGTAGGATGCTGTCCCTTAGAGGTATTGCTGTTTCCTGATATCACAGAGTTGTCTTTGTTTTTTCTTCAGATACCTAATCAATACAACGATGACGACATAGAGCGTATCAGCCATTGCTACATAACCTGTTGCAGGTTAGCAAAAGCAGGATAAGCTCCTCCCACGAAGCCCTTCATTCTCTCCCCTTTAGCGAAGCGAATACTGGAGAGGTGGTGAGTTCCTCCTCGACTCCTCTCGCTTTGTCTCCAGCATTTGCTCTGCTACTAGGCAAGATTGGAGGGCTTCGCGGAAGGAGCTTGCCCTGCTTTTCTTAACCTGCAACAGGGTATAGCACAATATGGCTGACATACTGCCTGCCATAATTTCTAGCGCAAAAGAACCGACTGTCTCGACAGGCAGCGACCAGTCGAATTGGATTTACGTTGCAAACTGTTTAATTTTCGAAGCAGGAAATGAGAAGAAGCAAACAAGCCAGACTAGTGCAAATCTCAAATACTCTACTCAAGATACTGTATCTTACATACTTTTTGGAGTATCTTGGTATCTTACAAATACCTTTGATGGAGAGTATTTAATACTCTATTTTAATTACAATTCTGAGTATCTTGTACTCATTATCTTAAATACATTTTTGACATTCCGCCATTTTCTGAGTTTTTCGGTATGAGGTGGCGTGGGCGTGGCACGAGCAAACGTGAACATTCTTTCGAGCAACCGAATCCTGTTACTAGCTCCAATTAGCTACGGTGACTTTAACTGAGCTCGTGAAAATATCGCTTTTTTGCCGACTGTGACTCATATTTCAGCCCAAAGTTCGTACAATGAAGGTTCTCCCCTCGCCTTCCTAAAGGCGCCTTTTGTTTCTATCCAGTTTCTCCCCCCCAAAAAAAATCCTCAAACAAAAGGTGTGGTTTTACGGAAGTAAAGATGCCACCCTGAGGCGCAAGCAGACCGGCAACGACCTATGAGAACAATGCAGACTTGAGTGTCAAGAAAATAACAAATAGAAGAAAATGAGAAGTGGACACACACAAAAAAGTAGACATTTTTGTTTCGCTTTTTGTATGTTTGATCCTGCTAAGGCAAAACGTCCAGGTTTTCTTTTTTTTCGTTTCTTTGAGTTGTCAGTCCGGCACTTATTGGTCTCGCGAACATTGATAAGCAGAGAACAGTACAGGAAACGAACTAGGAGCTGGATGGCCTCTCAAAATGCCAACAAAGTGTCCCCCGACGTTGGGTGCTTTTCTGCACGCAACCTGCTTGAAGAAGGTGCAACCACTGCCGTGGCTATTATGTGGGTTCTCTTTGTTATCCATTCACTCATATCCCAAGTCCGTTCGTCCCAAGTTCGTTTATAGTGAACTCCCCGTATAGGGAATATGGATTGTAGTTAAACGATGCGTCTAAGGTGCGCCGCAGGATGTGATATTCAGCGATGTCACTGTGGGCGAAGCGCTCTGACCCGTTTGTCACCCCCACACCTCGGTGTTTACCCAACACAAGGCCTTTGCACATGCCCACAGGCCTTGTGGGCATGTTCGTGTCATCTTTTTTTAATACAGCGCAGGGCACAGTGTAATGAAAAAACACCAACAATTAGTGAAGTGACGTTAAGTGCCGGATCTCCCCCGAAAGCAGTCGTCAGAGGATGCGAACTTGACCTACTTGGGCTTTTGTGCTGAGCTGGGCACAGTGCATGCTGCATTGTTCAAGCAGGCCGGAGTAGTAACAAAAGAGCCCCCCCTCCCCCTCACCGGAGAACACGAACTCCAGCCGAACGCTGACGCCGCGTTCGGTTAAGTCAGCCGAGCGCTGAGCCATTGTATTTGTTGTCCCATCTATCTAGTTCTAAAGTTAACCACTTGGGGCGCCACGGTCTGATCTCCTCCCCAATAGTTAAAGCGACCTCTTGTCCCAGAAATGTTTTGTAACATCTATCAGTGATATTGCCACGCTCGCTGCCCAGCGAGCGCGTGGCCGAATGGTTACCGCGCTTGGCTTTCGCGCGGAGGCACTCGCGCGGAGGCTCCGGGTTCGGTAGCAGAAAGCGGACTTCTCTTTTATTCTTTCCTTCAACTTGACCTTCTGGTAAGTTCGAGAATTTTGTCGTCTGATCGAGTTACGAATGTTCTACGCGCCGAACTTTCTACGGTAAGTTCGAGAATTTTGTCGTCTGATCGAGTTACGAATGTTCTACGCGCCGAACTTTCTACGGTAAGTTCGAGAATTTTGTCGTCTGATCGAGTTACGAATGTTCTACGCGCCGAACTTTCTACGGTAAGTTCGAGAATTTTGTCGTCTGATCGAGTTACGAATGTTCTACGCGCCGAACTTTCTACGGTAAGTTAGAGAATTTTGTCGTCTGATCGAGTTACGAATGTTCTACGCGCCGAACTTTCTACGGTAAGTTCGAGAATTTTGTCGTCTGATCGAGTTACGAATGTTGTACGCGCCGAACTTTCTACGGTAAGTTCGAGAATGTTGTCGTCTGATCGAGTTACGAATGTTCTACGTGCCGAACTTTCTACGGTAAGTTCGAGAATTTTGTCGTCTGATCGAGTTACGAATGTTCTACGCGCCGAACTTTCTACGGTAAGTTCGAGAATTTTGTCGTCTGATCGAGTTACGAATGTTGTACGCGCCGAACTTTCTACGGTAAGTTCGAGAATTTTGTCGTCTGATCGAGTTACGAATGTTGTACGCGCCGAACTTTCTACGGTAAGTTCGAGAATTTTGTCGTCTGATCGAGTTACGAATGTTCTACGCGCCGAACTTTCTACGGTAAGTTCGAGAATATTGTCGTCTGATCGAGTTACGAATGTTCTACGCGCCGAACTTTCTACGGTAAGTTCGAGAATTTTGTCGTCTGATCGAGTTACGAATGTTGTACGCGCCGAACTTTCTACGGTAAGTTCGAGAATTTTGTCGTCTGATCGAGTTGCGAAGGTTCTACGCGCCGAACTTTCTACGCCGCATGTTCCAGAAACCCACGCGGGTACATAAGGTGCTCCGAGTGGCGGTCCGGAGTCAGTCTCGCCCCAGCGGTCGATCCTGCTGTTTCGCCGACATCGACGCCTGCAACGCTAGCCTTTCTCTATTTTGTTTTGGGAACAAGTTCGCCCCATTTAAAGTTTAGTTTCTTCAGTTATTCGCTGCCTCATCTTTCATCATTAGTGACAATATTTTGCTCTTTATAGCGGACTGTATAAAATAGCCCTACGATACTTTTTTTCCCCCCATTTTGTGTTGTTGCGTGCTAATAAACCATTCTGGTAACCCAGATTTGCGTAGCTGCATAATTGTCGTTGTCAATGACGTCGATACAAATTAAGCAATGAGGAAGTATCTTCAAAAGTAATTGAGATACATTTCTAAGTATTTGTACTCTACTCATGATACTTTACAGTGAAAGTAACTTGAGTAGTATTTTAAATACTTTATGAAGCAGGTATTTAGTAACTTAACTTAAAGGGATACTGAACCATAGAATTTAGTGTCCATAATAAGTGGCGCACGTTCTTTCCACGAGCCAGCAGCCGCCGGTGTGCGCGAGCACACGCAACAAAAATGACGTCAAAGATCTCCATTCGCGGTTAAGATGGCAGTGAAATGCATGGGCTTCGGGCCAAAGGAGAATAAAGACAAGTTTTTCATCTATACTGAGGTGTCTGGTGTAAAAGGTAAGCGATTAATTGGTCTAACAAGCATGTAGCTTTCACTTGTAGAGATGAAAAGCCTGTCTTTATTCTCCTTTGGCCCGAAGCCCATGCATTTCACTGCCCTCAAGCGCGAATGGAGGTCTTTGACGTCATTTTCGTTGCGAGTGCTCGCGCACACCGGCGGCTGCTGGCTCGTGGAAAGAACGTGCGCCACTTATTATGGACACTAAATTCTATGGTTCAGTATCCCTTTAAATACTTTTATCGAGTATTTTGTCCAACACTGAAACAAGGCAACAGCAGAGGGCGCGCTCTTGGCGCGTGCCGTACGGCAGCGTCGCAGCTGTTCGGAGGACGATGCCACAGCGAAGGCAAAACTGAAAGCGCGAGCACGGAAGCTCCGTGCGTTCAGGCTTTGCTCGAGCGCGCGAGCTGGGGAGAAATGCAAAAAGCGCTGGTCTCGCGCTTCTAGCTTTGGCTTCGCTCGCAGATAAAGTGAAACGAAGTATAGCATAAAAGGGACAACACGAAGACTATACTTCGTTTCAGCTTAAGTCCAGACGCAGCCGATACTACAAGCGCGAGCATGTGGTTTTGAACAGTGCTTGCACTGAACGAGCGCGCGTGCTTGGCAGGGACGCTGAAAGCCCGGAGCTCGCGCTTGTAGCATTGCTGCGTCTGGACTTGAGCTGGAACGAAGTATAAATATTTCCCCTCTCTTCTTTTTTTTTGTTGAAGACGGTAGATACAAAAGACAAATGAGGAGAGAGAGAGAGAGAGAGAGAGAGATCAGTGCGAAAATCGCAAAGAAAGTCGAATTAGAGAAAAGAGGTACATAAACCAAAAATAGTCGCTCTGCAATGTTACATCACCTCTGTAACCATTAATCACATCAAATGCTCATATTTTTTCTAGAGTAACAAAACAAACAAATAAGATTGAAAGCTTCCAAATTAAAATGAGGTCTTCCATCATATTACGACTTTATGAGCACAATAAAATATGCACCCGTTTACAAGAAAAAATAATGAATATGCTTAGTATACTTCACACAGAAATACGCATATAGTTCACCATCAGTCAGAAAAACAAAAAGAAATAGTTCACCCCTAGTCCACCCAGTTCATCAAGCAACATGTCTCCTTACCGCATTGGTGGTGGACGGTTGCGCTCTGAGCGCCTTGGAAGCACTTGCAGAGGGAACTGAGCTGTGGCTCTCTTTCCTGGTGTGTCTGGGGTGAGTGTGCACTCAGGCGTTTGCGATCGAGGCTGCTGCCGCTGCCTGGCCAAGCTTGACTCTTGTGACTGCAAATCATTGTGCCTTTGAGACGTGTCACCTGGATAAGCCGCGTGTCTCAGGAAACGGCCAGTGTGAACAGCAGCCGATGTCTTCTGTTGATAGCAGTCGCGGTTGGCCTGGGGAGCGTCTGCAAGTTTTCAGGCATTCCACACTTGACCATTCTCCAACCGGAACGTGGACCGAAAAACACACTTCACAATATGTAGAGGTGGACCAAGGGTGGGCTCTCCCACGGGTACTTTTTTGAGTTTCTTCAATATAACCCAGTCTCCAACCCGAAATCTGGGGATCTTCGCTGCTAGACGCCGGTCTGCGGGCTCCTCTCTGTGTTGTTTCTGGTGCACTCGATGTCGCAGCCACCTCGAAACGAGCGTGATGGCGTAGTGGTGTGCTGGTTCTTCTTAATCAAAGGGGGAAAAGGGGGAAACAAAGTGAATGTCCACTTTAGACACGGATCGATTTGACGAAAGCTTTGTTTGCAGATGGGTCATTGGTGAATTGGCACTCTTGTCCGCGGTGCTGCAGATTTCGCAGGCGCAGACTGTTCTACGCACTTCTTCATTCATACGAAGCCACCAATAAAGTTCACGAAGACGTGCCTGCGTCTTCACTATGCTACTATGACCCTCATGTGCTAGAGAAATAAGGGCGCATCCCATAGTCGTGGGAATGACAACCTTTGTGCCACGGAGCAAAAGCCCGTCGTTGACCGAGGTTGTATCTCTCAGGTCGTACAAGGTGGCAGCATCAGCAGATAGAGTGCTAACCGGTGGTCACTGTGAGGTTACATATCCGGTATATCCCATGACGGCGATGAGTAGCGCGTCATTCGCAGACTCCTTTTGCAGACGTTGCATCGAGATGCACTCGTCTTCTGAAGCGACAAAAGAGGTGATCTCGCCAACCTCATCGTACTGACAGCACTTCAACAAACGCATAAACAATGACCCCCACGGCCACAGTTGTCGCAGCGACGACCTCTGGCTGGGCGGACGCCGTAGCCCTTGCAGCGATCTTGATCGTAACAGCGGTTGACACATGCTCTTCCGTAGCCGTAGTTCCGCCTTGGAGATGGTTGTCGTTGCGGTGATTCGAAACGCACCGAATGCCGAAATGCCGATAGTGCAGGGTTCAGTTTACAACTGCCACGGTTAAACCACCATCGCCACTGCGGCCACAGGTTACGCAGCTCTGCTGGACAGGCAAGCGCGAAGCGCGTGTGGTCCCTGACCTGGCTTATAAACGCAGCGTCGGAGATCGCGCAGGCGACTTACGGTGTGAGCGCCACGGTTTGTGCGCGGATGACGTCATCGGTGGAGGATGAAAGCAACGTTTGTTGAAGGCACGTTGGTTACCTCTGTGCGGATGACCGCCATGTCTCTTTCACGGTCTTTCACGTGTCTTATCACGTCCTCTCCTGACGCCGTCGACGGCGCAGTTGTGGTCGCCATGGCCCTCTCTCAAGCTTTACTGCGCGCGCGTTTCCTATTGATCACTGTCTGCAAGACGACACTGAAAGGAAGCGCGGCGGGCGTCTAGAAGCAGACGTTCTTCGATCTCTGTGGTAGCAGCCCCCACCATGAACTGGCGTCGAATGGCGACCTTGGTGTCGGCGCCGAAGGTTGCCATCGCGGCTAGTGCTTGGATGCTGAGAGAAATTCGCGCAGGGTTTCTCCTTGTTGTTTTCTCATGTGAAATCGAAGTTCTTGCAGGGTCTCGTTGACTGGCTGTGAAAATTATGCCTCGAGGACTCCGACGGCCTCGCGGCACACGTCGCGAGACACTTGTCGAGCTTGCTGACCGCCCCTCCGTTGGTGACGTTGCTTGCACCGGTCCGACGGAAGGTAGTCGTAGACGCGCTGTCCTTCACCTCCGAAGCAGTTGAGTAGCTTTGCCTTGCCTCGTTCGGCTAAATATTTCTATGCGCCAATAGCCAAGATGTACCTACCTTTCAAACATCCGCAGCCAGGATTTCCACTTTATCGGCGGCGTAACGGCCGTGTCTAGGAAGGTCGGTAGCGGCCTGTCACAGTGAACCAAGCTTGCGGTTAAGATGGCGGCTCAGCAATCCAGGAAGACGTTCGAAATCGAACGCGCGGCCATCGACAAGCAGCAGCCCAGGTTCCTTGGTGAACCGGGTATTCGCCGGAAGCAGGCGTCGTCGCGACACCAGGCACCCGCCGGCGAGAGCTGATGCCGAACGATGCATATGTGGCCTCACGGAGTGAGCATGCCGGTTCAGCTTCCTCGTCGCCAAATCTGTGGAGTCGGTCTAGGCAACAACCAGCCGAGTCGGAGTTACATTGCGAACTGCTTAATTTTCGAAGGAATTTTTTTATTCTTTTTTATTTAAAATTTAATGTTTGAAGAAAGTGCACGAAGTAGAAAAGAAAATTTAATCGAAACTGAACTGAACATAACACCGACCATGTCAGAGTGACGTACAATCGGCAGTTTATATAGACAGCGGGAAACACGGTGACATAGGCTAACCGCGCCATGTTGTTTGAACACCAGGTTGGAAACCTTCACTTTGCGCCACCTGAAAACGAAGCATCATGGAAATCCCCCGAAGAATCTAGGACGCGGGTTTTTGCTTCCTCATTGGTTTCTCATGTCTGTCATCAAGGCTGCCTTGGCTCGTTGTGCATTTTTCGACAGCGTCACCAAAATACACCTTTCCACACTTACCCATCAACGCAGTGTGCCGCCGTCACGACGTACTGCTCGCTGATGATAGAACCGCCGCAGGTGTGGCCCCGATCTGTATCTATCAGGGGAATTTTGCGGCGCAGAGAAATCTGCCAAGGGAACTCAATCCGCTCGGCGTCTTTGCCGCCCACAATCCGGTGCACGCCTCGTCTCTTTGCACCAGAAGCGGCGTCCCCATTGGTTTCGGTTCCGCCAGCGTCGCCAGTTTCGCTGCTACTGGGTCCCCGAACTCCACATCCTGCCAGAAGTAGAAGGAATTTATAGTCACTGACGAGGGGGAACGGTAGGGAGAAGCCTCAGTTGTCTCGCCCTCAGCGAGAGCGTCATTCGACGACGCTTCGGCGTCTAATGCACCTCGAGCGCGTGCGCGCAACCGGAACTCGGCGGATGCAGAATTGCATGGTTCTCATTAGAAGTAATTGAATTAAGTGAAATCTAGGTAATTTAAACCCTAGGGGGACCATAACTTTGTTTGAATAATTCAAAGTTTGAATTACCGGGAGTTTCCTTCCGAGAAACACATAGGATGGGACCTGCGTGTTAGTTTGAATTATCCCCAAGTGTAACTTAAAAGGGTTTGAATTAATGAAATTCCAATGTACTTGTAATCGATAACTTTTTGAAGTAATTTTGTAATTATGAATAAATTTGTTATGAAGTAATCACCAGAGTTTACTTTTGGAAGTATTAAAGTACTTGTAACCGTTAGTATTGTTTTGCCACTCTGTTTTAATTGCGCCCTTTTTTTCTACAAGTTTCCTACCAAGGAATCCTGGAACCGAGTTTCCAACAGGGGGATGGTTTACCAAAATCGGTAGATTAATATTATAGGTAGTTTATAATTCGGTTATTATATAATCAAATAATGAATAGTGTAAAATAGCCGTTTTGAGACAGGCAGAAAAATCTATCGTTTTGAAAATTTGAAGTAATCGGAAAAGTAGTGGTCACTTTATCGTGTAACGTTCAAACACTTCTCTTCTAAAGTAATCAAGTAATATTATTGAATACTTTTTTTTTGCCGAGAGTAATTGTCATTGTAATCGATTACGTTTTTCGAGTAACGTTATGTTACCGGGCGGAATGCATAGAGTGCGTGCTAGAGGTCGTTCTTTCGAACCAACGCTAGGTTCGAACGACACGCTAAGCCGTTCTTGCTCTGCCGGGGACAAGAGTACACAATAAATAAATACCCCGAGATTCAAGCTCGCACGACAGTAGATTCTTTTCAAAGCCCTATCAAGTAACATTGGCATGCAGTCACCATTGTTTCAGCAGGAAGCGTGCGATTGGATTCGAGTCTTCGCCGAATGCTGGCGCTTGGTTTCAATATGAGCTGATTCAATTCAACGACGCATACGCTGACGAAACCCTAGTTTTCAATACATTCTCAGAGTACATCATCAAAGTGTGGCGAATTATGATAATTAGCGTAAACGCTACTAGGTGATGCGCATTTGTGAAAATCGGTCTATTCAGCCTCGTAGGCTAACTGTTTAAGGGATTGATTGATTGTCATGGCTATGATAGCTTAACTTATGGTTGAAACCGGCTGATACGCCTGGTGACGGGCTGTGCTAGCTGGTTGTCATAGCATTATTTACTTTTACGTACTGTTCTTCAAGCAGGGACGGTGCCAGGCGTTTCAGTGAGGAGACAACATTTTCAGGGAGGCGTGGACTTTAGATACGTTTGTTTCTAGAAAGCGATGATAATTGAAGGGAGGGCAATGACTGGGTAGAGACGTGGTCGCTCTCAGCGATCATGATGGCTGAAGATTCTAAATCGTGTTATAAAGGCATACAATAAAAAGCCAGAGGAGAGCGGCGTTGGAGGTTTTTTGGTCTTGGGCTGAAAGTTATTGATGCTGTGCTTATGGGTTGGGAAACGATGCCTTAACTCCCTGGACGGAGATTATCACTGTTAGCCATCACCGAGATGTAATAAAAATTCTGGCTTACGTCCTGTCGAATATGGCTTGCCCATGATGCCAGTGACAAATTGTGCCTCTCATTATTGTCTGCTGTCTTTGTGAATGATGTTTTTCAGTTGCATAAGGTCACAAACACAGCACTTCCACTTTTCTGTACGTTAACAAAATAAATGACAGGAAGAAATGAAAGACACATTTCGAAGAGTCACTCTACTTCAAGCATGGGGCCATCTGAAGGTCCTGCAATCACACCCATGTCTTAGGAAAGGATTGTAGTACCGGGCTGCGTTTGAAATCATAAGCCGTTCTGGCTGCATCGCGCAATGATGTATGTATATTTATTTCAGGAGGTTGGTTTTTCTGTCCTTTCTTCCATCATCGCTGTCACGGACTCGCCATGTTCTTGTTTTCCGACGCTTATGTTGGTCAACGACTCGATATGACGTGAGGTGACATTTTTTTAAACTTTTCGTTGTGTGCTTTCTTGTTGAAAAGAGACACTAATCGGAGCATCGGACCTTATAACATACGCGAGCGAATGCTTCGGGTTTTCTCGACTTTCCAACTGAGCGTACACAATCAAGGTGCTGACATCAGGGAACCGCCAAGAATTTCTCCTTCTTTCTTGGCTAAAACTGCTTAAGGTTGTCTACTAATGATAGTAAGATGGAAAACTCTAAGAATGATGCATACACCTGGCCTTAGGTTGGTCTTGCACAGAAAGAGGGAATTATCATTCCTCTTCGCGGTCGCCTTTCGCTATTTTTCTTTTTTTCTTTCTTTTTCCTCCTGCTTTCCTTTATGCACTACGCTTTCGGCCCACAGGTTTACCACGCTTCATCTTTCACAATATTTTGTTGGAAGTAGAGAGAACGTGCCGCTCTAGGATGAACGCTCTCACAACCGACACCAACCACCACCGACAGACTATTTTCCGGGTCAACTGAAAGGAGACTCCTCTGAAACACGATCCGAACTTATCGTGTCGCCCGGCTTTGGCTTGTCTAGAGGCAAGCTGCTTTCGTGCTTGAGTGTGCTCCCAAGAGGGACAATCCGCCCTCGCCCTCGGTGTGCCGTTTGTCTGCTTGTCGCGACAATTCGATCTTGTAAAAAAAAAAAAAAAGGAGGCATTCGGGATGGAGGGGTTTAAACCCGGATTCTGTTGTTTATCATATGCTCGTGTATATTGGGGGTTTTCAGAAATGCTAGTTTAGCGGCGTGAGATGCATGTGACAAAACATCGTTCTCGGCAGGGTCTCAATAGCAACACACGCCGCTTCTTGTCACACGTTATAGTTTTTCAGTCCAGCTGCCAGTTATTTTTGTGATTCCGGTGTTTCGGGAGTCTGAACCACATCATGTAATCGCCGTTTTTTTTTTTTATTTTACAAGCCAGCAGACCTTTATACGGTGAACGTCCTGCCGCTAACTCGTGCACACAATAGGAATCACGGACAGCTGGCCTACACCCCCGTATAAAGAGTTTACGTAAACGTCCAGGTGGAATGCATAAGATGGGCAACATATAGTTACAGCTGGCACGTGTCGCCCGTTACGTGGTAGGGCGCCTTTGAGCCGCCGATCTTCGTCGGCGGTGTTCTCGTTTGACCCCGTTGTATCCGAGAAACTTGCATCATATCCTTTGGGATCTCTCAGACTTGTACGTAACGCGTTACGAGTAATACCATTGTTTATCACTTTATACTTTTTTTTTTCTTCGAAAGAGTTCAACGTCTCTTTTTTTTTCTTTCTTTCTTGGGTACAGGAACAATAAAGACATTTTGTCATTGTCTGATAGAGTAACAGCTGGCATCCATAATTTTGTCATTTTTTTTTTCCATTCTGGGAGACGTGTTTAACGCTACAGTCGGCGACGACCTTAGAAACGCGTGCAGGGTGCGGCACATAATGTTCACGCCTCTTGCTACGGGATTGGTCCTTTCGATTCCTTCTCGGTTGATGCTGAAATCTCATTGGCTGCGGAGCTCGGGACCTCGTTAGTTGCGATGGCCGGGACTCGCCATACCCTGCGCTTCTTGGACTCTGAATGACCAAAGCGTTGACTTAAAAGGGGTACTCTGGAGTTTTCTTCATAGTCCCCGACGTGCCTGACAATGTTTTTAAATACACCGACAAACAACGCTGAGAAAGTAACCCAAATATTGGATCGAAATATTTTTTTTCGCGAAGTTATTTAATTTACAAGCTTGGTCCCCACCATGTCTTTTTTTTTTTTCAAAGTGAGAGTTTTTGTTGGCAACAATAAAAAACGATGTTAGCGGAAGGCAGGGGTTCACTCTTGGGACTGTATGCGGAGCACAAGTTCGTCTGCTTCTTGCACAAGGGTTGCGACGATGTCAGAACGCCGAGCTCTTATTGGCTGGTTGAAAGAATAGTGGGTAGACCTCTAGCCATTCAGCATTGAGGTCTACCCACTATCCTTTTAATCAAGGCCAATCAGAGCTCGGCGTCGTTCTGACGTCACCGAACTCCTGCGTAAGAAGCAGACGACTTGCTCCCCGCATAGACTTTGTTGCCAACTGATTAAGGGCAGTTTCATATGGTGTCAAATGAATGCTTTGGAAGTTGGCTCCAGCACGGCAGTACGAGAAAAAATACTCGGCATAGTCCATATTTAGACTGCACGCTTGACTTGCAAGCCTGCCTTCCCCTGACGTCATGGCACTGAAAACCGTGGGTATATTTGAATGTTGGGTTTGGCATAATTTTTCACTGGCCGATTTCGCGAGAATTTTTCTGAATTTCGCGATACTAAATAGCGTACCGGAAAGGGTAAAGGGCAGTGATTCCTAAAATGTAGTTAGTTTGGGGTAGCTCAGAAAATCCCCAGGTACTCCTTTAAACTAGATTAGCATTGCTGTTCTGTCTCAAGATTGAAAATAAAAAGAAATCCTGAACAAATGAGAGGAATCACGTAGGGCACAGTTTGACGGTGAAACCAAGCTCATCGCTGATGACGCTGACCCCAGGGCTTCTAATAATTTCTAGCCGTAGGTCTAAAAAAAAAACAAAAAAAACGTCTTTTTGATTTTTTAGTTATCTCCTTTCATACTTTCGCCAGCATCTGTCTATATGGATTTACTACACAACATACCGGGTTGTTGTACGTGATAATTATAATGCAAATAAATGCAAAGGTGCAAGCGAGCTGGACAAGAATGACGAAAAATCTAACCCTTGCTGGTGTTAGACTGGTGGCAGCTGATAAAACCCGTTTGCTCTACTGACGTCTAACTCCTGGTTAGCGCAGTTGGTAGAACGCTCCACCTGTAATGGAGTGGTCCCGGGTTTGATACCCGGACCAGGCGGATTTTTTCGGTCGTTCACCAGTCACCTAGCTGTGTTTGGAGATTTGTGCTTGTCCTTTGTCCCTCTTGTTCCCCTTCTCCAGGGATTATTTTCGTCATTGTTGTACGTACTGGATATATTTCAGAGCACTCTGGGCCTCTTCGACTGACTCCTTCTAAACATACAATGCAATATCTTCGTCGAAAAGGTGAATCGAATAGATCCATTCAGAGTTGCTGGAGATGTGTTTCCGAAGAGCTAAAATGACAACGTTAAAATAGTTTGCTATTTCGGCTCAACAACATGCAAAAAAAACGCACAGTAGTTTATGACAGAAGAAGGTGAATACTTAATTTTTCAACCTCTCGTAAACAACTCGAATGAAAAAAAAAAAGAAAAAAGAATGAAACGCGTTTTAACCTTTGGCGCAAAGTGATCTTAAGTAAAACTTTGAATGGTCATTTATGTTATACAAGATTAGTAAAATTAACTGACATACAAATGTGCACTGTCATGAATGATTCACTACGGTCACTTACGTTGTTCTGCAGCAATCGTCTTGCTCACAAGGGTTGCTAGCACTAATATATATGTCGGAAAATACATAACGCGCCCTTCGGTATGCCGCAATTTGTTTTGTAGTGATCAGCTTCGACCGGCGAAGATCTGCGGTCTGAGGAGCGACTAAGGTACAACTGGCATTGGCCAGCGCTTTTCAAGTTTATGAGTTTGGGTCCAGCGTCCACAGGCTATTTTTCAAATGGAGATGCACGTCTCTCCGTCGCCTGCCATGCGGGACGCTACGGGTCTAGCCATGAGGGCTCAGCTAGGGACGAATGATCCTGATGACTTGCATGGCATGGTTTTCACAAAATCAAACCGGACTCAAAAGAACAGTGCATGCTTTTGTTTTGCTCGCCTTTAACGTATAACAGACAAATGAAATATTGTCCTCGGAAGATTCAGCTCTTCAAATTGTTTTTATTTTTTCGGTTGTCGGTTATTTATTGTGTGCAACAATTCCTGGTAAGCGTTCAAATTAATTGTCAAGGACATAAACGTCGCAACGTATTTTTAAAAGCAGGAAGAAAGAAGAAAATGAAGGGAAAAATGTATTCATAAAGAACAGAAATTTTCCGACACCGAAGAGATACACGACACGTAATTCATACTTATCAACTCACAACTTACATCAACGAAAAAAAAAAAAAAGCAAAAATAAGTTCTTATATTCCACACAGAGGACACCAAAGGCGGAAGTTTCTAAACCAAGCGGTAAGCGTTTGACCATAAAGGCCCGTTCACACTCTTGCGACCTCTTAAACCTGGGTTCCTTAAAACCGTTAAAACTTCTTAAACCAAAGCGGAGCATATGGACACACTGGCGCCATCTATTGGGTAGCAGTGTAAACTCGGTGGTCCGGCATATTTTTTTACTTCTCTCGCGCATTATCCTTTCTTTCTTGGCTCGAAAAACTTTTGTCAATGTTATAAACGAGCCTTTCTATGGGTATTACGCACATTTGACCTCGGAAATCCCGCAAAACCTTCGCTCTTGTGAAATGCAGTTCCAGGGTCACCGCATAGATGGCGCCACAATGCGAGTGTGTTCCCTCGTTCTAAAAAAATTAAGAAGTTTTAAGAGATCTCGTCTCTCTCAGTCGTACTCGGTCGCAAGAGTGTGAACGGGCCTTTGTGTATAGTCCTCACGACGGTTTCCCAAATCTTGAGGTGATACAACCGACAACTTCGAAAGGACACATAACAAGAGTAATATAAAAAGGTATAAGTTATGCTCAGTCGCGTCTGAACGGGAGAAGAGTCGTCACGATAGCTTAAAAAACAGATGTCATGGTTCACTACGTTTAAGCTTGAGGGTCCCATATGATGACTAGCTTTTATGCGTGATGTGGAGACACTAACTCCGTTTCACTTTAAATGGACACTGACAGGGCACTTATGCTCGCCAAGGTTTTTATTTGTATATGACATATGAGAGTCGAACTACCCAAAACACAATTTGCGGCTCGAAATTCGATTGCTTTCCGCCCGAAAACCGCCGATCGAGAACTGGTCGGTTTGAGTCGCGCTCACTCTCTTTTCCGTGGCCACGTATCGTTCTTTATGGTTTAGACACATCCACCAAATGTAATACAAGTTGTGGGTCATTGAAGGCACATACTCAATATTAAAATAGAAAAAAAGACACCCACTTTTTGTGGCTTCTAAAAAGCTGCAAATAGGATGATTGAAAAGAAAAAAAAAATTGCACAGCCACGTGACTTCCGGCAACTCTCTCCTCCTCTATATTTCTTCTTCCTCCCCAGCCCAGTTTCGGTTTCGAGACGCTGTAACAAAATATTGATTGGGTATAGTCTTCTGACAGCATCATATATTGCCTAGCAAAAAATAAAAATAAAAAGGGGGGGGGGGGGGGAGCGAGTTCAGTGTCCCCCTCCGCCCGCAGCCCACACTATACGTTATTATGGAGCCAATCGAGCAGCGCCAGAAGTGCAACGTCATGGCGCCCGTCGTCCTTGCGCGTTTACCGTCACCGCCTAAACCAATCACGCGTAAAAAAAAAGAAGAAAAAGCGCAGGATCACGCCGCACTCACCGTGCGTGATAGGTTCAGTCGATGATAGCAAACTCACAAAGACTATCCTGAGCTCAAGTTCGTCTGCTTCTTTTGCTGGGGATTGTGTTGACGTCAAAACGCCGAGCTCTGATTGGCTCTGTTTGAAGGATAGTGGGTAGACCTCAGGGCAGCTAGCATTGAGGTCTACCCACTATCCTTCAATCAAAACCAATCAGAGCTCGGCTTTCTGACGTCATCACGATCCCTGCAAAAGAAGCAGACGAACTTGAGCTCCGCGTAAGTATGGTGCCTGGAAGGCGTCTCCGACCGGTGTGTTTACAACGTCCAAAAAAAGTGGTTCCTCGATTTTCGCCCGATGACGTCATAGACGTGTTACGCTGTCGCCAGGTCGCGATCCTGGCGGCGTCCCAGCCAGCGGTGGTGTATGTGGCAGACTCCTGTTCCGCTGCAGGTCGCTCTCCTGGCTCTCCAGTGTGGCGGTCCACGGAAGCTTCGACAGCCAGAAGTTGGGACGCCGCGACGACAGCGACACTCGCATTCGCTCGTGCTATTCGCAGCCTTCTCGTCAGCATTTTACGACCCATCCGCCAAGATCGCGATCGTGCTACAGCATGACACTTCGTTTGGCTTCTGTGACGTGTTTCGATGCTCTTTGCGGGACCACTTTTAATGTGTGGGCAGCATAGGACGCTAAGCACACGTTGCGATGGCTCCATGCGATCGGGGAGTTGGCTGCGGTCGGACTTGAGGTAGAACAAAATATAAAACGTTATATTTATTAAATACCCCATTCAGGCGTTAGGTTAGTCTAGGAGCACTTCATTATTGAAGAAAGCTGCTAGCAGTGCAAAGATTAATCCGTAGGAACATGTTCCCAAAATTACAGCTGCCAGCTCCTGAGAGCTTAGTGTAACGAATCGCCGCGTCTTGTTCTACTGAACGCCTGGCTTTCCTAGGGGGGTTTGGTGATCCGCAGTGAGGTCAGTGGTGAAGTCCGGGAACTAGCACTTAAGCACCGGAGGACGTCCTCGCATTTATATAAATGGACTCACCGACTACTACTATACTAATTCACAATCAGCCGCTAACAAACCACTCTGGTTTGTTGACCATGCGTAAATCAGTTTTTTTGTAGATGGCAAGCGTTAGATTGGTCAGCTTCGATTCTCCGCAATTAAAACAGGTTGGTACGAAATTTTGGATTTAGAGAAAGTACTGCGGTGTAAAGAAATGATACCTAAGCAGAGCGTTGCTTGTCTTTTAATTTCTAAATTACTTTTGTAGTTTAGTAATACCGCACCTCGTTTCTCATCTAAAACTTCTCGCTTATTTTTTTACCTTTGATTTTTTTAGAAGTTACTACTCCTCTCGTCTCAGTAGAGCCACTATATCTAAATTTGTGATACTGCGAGCAATAAACAAGAACAGAAAAAAGCAGTAGAAAAAGCAAGCGCTGAAGTTCAACTAAACATTCATTGAAACTACGTCCAACAAAGAAAACAACCGCACCATGAAGGCGTCAACACGATTATGGTCTAAGAATGAACGAACTCGCCTGCATAGCCGCTTTGATTTGTCGATATAGAGGTACCAGCGTTTGTATTACAAGTCCCGGAAGAAATTTCACAGTTTGAAACGAAGAGCAGGAATCGGCGAGGCGAGGGCTTCAGAACTGAAACTTTCTTTGCACGCGTATAAAAGTTCAATGGGCCTTTTTTACAAACACTTCTGCGCACGCGCTGGCCCTCTGCATGCAGTGGCGAAAGCGCGAACTAAGGTTGGCACTAGGAGGGCAAATTGCGGTACCTCTCCTGCCTTTTGCGAAACTTTTTTCAAGGAAGAGGCAGGAAAGGCAGCGCAACTGCCCTTCTAATAGAACTTGGCGCTTTCGCCGCTTGGTGCCGTTTTGACGTGAAAACAACATCCATTATCACGCGAACTTCTTCAGGTGGCCACCGAAAACTGTAGATTTAGGGAGATAGAAAAGCCTGCTCGAGGCACAGAAGACGATGACCCGTGTTCGACCTGCCTCCCGAAGTTTTAATGTCGAAATAAAACGAATAAAATACACAATCTAGATAAAAATCAGCATTATATTTTTTGGCATCATTCTTCGGGTTACCTACGCGCATGCATGCTGGTAGCAGACGGGGCTGTCAGCCATTTTTGGCAGCGCTTACGCCAATACAAAAATGGTCTATGGTCGTCTATGAAAAATTCTATGACAGGCTATCACCCGCTATGGCTTTCTATGGTCAGCCATAGAAATCGATAAATACAGCTAAAGCCAGCTATAAAAAAATCTATGGCCCTTTGTCTAAAGACTGGGAACCAATACAGTTTTTTTACCCGCCTATTAAAAATTCTACGGCCACGAGTCTAAAGACTGGGAACCATAAAATTGTCTTTACCCGCCTATAGAATATTCTATGGCCCTGAGTCTAAAGACTGGGAAACAATAAATGTTCTTTACCCCCTATAAAAAAGTTTATGGCCCCGAGTCTAAAGACTGGGAACCAATAAATTGTCTTTACCCATCTATAAAAATTTTAGGGCCCCGATTCTAAAAATTCCTCCTCCGTGCTCGCGGAGGCAGCGGCAATCTACTAAACGATCTACTAAAACTCTCAACACGGGCTTTTTAACTTTCTGACTTGTGGAACTCTATGTTTTCAAGCGGTTGCATTATATCACCGAAAACAGTCTCATTTTTGTCATCTGCTGTGATACTAAAGTCATAGTTCGTGGATCCTTATAACTCCTGGCACTAACTTTTTATAGGAAAAATGCCCCAAATTAGAAAATTAAAACAATATTAAATTTCTGTAATACCGGTGACAAAGCATGACCCAAGATATGCTCTCTGCTGTTGCAACGAGTCATGAAAACCAGTAATATTGTTTTTTTGAAAAATCCATTGAAATACTTGTGCAACAATTAAAATTAATTATTACCCCACCAAAACTGAAAATAGATTACACTGCAATCAAGCAATGGCTTGATTGCAATGTTCACCACCAGTGTACTGCATTTCAACACTTCATTGCCAACATGATTTATCAAACTTATTAACAATATAATTAGTACATTTTAGTTAATTAGCCTAATGATCTACATTTGCTTTTTCAGGGTATTGAATTAAGAGATGGGGACTATTCTAAGAGACAATTCAAATGATGTATTAAGTACGAGTACTATTTTATCTGCCTCTCTGTGATTATGCGACAAATGATGGCAGTCACCGGCAAAGTCGGATTCAAAAATAAGACTGCCATATATAGCGCTAGTGCGAACTCAGCGTATGTAGAGAGGGATGAGGATCCGGTGTTGCTGCGTTGTTGCTGTTGTATGGGGGAGTGTTCTGCTTGTGGTCTGTGTGTTCAGAGATCTATGTATATCTACGATGTAGCGTTCAAAGTCGGGGGAACTTGAAGTAAATTTTTTTAGAGTGTGCTGGCTAAAGAGAACCATAGAGTAAGGCATATAGAAGTCTTTATACTTCGTCTCACCCTACGATGGACTAAAGGCAGAAGCTTTGAACCGCCAGATCCAATCACGAGCCACTTAAACATTGTGTAGTATTTCGCTTCGAAGCACGTATCGATGCCCAAGTCTCGGATCACTGATAGAAATGGGCCGACAGTGGTTTGGATCAAGCAATGAGTGACTCAACAATTTCACATTGCAAAGAAAGCCACGGCTTACTGGCTCATTGCAGTGTCGAAGGTATAAAAGTGACGCAGCGTTTTTGGATTCGGAGCATTATTCGTCCAAACCTAACCATTGCTAAGCGTGTCATAGTTTACTGTGGAACGCGATTGGACCTGGCGGCCCGTGGCTTTGGCCTTTAGTCCATCGTAGGATGAGACGAAGTATAGCCAGCCATCAGAAAAGCTAAAGAGCGCTATGGCTGGACAGTGATAGGGCCATAGACAATGCTAAAGAGGCCCATAAAGGCGACCATAAGAAATGCTAAAGACAGCCATAGAAAATTCTTTAGCTAATTGGGCCAAATAGCTAAAGCCGACCATACAAAGAATTTTCTATAGCCGGCCATAGGACTTTTTTTTTTATGGGCGGGACAACATCGGCCGTCAGTAACAGTGCGGAGCCGCGGGAGCTGATGAGAGTTAATTGGAACACGAATCAATTTCGTTTTGTCTTCGTTTGCGAGCACAATACATGCGTATTAGACGGATAAAGGTTGTTAGAAGGCCACCAGAAATGCCTCTTTATTTTCAGATAAATGGCGCCGAACATTTTCGGCAAAGGAAAATTTTCGCCGTCTGTCTTGTCACCCCGTTCCAACAAAACAAACGAGTCACAGACATGGCTTGCAGTCATGACCAGGAGACGTAATCAAACATTTTTTCTCGCAGTGGTTGGAATAAAGTACGTTTATAAGTTATAAAGAAGCGGTGCTTCTTAAAGAGACACTGACATGGAAAAAAAATGTTTTTCTAAAAAGCCTATATGGGACACGTATTAAAAGAAAGTTCAACCCGAAGAAAACATTTTGTTTTTAATATTTAGGCTGTCAGGCACGATTTAGGTGGAGAAGGTGAAAGTAGAAGCCCGCTAAACCCCGCCTCTTGCTTACACCGTGCTTCCATCTCTCATTGGCTGGAGAGATGATTGACCTTTTAAAATGTGGGCTGTAAAATGATTGCTCCGTGGCGTAATAGTATTTCAGTCGACAATATTTTTATGTTTCAGAAAAAAAAAATCTAGATAGTGTCAATATTGTTTTCAAAAATATCCCGAGATCACCTTTTTCGCTTTGGTTTGAATTCGTTTGAAATAATAACAAACATGACTGGCAGCGTTTGCGTCCTGCTCAAGGAGCGTGTGTTTTTATGAGCGCTAGTCGTTTAGCGTTCACCGAGGTGTTTAGAGGAATATCTCCTCAATCGACGTAGTTTGCAGCAAACATCTGTCGCAAGTACGCGCCTTCGGAAACTCTGTGCGGGTGCTTGTTTTCGTAGCGGGACTGTCCTAAGCCTAGCGTCCCACGTCAACTATTTCGCTTGATCTGGCTTGATTTGTTCGTTTGCGCGTGTTGATGCTGGATAAAGATGTTGGTTCCCATAAAAACGGCCCCGCAGCTTTGTGAATTGTGCGACCGTCGTGATTGCGACCATGGTTTTAATACCGAGAAGATATCTATGGCTGGAGGCAATCGGGCGTTCGGCTCGCATCAAGTTTGTCCAGATATGTTTCTGTCATTGCGCTTCAAAAGGCAGGCAGCTATGAGGCTTCTGCAGCGCACTTGTTTTGTCGAAGTGATGAAATATTTTTTAGGTCGCGTTTTAATTGTCCGTCATGACGCTCACCCACCTTGCTCGCGGACGGTATGCAGGAAAACAGACCAGAAAAATGAGAGGTTTACAATCCCCTGTAACGCCGTATTAGAGCGCAGCTCTTGAGGAGGAGGAGGGGAGGTACGGAGAGGAGGGTATGGCCCTCCTTCTCTCCGTACCCTCCCCTCCTCCTCTCCTGCTCGTCTCCCATTTAGCGGGAAATTTTCGCTTCCTTTTTCCTGCTAAGCGGGGAATTTTAGCGCGAAAAATCTTCTGCTACATTTAGCATGGAAGTGTTTTTGCTAAATTTAGCGGGAAATGTTTTTCCGCTAAATTTAGTGGGGAATTTTTTTCGCTAAAATTAGCGGGGAGTTTTTCCCGCTAAATTTAGTGGGAAATTTTCTTCCGCTAAATTTAGCGGGCAATAGTTTTCGGTAAATTTAGCGGGGAATTTTTTTCCGCTAAATTTAGCGGGGAATTTTTTTTCGATAAATTGTGCGGGAAATTTTGTTTTAAAAATTTTAAAAGAGAATACGTGTCCCATCTAAGCACCTTAACATATTCTTTTTATTTCAGTGTCTCTTTAAGGTTGCTCGTGTTGCTAAGTATTTAACTTTGATGTGCCCGAAGACAAAAACTAAATAAGGATGGGTTCGATTTGAATAGCGCAGCGCCATCTGAGCTTCAACACCGCAAAGAGGACCGGCCAATCCTTGGCACTGTGACAGACATGATTAACGCAGCGATATTCCACTCGAACCACTATTCCCCCATCCCTACAAAAGATCGATGTTTCTATACATTGTTCCACCATAATTCTGGTGGCAGACAACGTCATATGCCGACGAAGTCATCAGGCAGTGCCGAAATAGCAATGTCATTACGTTTGTCGTTCCTTCTTATACGTACGCTATCACTGGCTCAGCCAATCAAGCGCGCTGAATGCGCCGTGACCATTGAGTGCACCCTGACGTATGAAGAAACGAAGTATAGCCCGAGAGTGGGGCTAGGTACGACAGAGCAACGATCTCACTGACCCAAAACCCGCTTACTTTTTCTCTTCAGGCTATTGCCGTCCTCTGATATAAAGTAGGTGTTTTATATATCAGAGGAGGCTATTGCCGTCCTCTGATATATAAAACACCTACTCACGCAGGGGGCACCTGCGTGAGTAGGTGTTTGGTGAGTGGCGTTACCGCAGACCCTGAGCCATGCGGGATTCCCCGTTCACGCATGGCTGTGCGTGGCTTTCCCGTGTCCGACGAAAAGGGCATCCTGGTGGTTGAGTCGAGCCCGGGGTAGGTTTGGACACTCTGGGGCCCCCGGGTGAGGCAATACACCTCTTCGGCCCCCGCTTCTCGTAGACGGCCTTTTTCTTCTCTCCTACCTTTAGCTTCCTTCTTCTTCTCCTCTTTTTTTCTATTTCCCCCTCTTTGGCGGCAAGCGCTAACACCTTGGGTGGAAACAGAACTCTCTCTTGACACACACTTGGTTCTAGCATCCTGGTAGCACTGGTAGAGTGACATATTCAGGCAAGCCAGAACTATTATGAGATGTTACCTGTCCTCTTGTTGGACTCTGTGGTGGGTTGTGCGCTACAGATGCCGAAGTCCTTCCCATTTCTTACGGGTCCTAAACTAAACACAACACCTAATCGGGCTCTGAAAAACCCGGACCGAAGTGCAGATTAGAGAAGCGTTTGTACCTGTGGAGAGTCTCCTCGATTTCTCGTGATGCACTCTGACACCGAAAAAAACGTTGTCCAAGATCTCCCTTCCTAGTTTTTAAGACTCTTGAATCTGTAATCGGGAAACATTTTAAAGCTAAAAATATGGCATCTGGAGGTCTCCTCGTTGAAGTCACAACCTCTCAGCAAAGCTCAGACCTGCTGGCCCTCAGCTCGGTTTCTGAATACGGGGTTATTGTATCGCCTTATTGCGATATGTGAGCAAGGAGTCATTACTGCAAAACGAATTTATTTTCGTCGTGACGGTCAAGAGATGAAGACAAAGCATGTCATTCTGACTTTTGAGTTGAGGACGCTCCCAGAATCAGTCCAGGCAGGGTATCTAAATTGTAGAGTACGGCCGTATGTGCCAAACCCTCAACGTTGCCTGCATTGCTAGAAATATGGCCATGTTGCCCGGAGCTGCCGTGGAAAGACAACGTGTGCCAAATGTGGCAAAAATGATCACCCAGCAGAAAATTGCTCAAAAGCACCTTGTTGCATCAACTGCAATGAAACTCACCCAGCTTATTCCCGGTCTTGCAGGAAATAGAAAGAAGAAAAATAAATTATAACACTCAATGTGAAGGAGGACATCTCCTTCCCCGAAGCCAGGAAGCGATTCTCCTTCCTGCAGAAGGGGTATTACTCTTTGGTGGCACGTGCAGGGGGCGTGCCATCAAAGTCTTTGAACCCATGTCTGTACTAAAGACCTGATAATTCCCCCACCTCCCCCTGCCTCACAAAGATTGGTTCGACGACTCCGTTTATCGTTGGAAACAAAGAAAGCACAGGGTCCTCCAGGTGGTGCAGAGGCAAGGGATGCCTCTGTGCTAATGGAAGGGAGACAAGAGGAGAGGCGGCAGCCCCCGCCTCAGGGAGAAGGCACCGGTGCCTCCTCCATTCCAAAAGACGGGCCATCAAGCGATGCGCCTGCCTTGGTTACTCGGACCCCTCCCAGGAGGAAGGAAGGTGTGTCTGGTTTTAAGCTTTTAGGAGAAGCCTCAACATCTAAGGAGGAGCACGTACCAGCTGCTCCCTCAGCCGTTCAGCCTGAGGAGGAGCGGATGGAACTAAGTGAACCTCCCCCCCCCCCCCTCCTGGTGACGCCAGGCTTAAAAAGTCATCTCAGAAAAAGCTCAATCCGCGAGTAACCCCACTCAAACCGCCCCAGGGCATCTAGGGCGTTTTTTTCTTTTTTGTTGTTACTTTAAACCATCTTTAACATGAATAAGTATTCGCAACTTTCAGCGATGGTGGTACCGCGTTGTGAGAATCGCGCACCCTAGCTCCTGGATGATTGGTCTCATAACAAATGGGCTTGCCTACACCTTCCTGGCGTGAAAAAATAACGTAAGGCTCTAATACTGCTCGTATATAGTAAAACAAGAATTACTTACGCGTCGCAGACCCAGCCTCGTACCGCTGTTCTACGACGATCATCCAGATGACAGCCATTTTGATAGGCACCACTGCGCCCCCTATAGGTCGTGAAAGTTGCGAATAGTTTTATGCAGTGGAGCTGTAGACCTCTCCTGCAAAATATTGATGGCATCCATTTTTTTCTGCATGATGTTCACCCCATTGCTGTGTGCTTGCAGGAGACATATCTTAACAACACCCATACAGATGTTTTAAATCATCACGGCGTTTTTGGAAAGGATCGTGATTCAGACCATTGTTTTGGTGGTGTTGCCATTGTTGTACGGAGTGGCATAGCGTGTGTGGAAGTACCTTTTTGCACATAACTTGAAGCAGTTACGGTACGTGTTCTCGCTGATCGTCTTATTACGGTTGTGTCCTTGTACTTATCACCTTATCGTCAACTGCATCTTCATGAACTTCAAGGATTTGTTCAGCAGCTTCCAGAGTCTTTTTTAGTTTGTGGTGATTTTGATGCTCACAGTCCCATGTGGGCAGTGAGCGCTCTGACACTCGTGGTGCTGTTGTAGAAAGGTTTTGACGGTCATCAGATGTAAGTCTTTTAAATAAGAAAGAACCAACGCTTCACAGTTCCACTCATAGTTGCTTCATATCCACTGGCCCTCCATTTCATCACCATCATTACTTCCTTGTTTTTCTTGAAAGCTTTTAAACAACCTCTACTGGAGCGATCATTTCCCGGTTGTAATTGAAAGCCTCATTTCTCTGCCAGCTATTTCAAGACGAACCCCTTGGTGGAAATTAGACAAAGCCGACTGGGCCTTTTTTAAACTTGATGCAGTGTTTGACCCGTCACTTTTAGAAAATTTGTCACCCGAAGATGCGACAATGTATGTTACCGAGCAAATCATAAGGGCCGCCCAAGACGCCATTCCTCGCACCTCTGAAAATTTACCCAAGAGGTGTAGGCCTTGGTGGAATAAAGACTGTGCCACCCCAAGGAAAAAGCGGCATAGAGCATGGGATACCTTTGTGATGTACCCTACTTGTTCAAATAGAATAGAATTAGAAAAAAAGCAAAGGCCTGATGGATTAGGAGAAAAGCAAAGCGGGAGTCCTGGACCAAGTGCATTTTCTCCCTAAATAATTTTGTCTCAGAAAAGGAAGTTTGGGATAGGTAGCAAAAAATCAAAGAGGATTATCTTTGTTTTTTTATTTCTCTCTTTAGCTCCCCTGCTAATTCGCTGAAAGATGTTGCTAATGTGCTTGGAGAGCACTTCGAAGATGTTTCCAGCTTCCGAAATTATCGGGCTGAATTTAAAGGGGACACTGACAACCCAAAGGTCGTATTTTTGTTTATTGTCTAAAATGATGCAACTTGTAGTCATAGACACGCAAAAAAAAAAAACCGCATCGCGAAAAAAAATTTTCCCGCGCGCGCGCGCGCCTTTTTAGTTTTGGCGTTTGTATTTCCCGCCGCTCACCTCCTCGCTTCTTTTGATCGGTGACGTCAAAAATCAGGAAATTTAGAAGCTTTGTAGGTGACATTTCTATAACATTTAATAGCGGCAATCTTAAAACATGTTTTTAACGCAATTGCGAACGCACTACGGCTCCTCTTTTTGAAATACCAAAAATCAGATTTCGGTGTGATGTTGCTTCCTAGATTTGTACCCTCCCTCGGAAAACTTGGCGGCGCTCGTTGGCGAGTCGGGGAAAAACCGGTCTTTTTGCCGGCGCCCTTCTATCTTTCACCCCCTCCTTGCTTGGGGTCGCCGTGGCAACGGCGGAGGTCCGAAAGAAAGTCGAGTCGCAGGAGACCGCAAAATTTGACTCACTGCCCTGGCGCGGATCGCGCGGGAACTTCAAATTCGGCATTTGGAAATTGTTTTTTTTTTTTTAATTCACAAATACTGAATTTTAAAGTTTCAAATTTTGAGGGTAATGTCCCGGCATCGTTTTCAATCGTTTCGGATAATAAAAAAAAAAATATGATTTTGGTGTGTCAGTGCCCCTTTAAACGTTTTAAGGCAAGTGCAGAGTGTCGCCGTATTCTCATGTCCGGTTGTAGCTCTGAAGCAGACAATGCTCCCTTCATAATGCAAGAACTATACTCTGTTTCAGGATAACTTGGCGAACTGTGAAGGCTACGACCCCCACAACCCAATAAGCGCGTCGGAGCGAGGCATGCGACACGACGTCACGATAGCGTGTGTGTCACTGCGCCAAATGCAAGGCTGGAGAAACCGGCGGTCATCTGCTCGCCAAGAGTCGTCTGCTGCAAAACCAACCAACCTCAGATGAAGGTCCACCGCCGCAACATCGCCGTCGGCTAGAGTAGCGAGCTCTTCGGGAACAGTTCATGAGACAACCATACGCTTAACTTACCCGCGAATCTGTGGCGGGTGCTAGTGGGTGATGCTTTGAGCGGAAGCGGTCGATTACACGACTGCAATTCCCAATGGCCACGGCGCTACAAGAGAAACAAATCGGAAGCGGACATGGATTTGGCATCAGTTTTATATTTATTTATTATTGTTTATATATTTTCGATAGAGATAGAATAGCGCAAATTAAATTGCCATTAAAACAACAAGAAGAACAGCAACAACCTAGAACTACTTTCTGTCGAGGACGGCATTGTTGCCACGGCGGTAACGCGGTCTTCGGGGCCTCGACCATGGATTGTTGTCCGACGCTCTTATTGGGTCGCGGGGGCCGCAGCCTCCACAGTTTGCCAAGTTATCGTGAAACGGAGTATAGAGGTGATTCTTGGCTCCAAGAAGCTGTCTGCTTCGGGTCCTAATGGAATCCACTGGGAAATACTCAGACAATTGTCTCGGGAATCACTGAACACTCTACTAGGTTGTTATAACCATCTGTGGGAAGCGGCTTATTTTCCTCAAATCTGGAAGCAGGCACATGTGATTCCTTTGCTGAAAGCTGGGAAGGATCCTTCAGACACACGTAGTTATCGTCTAATTGCATTGACAAGTTGCCTCGGCAAAACATTCGAACGCCTCATTAATATGTGGTTGATATAAAATTTGGAGCATAACCACTTCTTCGCTAATAACCAGTGTGGCTTTCGAGAAGGGCGGTCTATTTTGGATCGCATAGTCCGTCTGGAGAAAACAGTATACCGTACAGAAACATGACGAACACCATGATGGTGCACTTTTGACCTTGCCTGATTGGTTTCATCATCTCGTAGCGTCTGCTGCGTCTCGACTTAGAAAAGAAGTACAGTCAACGACAGCTGAAAAAGAAAAATCTAAAACAATTTTGTATTTGAGAGAAAAAAAAAAAGCAGCTTAGATCGTCTTTATTTGGCCTCCAGGATCACGGATATTGATATTATATTCGAGACTGTTGACCAACAGCGCTTCCAAAAATAGCGTTAAAGCCTCTCCTTCCCGGCGCGTTTGGTGGAAGGAGGGACTCTTTACGCATCATACAGATACCTCAACATTTTCAGTGCCTTGCGCAACCCGAGCAGTAAAAAAATGCAGCACGGGTTCCCTCACAAGCGGAACGCGCGAGGCAGTTGAAACCTCTGGGTATAATAACGTCACACCCAGCGTTTACGGTAAGAGGGCCGATCACCGCAAGGTATGCTATTGCTTTATGACACGTGCAGGGCATGAACATGTCTTCATGCCACCGCTCAAGATGCATCTATCAAATGCCGAGAGCTTACCTGCATAAACTACATTAAACTGTTCATATACACCTTCGTTGTGGAAACTCAATCGAAATACCCCACCGCCCTCGTCCTCGTTCTTTCAAGTATACCAGACAGGCCATCACCCTGATGGCCTGTCCAGGCGATGGTCTATCATTAGTCAGCTCGATTCAAGCGGTTAAGTTCCGGCCAAGTTATTGTAGCCCACCGCGGTGGGCTACAATGACTTGGCTAGACATGGCTACGCGTAGCCATGTCTAGCCAAGTTCTCCCCATACCCACAACGTTGCCCACCCAGATATAGCTGTGCTGCCAGAAGCTGCCGGTATTTCAAGCTTTAAAAGGACACTGACATTCCCCCCAAATTTTTTTGATCATATTTCGCCAGGCGATTTATTATGGTGTCGGAAGACTACCCAATTAATATTGTGTAACAAGGTCACATATATTTTAATAAAGCCAAAAAACGCAACTGCTCGAAACCGAAACCAAAACCTGCGCACGGAGGTCGGAGAGGTGGAGAGGAGAGGTTGAGTGGCGGAAGTCACGTGGCTACACCCAACCGTGACTTTTTTTTTGTTTATTGTTTCTTCTGCGTGCAGCAGACGACATATGCGGCGGGAAACCGTTTGCCGTGCGATTCCTTTGCAGTTATATTTGTTCCGGTCGCTGTGCTGCCCTTCAGGATGAGTTGTTTTGTGCATTCAAGAGTTGGAGATGAGTAGTGAGTGCCCGTGGTGAATTTCCGTGACCGGCTTCGAAAATAATACCTCCAAGATGTTGCATGAAAAGCTGCCTCACATGTCCTGCGTCCGAAGAAAGTGGCATTGTGCCTCAGAGTCTGCCCATGTTTCCGAAAGATCAACGGGATCTGGACCAATGCCTGGCTGCAATTAATGTAGAACGTTGACGGGCACCTCGGAAAGCGGACGCTACCCGATTTGTATGCTCCTTGCATTCTGTGGAAAGTGATTACATTGAGTTCGCAAGTGTCAAAATCGAAATTCCATACCATTTAGTTCAGCGACGTTTCGTCCCCAATATTTTTTTTCAGTGATAATTGCAAAAAAGGAAATGCAAACATCGCAAAATGTTTGACAAAAAGAAAACAAAGCGTACGCCCACTCTAGGGATCGAACCCGTGCCCGCTGCGTGTGAAGCGGAGATCTTTCCACTGAGCTACTGGGTGAAGTCTTCGTAATAATGCAGCCGGTCGACTGTAGGTCGGAAAGTTTGCTACCGATTTTATTCCAACAAAAGCACTGCCGGGTCGAAGTCGGGCAGCACCACGCATTGGCCACATTCACACCTAGTAAAGAAATCGTACGCGTGCATATTCAACTCGAAGTACGCACTTCGTGCTTGACGTTTACGCAAGCGATGTCTTTAGCACGAGAAGGGGGCGACGGGTCAGCAACGTCTTCGTGCAAATCGGCTTGGTGGTCGGGCGTGTCATACGGGATGAATACCCATTCTTTTGATCGGTCCAAAATTTCTCTTTCAAAGGAAGACAGAATTCGCCGGTACCGCGAACGACAGTTCTGAAGTAGAGGTTCCACGCCCGTCGCCCGCTGCCATCGCCGTCCGCGCGAGTCCCACGAAACGCGAAACGATGCCACGTCGAGAATTTTGTAGTGAACGCACAGAATACCTCCGGTTCTTCGTGCAACTTTTTTTTTTTTTTTTTTTTCAATCAACGTATTTGCAGTTCTTTAGAAGCCACAAAAAAGTGGTTTCATATTTTTTTTCTATTTTTAATATCGAGTGTGTGCCTCCAATGACCAACGACTTTGATTAAATTTGCTGGTCGCATCGATACCTTAGAAAACGGCCCGTGACCACGGAAAAGAGAGTGAGCGCGACTCAAACCGGCCAGTTCTCGATCGGCCGTTTTCGGGCGGAAAGGAACCGAATTTCGAGCCACAAATTCTATTCTGGGTAGTTGGGCTGTCATATGTCACGTACAATTAAAAACCTCGGCGAGCATAAATACCCTGTCAGTGTCCTTTTTAAGCCGCTAGACGGTGTCGTCAGCGCCGCAGCTCTAAAGATGGCGACGCCCTTAAAATATATATATATATATAGGTCATGTCAAATAAAAACCTCGGCGAGTATAAATACTCTGCCAATGTCCATTTAAAAAAAACAAAAAACAGTGCGTGGTTTATTCTGCTCCTTGCTTCCTTCTTCGGCGTTCGTATCGGCGAATGGCGCTTTCTTATTGGGTACCGAGAGATTATAAAATGCTCGTAAGCCGTCAGACCCTAACGCCTCGTAAGCTGTCAGCGACTATAATAAACTTCAACATAGTACGTGTATTGTACTTGAAATGCTGGGAAGATGGGGAAACGAATTCTGGAGTTGGTGTAGTAAACTCCGAGTTTAAACTTTAAGTTCACGGCATCTCTGTGATTGCTTCGGATGAATACAGGAAATCTTCCGTCTTTTTACAAACGCAGCACAGTGGCCTATAGATGGGTTTCAGCGATAAGGATAAAGAGACCCACAGGAGACATCATTGAAAAGCGAGAGTTTGTCATAGAGTTTTTATTTCGACCGGAACAGCCAGGTCCGTAAACAAGTTTGTCCGCGAATTACGTGGTAATTCCCGCGACGTATTTGATCCAGTCCACCTGAGTGGAGATTCTCGCGAACACCCCGGGCTGGTTTTCCCCGGCGCACTTGACTCCCCAGGACGTAGCCCCGGCCAGGACGTAGCGACCGTCCGACCTCCTGCACTGCAAGGGTCCTCCAGAGTCTCCCTGCAAAATGTTACGCAACAAAAAAATAAAAATCAGAACGGTGGTCATTGACAATTTTCATGGAATATGCGCTCCCATTTTTCTTAGAATGTATAGTCTATACTATAGACTATACATTTTAAGAAAAAGGGGAGAGGTCTTTAGTCCCTACTGGAACCAAATGCGCTGCCACCACCACTAGTCTCCTGGGGGACTAAAAGAGAAAGGAGCAACTTTTGCGCCCCTCCCGTTAGTCTCTCAAAGTTAGACTCCCAGGACTAACCTTTGCATCGTTACATTTAGGCCACTGGGACTAAATGTGCGCCCTTGCATTTAGACCCCTGGGACTAAATGTCGCGCCCTTACATTTAGACCCCCCGCACTTTAAAAAAAAAGGCTAGTATTATTTACTAGGTAAAGGTTAGTAACCGCTTGACACATATGTTACTAGGTACCTAGTAACAGTAGGTAGTAACGGTCAGGCTAGTAATGGTTACTAGGTCAAGAAGCTAGCAACGGTTATTATACCAACCTAGAATATTTTACTGGCACTAACTCTCACAAGACCAGGTAGCGCTAGTCAACGTCAAATTCAAAATAGACAAAAATCATTATCGCTGGGATAGATATTTTTCACACTGCTTACATACACACTTACACAACATTTATTTCACATTTGCTTACGTATTATACATTTAACACATACACGGAATTTAAGCACAGAATACCCGCACACGCACAACATTCACACGACGACACGCTAACCCAATCGCTGCCCCCAATGGCTACCCATGCGTCTTTTATACTGATCATTTGAAAGAAGTCGGTTGGTCAGTGACCACCTCATCCGTAAACAATGTTACAAATATGGTACTGCTTTCGCACCAATATTGTTCTCCAATATTGTTGCTAAACATTCCAAGGAATGTATGTCTTACTAAGAAGTAACCGTACACACATTAATTATTTGCAACAGTCTATAAAACAACGTCCCCGTAGGTTCCCAGCAGCCATGTTCTCGCTTCCCCGCATAGACTGCCTTACATTACCCATGCGCGTCTCCGTGGCAACCGCATCGTCTCTACACGGTATTTCCGCTTCTTGGTCGCTACTTTATCTTTTACGGCCACTGTCACGACCGAAGGCAGCTCCATAAGAATCATCCAACCATTGAGCACACCAGCAGACCGTGAAGAAGTTCTCAGTGTCAAGTAGGAGCGAAGCAGCAAAGCTTCCCTCCTACTTGACACTGGGACGCCGAAACCCATGCCACTGAACCTGCCAAATAATCGCCGTCTAGCGGCAGATCCGTCCGCTCTTCGCCGGCTCATTAGGCCTATTTTGAAAGCTCTACACGTCCACGCACACTTCCCCGCCCAGTCGAGCGGGCGAACGTTAACTATGCCAACGTTACTACAGGGTGTTTCAAACAGACGCCGCCGTAATTAAAGTTTTAGCCACTGCGATGAACCTAAGTCGAACGCCACGTTCGATCTATCGAACGTGGCGTTCGATAGATAGATTGCCAAAAAAGACAGCAACATTCCGTCTCTGTGAGTGTTGAGCAAACAGACATGTTGTCCGTGTATGTTGTGTTTTCTGTTCTACATTACCGCGCTTTAGATACTGTATTCAAGAATATTATATCAACAAAATCTCCTGTTTAGTTTTAGAGATGTTTCACAAAACTCGTTTACCGTCGTCAGATCAAGTGTATAGAAATCGCTGCAAAGCAATGCAATTTATGCCTGGCTTTGCAAATTAAATACTTCTTTAATATATGACATTAACATGAGGGCTTTGTGGTGCTTTCAGCTTTTGGTGTTCACTGTTAACCATCCGCGTCTTCAATTATGGTTGGTGGCATAGATTATTAAAACTGCCATCATTTTGCCTCGCTTCGTCCGCGTACATTGACCTGCTTGCGTATCAAGAGAAACGTAGGCTGACACTACAACGTGCATAAAAGAAGAAAAAAAAAGTTCAGAAACAAATCTGGCACAACTTCGCGAAAAGATTAGGGCCGAGTTCAATACGTAGTTGTAAATGGCTTCACGCCTCGCGATAACGTCCGCATGTGTCTTCCCGTTGTCACCGATTGTTTTTGTCGAAATCTGAGTCTCAAGTAACAAATAAATAAAAAAAAAAAAGTGAACCCTGTTCACGTTTGCTTTCACGTCACGCACGAATCGAAGTTTTATCGCTGCATCCGCAGCGGAACACGGCAATGCGTTGGCATCGCATATCTCGCACGAATTGCGGTCGCTTGTTTACATGCGTCTTTGGCGGTCGGGTCGCTGGTTTCGTTTTCTCACCAAGATGGCGGACGCAGTTCTCGGCGCGCTACTAGATGGTGCTCTACATATCGCATATGGTCTATTGCAAGACCTTAATGTTTTTTTTTTTTCTGTAGTATTTGATACGCATTTTAGCTGTTTAATATGTTATATCGCCCGTCTACGCGTTTGATAACGTCATCAGCTTTATGCTGCTTTTTTCTAGTAACACAATGTGGCTGTCGGTGGCCATTTCTTCGCGTTTAGGTATTAGAGGTATGGAATGGGCGAGTTCAGTCATTCCAGGAGTGGAAATGGGCCCAGTGTCTTCATTCCGAGGAGTTGAAAGGAATGGGATTGTAGAAAACTCTAATTCCCGGAATGGGATGGAAATGCAATGGGGGTTCCCATTTCGCAACACTAGACCAAATGCTGCAGTTAGTCCTTTGAGACCATCTTTTTTCTTGTAGTGTAGTGCCTGGAGCGCGTCTTTTACTGGTGTGTTTACCGCGCACTGAAACGCCGTCCCTAGAGTTCCGCCTGATGACGTCATAAAAGTATCATGCTGTTGCCTGTCGCGATCCTGGCGGCAGCCCAGTGCCAGGAGTGGATGCGTAAGACTGCTGTTCTGCTGCGGGTCGCTCTGAAGCGTCAGTCGAGGGAAACCAAAACAGACACGGTTTGGGACGCCGCGTCGACAGCTACCCTTGCATCCGCTCCCCTTTTTCGCCAGCGTTTCTACAACCAACCGCTAGGATCAGGACATCCGACGGCGTGACACACAGGCTCCGCGGACGCAGTTTGGTCCCACTTCGGGACTATACGTTCAGCGCGTGTGCGGGAAATGGCGGTAAACACGCTGGTGGAATACGCGTTCCACATCGAGTCTGCCCACACCAAGGGATGGCACTGCGCGTCCGCAGGTACCCGTTTCACGTTAAGTGAAGCGTCTTCCCATGCGCCGTCCCGACAGTAGCGCTACTACTTCGGCGTGACGTCAAAGCCACGCAGTGGCGTATAGACGCTTTACAGCAGCTGTGCATGGGCGCCGCCATAACTGACCTTCAGTTTTTGTTCCCTCTTATTCCGTTCGCTTGACTTCAGCATTTCCACAGCAGGACAGGTTATTGCCATTTTAAGTGTTACTGTGTCCTTCCCCCCAGCATAGGCCGTTGTGGAGACTCGTCAACGCCCGCTTCAGTGGCTCGGCATCTCGGTAAGACAAGAGAAGGGCGGCTCTGGCGGCTCAATCTGGCGCGTGTGTAAAGCGTCTATAGATTGCTGGCACTGACGTCATATTGATTGGCCTGTGCAGTGGCCATATAGCTGAGCAGGCATACCTTCGATAGCATACATTTCGTACCTCGAATCGTGTTTCTCTCGGCAACAAAAATTAGGAACGACCACCAGCATAGTGTGATCACGTCACGCACGCAATGCAGGCCGCGTATAGACGCTTTGCAGCAACTGTGCACGAAAGCCGCCATAGCCGACCTTCGGTTTTTGTTTCCTCTTATTTGGATCACTTCGCTTTCTCACTACCACAGCAGAACAGGTTATTGCCATTTTAGATTCGACTGTGTCCTCCTCCTTCAGCATTGGCCTTAGTGGAGGCTCGTCAAAGCCCGCTTCGGTGGCTCGGTGCCTTGGTAAGACAAGAGAAGGTCAGCAATGGCGGCTGTAATCTGGCGCGTGTGCAAAGCGTCTAGAAGAAACCTATATATTGCCAACAACGTTTCAGTGTTACAGTCGAAACTTTCTTATTTGCGGCCGAAGACTCATAAGTCTATCTGTCTGTCTGATACATCTGTTTTAAGTGTTAAAATCCTCCTAAAAAAACAAAAAAAACGAAAAACACCCTTGTGATTTTTAGGGGACACCTACTGGTTTCCAGTTGGCACTTAGGAGGTTATTAGGAGCGTAAAGAACGTCCTTCTTTTAGGCTACATGTTGTGGTATGTCCGGTATCATCATCATATTCAGGAGACACTCGAGAGACCTCGCGATTTGCTGTTGCATTTAGTTGGTCTGTTTTGTGCTGCGCTTCGTTTTTTATACTGCGTATTTCGATAACTAAGCACGCGCGAACTGACACACCGTACACGCGAACTGAGGATCAGTCACCTGGCAGACTCCCTTGCCACCCTGCATGGGGCCTGCGCAGACCATGGTGTTGTCGTGCACTTGCATGATGTGGCTGTAGTAGAGCCTGCAGACATTGTGGTCCACAACAGGAAGATCCGTCTTCTGGAGTTTTGGCGGCAGCGAGTTGCCTCCTTCGGATCCTGCACCAAGGTCTCATGGAACTCAGCGTGTGGAGGTACAGTCATGTCTCGTTAATGTGGACTCCGTTAATACCCCATTTTTGTCGGAGCGAACTGGGTAAATATATGTAGTTTACTCTTGTTATTATAAACGACTCATATTATGGACAAATATATGGAGAAACGGAGGTGTCCATATTAATGGGACATACTTGTACATATATGTATATATAGTGTCTCAAGTCGCCAGGCTTGATCTAATATGGACCGTCAAAATCGACGCATGTCCGTAGCAATCTAAACTTTTTATCAAAGATGTATTTCACAGGTCGGTTTTTTCACGTAAAATTACAAAGCGTAGCTCCCTTTCTGTAGATAATAGAACCAAGAAACTTGCCAGGGTCAACCGCGGGCGGCGACGCAGACGACCAAGTCGAGGTACGGGGTGGGGTGTGTTTGACGCTCCTATTGATAGATGGCGCTACCTCCTCATCGAGACTGCTCGCGACCACCGTGGTTCATTAAGATGAACATAATCTTTTTGTAATGTACCTTTGGTTAAAAAATAAATGCGGACAATAAAAACAAAACTTGAAGTTAAAAAAGAAAAGAAAAACGCGGTTGCATAACGACGGCGTTCCCGCGGCCGACGGATTTCGTCCGCGTGTCGTCTGCTTTCTTTCGCTGGTCGGCTACACTACAGTGACTTAAAGGGTGTAGTGGAGTTACCGCGTCCATTGGGAACGGCCGCTCTTTGGAAGACGGTGTAGGTGGCGGTTCGATCCGCAGCTCCGTTTGGGTGCCTCCATCGGCCGGCATATAGAGGCACCTAACACGCTTCATAACTAACATAAATACCTCAATACGATTATTTGTTTCCAGTGAACTTCCAAGGACATGGTTTGTGTTCGTAGGTGAATAAAAATGTGACTAGCAGACGACAGTGTAGTCGACAGCTGCGAATGGGCTGCAGCTGGCCGGAGCCAAGCTGGCCAAGCGGCCAAGCAGGAATCATAGCCGGAACGACGGTGCTGCAAGCGCCAGCGCCACCCGCGGCCGTCTTCCAACGCTGTGCCGCTTCTCCGGTTTCATTCGTTACACTACCCCTTTAAGCCACTGTAGCTACACCTTCCGACGCTAGCTCCCGACGCCATCTATCAATCCGTGCGCCAAACGCACTCTGCAAATCGACTTGGTCGTCTTCGCCGCCGCCCGCCGTTGATCCTGGCAAGTTTCTTGGTCCTATTTTTTTACAAAAAAAAAGAGCTACGCTTTGTAATTTTACATAAAAAAAGCGACCTTTGAAATGCCCTTTTGATGAAAAGTTTAGATTGCTACTTGCAGGCGTCGACTTTTACGCTCCATTTTAGATCGAGCCTGGGGACTTGGGACACCCTATATATTAAAAACTCAAACTGCAACGCATCCTACCTTCCGTCGCATTTCAACGTCTTGCGAGCCTTCGAGCGTGAACGCGCAGTCAAAGCACGACGGATATGCAACGTGCGCGTGCTGTAGGCCGAGTATTCGGAATAGAGGTTCCGAGTTTCTTGTCTTGACAGTGACCACAGTCTCAAGCACTAGAGGGAGAATAGCTTCACGAATACTCGGCAGGCAGACTGCGTGCCTCTGTCCATGAAAATTTATTGTACCGTATAAAATACTCCTGTGCACTGCCAATGTCGGCGGCGCTATCTGTTCCAGAACCAAAAGGACAGCCATTTGCTATGATATAGCTATAAAACGCTCGACAAACAAAGACCGTAACATAAACAAACCGCTTTCCTATAAAAAAAAAAAAAAAAACAAACGAGTCAGGCTTAGGATGACATTATTCCTTACAGTCCTTGTCGCACCATATAATTGAGGAACAGAAGATGGAAGTAGGACGCTCTGCAAAGAATGCCGTAAATGTTGTCTAAGGCAGTTCTTCTAAGTTTGTGGCTGAAACAGAGTCGCGGAAAGAACCTTGTTATACACTTTTGACGAGTTTCGAATGGCTCTACGGTGGTTTCTTTGGGGAATAAAATATCAAGGGTGGCACGACTATTGCGCATAAAATTCCCTTAAAGATCTGTCCATAGAAACGACAAAAAAGTACAATTTTACGTTTTACGTTTCTTGATCCTAAAGTGTTAAAACAATGCTTACAAATACTATTAGCCGTGATAATTGTCTCGTGTGTTCTTTTCTAGAGCGAAAAGTTTGCCTGAATGGGTGTCTGAGGTCTCTGCTGTGGATGAGAAATTTAACCAGTGCAGTACTGCTGCTAGCTTGGGGACTCCAGCGCGCATCACGCAGTAGTCGCACACGACGGCACGGCAGTACGACGCTCGACCAGATTTAAACGGGTAGGGGTGGGGATTGAACCCAGGGTCCCTGGGCTCTGCAGTACCAGCTGCCGTTCTTCGTGCTCCACGCTGCGTTGCGTTACCAACGCAGCAGCCCTCCTTTTTTGTAAAACCCAGTTATAAATGTTTTTAAGCAGTGATACCGCTATAAAAAAAAAGGCGTTTGAAAGCCCAGGAAAAAAAAAACACAAACAAACAAACAAACGGATAAAGTGCTTGTCGTGGAACCTCAAGAGGAAAGTTTGAGTTTCACTGACGGTCCCTTGTGAGGCCCCATCCGCTGGCGGTACACGTTTGTCCCTCAAAGTCCTCGTTCCTCTTCGGAAGGCAGATGGGCATGAGGTGCCTGTGTCTGCCGCGGAAGTCCAGCGGTGTCGCAAGTCTCAAGATGGCGTAGTCGTAGTTCATTGTGTTGCTGTCCCAGTAGGGGTGCCTGGTGATCTGCACCCAAAGAGAAAAAAAAAAAGAAAAAAGAATCACCCAGGAACGGTAGAGAAACGCCTGGATCTCAAGTTGTTTTTCAAAGCGTGGAATAATTTTTTTTTATGGTATCCTCTATTATCCCAGAAATTTGTCCGTCCCTTCATCCGTCCGTCCGTTTTTCGCTAAATTTTGGGGGCAATTGACTTCACGTGACCTATACACTGATTCAGTTTCCTCGCTAAATAGAGAGGGGTAAATTGACGTCACGTTACCCACACTAATTTTGTTTTCCCCCTAAATTTAGCGAAGAAATTGGTGTCACGTGATCTGACGTCACGTGACGTACAGCAATTCAATCTCCCCGCTATGTTTCGCGGGTAAATTGCCGTTACGTTTAGCGGCCACGTGATCTCTACTCCAATTCAGTTTCCCCGCTTAGTTTAAGCGGGAAAATTAACGTCACGTCACGTATACACACCTCAGTTTTTTCCGCTAAATTGAGCGGGTAATCTGAATTGGCGGGAAAGTCACGTATTGTCAATTTGACTACTAAATTTTTTGGAGAAATGAATGAGCAGCTATAGGTTCGTCTTCACTTCCCGCAACGACTGTTGAATTGCAAGAAGCGGAATCATGATGGCGAGCTAGTGAGGCAGCATAAAAATCTAAACCCTGAGACACGGAGAAAGAAAATAACGGACAGGACGACACGAAATCTCAAGCGCAGCAGCGTTTATTCGTAAAAAAATAGGAAGGTATAGCCGCCCACACGGACAGGAAAGAGGGAAGACAAAAAGCTTAAATAATGCATATCATGCATTAGAGGAGTTTAAAAAAAAAAGGTTGCTGCCATTTGTTCTCTTCTTTACAAGACAGTTACGGGTTCTCCTAAAGTAAGCATCTGGGTGTGCGTAAACAGTACGTGTTTTGAATAACAACGATGGGGATTTATTTCATTTGGGAGTGAAGTTAAAGAACGGCCGACTCACGCTTTCGACATCGAAGCCGTCCTCTGTGGCGTCTCTCTGGAAGATGCTCTGGTCCCCGACCACGACCACATAGTTGGACGGATACGCGTAGGGACTGCAATCATATACATAAAAAAAAATATTCAGAAACACCAAACTTTTTTTTCCCTATCTCATTTAAACTGCTAGCCTGCCCATTTTGTAAAGCGTGACGGTAAAAGCTAAGGGCTCGTTCACACACTAGCGACAGCTTCCGACTGAGTGCTTTACGACCTCTTGTGATGCATTAACACGATGATGATGATGATGATGATGATGATGATTTTGTGGCTGTTCCCTTCGAAGCGGGCGGTTTGAATAGAAATCATACCTAGCCGAATAAAAACGGAGAAAAAAAAAAAAACTGCACTACTGTTGCATTCTTTTCCACCAGTCCTCCAGCCTCCTTTTAGTCCTCTCGACTGCGTTGCTGCACTTCCAGCTGGGCTGCAGTGCCACTGCAGCGCGATTTAAGTCCGCACTGGGCCAGCACACAGCCTCCCTGCCTGTGTCCCCAACTCGGAAGCCGAGGGCTTCTGCCAGAAATTGTTCGTGTGAATGTGCCTCGTCTAGATGCAGCCCGTTGTCTGGCGCCTGGCCCCAATCCACCGGGTGTCTTGGTACGAGACTTGGGCAGGAGAGCACAATATGCTTGATAGTTTCCTCGGTTTCGCCACATGCCCGGCATGATGTTGATTGTACCTGTTGGTCAAACCGCTGCCTGTACACTAGCGTTCTTAGCCCTCCCGCACGTGCTTCAAAAAGCAGGCGGCTGCCCAGGCTATTATCATACAGGGTTGTCTCTGTCGATATTTCATTTTTCCAGCGGTTGTACACTTGCAGGGTTGACTTTGAGCGGGCCGCCTCCGACCACTGCACAGCCTCTTCCTCGCGCACTCTCTTCCGCACCTCCAGTTCCCACTTTTGCTCTGTAGTGGCAGCCACGGGCACAGTAAAGAAGCCATATTTCTTTTCCAGCTGATACAGTCGCTTTCTCCACTTTGTCTGTATCCCTGTCAGGTGTATGTACACAAATAGTCGTTTGGCCCACCGTCCTCGGTCCTTGAGTCGCAGACGCCCGTCGTAGCCGATCTTGCTAGCTGCTTCTCTGGCTTCAAACGATGACCATCCAAGATCTCCTTGGACAGCTTCGTTCGCCACCATGCCATGGCAGCCTAGGGCCTGCCACCCAACTTCGCGCTGCCGGCGCTCCAGAATGTCCCTCACATCTCCAGGAATGCACACAACAGCATTAGCAAACGTTAGGCCAGGTACCATGGCTGCTTTCCAGAGTTCCCTTGTAACCAGAAATCGATTGCAGCTCCATAGGTTACGCTTGCGAAGGACACTGGGGTTTCGCACGGCCGTCTTTCTGAGGTGGAGATGGTGTTCCGCCAGGTATTCTGGCTTATTTGTGAGTAGAATACCCAGGTACTTATAGGTGCCTTGCAGGGGGATTCGTTCGCCCTTCAGCACGCAGTGACCAAGACGCGGCTCTTCAGGCCCGGCTAGTTGCACGACTGCCGACTTTTTGCTGTTGAAGCGAAGGCAGCCCGCATCCGCCTCTTCTACACAGATGACTAAAAGCTGCTGTAGTGACTCTACACTTTCCGCTGTAAGTACGATGTCATCCGCAAAGGTGAGACCTGGTAGCGTCCAGTTCACTGGCTCTCCTTTTTCTAAATGGTTGAAAGAGAATCCTACCCCCGACTGGAGCAAGCGCCTCTCTAGCCCCGACACATAGAGGATATATAAGAGAGGAGAAAGCGGACAGCCTTGTCGTAGACCTCTTGTTACAGTCACTTGCTCCGATTCGACACCATTCATCTCTGTTGTCACCGCGTTGCCCGAATACAGACATCGGACGAGGGCCAACCACTGCCGTGGCATGTCTAACTGTTCTAGGTGCTGGAGCAATAACTCGTGAGGTACACTGTCGTAAGCTTTCGCAATGTCAAGGAAGCAGCACAGTAGTTTTCTTCCTTCCTTACGGGCGACCTCAATACACTGGGTGATCGTAAAAATGTTGTCCTCCAGTCGGCGACCACGACGGAAGCCTCCCTGCAGCTCCGTTAACACCCCATTCCCCTCTGCCCATGCTGCCATGTAATCTTTCACTATATGTGCGAAGGCTCTGTAGATGGTGGAAGTCACTGTAAGTGGCCGATAGTCCTGAAGATGTTGTCGGTTGCCTCCCTTTTTAGGGACCAAGACAATCCGACCAAGCCTCCAGTCTTGGGGCACGGGTTCTGAGCCACTGAAGATTGCACTGAAGATCTCTGCCATCTGCTGCCTTGTCTTCGTTCCCATCGATTTAAGAACAGAAGCCGGAATCCCGTCCAGGCCCGGAGACGTAGACGTCTTCAAATGCGCGAAGGCCCGTAAGACTGTCACCCACCCGATGACCTCCTCCTGCGAGTGTTCTGCTGTGTGTAGCGTCGGTTGAGAGGATGTATCCTCTTCGGTGGTAAAGTTCTCCCTCAGGTAATCCGAGAGGTGGGTGCGAAGGTTGCTAGGTTCCTCCCCTGTGCTTTCGTCAATGATGGCTGCTTCCTGGTCTCTACCCTCGAACGTTCCGAGGTAGGCCCAGAACTTCCTCGGTGCGTCCCTGCCGCTGCATCTAATGTCCCGGACAGTAGCCAGATCCGCAGTCCTTATCTTCTGTTGGACCAATTGTTTAGCACTTTTTTTCAGTACTCATGATACCTGTGCCATTTTTTGTCAATCTCGTGTGTCTCTCCTGTACGGAGTGCCATTCGGTGATGCAGGTTAGCCTCCTGCCGGGCATGGATGGCTGACTTGACCTCACCATCCCACCATCTCTTACGTCGTCTGCGTCCAGCGAGCCTTTTTGGTGCGTGTCACTTAATCAGGTCTTTAAGCACTGTGATGTAGGCTTGATATCCAGTCGCCTGTTTCCTGCTTTCACTGTTCTCAAATGTCTTCATGATAGTCGCCACTGTCCGCTTGCTCAAATAAGTTCGCCGTGGGCGTTGATATCGTTCCTGTGTCTTTTTCCAAGTGGCCTTGCTGAAGTCCAGCCTGAGGCGATTAAGATCACTGCCAAGGCTGTGCTCGCCGCCCTCGTCTATCAAAACTCGAGCCCTCGCCAGTGTGTCCTCTCGAACACGAGAGGACACACTGGCGCCACCTATGGGAACAGTAGCGATTTCCGTATATTTCCTAGTTTTTCGCTCCTCATTTTTTTTATTGGCTAAAAAGATGCTTTTGACAACGTTATATCAACGACCACTGCTCATAGATAGTACGTACATTTGATCTAGCAAATTCTGCAGAACCTTCTCTTGAGGAAAATACAGTTTCGGGATCACTTCATAGATGGCGCCAGCGTGCCAGGATATTCTGTCGTCGTATACAGTTTCGGGATCACTTCATAGATGGCGCCAACGTACCAGGATATATTCTCTCGTCGTAAGAGATTACAAAGAAAAACTCGGTCGTAAGCAACCGTAAGTGTGTGAACCAGCCCTAAGAATTGAAGAACTTCTAAAGAAAACCACATGGGAAGCAATCCTCCGACGGGCAGACAATACTAAGAGTGAGAGAAATCTTTTATTAAAATGACGCTTGGTCCACGTCATTGTTTTTGTTAAGAGATAGCGCTAAAGGAGCTGAGGCGTTTTTGCGGAACCGTTGGCCGCCAGTGGAAATGAACCTTCTCCAAGGTTGCTTATGCACATGCGTAGTAGTAGCAGACGCGGTTGCCCGCAGTTCCTGTTGGTGGTTAGGGGATGACATCGGCAGTCAGTAGCAGTGACGAGCCGGCCGGGCAGCCCAGCATTTAATTGCGACAAGTCGTAATAGCTAACTCATGGCGCGGTTACACTCTTAATACACCATAAAAGAAAAATACAGTAAGCAGACGCTCTCTGAGGCATGTTTCTTCCTTGTATAACGGTCTTCGCACAATGCTTACAAAAAAAAAAAAAAAAAAAAAACTTTCTGCGGACATGCTCGAATGCACGAAGAAAAACCTACTTTGAACATGTTTCAGGCGTGTGCGCAAATAATTCTGTCATGTCTGCAGCGAACACAGTCTCGTTTCTATGATGTCCACGAGCAGTGTGAGCTCTGCTTACGCGAAACGGTTGTCACGAAACGCGGCACTGCAGTATGCGACATGGTTAGCCTCTGCCTCTGACTCACCCTTCGACGCAATGAGCCGCCGTCATGATGTACCGTTCGTTGAGGATGGAGCCGCCGCAGGAGTGGCCCTGGTCTTCGTTGGTGAACGGTGCCCGACTCCGCAGAGATATCTGCCAGGGGAACTCTAGCGGCTGGGCTTCAACGCCGCCCACGATGCGGAGAATGCCTTGGGACTTGGCGGAGGCGCCGGCACGGGTCGCGGCCTCGGTACCGCCGTCGTTCTGAACCGCTGCCCTCCATGCTCGGGCCACGGACGCCACACTCTGGGAGGAACGTGACAGGTTGAGCGCGCGAAATAAACGAAGAAGCTTTTGTATAGATATGTAGTTCCAACTTAGATGCGTACTGATTGTCCTTTAACCGATCTTCCTGTGGGTTCCGCCATTTTAGCGCGCAGAGCCGGTGGAACGGGCGTTCGTCACGATCCGAAAAGGATACTAAAGAGTTTGGGGAACCATTTTGGCACATCCGGTACGGGAAGATGGGCCCTCCGGTACGCACTGCGCATAGGGGAGACTTCTGTGGTAGCGCATGCGCAGTTCGTATACCGGAGGGCTAATCGTACCGTAACGGATGTGCAAAAACGGTTCCCCAAAACTATCTACTTCGCGAGCTTTGGATACGGTGTCAGTAAACTCGGGCGATGTTGTTTTTTGCTTTGTCGCGGACTGCTAACATTAAGGACTTTTAGCAAACCGTTACCGCGTACCGCACTACCGGAGCCTTTGAAGCATGCTTTGCATCGCGCGCCCCGCGGTCACGGTCTCACCGGGGCGCGCAATTAAAAGCATGCTTCGAAGGTTCCGGTACGCAGGAACACGGAAACGGTCTGCTAAAAGTCCCCAATGATTGTAAGCTCCGAGACGGGCCTCAGTGCTGTCACGCAGAGGCGTAGCGTTATTTAGTGGTCTTGTTATATAGCTCTTAGGAGCGAAGTGTGCTCATCTGTTCGCAAGTCGATGGTGTTTCTTGTTTATTTTTATGCCGGTTGTTTTATTAAGGCGAAGGCCTTACTTGTGTTATTACGCGAAGAGGCGGCGACGTTGTGCCCGAAAGATGGTCACACCAATACGTCATCAAGCACGCGACTCAGAAAAAAACCAAACAAAAAACACAAAGGAAAGCACTGCAACAGAGATGCTTTGTCACGGAAGCCGGCGGGGTGCTCAAGGTAAAAGTGGATGCGCCTCAGAAATAAAACACAACGCACAGCAACGCAGATGCTTCGTCACGGAAGCCGCGGAGCCGGCGGCGGTGCCGCGCCTGTGCAGTGAGGGAGCGTGATGTCACCGCCGGAGCGCCGTGGGGAAAAGGAAGACGTGGCGCGCACCTTAGGAATGTACTGCATGTAGGAATGCTTTTACATTCCTACACGTAAGCAGTCTTAACCGTCTTTGGCGTGTTTTTTCGTGCTTTTGCCGCCTACAGTCACTAATAGCTTAAGTCGCGAGCGAGAAGCGAGAACATTAGCAGCCATGCCCCACGCCCTTTAAGTTGTCATTTACTATAGATTTGCGCAAGTGTTTCCGCCGTCATTTTTAAAATCGGCGGGTTGTTCCTCCTTTCTTGATTTCACGCGTTTCTTGCTCGACGGCTCCGAATGCTGCGTTTTGGTCTGATGTTTTTGTGATCTTTTTTTTCTTTAACCTAGCTAATTTAACTAACGCGTTCGTTTTGTCAGCTATAATACCGCATACGTTAAATCTTTTTTTTTTTCTTTTAAGCGGGGTTCATTACGGGGGCCATAAAGCGGCATGATAAGTAGAAACTTGGGAATTTCATCACTTTATAAAATCCTACTGACCCCTTAGTGAAACAGTCTGTCGTTTAAGCTCACCTTATTGGCAATAGACCCTTTCCAAAAGTCGATCAAACAAAATTGGCGGACGCCATTGCTTAGACGCGTATAGCGCGTGATCGGATCCGAGTCCTCGACGAACGCTGACGTCAGCGCTCGTGTCCAATACGTGATCAGAGCACGTGGTCAAGCAATGGGCGGACAGGCGTTGGTGCGCAGACTTTTGAAAAGGGTTTATTAATGCTCATATATGATTGGCGTCACTTTCTATTTTAAAGAGCAACACGAGTCAAGTGGGCATATAAAGGAAACGCCCAACACCAATTGAACCCATTACGGCGTTGCTAATTACGTGCAGGCTCCTCGCCTCGTGATTTGTACTTTGTCGTCCTTATCGACACATAACGCAATCCCATTGGCTGTGGATCAATAAATAATGTGATGGGGACTGGACACGCCGTGCATTATTTTTTTAGCTGAAGAAACTTGTAGGTGGAAAGTGAAGCGAACGCGAAGTACTCGTCCACGTGCCCTTCTTCGCGTTCGTATCTGTTTGCGCCCACAGGTTTCCTGAGCATTATGTGCGAACTAGCCCAGAATCGAGTCTCGTTAAAAATACTTTTTTAAGCTGTTAGTAAGCGTAATTATTCGAATACAATCGAACACTCACACAGGCACATTATTTACTTACGTTGCTGAGCAAACGTCGTGCTGGTTGCAAGGACCACCAGAAAGAACCAACTTGTTGGCACAGGCATGATTTCGCCTGAACTTTAGTGATGGTGGTGAAACGAAGGACCCTGGAGCGGGGATGATTCGCTCCTGCTGGGTTCAGTCGACAAACGTAACGCTGCCCTTGCAGTACGCTTCTCTCGTTTATATGGGCGACTGCTGGCCTGTCACCGAACGCAATTTTTCTTTCGGAGGAGTATTTCTTTTTGTACTACTCATGCGGGCCGTTACGGGTTAAACAATGAGGGTCGCAGCAAAGAAAAATGATTCTTTAGAGTGGAAGAGATACTGTGGTTTCCAGGAAACCACTAATGGCTTTGCAAGAAATAACATAACTCATGAAACTTGCCCGAAGTATAATGAAGGAGAAAAGGCAACGTCACCGGGTTTAATTTCACCTCTGTCGACTTTGATGCGAATGAATGGCGTAGACTCCGTAGAGCATGTCCATTCACGTAATCCTACACCACGCGAGGCAAATTGACAGTCGTACCAAGCTGGCCGCATTTTCCTTGTTCGATGGAGACGCGAGTCATCGTACCTCAACTTCTCACCGCATCAACATCGACACAGCGGTACTTGGCAAGTCGATCACGGTCGTCTGGTCAGGCGTTTACCGCCTTCGCCGACCTGTAAGTTCGTCACTTTTAGGTAGCACCCGCTCTTCCTACAGTAATCGACAGTTTAAGAGATAAAGAGCGTGGCTTATGATCTTCATACTTCTTGGTGCATGGTGATTCATTTTTGGATGTTTTATTGGGTAACGCCGCAATCTGATCAGCTCAGGAGCGATAAGAGGGTTATCGGGACTCGCTATGCCCTGCGGTAATTAAGGCGTCGATGACTGTAATATGTCCGACGTGAAGAAAAGCAGCACAGGCCCCTCCCACAAGGCCCCCCGCTTGCCATGATTGGTGGTCGCCTCTCCTCCACTCGTCTTCTCTCCAGCGTTCGCTGTGCTAAAGTTGGAAAGGGTGGAGGATCTTGTGGGAGGAGCTTGCCCCGTTTTTCTTAACCTGCAACAGAGAGTATAGACCAAGTGGTCGCACGACAAGGTTAAAAGAGTCATGAAACGATATCGGGTTGGATTGTTCATAACTTTACGAATGCGTACTGGTCCTAGTCTTTCCCAAGTACATGCTCGCAGGGACCGCCACCGATTCAGAAGCTTCTTGGTCGCGGTGAAATTGTGAGGATTAAAGGCGACTTTTTATTTCAGTCTTGCCTTCGCAAATCTCAATGACGTTATGGTGGGATCGAAACCACCCGCCTGACGGCAATCGAGGGCGGCTTATTCATAGGACGCGTGAACTGCGTGAGCACTCCACTTCGGCTCGTAACAATCAATGCCTCGGCAGACACTGGTGTCCAACCAGAAAAGTTGGCATAGCTATCCTTTTAAAGTAATTGCGTTACTTAAGGAGAAAGCGTTTAAATTTGTTTCGAAGACTTTAAACAGTCGGTTCGGGGTGCAAAGAAGAACCGATATCTGTTTCAATTTATCGGGGAAACTGAATTTGTGTTAGGTCACGCGGCGTGAGGTCACGGGATATCATTTTTTTCGGTAAACTTAGAAAGAAACCGAATTTGCGTATAGAACACGTCATGTAAGGTTACGTGATATAAATTTTCCCGCTAAGCTTAACGGGGAAACTAAATTGGTGCACAGGGCTCGTGACATGTCACGTGACATCAATTTTACCTCTAAATTTAGCGGGAAATGCACGAACAAACGGAAAGTTTGGAATATATATATATATATTTTTTTTTGGGGGGGGGGGGGGTAGGGGAAGGGGAGTTTTCCGTTGAAAAGCATGTTATGCCCCCCCCCCCCCCCCTTAAATAGTTCTTGTTTCTTTCTAACGACAAGCAGATCTGAGGTGTGCAACACCTTGCGGAGCTTCGGACTGCACCACGTTTATTGCGCGCAACGTGCCGGCGTGCCTAGAGGCGTTCCTCTCTACTCTTCCCCGGCCCCGGTGACCATCCGGATCCAGTCCAGTTGGGTGGCGATCCTCGAGAAGACGCCCGGCTGCTTGGGCGCCGCGCACGTCGTGCCCCAGGACGTCGCTCCGGCGAGAACGTAGTGGCCGTCTTCTCTTGTGCACTGCAGCGGTCCTCCAGAGTCTCCCTGGGAGCGGGAAACATCGCGAGCAGATAAAGGCAAATTCACACCTTTGCATTTCAGTGTGATCGAGAAAGAAAGAAAGAGACAAATAAAGAAAGAGGAAGAGATAAAGAGAAGAGGTTGCGACCGAGGAAATACTAATGCGGCAGTCATAGCCAGAGGCCGAGTGCTTTGTCAGCGTTTTGTGCACTCACTTGCGGTAAAGAAGACAGACTGCCATTACCATAAACACACAGTCGCTGGCAGTTTACGAAGGGCGTGACTGGTCGTCCTCAGCATATAATTACCGCTCCGCGGCCAATCAGATTGCGACATTAGCCGATAAGAACACAGAAGAACCAATCACAAAGCGAGAACCGCGGAACTAATAATAAGGCACGCCCTGCGCGGACTAAAAGTTTTTCCTAGACTGAAGGTTGTTCACCATTTTCGCAATAAAGTCTAAGCACTGTCTGTGGAAAATGTTCGCTTATAGCACTGTCTCGATTATATCAACCACGCGATGAAAGACTGACGCGTAAATATGCACGCAGATCGCGAGTGTTCCAGTACTACCCCATATGGACATCTTATATCTGGGGAAAATCTGGCCATATCAAACATTATATGATTATATACGGCCTATATACAGCCTTATCTAGCGCATAGACAGCCTTATCTGGCGTATATACAGCCTTATCTGGCATATATACAGCCTTATCTGAGGTATATACTTTGTCATCTGGCGTATATACAGCCTTATATGGCTGCCGGTTTTCAATGTATAGAAAACTAAAAAAAAAAAGTTATAAAAAAATGCTTTGTTAGCAAACTGTAAATGACTCATTGTTCACGAGCTGAATATTAGGAAAAATAATCCCAAACTTCAGTTTTTGGCAAGCTTAAGTTTGGGATTATTTTACTTTTCACGAGAATTTCATTGTAGCATAATTATTTCGAAGTGTTAACATTATACTCTTTGCCATATCCCCCAAGGGCCCCGGCCCGTATTCGAGGAATCATTGGAACTGTCATATCACGATGAGCTGCAGACATCTCTTACATTATTATTATTCTTGTACAGCTTCAAAGACGCTGGTATTAAGTTATAAAAACGCTAAAAATGCTAGAAACAGCCCCGCTGACTGTTAAATCTTGGTTTTGGTCGTTGTGATTTCTCGGCTTTTTAAGCAATTTCTGCAAAAATAACAATCACGACAATGATAATATTGTAAGAGATGTCTGCGCCTCCCCCAGGTTGAAAGGTGGATCGCATGCACAGTATCATAAACGCTGCCATTGACGAGAAGTTTTAAAAGTGATATGACAGGTCCTTCGGCTCTACAGGGTGAAACAAGGAGACGGGAGGCTCTTTAAATCGACCGAAAAATTCGGTTTCTTAACCTATCGCGCTACGACTTTGTGCAGCGTTGCCCACAGATGGTGCATTTTTTTTTGTAAAATTTGCAAAGAACGAACTTACCCGAAGAAAAAGTAAAGAAAGAAAAAGGCTTAGCTCCTATGGAAACGCAGCGACGCCACCGGTCTTCAAACAACACGGCGCCGTTTCGCACGGAAGACAAGAGATGGCGCAAGCGGTCGCGACGCCAACTGCCGCCAACGAACGAGCAGACGACGCCGAGAGCCGGCGCTTTTAGCAGACAAGGAACTGCAGTTCCTTGTTGTTACCGCGCCTGTATTTGTTTCTGCGACTGTCGCCGCCTGCGGAACGCGCGCCGCTTTTGAGTCGAAAAGTTCGTCTGCTAAAGAGGCCGGCTCTCGGCGTCCGTATGCTCGTTCGTTGGCGGCGTTCGTTGCGCCATCTCTTGCCTCCGGTGCGAAACGGCGCCGTGTTGTTTGCAGACCGGGGGCGTCGCTGAGTTTCCATAGGAGGTAAGCCTTTTTCTTTCTTTACTTTTTCCTCAGGTAAGTTCGCTCCTTGCAAATTTTACAAAAAAAAAAAAAATGCACCATCTGTGGGCAACGCTGCACAAAGTCGTAGCGCGATAGGTTAAGAAACCGAATTTTCCGGTCGATTTAAAGAGCCTGCCGTCTCCTTGTTTCACCCCGTATAGGACGCTTGTTCAGGTTGACTCCCAATTACGCTCAAATCTTTGTAAACATGGAATAGGCCGAAATTGCCGATCACTAGGGAGCTGAAGGAGCACCGTTACTTGATTCCTCGAGTGCGGGCCGGGGCACTTGGGGGATTTAGAAAATCGTCTATTGTAGACAATGAAAATATATAAAGTGCTGATTTCAGGCTTGTGTGCTTCTTTTGATATGCCTGGCCAGATCTGGAATTTTCCTACTTACCAAGATCTGGGATTTTCATACCTGTCCAGGTTATATGTGGCCAATTTTGGATATGTGCCATTTCTGAAATCTTCAGATCTGGCCAGATATAATTTTTTCGTAAGGGACCCGATAGATGGGGCCAGCGTGTTCTTTCGTCGTAAGTGGTGGTAAGTTGTCACAACGCATTCGATCACGCTCAAACGGAAACGCAAATCAACGGAACGCCATCTAAGGTAGAAAGTATAGACGCGCAGTTGCGAAGCGTCGAGAGAGGACGGTGATGACTCAACACGGATACGAAGAAAATGTTTTATCTTTATCGCTTTATGTGTATTACATTTAAGGATGATGTAATTAAAGATTGTATCGCATTATATTAGACTGAGAGTTTTAGGGAGTCGTTTTCGCACATCCGATACGGTACGATGGGCCCTCCTGTACGTACGGCGCGTATGGGAGCCTTCTGTGCTGGCGCATGCGCAGTTCGTACCGGAAGATCCACCGTACCGTATCGGATGTGCAAAAAGGGTTCCCTAAAACTCTCTATTACGTAAGTCCGACCGAAGTGGACGGTATGCGATCAGAGGTATAGACGCTTTACAGCAGCTGTGCATGGGTGCTGCCATAACTGACCTTCAGTTTTTGTTCCCTCTTATTCCGTTCGCTTGACTTCATCATTTCCACAGCAGGACAGGTTATTGCCATTTTAAGTGTTACTGTGTCCTTCCCCCCAGCATAGGCCGTTGTGGAGACTCGTCAACGCCCGCTTCAGTGGCTCGGCATCTCGGTAAGAAACGAGAAGGGCGGCTATGGCGGCTCAATCTGGCGCGTGTGTAAAGCGTCTATAGGCCTTTGCAAAACTCGCCTTCTTCACGCCGCCATCTTTGTCTGCTGGGCTGTCGAACGTCTTCTGAGCAAGCGCTGTTGCTCTGCTGTGCGGTATATCCGACGCTGCGCATGCGTCTAAAGCTCAGTGACTCGGCATTTTTCGCCCGCGTGATAAGCAATGGAAAGGTAAATAGCCAATCAAGCATCGTCGAAATTGCTTCGTCACGGCTCTCGTTGTCTTTTTCTGGGTCCGCTATTACCGGTCAAACTTATCACGCATAAAAATATGCAGAATCACGGCGCATTTACTATGCGTGATTGGTTGGGTAGGTGACAGCAAATGCGCAAAGGGCGATATAAGAGCTGTGACGATGCACTTCTAGCGCTGCTTGATTAGCTTCGTCGCAGTGTGGCGTCGGCTGCTGTCGGACTTGGAGTGAAACGGATATTAGTGCGTATTCATTGCTACCGGTTATCATAGAGCACAATATACTTGTTTTCATAAAACTAAAACTTGTCTGCAACTTAAAAAAAGAAAAAGAAAAACCGAAACGGAGAGGAATTGACACGAACAATTCTTACATAGCACACAGATTTACCGCCCTCTTCGAGGCCGGCGCAGATCATGGTGTCCTCATGGACCTCGTTAACGTCCTTGTAGTACTCCTTGCAGACGTTGTAAGGCACGATGGGCAGGTCCACTTGTTGAAGCAGGGCGGGCATTTGGGCTCCTCCCTCGCTCGCTGCGGCAAGGGTTAAAAATGTCGGATTGCTTTGTTGCCAAATCACGCAAAGGGTTAGACTACTCGAGTTACGAAAATTGATAATGACCACTTTCTGCAGCATCCAAATTATGATGAGAGCAAGTCGTCTGCTTCTAGCGCAGGGGTTGCGGTGACGTCAGAACGATGCCGAGTTTTGATTGGCTTCGATTGGAAGGGGCTAGACAAGCATGCTAGACGCCTTGAAATCTGCCCACTAATTGTTTCCCTAAGCAAATAATAGCACGGCGCTCTGACCAGGGGCGGATCCAGAGAAGCCCACAGAAAGAAACCTCAGGATTAAAAAAAGAAAAAAAAAAAGGGGGGGGGGGAGGGCAGAGAGGGAACAGTCGCTACACACCTCATTGCGTGTTGGATCTTTGTTTAAACGCTCATATACTAGATAGTAGAGAGAGGTCTTTCCTCCTCAGCGACACGAAGTTTCGCAATTCAAGACATTATTGCGACATCTCCCGCTTCAAAGTGGGGGTAACGGAATCTTGAATTAACTCTGTGCCCTCTTCGCACGACCAAAAACTATTGTTTAGTGTTTTCGGTAAATCCCGATAAACCACAAAAATTAACCCCCAAGTCGGTTATATCAAAATCGGTCCTTGAATAAGAAAAACCCAACCCTTGGGGAAAGAAAATATTGAGCTACAGTTTTATTTTAGCACAGAACCCTACCTCCAATGAACTGTCCGCGAGTCTGGTTTTTGCTCTGGATCCCCACATCTCGTTTCTTTTCCTCGCCGGTGCGGGGATGTCTTTTGATCATTTGAGGCACGCAAATGTAACGCGAGGGTTGGTGAATAACATGTCCTATTTTCTTCAACCTAATCGCCGAAAAACCCAGTTTTTTCGTCACACAGAACCGTTGTCACCGGAGAACAATGGATCTGCGGGAAAAGGTAAACCCCGAAAAAGCATCCACGAAGTTTAAGAAAAATAAGCCCCGAAAACAGGAAACCCTAACAAACCTATTAGCTAGGCAGCACCAAAGCGCGGAGACGCGCTCGAAGCAATGAAAGCTCTAGCTTTAGCTAGACGGCGCTCTGGAGGATGACCAGGCTGGCTCGTGAAAGAATCGGAGTTTATTATGACATATGTTGAAGAAGAAAGGGCATAGGATTCCCTTACCTCCAATGGAGCATGCGCGTGAATCCCGCACCGATAAAAAAAAAAAGAAAGGCGAAAAGGAGTCCGAAGGAAGAAGCAGCCTTGCGGACAGTTCAGCGTGGGCGGTGTTCCCGTTCAAAACAAAATAAAGCTGTAATACAGGATTTCTTCCCCTGAGTCTTGGATTTCAGATGTTTAAGGAATGCTCCGATTCGGGGTTTTTCCGTTTTCTTTGATTTTAATAAAACCAGTTTAAAAGTTAATTTTCGGGTTTTTCAGTATTTACCAAAAAGACGGAACCCTACTCATGTGCAACAGAATCATCACCGGCGTCGAGTTCAATAGGGAGCATTCACTAGACGCCATATTTGTAGGTGCTGTTTAGAGCGCATGCTCAGAACGAGCTCACATCAATAGGCTGCTAAGACCAGCACTCTTGATGGTGCGGAATGCACGTTACAAAAGAACTGTGGAAGCTCGCCATCAGCACGCGCTCAGCATTCGCGCACACAGCTATGGCCGCCAGTGAATACTCCCTATTAGACAACATCTCTTTCGGATCTTCAAAATTGTGGAAGAATGAACAGAAAATCAGGGCTGAAACAAACTGCTTGTATGTTCGTTGTTTTTGCTTCCTGCAGTCTCGGGGTTGTGTTATGTCTTGTGGAACAAACTGACGTGCTAGCTCGTGCACTATACTTCGTTTCACCTTACCTCCGGCCGCTGCGAACGCTACATGCGATCCCAGCCAATCCAACTTCGTGAACGTAGCTCGTAACTAGGATTTTTTGCGCGTCACGGCGCTACCTAACGAAGGTCACGGGAGACTCACACGACCCTGGATGGGCTCCGATGGCTCGTAGCATACGCTGCGGCCGAACGTAAGGTGTTTTTGATTGATGTTTTACAGCGGAGCTGTTAAGGGCTAGTTTCCTAGGATTGTGTGCGGTACCAAACAAATGTCAACACCCGTGGTCGACACAACACTCTGGTTGCCGCCGTCGCTCATAGATGGCGGTAGCTGCCCAGAGTGCTGTGTTTACCGGTTGTCTGCTTGCCGCCGTCGCTCATAGATTGCGGCAACCTTTCCAGCCTCGGCAACCGGACAACTGGTTTCTGCCGTCGCTCATAGATGGCACCAACATTTCTTCGGAGGAAGAAGAGCGGGAACGAAACGAGCGGCGATGTGCGCAGCAGCGCGAATGGTTCCGCAACCGCCGCGAGGCCGCTATCGCCTAAAGTTCCACTGCGTCGAGCGCTTCAGATTCCCTTGCGAAAGAAGTGCAGATCTCTCGCCTGGAATGCCACCGCCGAGAACAGAAGCTACAGCTTCGCTGCTCTTCCTTCTTCACCAGAGTAGAAAGGCTGAAAGTTTTTTTGGTGTACGTGGGTGCTTGGTCTTAACTTGTCATGTCGCCGGAAACGCGAGAATCTACATAAGGTTTTAGGTAGCCAAAGATAATCACATGCATGTAACCACACTATTAACTTTGGCACTCAAATCTTTTTCCGGTTTGCATGGAGGCCTTTATGAAGTGTTCTGCGGCATGTGTTTTCCAAACAGCGTTGCGCTGGTCACGATGGCTATTTACAAAACGTCTGAAATGGAGCATTGATAATGTTACGATGCCTTAATCTTTACGTAGTAATGTCGATTTGTATGCTGCCATGGGTACCTGTTTGCGTGATCAAATTTGATGGAACACCGCAATGAATTTGAAGTTTTACTATGCTTGAAACTTATGTGGCAGGGGCGTCCGGGAGACAATACTAACCAAGTTGCACCGTTGTTCCCTCGTACCCAGGTTGCAGTGAAAACAACAACAACAACAAAGTTGTCAATGTCGCCGCCCATAATAAAGTGAAGGAAGAAAAGTTGCCCGTCTTCCTTTTTTGGACACAGTTGTCTGCTGAGGTAACTTTGCCATTACATCTTGGTTTTAAAACGGTAGCTTTATAGGGCCAACCAACCTCAGGAGCCGCGTAAGGACGAAATGTGTACGTTGGTCAATCCGTAACCGCTAAACGATCTTAAAAAAACAAAAAAAAAAAACGATAGCCCGACCTTGGTTACTGGCGTGGAAGCCGAATGCGCTGCTAACTGAGCTTTGGGCCCAGCACGCAGGAACGGGAGGAGCGGAAACAGGTGGTGTGAGAAAGCGAGCGGAACGGAGAGGAGTGGAAAGACAAGAAAGAGAGGAGCAGGAATAAGTGGCGTAGAAAGAGCGCGCGGAAGGAGGAGTGGAAAGGGCAGGAAAGCACGTTTCCCCTCTCTTGGTGACCCAGAAAATTCAGCGCAAAGGTTATGTATCCGGGTGATACCGAGGGGAAGCGCAAGCTGCGTCACAAAGAGACAATGGTGTGACTTAATCTGTTTCCATACAAAATCCTGCCATAGGCACGGCCAGGGGTTTCCCCAGGAGTTGAAATTAGGGGGGGGGGGGGGTTAGGGGGGCATTAAGAATAAAGGAGTCATTGCGAATTAAGGGGGTGCCTTCAGAAAAAACAAGGGAGGGGGTCTACATCCTCCCGAGGGGGTATGTAGGGAAATCACTGGGCACAACCCGAACTAAGAGCTTCACCCACCCAATAAAGCTACCTCATTTAAACGTGTTTGGCAGAATGACCAAAATGCAGCCAAAGTTTCTTTTGATTAGTCTTTCGGCTCCCTTTGGCGCTAAAGAGTATACTATCTATGAATGTTGAAGAGTACCACTGTCTGCTGTTCTTCAGCACCGTCCACTAGTGGTGCTCGAGTCTGCTGGTGATACTGTTTCTTCACCAGATAAGGGTGGAGCCTGCATCTCGTGAGGGATGGTCTAATGAAGTAATTTTATAAAGTTCGCGCAAAGCTTAAGGCTCGGACTTGGGTTTAATTCACTCACGGTCTTTGGTGAGTCCCCATCCCGAAGCTGTGCACGTCTCTCCGTCGAAGCTCTGGTCCTTCTCCGGGAGACAGATGGGCATCAGGTGCTTGTGCTTGCCGGTGAAGTCCAGCTTTCTCGCCAACTTCACGATGGCGTAGTCGTAGTTTTTGGTCTTGAGGTTCCATTTAGGGTGTTGCCGGAGCTGTCAGCAAAAAGAAAATGCCACAACAAGACTCGTCACTCTACATGGATTGCACATGACCTCATGGTGACGTGCCAATGGAGATTCCTAATTACTCTTGCCGAGAGAAACAAATTGGGGGGTGCAAAATACACGGTGTCCACCTGGGGACAGAGGACGAACACAAACCTCAAGACACATCAACGTGACTGGTGCGCGACCGAAACAATCCGCCTGGTCCTTGTATCGAACCAGGGACCTCTCAATTTCCAGCGGAGCGCTCTACTAACTAAGCTAACCAGGAGTTAGACGTCAGTAGAGCAATCGTTTTTTTTTCAGCTAACACCAGTCTAACACAAGCAACGGTGAACGGCCTGTATTTTAAGCTTATGATGATAATACAATGAATGCAAATGCGCAAGCGAGCTGGACAAGAATGAAGAAAATAATCACTCGAGAAGGAGAAAAAGGGGGACAAAGGGCACACACAAATTTCCAAACACAGCTAGGTGACTGGTGCGCGACCGAAAAAATTCGGCAGAGACACTTAAGACTGCTTACGTGAGGGAATGTGAAAGAATTAAAGTCTCTTTGGTGAAACGTTTTCGATTGATGTTTTTGACACGCATTAAACTTCTTTCCTCTGATTCGGTTTGTGTATTTGCGTACACGTTGGCCACAGACCGGAAACATTACTAGGAACACCTTTAGTCAGCCAGAACCGCTGAGCCGCCGTGGCGTCGGGGAAGCGTCATTCTGTGTCTGGCACTCGGCGAGTACGGACGCAAGTATGGCTTGCTCCGATAGCGCGGAGATAACGGCTCTCTCGGGCCGCGGTTTGGTTGCTGACGACGCATCCCAGGAGTATCAGACTGTGATGCCTGCCCTGCAAAGGGGCGTTGATTTTACAAACACCTTGTTCCTTTAGTGTGACATCACCAGACGGCCGTATAAGATTGCGGACTTCAAGACAGGACATCGAGACCGCAGGTGTGCTGCAGGACCTGAAGGCATGTGTACCGTACCATATGAACCACTTCTGGGCGGTCACATTCCGCTCCTGGGCCTCGAAGCACAAGCTACTGGAGGCAAAGGAGCTCCACGTTAAGGGTAGGCATTGCCTTGTTCTGCCTCCAAACAAGGTCCAAGTGTGGCTGAAGCTTCATTGGCTGCCTACACTCAAGTTGCAGACGACCTCTTTGGAAAGGCCCTCGAGCCTTTCGGAAAGGTAGAAGGTGTGAAAAGGGAGACTTGGCGCGAAGAAGGCTTCAGTGGCGTTGAGATGACCACAAGGAGAGTGGACCTGAAACTCAAGGACGGCGTGACGACGGAACGACTACCCCACCAGCTGCGGGTTCTCAACGCCAACACGCTTATCATCGTCTCAGATGGGGCATCTATGTGCTTGCGTTGCCGAAGGAATGGGCATGTTCGTCGAGACTGTCGGGCGCCGCGCTGTGATTCGTGTCGACGATTTGGTCACCTCAAAGAGGACTGCGTGCAAACCTAGGCAACAGTCACCAACGTGGAGCCCGGGGACCCCGACTCCGAACTTTTAATGGAAGAAATTGAGGCCGAGGCAACTGTGGGAGAAACAAAGCCTACGGACGCTGCAACCGTGCAGTGGCCATCCTCAAGCAACGCGGAATCAGGCAACATGTATCCGCCCCTCTCCGTGCCTTCAACGGAAGCAGCTTCGGCAGGGGTGACGAAGGAACGAAAAACCGTCGACTCCCACCTTAAGCAAGCAGCGGAGGATACCAAGTCATTGCTGACGAAGCGCGGTGGGGACAACGAACAGACCGACGAAACTACTATGGACCTTAGAGAGGGTACCACTGAAAAGTGACCTCATGATCTGGCAGACGGTGAATACACCGAGGGTGAGGACGACCCAGTGTCCACTATGGCAGCCGGTAAAAGCCAGAAAAAGTCATTCCATCAAAGCCCGAGGACAAACAGATGACCGACGTTAGCCCAACTCACTGTAGGTTGTACTCTTGATCACCTGAGTCCTTTTAATGCTCACATGTTTCCTCAACAATGTATCAGCTTAAAGTTTTAACGATAAATCGCGTCTGCTTGACTGTCCAGAGGCGTAAGCAATGGCTCCTGAATACCCTCCTCAAAAAACGAGCGAATGTTGCGCTTCTGCAGGAAACGAAACTCACGCCCGGACATGTAGAGCACGCAACTAAGTTCTTGGAGCGCCTTTTAGAGCGCAGCTCTTAAAGGGGCACTGACACCCCAAAGGTCGTATCTTTTTTTATTGTCTAAAACGACGCAAGTTGTAGTCATAGACACGCAAAAAAAAAAAAAAAACGCATCGTGAAAAAAAATTTCCCCGCGCGCGCGCGCGCCTTTTTATTTTTGGCGTTTAAATCTCCCGCCGCTACCTCCTCGCTTCTTTTGATCGGTGACGTCAAAAATCAGGAAATTTAGAAGCTTTGTAGGCAACATTTTTATAAAATTTAATAACGACAATCGTAAAACATGTTTTTTAACGCAATTGCGAACGCACTACGGCCCCTCTTTTTGAAATACCAAAAATCAGAGTTCGGTGAGATGTCCCCTCCTAGATTTGTGTCCTCCCTCAGAAAACTTGGCGGCGCTCGAGCAGATCGGCCAGTCGGCGAAGAAACCGGTTTTTTCCCGCGCGCCAGCTCGCCTCCTCCTCGCGTCGGGTCAGCGGAGGTCCGGGAGAAAGTCGAGTCGCAGGAGACCGCAAAATTTGACTGACTGCACTGGCGGGGATCGCGCGGGAACTTCAAATTCGGCATTTGGAAATTGTTTTTTTAATTCACAAATACTGAATTCCCAAGTTTCGAATTTTGAGGGTAATGTCCCGGCACCGTTTTAAATCGTTTCGGATAATAAAAAAAAAAAAATGATTTTGACGTGTCAGTGCCCCTTTAAGCGCGAGACGCATGGACGGCAGAATCGTCCGATCCGACGTCCGATCGGACAGTCCGAACGCCGCTCCGAATTGCCGCACGCAATAGTTTGAGACACACGCTTCGATCTTGCATGCGACACAACGATCCGTTCGGCTCCGCCCAAGAGATCCAAGCACTCCAGCGGAGATCCGCGTTCATAGATCTCAGGTCCCAGATTGACGGTTTAGTTCGCACGAGCGAAGTTAGGAGCTTGTTCTCGCTAGCGCGTGCATTCTTTGCCGGGGCCATCTTTTTCGAATGGGACAGCGGGATCCACGCGTCCGGCTTCCCGTCGCCCGTCTCGTTTTCTTATTTGTCCCGCCAGACCCAGTACGTCATCATGACGTTCGCGCTAGCTGTGCTGCCATTGTCTGGGCGCTTCCGACAGTCCGTCCGCCGTGCGAAACTACCTGGCACGTTGGACGCACGCCAGATCGCCGATCCGACGTCTGAAGCGAACAAATATTTCGGATCAGGCAGTCGTACTACCGGATCGGACGTCGGATCGGATGGATTTTTCGCGCATGTGTCTCGCGCTTTAAGGGCTGTCCAAACAGGACACTACACAACGCACGACTCCGACAAATCGTGAAAATTGAAGCGGACGCTTCAATTTTTACGATTTGTCGGAGTCGTGAAAATTTTTGCAGGAGTCGTAAAAATTTTCACGATCACGATCTTCTCTTCTCGCCTCCTCCACTTTTCTCTGACGTCGGTGCTCGTCAGATTTGACGTCACACGCCACCTGCGTCTGGCTGACCTCGCCAACGCCCTCGCGTACCGCCGTCACCTCGGCTCGAAGGCCAAGAGGTTCGGCTTCGGGTGGATTTGGGACATTCCTGGGCCGAAGGGTGCGTTTCGCCCGCCTCGGATCTGCTTTCTTTGTCGAGATTCACTTTTGTCGTGATGGCGTCCGATGCGGTTCCGTATCAGTTTCGCGCGAAAAGCCTTCGCCTCCTCACCTTCGTGTCGTTCCCTTTCCCGTTTTCGGGACTTGAAAAACGGCAGAGGCCTTGAGAGATTAACCGAGAGCCAACTGAGCGTGTGAGTGGCTCTCCGGACCCACGTGATGAGCAGAGCATGGCCGCCGTGGAGGAAGCGAGGGGGAGATTTAGCGGGAGGAAGCTTCCCCCCCGGCAGCTTTAGCGGGGGGAGGTTTCCCCCCGACGGCCGGAAGCGGAGCGCCGCACGATTTGCCGGAGTCGTGAGTTTTGTAGTATCCTGTTTGGACACCCCTTTAGGCGCCCGTTTCCTGCTTGAGCGGCGTCGCCGTCGCCGTCGGCGTAACCGCGCTGTGCATTATGAATAAATTTCCCCGCTAAATTTTGCGGAAACTTTTCCCCGCTAAATGTAGCGGAAAAATTCCTTCGCTAAATTTAGCTGAAAAAAAAATTTTTTTTTGAAAAATTTCCCCGCTATATTTAGGGGAAAAATTTCCCCGCTAAATTGAGCAAAAAATTTGTTCCGCTAAATTTAGCGGAAAAAGTTTCCCGCTAAATTTAGCGGAAAATTCCCCCGCTAAATTTAGCGGGAAATTTTCCCCGCTAAATTTAGCGGAAAAGTTCCCCCGCTCAATTTAGAAAACAAATATTCCCGCTAAATTTAGCGGAAACTTTTCCTTGCTAAATTTAGCGGAAAAACTTCCCCTCTAAATTTAACAGAAAACTTTCCCCGCTAATTTTAGCGGAGAAATTGCCCTGCTAATTATAGCGGAAAATATTTTCCCGCTGGAAAAATTTCCCCGCTAAATATAGCAGAAAATATTTTCCCGCTAAATTTAGCGGACAAATTTCCCCGCTAAAGTTAGCGAAAACTATTCCCCGCCAAATTTAGCGGAATAAATTTTCCCGCTAAATTTAGCGGAAAAAATTTCCCGCTAAATTTAGCGAAAAAATTTCTCCGCCAAATTTAGCGGAAAATTTTCCCCACCAAATTTAGCAGAAAAAATTCCCCGCTAAATTTAGCGGGGAAATTTCCCCACTAAGTTTAGCAAAACGTTTCCCCTAAATGGGAAGCGAGCAGGAGAGGAGGAGAGGCATAGCCTCCTCTCCGTACCTTCCGTTCCTCCTCCTCAAGAGCTGCGCTCTAATTCGACGTTACAAGGGATTGTAAACATCTTTCATTTTTTTTTTTTTTACTTTCATAGCGCGGGCACAGCAGTTCTAGTTCGCAAGAATAAGGGAATATTGGTGTTTCCAGAATGGGAAACTGATCGCAGTGGATTTGCTGTGCCACGGTGATGTGCTGCGGGTCGTGTCAGTGCATGCTCCAAACGATCCGGCAGAAAGAGGCGATGTGCTGCGGGTCGAGTCGGTGCATGCTCCGAACTATCCGGCAGAAAAAAGGGCCTATTTCCACAACTTAGCGCAGTACATCGACGCACTTGCAAAGGTGATTGTAGGCGGCGACTTTAATTGCATTTTAAAGCAAAATAATGCTTGCAGGGCCTGAGGCGAGACTCGAGTTTGGCAGAGCTTCGAAAACTTCTTAGAGTGCATGGCTTGCAAGACGTTACTAAAGTGGTAAACGCCCCCGATCCCGGCTATACGTACTGGCAAGGAACTGTCAGTCGTGTTTAGACCGGGTGTACGCGTTGAGAGGCATAGCAAACGTTGCTACCGCTTATCACGTTGACGGACTGGCCTTTTCCGACCACGCATTGATCGCCGTGTGATTCGGAAAGAGAGCTCTAACGAGGCCGGAGCCTTGCTGGCAATCGTGGAAACTCAACTAAAGTCTACTTGACGATGACGAGGTGGTCAAGGAATTGAAAGAGCTTATCAAAAATGGAACCGAGAAACAAACAATGAATGCCGTGAATTGGGAACTGTTAAAAGAAAAAAAAAATGAAAATAAAGCTGATATCAGTCGGGGAGGAAAAGGCGAGGAAAAAAAGAGTGAAAAAGAAACTGCCAACGGAAACTTTAAGAACACTTATTCACACTGAAAATCAGACTCCGGGATGCTTTGGGGACGACATAAAAGAATGTAAGTGTCGGCTACTATCTAAGCTAGAGGAATACTGGGGTCATAGATTCGATGTAGAATCCAAACACTAGAGCGAGACGAAGAGCCTATGAAAGTGTTTGAAATGAAAGAACGTGAACAAGCAACAAAAAATAGAATCACGGCCCTGAGAGTTGGAGAAGTTCTTGTTACTCGCCAAAAGATATCGAACGGGAACTCGTCATGTTTTACGAGGAGCTATTTAAAGTGAAGAGAAATTCCAATGATCATCTATTAAAAAAAGTTCCTTAAAATTATGCCGCAAGTAGAAAAATCAGTGTCAGAACTGGTAAATGAAGACAACACAGTTGAAGAAGTAATCGGAGCGAATAAAGAAGTTTGCTAGCGGGTGATTATGAAATCATCACCAAGATACTAAGCAAGGCCTCGAGAGCGCCCTGCAAACGGTCGTTGGGGAGCACCAAATGTACGGGTTTAAAGGACGTGCAATTGGCTCAAATCTCCATATAATGCGTATGATCGCGGAAACTGCAGAAGCAATGCGAATGCCGATAGCTCTGCTGCAAGTTGGTTTAAAAAATGCATTTGACGAGGTATCACACCCTTTTTTACTTTCAGTACTAGAGCACTGCGGTGTGGGGAACCGACTATTGGGCTATGTAAAGATATGCTACAAGGATATAAGGACGCGCCTCTTAGTAAACGGTCGGAAAACCACGTCCATCCCACTCCTTTGATCGATTAGACTGGATTGTCCGATGTCACCAACACTCTTTGGTTTGTATTTGGAGCCTCTCTGTAGGGCATTTCGTAGTGACGTCAATATACGAGCGGCCGGCCTGGCTGTGTCGCACGTCAAGCTTCTAGCTTATGCAGATAATGTGACCGTAGTGTGTACGTCGCAGCCAGAACTACAACTTGCACTCGGGCACATAGAAGAGTTCTGTAGTGTGTAGGGGGGCGAAATGAATACAAAAATATCATCACGGTCTTGGCTGGGGCCATGGATGTCCATGCCCCACTTATGCATGGGAGTTCCATGGACTCTTTCGTCGTCAAATTACTTAGGGGTCAGCCTAGACCGAACACAGTTGGACTGCGGCGAAGATTGCACGAGGCTACAGGCCGTTAGAGCCAAAGCTAGAAAATGGCAAGAAAGAAATATCTATCTTAAATCGGAGTTATGTTTGTAATTCTGTTTTCTTGTCTTGTGCATGGTACTCGGCACGTATCTTGCCCTGTCAGAACCGCGACGTGCAAAAAATGCAAAGGGTATACGCGACTTGCGTGTGGAATTCCTGTTTTGAAAGAACGCGCCGTACTAATCTTTTCATCAGCTCCCACAAAGGCGGGCTAGGACTAGTTAATTTAGACATTAAGTTGAAAGGCCTCTCAGATGGCCGACCGTGCCGTCGCTCTGTAGAGACTCTAGCTTTGACAAGCCATCCTCACCCTTTCCCATTTTGTACACCAGTCCACCTGCGTTTAACTATCTCCTGCTTTGTGTTGTCACCTGTGCGGGTATACTACTGGCTCTCATTTTCCCCCCTCATTTTCTTTTACAACGCCTACACACACACATACACACACACCTGTGAAATTACCCGCCGAAGTGCGCCGAAATAACTCGAGGGCACGCCTTGGAGCAAATAGTAGTAGTTTTGGACCACGCTTTGGCAAGAAAGGAAAAACAAAATAAGTAAATTCTGTGGCATTATCACTCAATCAGAAGAATTCTAAAAAAAAAAGTAGATCTACTGATAAATCAGGAGGAGTGGCAACACTGACCAATGCGAGCATTTTTGACATATTTTTAATCTTTGCACCCTGGACCATTTTTAGTACCATCGCTCAGTCACACCGGCGACGACGCCGGATTTTCACGCATTGGGGCATATAATGCTTTTGCATTCGAATCCGCCCGGTCCTGATATCGAACCAGGGACCTCTACATTTCGCAGCAGTGCTCTTCCAACTGAGCCTAGCAGGAGCTAGACGTCAGTAGAGCAAACGTGTTTTATCAGCTGCCACCAGTCTAACACCAGCAAGGGTGAACGGCCTGCATTTTAAGGTTATGATGATAATGCAATAAATACAAAGCTGCAAGCGAGCTGGACAACAATGAGGAAAATAATTCCCGGAGAAGGGGAACAAGGGGGACAAAGGACAAACACAAACCTCCAAACACAGCTAGGTGACTGGTGCACGTCCGAAAAAAATCAGCCTGGTCCTGGTATCGAACCCAGACTTCTCCATTACAGGTGGAGCGCTCTACCAACTTAGCTAACCAGGAGTTAGTCGTCAGTGGAGCAAACGGGTTTTATCAGCTGCCACCAGGTTTGCTCTACTGACGTCAAACTCCTTGTTAGCTCAGTTGGTACAGCGCTCCTCTGGACATGGAGAGCTCCCTAATTCGATACCAGGACCATGCGGATTTTTTTGGTTGCTCACCAGTCACCTAGCTGTGTTTGGAGATTTGTGTTTCTCCTTTGTCCCCCTTGTTCCCCTTCTCCAGAGATTATTTTTATCATGGTGTTTCCGGCGGGTTTCAGTGGAAGGAGATTGCGCGTCTCTTCTGCATTTGGTTGATTGGAGTTAAGGACGACGATGCACTCGCTTTTCTGTGGGGCGCAGGACAGCCCCAGTGTGTGCGGATATATTCAGCAAAGGCGTCGAAATCTTGTTGCAGTGTTTGTTTTTGTGCTGGGGAACCTTTGAAGCACCATGAAGAGATGTCGCTCGCATATACGGCTGATTGGAAATATGTTATAATGTAAAGTTTGTGAGGTAGGTCTTTCATCGCGATGTTGAAAATAGTGAGGGATAGGATGGCATCTTGTGGCACCCAGGTGGTAATGTCTCTTCGCTTCTGTATTCTCCTGCTTTGGTACATATTGTCCGGTTGGTGAGGAAGCTTCTGGTGTAGGTTTCTAATCGTCGACCAGGGTTTGTTTTTGAGATTTTGTCGAGGTTGATTTGGGGTCTGACGTTATTAAAGTTTCTTTTGATGTATACGCCAATTATCGTGCAGGCTTGGGCTGTCCTTGGATAGTCAAAGATGTCGTGTTTGATTCATACCATCGTGTTTGGTGTGGATACCTGTCGACGGAATCCGGAGAAGGTGTGGTGGGGGGTTTTGTGGTTGTACACTTACCGCTCGAGTCGTCTGAGGACCATCCTTTGCATAAGCTTTCCTACCCAAGAGGTGAGGGAGACGAGCCTTCGGTTTGTGAGTTTGGTGGATGGTTTGCATAGTTCGGGAATTGGTGTGACTTCAGCGCCCTCCCTTCCGTTCCTGGGGAAACTTGCCTCTCTCCCAAGCTTTAATGATCTGGTCAAGGAGGGCATCGATATAGTTCTTGGGTAGGTTCTTGAGCATGGAATGAGTGATGCGGTCAGATCCGGGGGTCGCGTTGTGCATGATGGAGCGAAGTGCTGCTAACAGCTCGCTTTCGCTTAAGAGACTCTCGGCTCGATCTCGTGTTTCGGGTGTCTGTGGGTCCGCAGTGAGTGGAGTTTGATGCAGTTTTGGGTTGCATGGTAAAGAGGAGGGGTAAAAGAGCGCGTGGACTTCGTGGCCAAGTCATCGTTTTAATAGCCTTGTTTAAGTTTTATTTTTTCCAGTGAGTTTTTGTAGCATCTTTTTATTGTGCAGTGCATTCAGTATATTACAGACCATGGGCGTGTGAAGTTGGCCGTTTAATCCCTCACATAGCTATAGCCAGTGGTCGTCGGCGATTTTCTGGGCAGTCTTGAGCTTCCTGAGTGATTTTTGGGATTGCATTTTTAAGGTTCCGATTCTATTCGTGTTTTTACATATTTAAACTAGCTTGTGTTTGGTGCCCCAGGAATTGAGAAGGTGTCTGTCTATGCTTGGTGATTCTTGTCTTGTTTGGTGTGGCGGTGTGTTTTTTTAATGAAATCTGTGATGTCCTTGGTCTGATAGGCGAAGATATTGAAGGGTTCACCTTTTTTCAAGTCGCTACAGACTCTCTCTTTTTCTCTTTCTCTCTCTCTCTCTCTCTCTCTCTCTCTCATTTTTTAATGGTTGCTTTAGGGAGGTTTTTTTGTTTGGGGTTGTGGCGTTTCTTGCAATTGATCAACTTTTGATTGGTTAACTTAAATTTGAAGTTGACCAAATTCAAATCAAAGTTTGTCAACTTCAATTTGGTAGATGAAGTGGTCACTACCTAGGTTTTCTCAAGGTGTGGGACTATGTTATGTGTGTGGGGTCGCTTGCCCAGCAGAGTTCGGGGCTGGTGTCTTTCTCGACGCTGTTACCGACTCTTGTTTGCTCGATGACATTATTGATGAGGAGGAGTTTGTGCGATGGTGCCTGGTCGTACAGCGTACTGCCGTTGCGGGTTATGTTCCCGGATCCCCAGAGCGGGTGGTGACTGCTGAAATCGCCCCCGATAATATTTGGATGACCTTTTTTTGTTGAGCCATTGTTCGGATCCACTGTGTGTTGGTGATCTTTGGTATTCGATGGGTACAATTCTTGGTTTTGGTCATTAAGGTGGTCGGTTCTGAATTGGTTGGTATGTACTTGCTGATGTATGTGGCCGTCGTGTTGATTGGGGAAACGGTTCCGTTGTCCATATTGTTTACTTTCCTGGGTTTAATGCAAATGCTGCGTTGTGTGAATCTTTGGTAGCTTGGGATGTTGAGATCCCCGTTGACTTCCGGTATGATGATAATGTCTGGCTTGGGTTGTGTTTGTTGTATATAAAGAGCTAGTTGCGCCTTCTCTCTTTGAAGACCCCTGCGATTCTATTGCCATATTGTGGTGGTGGTGTTAATTTATATTGTCTTATTCATGCTCCAGGTCATGGAACTCAGCATGCTCTTGAACGACTGGTCTGTTAATTTTGTGTGGTGCCTCGTGTCGGGCCTTTTTCAAATGGTGAGAAGACTCAACTGGGCTTCTATTTGGTTGATTTGAAGGTGCATTTATTGGGTTTGTGGCGCTAGTTGGTGCACCATCCCCGTAAGTGCGGTTAGGCTGGTTTAAGTGGTTGGCGGGGGTTCCGACTGGGCTTCAATTGTGTCTGCCTCTTCCATGCTGTCCTCGTCGGTGGAGCGGTTTGCTTTTCGCGGTGGTGGGGCTACGGGGGTTCGGGGACCTGTGAGAGCCTGTTTTGGATCCCGATAGTGATGGCTTGCGCATGATTGTCAAATGCGAGCTAGATGCTAGCATGCGTTGTTAAGGGCTTCTCGGTAGGTTGGTGTCTGTGTGTGTGAGTTTGTTAAGTGGCGTTGTGGGGCGGGAGGGATGAAGGGATCGCTCACCCTCGAGAGACTCAGGCTCCTGGCACGGGTTTGTTGGGGTCTGATAAATCATTTGCGGCTGATCTCCTGGCCTGGGGGTATGCTGCCGGGCAGTTGGTCCCCCGGGCTTGGCTTGGAGGAGGTTGCGATGGGGGCAGGTGGGGTTGATGAGTTCTGCTTCTGTGGTTGCTTCAGGTGTTTGTCTTCCGGTCCCGCATACTGGTTGACAGTAGCGGTGTAGTGGCGTGGTTGGAAGGGCGCTCTTGGGGTTAAGCGTGTGGGTGACGGTCTTGAGGCAAGTCGTTTTCTTTGGCGGGATAGAAAACTTTGATAGAGCTGCTGGTCTGCATAAGTTCTGGCTGGCCAAATAGGGTCGAGCAGAGAGTGGTCCCCGTCGCAGTTCCTACGGTACAGGCTGCATTCGTGGTTATAAATTTCGGCGTCGGGAGGAAAATGCTTGCTTTATGTTAGGCAGCATTGAAAGTGGTTCTTTTGCGCGCAGACTTCATGTCTGTGTACTACACTCAGACATGTGTAGCAGATAAGGCTTCGTGGCCTGTATGAGTATACTACAGTAGCTACACGGTGCATCGTGACGAATTTGGGGGAAGTATGTTCTTCGAAGGTTATCACGGCGCTGTTGCTGCTGCCGATGGTGTGGGTGGATGTCACCTTTCTTCCTCTGTTTATTTCTTCCGGAATAGCTGCTCGTTTGAGTAGCCCTGAACTCCGTGTACTCGCATGCTTGGTCTTTGCTTATGGCCAAGTAGGTGCGGTTGATGTGTACTCCACCTTATAGATTTGAAGTGAATGAATGTTCAGGAGCCTGTCGCGTGCACTGGGTTTGTACGTGTTCGCGGTGATTCAATTTTGTTGAAGTCGGCCCTTGATGTAGATTTCTCCGCGCTCGGTGGCGGTGAGCTTTGCGGCAGCGACAACGGCCGCCAAGCTCGGTCTGGGGTGCTTGATGGAGGTTGAGTCCCGTTTGGGGCTTGATAATACAGTCTCGTAGTTCTCCGTGCACTTCTGGGTTCCCTATACGGTCTTCCAGGGCGTGGTATCGTGTAGTTTGGCAGCCGTGGGCAGATGACTACTCCACGTGGCTTGTGTGTATGCGCTAGCGATTCGTGTCAACTTGGTTTCAATACTTGAGTTGGGCTGGTTTCAACCGATTTCAGTCGGCGAGGGTAGTTTATCGGGGCTGTCAGTTCGTTCGGGTACACTCGTTCGTAGTTTCCAGGGGTCTCAGTTAGACTTGGAAGGCTTCTGCAAGTTTAGCGACGCGCTCTGTAGCCGAGGCTGGCGCGCGCCTGGCGTGCACTGCTTCGGCGGGGGGGGGGGGGGGGGGGGGGGGGCTTTACTTCTGAGTAGGCTTAGCGGCGAACGGCGTGGTCTGTGCAAAAAGTGGTCATAATCAGTGGCGTCATGAGGGTCAGCGGCACCCGAAACGGTAGCCCCCCCCCCCCCCCCCCCCGACCCCCCCCCCCCCGCTCTCGTGGCCCGCCGCGACACCCCCCTGAGCGCTGCACCCGGGGCGGTCCGCCACCCCGCCCCCCCCCCCCCCCCCCCCTTGTGACGCCACTGGTCATAATATCAAATAAACTCACTTATTTCGCAGGAATGTTTGTGGTAGTCCATTAGATGGTATGCAAGACGCACTCTTAAAATAAGCTAGTAATTTGAAAGGAAGTAACTGCAGCGTTACTACCCTTTTCTGACCGTTACTACCTTTTACTAATTAGTTACAACCTCAAACGTGCGATAGGTAGCAAAAAGTTTGTAAACGCACTCTTAAAAACAGCTAGTAATTTGAAAGGTAGTAACTGCAGCGTTACTACCCTTTTCTGACCGTTACTACCTTTTACTAATTAGTTACAACCTCAAACGCGCGATAGGTAGTAAAACGTTTGTAAACGCAGCAGTCACTACTTTTCTCCGACCGTTACTACCTTTTTACTGTTCCCAAAACATGAACAAGATGGCGGCGTCTGCTGCATCGCCGATAGCTAGCGTTAGCGACGCACTTACTGTTTAGGAACGCAGGGCGAAAAATCCACACACAATCGTAGCATCAAATATTGTAAAAGGGGGCATGTTTAAGGGTTGGGGCTGACATTATAGCCTTTGTTCCAGCACGTCGTGAAAGCCAGCGCTGCCGCAAGTGCACCCATCGTTGATACAATGGCCTTACGGCCACCATGCTACGTCTTCTGACCTACCTTCCCGTTTGCATTATTTTGAAGCCGTTTATATTTTCATTTTGGTTTTAACTGGGATGAAAAAAGCCACGACGTGCTAAAATCTTTTCCAAACAAGTACAAAAACAAGAAAGGTTCATTATTTTTGTGTTTGGTATTCTTGCGTTTTTTATTATATGTTTTTCTTTCACAAGAGACGCTTGGCAACATTGTACTACAATTACGCTGGAGCAACGTTACTAGAACGCTCAGTTGGGGAACCCACCGTTGAAACATGGGCTGCCTGGGCCGCTGGCGTCCACCGAGACCGAGCTAAATCACTAAATACGACATCAGCGCCACTCTTTATCATTTGTCTTTACTGTGGTCACCTTGAGCTTTTAGAAAGCATGTTTTTGCGTAAGAACCAACAGAAAAAAACTCTTTATGTTGTAAATTTTATTGGAGTTTATTACAAAATGAAGGGCGCGTGATGTTTTTTTAAAATCTTTAGTTTGCAAGGTTTTGCGGCACAATTAATATTGTTTTTATACAACCATGCCTCAGCGGTGATTTCAGGTAGCGCGTCCCGACCTAGGTGCATCCTAACTTCTGTTGTAATTCGCTGCGCGTCCGCTTGGGAGACGGGGGTGGCACCCCCTGATGCCCCTGTCACCGTATCTGTTTCGGCGCCAAAATTGCCGATTAAAGCCAAAATAGAAGTCCCGTGCAGGTCCCTCGAGTGGCCGCAGCGGAAGGAATGGCGGCGTTGTGATAGCAAATAGCTCGGTTCGCGAGTACGGTTCGGTGTCACTTTTTCAGATCAGGCTCTATGGCAGCTTCCCAACTGAGTGGTTCTAGTAACGTTGCACTCTAGGCAGCCGGAGTTTGCGAAACGTTCATTTATGAGAGACCCGGCCGTTTTTGTCGTGTCTGCTCTCGTGTTCCCGTGTTGGTGCGCATAGTTAACGTTCGTGCGCTCGACTTGGCGAGTGTGTGCGTGGACGTTGGACTGTTCTGAAGATAGGCCTAACAAGCCGGTAACGAGCGGACGCTCGTTATGGGGTTGTTGGCGATCGTTCGGCCGGTTCAATGGCATGGGTTTCGATGAGCAAGAAGTTTCACTGCTTCGCTCCTACTTTGAAAGGTAATTTGATGAATCTCATGAACCTGCCTTTGGTTGTGATAGTGAGCGTAAAAGCGTAAAGTACCTACCAGGAAGCGGAAATGCAGTCCAGAGACGATGCGGCGCATGGGCAAAGGGGGACAGTGTATGCAGGAAGGCGAGAACACGACTGCTGGGAACCTCTGGGAATGCTGTTTTATAAACTCTTGCAAATAATTACTGTGTTTAGCGTTACTTTTTGGAATGTTTAGCAACAATGTTGGAGAAGAATATTGGTGCGAAAGCCATGCCATATTTGTAAGATCGTTTACGGCCGAGGTGGTCACTGACCAACCGACTTCTTTCAAATGATCAGCATAAAAGGCGCATGGGTAGCCCTTGGTGGCAGCGATAGGGTTAGAGTGTCGTTGCGTGTTGGTTGTGCGTGTCTGGTCGTCTGTGTTCAAATTGGTTGTCTGTGTTAAATGTATAACACGTGTGCAAATATGAAATAAATGCTGTGTATATGTGAATGAAAGCAATGTGGAAAAGAAATCTATCCCAACGACCATAATTGTTTTGCCAATTTTGAATTTGACGTTGACTAGCGCCACCTGGGTCTTGTGACAGGCAGTTGCCGCTGCTAGCTAAAGGTAGCAAAATATACTAAGTTAGTTAGTCACCGTTACTAGCTTCTTGACCTAGTAACTGTAGTAACAGTTACCAGCTTGACCGTTACTATCTACGGCTCACTACGTAGTAGCATACGTGACAAGCGGTTACTAGCTCTTACTCAGTAAATACTACTAGCTTTTTTAAAGAGTGCGCTGCTTGACATGAATTCGAGATCATATTGGCTGTTATTTTGAGGCCTTCTTGCGGAGATAGACGTGCGAGCTGGCGGTGAAGCGTCTGCATTTGAATCTCTCTTGTTTATTGGGTTAACAGTATTAATGAACAAGTCTTCGCCAAGAAAGTTGTAAACGTAGAAAAATGTTTGAACAGCAGTAGAGGCTTTATTACACGACGTTTCGGGAAGAGACTTCCCTTCTTCAAGTTCGCAGAAAAAACAGTGGCAAAGCGTTTTTAGAGAGACCAAAGGAGAGAAGGAACATTAGAAAAAAGCGAAAAAAAAATAGATATAATAGTACAAGTAAAACACTTAGGCATGAAAAAACTACATTCCAACAAAACTAAAATACAAAAAAAAAGTTGTAGTACTATGGGGAACACGGTCGCGGCACTCGTTAGCGAAATCAAGAAAATATATGAAAGGCAACGACCTCCGTCACGTTAAAATTAAAAAAAAAGTAAAAAAAAGAACTTGATTATATGCGCCGTCTATACTGAGTCCTTCCACCTCTAAGCTGAGGCTGTGGTGGAAGGTACGAACACGTTGGAGCGGTCATACGTTGACCTTTCGCTACGTGATCACGCTCTCACCCACATCCTCGCGCGAAGAGCCGGGTCAGGTGATTGAAGGGGGGCTGTTGATTGGTCCGGCGAGAGCGTAGCTCCCACCGCAGTCTCAGCTTAGGGGTGAGCGGAGTACATTGTTCGTCACTAAAGCCGCTTCCTTCACCCCTGCTATGCCCATGTTGTCCGCTGTTCGCGCAGATAACGGCCGCCCTCAGCAACTAGGTGCATTATGTGTATTTCACGTATGTTGAACTTGCTTAGGGGAGTGGGCGCTTGATGTGTCCTTCGATGATTTTGAAAATGTCTCAAAAGTGTGTGTAGGGAAGGGGGGGGGGGAGGCGCTTATTGTAACATAAGCGAACGCTCGGTATCTTACGGTAGTGATTCGTTCTCTATCGTCCTTATTGTTCAATGCCGCAGTCTCAATGGCTGCGGAACGAATAAGATAATCGTGACTTGACACGCCCATGCTTTTCTTAAATTATCAGTGACTATAAAATGCGATGTCAAGGAAGATTGAATCGCGTCAAATTGTTGGCTTTTCAAGGCTCTTATACCCGTGCCACACGGGCAACTCGAATGCCATTTTCAACGAATGACATTACTGTGATCAACGAATCGGCGCGCGATCTGTCGCGCGTGGAACGCCCCACGCTCGAGGTGTCGAGCGCTGATTGACCGATTGTTCAAATGTTATTCGTTTTAAATGGCATTCGAGTGGCCTGTGTGGGACGGGTATTAGTTTCTATCGCGGTTTTGAGGACACTAGCAAGGTTTCGCGTTATGCAGGTTCTTGGAGATGAAAATTCGCACTTACATAAGTCACTCCAATTCTGTCTTCAGTAGAATCCTTTTTGTTAATGTTCTGGTCCCCGACCACTACAACGTAGCTTGCCGGAATCGCGACAGGCCTAGAACAGAGGACACAGCACCCGGTTAAATTAAGAAAAAAATCTGTGGGCTATAATTGCATTTCCCAGTTCTTAGATTTGGGGACTGTTTTAAGAGCGCAACAAACGGTGTAAACTCAACAAACTTTTATAATAAATTCCCAAATATCTTGCCTAATACTGCATACTCCTCTATGAAGCCGTTCGCATCTGATGTTTTTTATCTCAAGAAAAGCCTCCGATTCATATCTTCCAGAACAATAAAGCTAAACAATTCAATTTTCACTAGTTTATAATCTTGCTAAAGGGTCCGGACCAAGTTATGGGTTTACAGGATAATTAAAATCACAAAGAGTAGTACACAAAAAGCGGACGCTGGACGGAAACATAATTACCATGAACACGGTCGCAATTGCACTTTTTAGGACACGTCACAAATTTGTGACAAAGAAATGTACAAGAAACAGAAATAGAAACGTATTTTTTTTCTGTCTCTTGTAAAAAGTTTTTCTAAATCTTTGATATATATATATAAACGTAAAATTAGCGTAGAAAACTTGTTAAACACTCGATTTTAAGAGCACCGGTGCAAAGTAAGAAGAACTTCACCCATACCCGACATACACCTCCTGATAATAAAGCCGTAGTGCTGAGTTTTTGACGTCACCTAAAGAAGGCCAACACGGTGATTGGACATGAGTACCGCGTCATCGTTCGGCTGAGACTTGGGTCCAATCAGCGAGAAGACGAGTCCTATAGCCGAATGCTTACGCAGCAGACGTGTCCAGCCCTTGCCCCGCGTTAGCCTTCTTTGGGTGACACCAAAAGCACTCCGAGGCTTTGTGCGATTCTACATACAAATTTAAAAATGCAATACGAGTCTGGAAGAAAAAAATAAAAACGTGAGGACTCACTCGTCGACGCAGTGCGCGGCGGTGACGACGAATTGCTCGTTGACAATGGAGCCTCCACACATATGACCCCTGTCTATGTTCAGGAGAGGTACCTGACGGCGAAGCGATATTTGCCAAGGGAACTCGAGTGGCCCGGCGTCTTCGCCACCAACGATCCGATGCAGTCCCCGAGTGTTTTCGGAGAAGTCGAAGGTATCGACAACCGCGTCGCTGCCGTTGCTGGTGCTGGTGTTGCCGCCTGCCGCCGCCGGTGCTGACTGCGCTTGAACCTCGAACACCGCAGACCGCTGGCGAGTGTTTGAGGAAACGGCATTATTATGTAGTATTTCCGCTTCGCTGACGAACGCTTGGCTCATAGCGTGCAGCGTGCGGAGACTGACCTCATACGTTATACGAATGTTTACTTTTGACCGGTCTTTTGGGCGCAATTTCTTTAGACATCTTCAGATACATACTAATATGACGCCATAGGGGCACCGGTTGGAAGCCAAGTTATGTATCTATTTACAGGGTGTTTGTTTTAAGTTATACAGATTTGTTTAAAAAAAGCCGTGAAAGCTACACTTAAGCGGTTTGTGCAGGTGAGTTATATGGCCAAAAGGACATTATGTGGGTGACTAATCTTTGCGATAAGTCGGCTAATTAATTGAAATTCGTTAATTAAATTTTTAATTAGTGAAAATAAACATATGATTACAATTAAAAGCTTACTTAGCGTCATCGAAAACCACTAAATCATCCCTTTTTAAAACGACTTGAAGCTCGTGGCAAACTTGGGGGCGCGCCAAAGTTACCACTCGTAAAGCAGGCGCAAAGCTAGCAGTGGCGGAACGCGATGACACTCTATGATCCGCGTTCCGCCATTGGCACATTGGGTTGCGCAGAGAGGGTCATTTTCTGGAGCTGATGTGTCGGTAATATTCTCAACAAGGAAATAAGGCAAGCCACGTGAAGGTGGTCCGACACTTACCAGACACCGTTGCGGAAGTCATCAGGACCAGAGCAGCGGACAAAAGAGGACCTGCCATGTCTGTCATCACGCTCTTTCTGAAGCTGTCTCAAGACTGAAACCTTGTGTCCGGTTGTGCCTGGTTTTCCCTCGGACTCCAGTGATCTAGGAAGAAGTGCGGGGTCGAATGTGGTGTGCACCCCGAGAACTAATGAAGTATTGTTCGGCAAATATGAGTTATTGAAAAGTATTTGTCCCCGTACCATTATCATGCGGGCTGCAGCGGGAATCGATCATATCTCGTTGTCACAGGATGAACTAACGATGTAAATACGTGACCTAGATAGGCTTTTGGAAAGAAGATCGGATCTATCTGTCGTTTTCAGGTGCGCTCTCCACATAAATACCTTAACGAATTCTACGGGTGGATCAGTGGGTAACGCACCACGGGGATGTCCTCAGGTGATGGCTTCACCATACTCGGACGTTATCTACAAACGCTTCCAAGGAAAAAAAAATATATCGATCAACGTAGGCACAACGAGTTCGCTGCAACAACAAAAAGAAGAACGATGGGCCCCAGCACGATTCAATTTGCTTTTGCACTTAACAGTCTCCGACAGAATAAGAGCGCCAGAGACATCCTTCAGTTGTCCCGGCTTCAGAGTGAGCCTCTCACTTTCAATAACGCTTCGGCATCTTGTGATCATCTAGCGTGCACACGGAGTGCAACGAGCGCATGCGGGAGGCCGTTTGCATTCGAAGGAGATGCCTGGCCCTTCTTTTCTTGTCGGTGACTAAAGTTTGAAATGCTTTGCTCCTAATCATTGACCGTTTTATTTTGCAGACTCTAGCTAGAGTATATAATTCTGAGTGTGATAGCGCATTTAGGTACACATTCCTTCTAAAGTTCACATTGCATCGTTCGCCCAGTATTGGTTTACCTTGTGGAATCTGCCTTGTTGCTACCCGTCTCGGTGAATGACACAAGGCACTGGTTCGTCAACACGTAGTTATTTCCTGACTGCTGTTGCCACACGCTGCTACCCAAAAGCCCCCGAGCATACTTCTGCCCTGGCCTTTTCTCAGCGGCGGATCGCCACTCGCTTGGCCGATAACGTGCTTCGCCATCTCGTGGTAGAAATCACGAGAGATGATTTAACATGCGGGCAACCTGGTCGAACGCTGTGGATCCCCAGGTTGATCACCAGGTCTATGAAATCTAGGAAAAAATAACGACTGATGTATTATCAGAAAACTGGACTGCGTTTCTCTTCGAGACGTAGCTCCTCAAAAATCTTTCGCATATCGGGTTTCTGGAGTACATCCCATCAACTGCAACCGCTTTTGCACTTTTCTGGGCTCCTTGAAAAGATTAGTTTTGAGGTTTCGCGCAATCAATAGTCACTGAAATTAAAAAACAAAACAAAAATAAACAAACGGAAGTCGTAGCATATCTGAACAAAAGCTTTTTTTCCCTTTTTTTGTACCGCGGAGTTGCTAAGGGCTAGTATCCCCAGGATCGTGTCCGCCAGCAAACAAATGTCGACACAACACTCTGGACAGCTACCGCCATCTACGAGCGACGGCGGCAACCAGACAACCGGCTTTCCGGTTGTTCAGTTGCCGCCGTCGCTCATAGATGGCGGCAACCTTTCGAGCCTTTCCACTCTGGATTGCCGACTCGCGGTTGGCCATTACTTTATTCCAACCGTAGTCCAGCTTCGCTGGTCTTCCTTCTTCACCCAAGTGGAAAAGCTAAAAGCTTTTTAGTTCTTTTCTTTTTGTATTCGTCATGCGGGTCGTCAAGTGTTAAGCAATGAGAATCGTAGCAAAGAAGAATGATCCTTATTTACTGGGCAGGTGCTGTGGCTTCCAGGAAACCTCTAATAACCTCGCACAAAGAAAATAACTCATATCTTGTTCTCAAATTAATGTAGAAGAAAAAACGACGTCACCGGGTTGAATTTCACTTCTGCCGACTTTGGTATTAATGAATGGTGTAGAGCAGTCATTCACGTGTTCCTTTACCACGTGATGCAAATTTACAGTCGTGTCAGGCTGGCCAAATTTACGTTCTTTAATAACCCATGGGCAATCAAGTTTGGTGTGACACTTTGCGCCATCTAGCTGAACATATTTTCAAGACTCGAAATGCCCATTCCCGAGTTCTGCTTGCTGTTCGCGCATCACTCATAATGTGTTGATTCGAGAGTTTTGGGTCTTTTATCTTTAACGTCGCTATCAGCTTTTGCGTACTGCCGGATGACCTCGCAGAAGAGCAAACGTCAAAGCTGTAAGCACTGTTGCGTACCGAACTGTCGCGACCCCGAAAGCCTATGGCAGACGTGAAGCTCCGCAGGTTCCCGTCGAGACCATGGGACATACAGGGCCGTCAGATATGAATAAATGTCGTAAGACGTGTAATATAATCATTCGGTTTACTGTACCTATATACTTGGAATTAATGCGCTCAAAGCGCGGCGTGGTATTTGGGTTCGATACGATCAGACCCCCTAGAGTCAGATCAATCTCTTGACATCCTCAATGGTCTCTGCTGCGCGGACACATCTTGTTCGAGAGACGTTTTGCGGACAGTCGTTCGGGTACAGGGTTTTAGTATACCGTTTTCGTTTTCCCTTTCTGCTTTATACGGAGAGCGTAGTTGCCTAAGTTGGAGCATAACCGGAGTGACCGTTTTCTTCTCTTCGCCGTCGAAAAGAGCGGACTATCGTTTGCATACTTAGCGTGATCGCGTAGCTGCCCAAGATGGCTGCGCTATTTTAGACCCGTGTGTTTACGGTTCTACCTTTGTCCGCGCTGCGAGAAAACGGTCTGCTGAAGAAAATAAATAGACGTACCACACGACAATCCATGCGGCGTTTATTTGAGTTCTATGCAAAACATAACAGCTCATCGAATCGAAGAGAACGAGTATCACATTGCGACGAGCAACTGCGTCCGACACCGTCCAAACTACAGCCGACTTGCACAAAACACACATTTCTCCGACGCCACGGTCGTCCTCAACACAGCGAAGAAGAGACGGGAAACAAGCGGATCTCAAAAATAAGCTCAGCTATTCGCGCGGGAAGAGTCCACTTGAAAAAGCGATGGTAATAGCAGTTAGAGGGTGAGGGGAAGGGGCGCTTTTAGCTCTGCTTTTGCAGAGTAGACAGCGAGATGAAATTTTCAGTTTTGTGCGTTTCAAGCGCGCACCAACAACGTAGAAAAAGGTCCTTGCAAGCTTGATTTCACTGAAATGGAGTAATATATGGAAGTTCAATATTGTTCTACCAGTTCCCATTTTAGGTTCTCTTAATCTATCGAGGAAGGCATCTACTAAAACTCCCTAAAGGGCTGTTTATACTCCAACGTTGAGCGCAGTGAACGCAGCGTAGCACAAAACGCGCGCATTTCATTGGCCGGCGACCAGGAACTCGATATCTCTGACCAATCAGTGTCTGTACGCGCTGCGCTACGCCACGCCCGTCGACGTTACGTTTGAGTATAAACGTACCTTAATGCTGTAGAACCATTCAACCACAGTCACACACACGCACGCACGCACATACACATTAATAAATCAAGCATTTGATGCGTTTGAAAAAAAAAAAAACAACAGTTGTACGACAACACAGCGCTCAGACTTGATAACAATAAACGGCATCTTGGAAGCGTATACACGAACTCAACTCTGTTATGACACGCCGCGGTGGTGGCGCGTCGGGCGCACTTCCGGTCTGGGGCGGTGGGCGGAAGTCACCGTATGAGGCATGCATTCCTGTGTTCTTTTGGAAGAAACCAGACTACAAATCTGCCTTCTCGTCCAAACGCCGCGACGGCGGCTGCACCAAAAGAGTCGGGAAAGGCTTGAAGGTCAGTTTTCGTGTGTTTTCTGCCTGCTCGGTTCGTCCCAGAACGTGGATAGGGGCCGTGAAAGGGCAAACCAGACGCTGTCGAACTACAATTGCTTGTGCGGGCAACACTTTGGGTTGAATTCGCAAATATATGTGGTCACCAGATGTATTTGTTTTGATCCTACATGAACGAGGAAAAACCGCCAAGTTGTCCGAACCACCCGTGGGTTTAGTGTGTCTTCAAATTCAAACGGCCGCCTGATCGTTCGAACTGTCGTCTGCTCTTTCAAACTTGTCTGCTTTTTGTCGTCTGCTCGTTCAAGCAAAAAAAAGCGGCCCGTAGACGAAACTTGGACCCGATAAATACAATAAGAAGTAATTGCAAGTCTCAAAAGACTTTTAATTAGGCTTGGTGCAAACCGTAGATACAAGATGTTGATCATTGGTACCAGTGGTAATCACCAACTTGTTACGCCTGATTCACTTGGTCTGTTCCCGCTTCCGATTTTCAGTATCGACGGCGATCATCGCCGCTACCGTCTACACTTTTGCAGCACGAGCGAAAATATCTAGAAGAATCTCATCATGGTTTTGCGAATGAATCGCCGCACGTCAAACTATTTACGTAACGTTTAGCGGCGTAACCAGCCTTGATAATTTCGCTCAGGCGACTAAAGGGGTAAGACATTGCCATGAGGGCGTAGAATCGACAATTCCAACTTGAAAAAGAGTACGCAGACTCACACAGACGCCGACAACGTGACATTCCAATGATCTGTTGACGCGGGAAGCGGTGCTTTTTGCCCACACTCTATTGCGCATGCGTTCGAACTGTCGTCTGCTCTTTGAAATGTGTCTGCATTTAGTCGTCTGCTCGTTCAAACGACAGCGGCCCGTAAACCAAACGTTGACCCGGTAATTGTGATAAGAAGTAAATGCAGGCCTCAAAACACTTTGACGGTTGAAGGTTGGTTGGGTTATGTAGGCTCAGTGTAAATAGTAGATACAAGGAGATGCTGACCATTGTTACCAGTGGCTATCACCGACTTGTAATGTCCGATTCTACTCGAGATTTTTAGTATCGACGTCCACCATCTCAGCTACGGTCCACGCTTTTGCAGCCCGAGCGACGTCGCGACTGAAAATAGCAAGCAGAATTTCATCGTGGGAGTTAGGCTTTAACGCCCATTCTGCGGCGTCCACGTGATATGAATCGCCACACGTCACATCATTCACGCGAAGTTTTGCAGTGTATAGAGCCTCGTTAATTTTGCTGAAGCCTCTCAAGTAGTCGGACATTGTTAGGAGGAAGTAGAATCAACAATTCAAACGCGAAGAAGAGCACGGAGACTCACACCGACGCCGACAACATCGCATTTCAATGGTTTGTTTATGAGCGACGGCGAGCTTCTTGCCCACCCTCCATCGAGCATGCGCGGCGCCGGTGGCGTCCGCTAGGGGTGCTCCGGTTTGTTTGTAAACAAACCGGAGCACACCAGGTGGCAGAAAGCGAGAGAAAACTAGGCATTTTCTTATTAACTGATGGAAAGGGGGCTTTATAGCCTCACTTTCTTTTCAGTATGGAGTGCATATAGTTTTCACATTTAAATATTCTAAGCTTAAAGGGTAAGACAAAATGGCTAGGTGGCGTAAGCTACCGCCCGATCCAAAGGGCTCAGCCGTATTCATCCATCCATCCAAACATGAGTTGGTGTATACGCCGGCGGCGCTGTCGATTCTAGCCTTCCCAGCATTGCTTCATTTGTCCATGGTGGCGCTGGTGATCAATCGACGGCGGCGCGCGCGCTTTGGAACCCTTCCCGGTGCCAATAACGGCACAAGTCGCTATACTTCATAAACTAACTTCTCACCGTATGAACTTATGTACAGCGCATTTGAGAGGCATGACTCGGTCGTGTGGTCAGGTTTTCCCAGCTTTCGCCCATCCTTAAGTTCGTTACTCGCACCCCACGCAAGCGTGCGGCTTATTATCTTCAAACGTCTTGCTTCCTGATTCGTTTTTTTTTGTAATTCTTAATCGTATAATGGAGCGACATCATGGGCTAGGGAAAGTATAATAATATTCTTCGCGCTCGCCACGCGGTCAATGACTATGCGTGTGGGAGGTTCCGAAAAGCGGGGCAGGTCCCTCCTACGACGCTCTATGACTGCCACGATTGGCAGTCTCCTCCTCTCCACTCACCTCCTCTCCAGCGTTCACCGTGCTAAAGAGGCAAGCGTGGAGGGCTTTGTTTTTGAAATTGTTTTAACGAGAAATTGGCAGCAACGTTTATCTCCAATATCTCTCGAATACACGAAATGCAGTATTTAAAGAGCACTAGTTTATATCTCCTCAAAAGACATTCGGGGTAGTGAAGCACTACCTATCTTTTATCAATTTAGCGAGGAAACTGAATCGGCGCATTGGTCACGTGACGTAAGGTCGCGTGACATCAATTTACACGTTAGGTTTAGAGGGGAAGCCGAATCTGTTGAAAGGAGATGACGTGAGTTCACGTGACCTCAATTTTCCCGCTAGATTTATCGGGTATACTGAATCAGTGTAAAGGTCACGTGACATCAATGGTCTTGCTAAAATTATCGGGAAGTGCACGGACGTACGAACGCACACACGGTTGGGGTTTGGGGGAGAAGGTATTTTTTAAAAGACATTTTATGCTTTAATATTTCGTATTTCTAACAATGATCAGGTCTGAGGTGTGCGACAGGTTGCGACGTTTCGAACAACGTCGCGTTTATTGCGTGCATCGTGCCGGCGTGTCGAGGCGGCCTCCCCTACTCTTCCCCGGTCCGAGTGACCGTCCGGATCCAGTCCACTTGGGTCGAGATCCTGGAGAAGACGCCCGGCTGCTTGGGCGCCGCGCACGTCGAGCCCCAGGACGTCGCTCCGGCGAGAACGTAGTGGCCGTCTTCTCTCGCACACTGCAATGGACCTCCGGAGTCTCCCTGCGAGCGGGAATGTTTGCGAGCAGATAACATTCTAAAATATATGAGGATTAATAAAAAGAAAACTTCTCACAGACAAAAAAAAAAAAAAGAAACCACAGAAAAAGAACGCAATCTACAAAGAAAGTAGACACGCATTCATTTTGAAGGCCGGTTTACACACACACGCACATACACACACAGGCACGCACGCACGCGCACGCACACACACACACACACACACCCACACACACAGACACACACACATACACAGCAGCATAATTGGCACGCCTTGCAAAATCCGAACAATGCACATACGTGGCATTTGCAACACAAGCTTCGGTTCGGAAGAAGTTTTATGTCTATTTTTTTTAAAGGTCAGCTCAGGGGTGTTGAAGTATCAAAAATAGAGGAAAAACGACGGCTGTGCATATTTCGAAGTCATACCAGATGATCGTCTTCTTCCCACTGGGTTGCGAGCTTGCTCCCAGGTGGTCATCGTTCACATCTTTCGCTAAAAGCATATCTTATCGCTATTATCCTGCTCGCCGCCGGTCCGACTATGGGTCCTAAGCATTTTAGCATTCAGCAAGCCAACGCGGAACGAGCTCGCAAACCAGTGAGTGGACGACGAACAGGCTGGTATTGTAATGGAGTTAAATGCAAAGGTGCAAGCGAGCTGGGCAAGAATGACGAAAATAATCCCTGGAGAAGGGGAACAAAGGGGAACAAAAGACAAACACAAATCTCTAAACACAGCTAGGCGACTGGTTAACGACCGAAAAAAATCCGCCTGGTCCGGGTATTGAACCCGGTACCTCTCCATTACAGGTGGAGCGCTCTACCAACTGAGCTAACCAGGGGTTAGACGTCAGTAGAGCAAACGGGTTTTATCAGCTGCCACCAGTCTAACACCAACAAGGGTGAAGGTTGCAATTTAAGGTTATAATTATAATGCAATTAAATGCAAAGGTGCAAGCGAGCTGGACAAGAATGACGAAAATAATCCCTGGAGAAGGGGAACAAGGGGGACAAAGGACAAACACAAATCTCCAAACACAGCTAGGTGACTGGTTAACGATCGAAAAAATCCGCCTGGCCCGGGTATCGAATACGGGACCTCTCTATTGAAAATGCACGGCTGCCCTTTTTATTTTATTAAGGCGAAAGCCTTATATGCCTCATCGTTTGGTCGATCTTCAAAGTCCTTGAGCGAAAACACGTCGGTGACACGAAAAGTACGAAAACACGTCAGCGACCCGAATGAAACGGCGCCAAAAGTGCTTCGTCAGAGAGCGCGCTGTCTTCGGAGGTGGGCTGTCACGTTTACATCGGCTCTTGGGCTTTCGCCTTCAAGTCGTCTTAGAGGTAACGTAAAGACCCTGTGAATGTTTTCAATATATCACCACCTTCAAATTAAGCCCTGAAAGAAAAAAAAAGAAAAAAAAGGAAGTCAAAGTATTTTTTTTTTGCAAAACAGCGTGCACATGCCAAATTTGGGGTATGTACATTGGGAATTCGAATTTTTTAAGGTTTTCCAAACGTACTGGTTTTTAAGCCGGTGCCACACTATTTAAACATCATACGAAAGGCAACCTGCAAGCGAATTCGAACGCGAGTTACCACGAGATCCGGGCTTCAAATGTCGGATGGCAACGAGTTCAGGGGAGAAACTTGGTACGTGGCATTCGAACTACGGATATCGCTGTGACTGATGTTTGCAGACTCTCTTTTGTATAATGTATGAGCATTGTGACTCCGGTTTTAAAGGGATGGTGAACCAAATATTTCAGTGCCTATAATAAGCGTCGCACTATCTTTTCATGAGTCAGCAGCCTCCGGTGTGCGTGAACACAGCAACGAAATTGACGTCATCATATCCCCCATTTGGGCTTATTAAGCATGAATGGGGCATATGAAGACGTCGATTTCGTTGCGCGTGCTCGCGCACGCCAGAGTCTGCTGACTCATCAAAAAAGATAGTTCGCCGCTTATTATAGACATTGAAATGTTAGGGTTCAGCATCCCTTTAAGGTGTGTCTATATCGCAGCGCTACATCAACGTTATATCCACCAACTCCCGTCTCTGACGTCAGGGCGCTGCGGTGACGTTGCTGTTTGGCGTGGCCCATGGGTTGACACGCTGACAGCTCGCGCAAATCAGGCTCCTGCGCATCGCCTGTGCCTATATACACCCTGTGTGGGCAAACGGGGACTTGCTGGCAAATAACGTGTTGGCCTATGGGAACAGCGCTGATGCCGCAGGGTCCTTCGATGCCAAAGGAGACGAGGCAATTTTTTCATGTCTGATATATGTACGAAAACATTAATTCGGATAAAGAAGCCTCTAAACTAAAAAGAACAAACAATTTCTTTGTGAAAAATAAATTTTACTTTTGCCTATATCATGCTGTAAATTTCCGGAATTTTTCATAAAACCCGCGTAGTTAAAAAAAAAATAACATTGTGAAAAAAACGGTTGCGTACAACACCAATTGAGGTGTGCGTCTAATTAGTTAATGACATGCCCTTTGTTTCAGTCAAATACAAACATTGAAAGGCGCCATTTTAAGTCCAAATAGGAGCTCTAAAAAAGATTTTATGAAATTGTTTTTTAGTCACCTTGGAGTTAAGTGTTAGCTAAATCACTTTTTTTTAGTTTGTTCTCATAGACTTAATAATTGAATTTCACGTTGTAAACTTTTAAAACCTCGTTTTGTCGCGTCTTAATTATATGCCAAAATCTCCATTTTATGCAGAAACAGCCTTATTGTAAGCCAGAAAAAGCAGTGCGGGCATCATGGCCCGGAACTTCTGAAACAGCCGAAAGTAAAATGCTCCTCATCTGCTCAACATATCAAAACATTAGAAAAGTAATTTTTGTTGTTGCCGAGAAATTACGTTTTAAAGATAAGCCTCTCCGACCATGCCTCCAGGCGCCCGCATCGTAGGCGACGCACGCAGGCGTTCGCCAACGAGGCGTCAACGGTTGGAGACGCCACCACGAGGTCTTCAACGCTCACCTGAAAACACGTTTGATACACTTGATGTGGACATTATCGTGGCTTCCATGAATCCGTGTCCTCTTTACCTTACGTAATGATACTGGCGTCTTAATTTTACTCTACTTCTGCCCGGGAAGCTTTTACTCGGTGCGAAGTGGTAACGGTGATGTCGCTTCTCCCTGGAACCTAAATGTATTGTGATAGAATATGTGCTACTAAAAGCAGTGTCATGATGGAAAAAGCATTTCTTTGCGGTGGACGCCTCACACTCCTAAGGTCGCGTACATGTGCAGTATTTTAGGCTCCGGAATACACTGGAGGCAAACATGACATGTCTCGATTTCTGAGCTCACTCGACTTTATAGAGGAAGTGTGTTTGATAAGAGGTAGGAGTTATACGGGTGCTGTCTTCGCCATCTGAGTGTCAGGCTCGGCGTACATGAGATGAGGTAATAACCGTGATTGTAAGTCGGTTTAATAAACAAATTGTTATTTAACTTTTTAATTCATGGTTTCATGCCTGATGTTGCCATTCAAGTATTGACGCCAACTACTGTCAGAGGCTTGGCCAATTTACCTAGTTTGCGAAAATATAATGTTTTTTTTTAGATATTCATCGATCAGTTTTTGCGTTTTTACTCCCGATTTTATTATTGCGCGCAAAAAGATTGCCGCAAGCACTGCCCACAATGACGCTTAAAAGAGTGACGTAGTCGTTTTCATGACGTCGTCACTCTCCGGCAGCGCGTCCTTGGTGGATGTGACAACTTCAATACATCTTAGTCCTATCCAAATACATTCAAGTTCAATGGTGAAGCGATATAACTGTTATCATTTTGCATCGGTGAAGAACCATTCGGTTTGAATCGTTTTTACATCTGGACGTACGACAGACGAGGTCGATGCGCAGAATGCATTTCCAAACTCGGGAAGTGGACGATGAGGCTTGCGCTCGTCGGTAGTTACCTGTGGAGTAAAGTGAAATTAAGGCGCCAGTATCATTACGTAAGGTAAAGAGGATACGGATGCGTGGATGTCAGAATAAGGTCCACTTCAACTGAATGAAGAGAGTTTTCAGGAAAGAGTTGAAGACCTAGCGGCGGCGCCTCAGATTGTTGACGCCTCGTTGGCGAACGCCGGCGTGCGTCGCCTACGAGGGCGGCGCCTCAGTGCCGGTGCGCCTGGACGCAATGGTCGGAGAGGCTCACCTTTAAAAAATAATTTCTCAGCAACAGCAAAATTACTTTTTAAATTTTTTTAACTTGTTAAAGAAGAGAGGTGGATTGAAGTTTTGGCTATTATGAAAGTTGCGGACCCGGATGCTCAGATTGCTTTTTTCTGGTTCTCAATAAGGACGTTTTTGCATAACATGGATATTTTGTCACTAAATTAAAACGCAACAAAACGAGGCATCAAAAATTTACCACGCGCAATTCACTTATTAGTTCTATGAGAAGATATGAAAAGAGTAATGTAGCTAACATTCAAATCCAAGTTTACAAAAAAAAAAAAAATCTTATAAGACGTTTCCTTTTTCGAGCTCCTATTTGAACTCAAAATGGCGTCTTTCAATGTTTGTATTTTATTGTAAGATAGGGCACGTTATTAATTGAGCGTTTTTTTTCTTCTCGCCGCAGCGCCATCTGTCGCAAATCGGGGGTACCCGCAAGCAGACGAGTACACAATCCGTCACGGCATTGCTGTAGGCCTCTATGGGCCGTTTCCCACCTGTCTATCTTACACCCTGAGCGCCCCCCTAAATTTATAGGATACGCAACTGTTTTTTCACCAGAAATTTAGAGGATGATATCAGCAAAATTACAATTATTTTTTCTTCACAAAAAATAATTTTTTTAGAGTTCAGAAGGTTCTTTATTCAAATTAATGTTTTCGTACATATCCCATACATGAAAATTTTGCCGCGTCCTTTTTGGCATGGAATGACACAGCAGTACCTTAAACGAAAATTATCACTAATGCAGCGCTGTATCAGTGGTGAATCACTATACTGCAGCGCGAAGACAGCGTTGCATGAGCAAGGTGAGCGTTATTTCCACCACTGATTTATAGTGCTGAGGTAGAGGTGTGTGTGTGCGTGTGTGTGTGTGTGTGTGTGCGCGCGTGTGCGTTTGTGTGTGTGTGTGTGTGTGTGTGTGTGTGTGTGTGTGTGTGTTTGTGTGTGTGTGTGTGTGTGTGTGAATAGGTCTTTATGGTGTAGGAAAGAGGAGGCGGTGGCCCAATAAGCCTACGAGGAAAATTTCGAGAAATGTTCACCCTAGCGTGCATATTCATTGTTGCTCGGTATCGTAGAGCAAAACAGTTGTTTTATAAAACAAAACACTGTTTACAAGCTAGAAGAAAGAAAAGGACGCGAGGAATTCTTACCTGACAAACAGATTTACCACCCTCTTCAGGGCCGGCGCAAATCATGGTGTCCTCGTGAACCACGTTAACGGCCTCGTAGTATTCCTTGCAGACGTTGTAAGGTACGATGGGCAGATCCACCTTTTGCAGCTGGTCAGGCATTTGGGAGCCTTGCTGGGTCTCTGCGGTGGCAATATGGGTAAGACAGCTTTGTTACAAAATCGTACAAAGGATCTGACACCTTACGAGTTACGAAGGATGCCATTTCTTGCATCACTCAAACTGTACGCCCTTCTGCCTGCCGTAGTAGCGTTACCTAAAGTCGTGGTCACACTGCTAATGTATTATGAAGAGACAGTCTGCAGAGATTGTCCGAGGATTGCTTCTTTCTTGTAGGACGGCCTTGTCACAATGGTCATAAAAGATCTGTCTGCAGACACCTTGGAAGCATGTAGGAGGTAAATATACTTCGCGAATGCTTGAGGTCCGTCCGTAGAGAGCTATGTCATCATGCCCGAAGCGAACACTATATCTTTTATATGATCTGTGAGCGGTGTGGGAAGAATAAACTCTGCTGTTCACAATCGTATACATTTCGACAAAAACCCTGAGACTGGGACAAGAAGGGACGGACAAACACAAAGTCTCAAACGCAGCTCGTTTGCGCTCTTACCTTTTGTTCACAATCGTACTCGACCGTCAGGAGTGTATAGTGATGAGAAGCGGATCTAAGCTTCCATTTACCGTTCATTGACGTTGACTTCTCACACGAGGAATGTTTGCCGACGGGAGAAGAAAAGTACGTAAGGGAGTTGCTCTTACGTGCTAGCTCGTGCTCTGAAGGCGCCTTATCCTCGTCTGTTGCCTCATCGTGCTCGAGGCAAACTATAGATGTGGTACGTAGGAATCTATGAATAGTGTCCACACAATAGACCTCTTTCAAGACCCCATCAAGCAACCTTGGCGCTCGCCATTGTTCTTTTGTGCAGGAAGAGTGTGAATGGATCCGAGTCATCGCGGTAACACTGAATAAAACTCGTCTTCTACGCAAGTTGAGCCGAGCTTATGCCGAACGTGGACGCAATCTTTGAGTTTAATACATGGTCAGAGTTCGCACCCACATGGGGACGGATTCGGTTGATTGGGGCATCAGCTATTAGATGGCTCGCACTTTTGAAAATAGTTTATTGATTTTGACACTCTAGTTTTGTCCGATTTTTTGGAAGTTATATTAGCGGTGCGATGTTTCGGTGGCGTCCTCGTTTGGTTACCTTTCGTGGCGTCATTACCTTGTGAACAACAAGTTCGATGGCGTTTGTAATTGGCATCGTGGAAGCCTGAAATCGTAGCGCTCTCGAAGCAACTCTGCCAACAACGTCGAAATTGAAGTTCTTATATTCCTCTTATTTCCGTTGATCAGACATCCTTTGCTGACGTCATAGTCAGCATTCGGCCAATTGTGGTGGGCCGACCACAGTGACGCTTTCGATCGCTCACGTCGCCAATAGGCTGCGTGCCTTTAAAGGGATGCTGCACCAAACATTTCAGTGTCTGTTATAGGTGGTGCACGATCTGTCCACGAGCCAGCAGCCACCGGTGTGCGCGAGCACACGCAGCCGAAATTGACGTCACAGTCCCCCATTCACGCTTAAGAGGACAGTGAATTGTGTGGGCTTCGAGGAAAAGGGGAATAAAGACAAGCTCTTCATCTCCATAGTGGGGTCTGGCGTAAAAGGTAAGCGATTAATTGGTTTAACAAGCACGTAGCTTTCACTTGTGGAAATAAAAAGACTGTCTTTATTTTCCTTTGGCCTGAAGCCCATAAATTTCACTACCTTCTTAAGCGTGAATGGGGAACTGACTTCAATTTCGTTGCGTGTGCTCCCGCACACCGGCGGCTGCTGGCCCGTAGAAAAAACGTGCGCCACTTATTATGGACACTAAATTGCTTGGTTCAGTATCCATTTAATAAAATGTTGCTTGCACGTGCTCTCGCAAACAAAGCGTTGCGCAGAGGTTGACGACTCTTTTCACCACTTTGAGATGGAGAGTATTGCTAATACGCGGGATGCCTTAATCTGTATGCCACAACGTCAGTTTGTGTGCTGCAATCGGTACTTTTTAGTCAGAGTTTGGAGGGACACCGCAGCGAATGTTTGAAGTTCAACTATGCCTCAAACGTATAGTCAATGTGTCGGAGACCCTGGTGGCGGAATTAAACCACGATTTCTGGCCACACAATCTATTAGACAGTTCATAAAGCAATAGAGTCAATGGAATCGCCCGCAATGAAGGGAGAGAAGGAAAGTAGAATATCATCCCTTTGTGGGACGTACCCGCGCGATCGATACGAGCTGAAACCCCCGAACCGGCCTTTTTCTGCGCCTTCGTTCTCCACAACCTGTACTCTAAGCATTTCTGAGTTTGAAGTTTGGTACTTGCACGCGACGTCATATGGCACTTGTACCAGCCGCTATTGCCGCGTACCACGCACCTGTGCCCGCACCTTCTGCAGCTTACAATTCGCACCATCAAATTTTGTTTTTTTTCTCGTCAAACTTTGCTGAGAAGAACAAAATTGACGGTGCGAAATGTAGGCTGCTCAAGTTTCGGGCACAGTAGCACAGAACGGAGCAATGGCGATTGATGTGACGTAACTGCGAGCCATGCAGGGGCGGATTTAGGGGGGGGGGGGAGGCGGGGGGGGGGGGGGGGGGGGCGGCCGCCTCCCCGAGACGCCAAAAATAAAAATAATTCTGATTTTTTTTTTTAATATTTGGTTTTGGTGTAGCGATTATTTGGTCAGCAAACTAAATTTGTGCTGTCGAAGCAGGACAGTAGATTCGGCCATCTGTTTTTCCTTGGCAACGTCTTTGTTATTTAATAAAAAAAATGAAGAGAGATGAGTGGACAAGTTTACCAGACGCTAAATGTACCTGCGAAGGGAAAGTGGTGCTTGTTTAAAGTTCAGAACCTAAGATAGCAGCTTTGCGGCGCGGGCTCGTCCAAAGCGTCTCTCCACCCTGTACGGAGGCGGCGGCTTTGGTATCGAGGCTCCCTGCTCCCTCCGTCTCTCTGTGGAGCCATCCTGTGCCGCTGAATTGGCACCACTGGTTGAAAGGCGAAGAGAGGCGGGAAAAGTCCACTATGACCGCAAGACTCGGCTAAGGGGGTGGAGGGGAGGTTGTTAGGTGTCGACGCCCAGCCTTGTCTCTCGGGGAGCATGGTAATCTCGCTGGCGTCCAACCTTTCTCACGAACAACGCCCGAACCACTCAGTCGGGAAAACTTAACAGGTTTATTTCATAGCGAAATATGTGACCGAAGACGACCGTCTCTCGAACGGTCGGGATTTTTGTGGACACGCGAGGAAGAGGAGGATTCCGTGGGCGGTGCTTTTCCTGAAGCGACCGGGGGCAGTCGGACCAGCGGAGCTTTCCCCCAAGGGGAGCTTAACGTTTGGGAAAGGCGAGACGACGATTATCCCCCACTCTGGAATCCTACGAAGGGGGTGGGAAACAGTTCCAAGGTCATCGAATTGGCTGATGAACGATCCCTGGATTGTTCCCCCGCAGACAGCCGGCGCCGTTTAATCCCCCCTCCCACCACCGCGGCAGAGAAGAATCGGGAAAGCTCGGAACACACACTGTCGCGTTCCGCCTCCTCGGCGCCAGCCGCAGGTAGAAGTCCGAAGGGTTGACACGAGACGTGAGGGAGGGGAGTCCTTGAGCGGCGCTTCCCCGGAAGCGACTGACGCCAGCCAGACTGGCAACGCCCCGAGCGTTCGGCTAAGCCTGGGCTAATCCTTCCCCCAAAGTGGTCCTAACGACTAGGAAAATACTTCGGTAAGCTTCCCACGCACTCACACACACATGGAGATGGGACGGGTCATAACAAGGTGTTGTTGAGATGGCGATAGCGAGGCGCGCATACCAAAACTCAACTGGTTTATTTTTGCTTCCCGTCTTGGGCGACGGGCGTTCCCCTCTCCTTGGCTACGTTCTCCCGAAGCGGGAGGGTGGGAAGAACCGGTCTATCGGGAGCGCAGCAAGGTCACGAGGCAGGGCGAGTTCTCTCGAGCGGTGAGCAACGTGGGTCACCACAGTGTACACGCGTGCGTGTGTGGGCTCTGAGTCATGCGCCGCCGGGCCTGAGCGAATGTACCTCGGGAATGCCAGCGCTCACGTTTCACAAGTCAGGAACGGTCGGTCAGGCTACTTTGAAGGGGAGTCAGTCGGGTAGCTTAGAGCGCCGAGAACAGTGCAGCTTCAAGATCCGCGAGGGAAACCAAACGTGGACTTCTTTACTGTGTTGCACCATTCATCCCTTCTCCGTCGCGGATCGCTGTTTTTCAGTGACGATTGACTTGGAGCACGTGGTGACGCGCACGTTCGAGCTTAGTGGCGGCGCTTTCGACCTGTCGTTCACACGTTCACTCCTGGGCAAAACGGTGATTCGGGTAACGAGAAAGTGCTGTTGACCTCCAGAGACAAAGTGAGCCTAAGGCGGATGAAGTAACCGGGAGTCGAGTTCTGCAGCCGCTACAATGGTGAGTTGCACTTTAGTCCGTAAAATGACGTTGCTCTTTTGACAAATTATAACGAGGCATTTTCTGCACTTCGCTCGCGTATGAGGTGGTTGGTAGCCGTGACGCATGCCGAAAAAGTAATTGACATAGATAGTAAGGAAAAGAAAAGCTATAGATGGAACGTGTGAATTGTTCGTTTCTTTGCCACCATCCGCAGCGACATAAAAAAAACATCGCGCTGCAGACATTAATTGTTTCCTCCTCTTTCTATGCATAAAAATTAGTCATAGACTGTGTGCGGCGTTTCTTTCGGTCGATGGATAATCAAAATATTTATGCGAAATTTGCTCACTAAACCTTTTTGTGGGGTGGAAGGACACTGATGGCTTAAGAACTCCCAGCCACCAGCGTTTGGGACTTGGTATGTTATATTGAGCTAATTTTTGTAATAATTTTTCCTTTGTATTTGTGTACGCAGCCTTTACTACTTTCACCTTCCATTTACACTTCGGCTTGAGACGCATAAGATCGCACAGCTGATATTGGTAATTAGTGCTGAATCAGTCACTCGTGGTATTTATAAATTACGTCACTTATGAATGGGTTCTATCTGTTTAGTAAAACAAGTGTTTTTACATAGAGTGAAGATGGTCCACCAAAGTCATCCAAGCGGAAAAGTACCACTCTGCATAACTTCTTCCAAGCTGTGCCCGAAAAGATTGTCACTGAGGCAGACATTGCAAGCAACGACTCGAAGCTCACTTTGAAGTATGATGGCGTGGACGAACAACTCACGATTGAGGCTCTCCCGTCGCCCATGGTCGAGAATTCTGACGGAACTACCCCACTAGCCCCGGCCGTCCACACACTTCGGAATCCAGCAGCTGACTTTGGTTTGCAATATGACATTGGCAACTTCGTTGGGGCGAGGCCAGACGACCACACCGTGGTTGGCTTACTCGAATGCCATTGGATGCCACCGCAAGGTTACTCCTTCCCTTTCTCTGAACACAACAAGGGACAAACAGTCGAACGGAGGTACGTCAGAAGTGACCACCTACTGAAATATCCTTGGCTGGTTGTCTCGGATGCCAAGGCAGGTTTGTTCTGCAACTTTTGTCCTCTTTTTGCCACCGGGCACATTGGGGGGAAACACAAGACAGTTGCCCTTCAGGCTCTTGTAACGGAGCCTTTGAAAAAATTCGCGAAGCTTCTGGGGAAAGATGGAGCTTTGGAAACCCATTCCAAAGCTAGATATCACATCGAAGCAGTGGAAGCGGGCAAGGCTTTTCTGAAAACTTGTCGCGACCCAGCAAGGGTCGTGGCAAACCAGATCGATACACATCGAATGCGGCAGGTGTCTGAAAACCGCGCGCGGCTTCTCTCGATTGTCGACAACGTTGTGTTCCTCGCCCGGCAGAATATTGCCTTCCGTGGACATCGGGATGACGGCCCAGTGGTCACTGGGAAGAACGGCAATGACAGTTCGGAGAATGGAGGAAACTTCAAGGAGCTGCTGCGCTTCAGAGTGAAATGTGGTGACCATGCCCTCGAAAAACATCTCTCCACAGCCACAGGAAGGAAGATGTTCACAAGCAAAACAACTCAAAATGCCCTTATTGAATGTTGCGGAGACGAAGTTCTGTCCGTGATCTTGGCACGAGTTCGACAGAGCAAATATTATGGCATTATGTTCGACGAGACAACTGACGTGGCTCACAAGTCTCAGCTATCTCTTGTTTTGAGGTATGAACATGATTTAAAGATCAGAGAAGATTTTGTGGGTTTCTTAGATCCTCGAGAACTCAAGCCTCAAGATTCAAATCAGAATCAGAATTCGTCCATGTCGGACAGCGGGTCCGACGAGGAAGAGCAAGACGAAGACGACGCACTGGAGCCAACACTGACTGGTACCAAGCTCGGAAAAATCGTGCTAAGTCTACTGAGGTCATTGTCTCTCGACCCCAAAGGCTGTGTAGGCATTGCAACAGACAGATGCTCAGTAATGACCTCCGAGCTCTGCGGTGCCATTCAGGAAATTCAAAAAGTAGCCGTGCATGCAGTTCAATGCCCCTGCTTCAACCACAGCTTGAACCTTTCTATATCCAAAACATCAACTGTGCAAAGTGTCCGAAACACCACCGGGACAATGCGGGAAGTCATTGCGTTTTTTACGGCCTCGCCCAAGCGTAACGCCGTTTTGAAACTCCAGCTTGGCAAACAGCTGACCAAGTTATGCGACACACGTTGGGTCGAACGTCACGACGCTGTTTTGCAGTTTAGAGAGAGCCTGGGAAGCATCGCAAAGGCGTTGGAAACGGTTTCGTAGTGGCGAGAACCAAGCTCGGATGCCAAGGCGAGATCACTGCTTACATCAATCCTGGATGCCGAATTTGTAATCGCAACCCTAGCTCTCTACGATGTACTCTCAGTCACGCTTCCCCTAAGTCGGTTGCTCCAAAAGCCGGATCTGGAAATGAACAGTGCCTCGAACATCGTGAAAGACACAATCGTCGTCCTGAGCGAAAAGCGGAACCCATTAAACGTCGAGAAGACTTTCAAAGAAATGTTCGCGCATGCAGAAGAAATTGCCGAGAATATGGGAGCCCAACTAGATGTGCCTCGTCTAGTCCAACGACAAATGAACTGCGCAAAAGTGCCTCCACAGACAGCCGAGTCATACTTCCGCGCACATGTATAGATTCCTCTTGTGGAATCTGTCGTTGAAGATCTTAAGCAGCGTTTTCCGGAAGAGGTGCTGGAAGTGTACAGCCTCAACACACTTTTGCCTCGCCATGTGAATGAGAAGGGAGCTCCAGGAAAGCTCAGTATCCTGGCAGCAAAATACGGCGTGCTCCTCGGAATGGGAGATGTAGCTTTGCAGACCATCATCAGAGCCAAATTTTCACTGTGGGCGGCGAAATGGAGACGCGAACAAGAGAAGGGGCCTCTTCCATCGACAGCTGTGGAGACACTTCAAGAGTCGGAGCCAGAGCTCTACCCCAACATCAGGACTCTGCTGCGCGTTCTCGCCACACTGCCAGTTAGTGTTGCGACGGCTGAGCGGTCCTTTTCCACCCTTCGTCGAATTAAAACTTGGATTAGATCGCGGTGTGGCGAAAAGCGACTCAACGGTCTTGCCCTCCTCCACGTCCACCGACATGTGAACGTCGACCAAGAGAAGGTGGTAGACCGCTACGCGCAGGGAGCACGACGAAGGAAGGCGATGTTCGTGCTCTGAAGAACCTTTAAGTTGATAACTTGTGTAAATAATTATGTCTGTATTCTGTCCTCCCCAATTGTAGGTTTTTTTTTTTCTTCATCTCATCAGATAAACATGAATCTGTTTAATAAATAATTTTAATGTTGCTCCACGCAATTCACCTAGGCACTGCGCTGAAGACCATTTGAGCTCGCATTTTTGTTTTCTATTGGTTTCACGGATCCACAAGACCATAAAGAATCGAACAGTTATTTTTGTTTGGCTGTTTCCCGTAAAATACCAAGTCATTGAGAGTAAAGTCGCTGAGAAATACCACCCACTGTTTTTTTATTAGAGTTTAATTACTCCAACTAAATGCTCACTTTTCTCAAGAACTGTGCATTTTCGAGAGTGAGTCAATAAAATAACAATGAAAATAAGAAGGTATTTTGAACACGTTCTTCCAGGAATTAGAAATTCTCCATATTATTCGGCCGTCTTACATTTGTCTTGATAACAAATCCTTTCTTCTCCGGTCTTTGTGGTGTTTTTTTTTTTGTCTAAATTGATGTATTTTGTGTGATCGAGTCCCTGCACAAACTCTTTCACGCCGCGTGCCTCAATTGCCTGTGTTGCTTAAATGGGAATAGTCACTGTTTAGACATAGAATATAGAACCATGCACACGTATGTCTCTCTCTATCTCTATTTTTTTTACCACTTATAGTGCAAATCTTTGAACCACTGAAGCAACAAGTGCGGGTTAATATAAAAGAACAAGAATCCAATACAAATTTGGTGGGAATATTTAGGCTGTAACAAACGTTAAAACACGATTAATAGTTGCTTTTTGTAGATGCCGCAAAAATCGCTAGCCCGCACAATTAAAAAAAAAATCACCACCGCCCCCCTCAAACCTTAGCCATAAATCCGCCCCTGGAGCCATATATGCGGAGAGCAATTCGTCTGCTTCATGCGCAGCAGTTGCGGTGACGTTAGAACGACGCCGAGCTCTGACTGGTTCTGATTGAAAGGATAGTAGGTAGTCCTCAATGGTAGATGCCTTGAGATCTACCCACTATTTTTTGTCAATTCATCAGCCAATAAGAGCTCGGTGTTCTGATATTATCGCAACCCCTGCGCAAGAAGGGGACGAACTTGTGCTCCGCATAGTCATTGACAGATTACGAAACACGGGGCGTGTCGAAGCATCTAATTATTGCCCCGCAGCCAATGAGAGTGCAGCGTTAGTCGATGCCAAAGAAGGACACAAAGAGTGTGCGCATAATGAGCTACGCCCTGCGATTCAGTGACTATACGGAGCGAAAGCTCGTCCGCTTTTTGCACAGAGGCTGCAGCGACGTCAGAAGGCTGAGCTCTAATTGGCTCGAATTGGAAGGATAATACTTAGTCGCCCGTTTTCTGGTAACCTGTGGCATACTCGTATACATAATTGTTTCTCTCTCTCTCTCTCCCCCCCCCCTCCCTCTCTTTTTTTGAATTGTTTGGGTTTAATTTGCGGTAACGTTGGGCCGCTATATTTTGCGGAACAAAATTTATTTTTGAACTTTGGAGGAAATCCCACGACCATACACTCTAAGAAATGCCTGGGCGTTCGCTTACCCGCAAAACACTCAAAGAGCCAATCTCTGCGATCTGGGAAATCAGCTTAGCGAATGATGAGGCGGAACATGTGTTTAGACCTTAAAATTAAGTCTGCGCTGTGGCATTACGCAATGCAAACATGACGTTTTGCATTGCGTAATGCCACAGTGCAGACTTCATTTTTGGGTCTAAACGGATGTTCCGCCTCATCATTCGCTGAGCTGATCTCCCAGATCTCAGAGATTGGCTCTTTGAGTGTTTTGCGGGTAAGTGGACGCCCAGGCATTTCTTAGAGTGTACATTGAATCAGTCTGCACTTGAACAACAGTTTCTTTTTTTTTTTTTTTTTTTGGAAGAGGTATTGTTCTAAAATTGCATTTATCGTCTTTTTAAACGAAGCGGCGGTCGTAGTATAATAAGATTAGTTTTGACTTTGAGGTTTATTGACCGGTTCTTCATTGCGAAATGGAAATTACAGCAAGTGCAGATTAATTAGCTTTCTGAAACGTAACAACTTTCAGAGTTGTCAGCGCTTTTTAGCGCTGAAGAGTACTATCTACGGGCGTTAGAGATACCACCATCTGGTGTTCTGCTCATCTTCAGCACTATCCACTGGTGGCGCTGAAATCTGCGGGCGATGCTGTGAATTCACTATTGTTGCTGCGTCTTGTCGGGAATTGTTAAATGAAGTAATATCTTATAACGTTCGCGCGAAGTTTAAGACTCAGACTTGGCGTGAATTCACTCACGGTCTTTGGTGAGTCCCCATCCCAAAGCCGTGCATGTTTCTCCATCGAAGCCCTGATCCTTCTCCGGGAGACAGATCGGCATCAGGTGCTTGTGCTTGCCGGTAAAGTTGAGCTTCCTTGCCAGCTTCACGACGGCGTAGTCGTAGTTCACGGCCGCGCGGTCCCATTTAGGGTGTTGCCGGAACTGTAAGCACGAAACAGAAGTGCTAGCCTGAATGAACAATATGAGCGTGACCAGCCCACCATGCTTATAAAAAACACCTGCCAGCCTAAAAAAAAAGTTTTTGATCAAATGCAGTGGTCTCAAACTCATTTTAGTGTGGGGGCCAAATAGCCCACACCGGAAAGGTCGAGGGCCAACGTAAGACGAGGGGGGGGGGGGGGGTGTTTAAAAGATTTTAATGAGAAAGGACCTCGTGCTCTGTGTTTTTTTGCAAACCCACAGTTTTTCCAGTGACATCTTTAGATTTGATTTGTTTATATGACTACTTTGGGCCCTGACCTGGTGTGATAACAAGAACTAAAATGACACCCCACCGCCAACGTGCTGGAATGTGATTAAAAAAACGACACACACTCAAAAGACTTTTGAGTGTGTGTCGTTACCTGCAGTCTCGGGGTTTTTGAATCCTGTTCAATGTACATCAGCTCGTTTGCGCCCCAACATTTATTTCAGTGCTGAAATTTTGAATGCAACAAGAGAGCAGGTACACTGTTGTTCCTATGTCTGTAAAAACAGTTAGGAATGGTGTTTGCTTTTTGGTAGGGAAGAATCACGTTCGCGCACCCGAAATGTACCCTTCAACGAATAGCTCGCGCTTGCAGCCTAGTCGTTGTACATTACAAAAAGCTGGGAAGCAAGAAATAAAGCGAAACAAAGGTCAAAGGAACACACATAAGTATAAAAGTATAAATAGTAGAGCCACTTTTCAAGCGTAAATGAATCGACGAGATCTGATCCCGATGGCGCACGTCATACTTCTAGTGCTCCAGACAAGGGAACCGGGACTCGTAGCCGGTTGCCGGCGGGCCGCGTCCAAGTGAGTTGCGGGCCGCATGCGGCCCGCGGGCCGCGTGTTTGAGACCCCTGGTCTAATGTATAGGCTTGAAACTCAAGATTTAGGTTCCACTCTCCGAACTATTTCGAACAACTCGAGAGAGAATGGGGACTGTAGGGACCTTAGTTGTAGCAAAAGGCCAGGTCGAGTGTTGTCTTTCACATTATAAGTGGGTGTCCCCCGAAGTCTTCCAAAACATAAATGCAGACTTGTCACCATCGGTCTTAGTATGGTGCCTTGAACGAGTTTCCGAGTGTAAAATGCATCTTCATTATTTGTGGTTTTATGGTTTCTGTCTATGGACGTCATAAAAGCTTCATGCTGTTGCCTGCCGCCATCATGGCTGTGGTACAGCAGCGGGGATGGGCATGATGATTTAGATTGGGATTTAGGGTTTTAGATTTGCATTTGTATTTGGGTAACCTCTTGGTCCGCCGAAGATTGTTCTTCACCCTACAGTCCACGGAAACTAAAGCGGTCAAAATTTGGTCCACCGCTACGCCCCGATCGTGATATCCAACAGCATGATACGCCCGCTCCTGTAAAGTAATTTGTTGTCCCTTCTGGACCACTTTTGATGTATGCTGGGATATCACGCTAAACACACCCGTCGATGACGCGTTTCAGACAACGTCCTTTAAGGGGAGAGTGCACGCGCATTAGAGTAGTAGTAGCTTTAGGACCTACACCGCTTCTTTCACTGTAGTGAACTCAGAGTCGCAAGAAAGAAAACAATAATAATAAAATAAGGGTAATGACAACGGCTACCTGGTGAATGGTCATACATTCGCTCTCCTTGCCCTTATGACCCAGGTAGAGAGATATATCAGCATGGCGTCCCCGATTCCCGCGGTTAATCATATGAATGCAAAGTAACGTTAATAACTCGATACGCGGACATTAGGCACGTAGCCAGGATTTTGTTTCGGGGGGAGGGATGGGGCCCGCCAATGACAAAATGCTGTATGAGGGGGAGGGGGAAGAGGAGGTCCCAGCAAAATGGAAGATTTCGGAGGGTGGGGGGGAGGCAGACCCCATGTCCCCCCCCCCCCCACCCCTGGCTACGTGCCTGGCGGACATTGTTCGTTTGGTTTGAGTTGGTCCTATAACTGACTTGAAGATAATGCTAATATTTTTTACCCTAATCGCAGTTGTAATGAGAAAACAAAAACGAAGCTGCGTACTATTTTCTTTAGTAAGTAACTAAAGGTTAGGATCCTATCTTCTGTCGCATCCAATCGCGAGTATAAGAGCTCGTAATATTTGTCTCATTTCTGAGGCCTGCAGCATGCTTTCGCGGTTGGCAGGCTCTTGCAATACGCGATGAAAAATGCACACTTACATAAGACACGCCAATTCTGTCCTCGGTAGAATCTTTTTTGTTCACGTTCTGGTCTCCGACCACTACAGCGTAGCTTAGTGCGAAAGACCTAGAGCACAGAGTACACAAAGAAAACACACGGTAAAATAAAAAAAAAAATGCAGCGTTTTTTTTTTTCGCCGCTCTCACTTAGATTAAAATAGTGCCACGGACATGGAGCTAACATATGTTTTATAGAAAATTTTAAAGTGCCGCAGCACAAACTCTCTATAGTATGAAGCCATTCGTATCTGATGTTTTTATTACAAGGATAGCCTGTGACTGAAATTGTTAGTAAAAAATATAAACTGACTTAATTTGCCCTGGTTCATGTTTTACTAAAGGGCTCGAGATAGGTTATGCTTTCACTAGATATCTCAAAACAAAAGGGTTATTCTAGGAAAGCGGACCAGTAGAAACACAGGTTGAGGAGGCGTCCCTTGTCGTTTCTGTTTGTCTCTTATAGCTTTTTTTCTTTCAAAAATTAATAATCTCAACTAGACAGACCGTATTTTTACGGCTTTAGACCCTTCGAGCACGAGGTTTTTTTCCCCCATGCGGAACACACATTTTTATCTCTGTAACACTGTAACATGCTTTATGAAGTATTCTTGCGTATTAATGACTCATTGATAAGGTTAGTCAATGTCGGCATGCCTTCAACCTAAGACACTTTTCTCCTAATACAATTTTCGAGACACGTCAGCAGTGGCACCACAATGTCACACCCCGGTGTCACTATCTTGTTATTTGTTTATACATTATTTTTTTCCAAACCGTAATTTTCTTGTTTTTACACTCATCGAATTCAGAGTTCGCTACTAATTTTTAAATGACAGTGCTCACCATAAGGCGCGAGGTTCATCGACATATATTCACCATTCTCGTACATAAAAGAAGGAAACAGAAACAGAAGTTTCCTAAATAAAACTTTCCAGGTGCCGTCAACAGGTGACACCACAAGACAAAACGCTACACGTAAAAAAGAAACACACACACATTGGCAGTTATTTTGGAAGAGGCAGGGACCGAACCGAAACAACGCAACGAGTAACGCCATATTTGAGGGCGATGTTTAGAGCGCAAGCTCTGAACAAGCTCCCATTAATAATCTGCTAAGATCGGCAATCTTGATGGTGTGGAATGCACGTTGCAAAAGAACCGTGAAACCTCGCTATCAGCTTGCTCTCAGCAGTCGCGCATACAGCTTTTGCCGTCAGTGAATACTCCTCATACTCGGGCGCGGCACTCAAAGGGCTAACAGGAAAGCATTCTTTTGTGGGTTCTTATTGCGTGACTTGTATTACTATCACTATAGACCTTTCCAAAAAAGGACACTTGGCAGGTTCCATTTTCAGTGTTCGTGCGTATGGCGCGTGATTTGCTCGCTTTCCGAAGCGACGAACGTGCGCGTTCTGGACTGTGATTTAACACGTGTGGACTGTGATTTTTGTAAACAGTGGAAACGTCTATAGACAATTGCAAGCATGGCGCCACAACTGGTGCCCCATGCGTGCAAGCGCGTGCAATGCGCGGGTGAACGTTGCTTTGGCAAGCTCGTAATCGCACGGACGTGCCTGCTCGAGCAGAGACATGGCGGCGGCCAGTCGCCCAGCTTGCAATCGTCTATAGACCTTTCCAATGTTTACAAAATCACAGTCCAGCGTGCGATCTTCACAGTCCAGCACGTGCGTGTTCGTCGCTTCGGAAAGCGAGCAAAGAACGCGCCATACGCACGAACACTCAAAATGGCACCGGCCACACGCTCTTTTTTAGAATGGTCTATACAGAGTATTCACTGGCGGCCATAGCTGTGTGCGCGACTGCTGAGCGCGTGTTGATGGCAAGCTTCCACAGTTCTTTTGAAACGTGCATTTCACACCATCTAGGTTGTCGGTGTTAGCAGCCTAGTAATGCGAGCTCATTCTGAGCATGCGTTCCAAACAAAGACCTCAAATATGGCGTCCATTGAATGCCCCCTATATTTATTGACAAAAAAACAACGGCTGAGCGTGTCCTTCGAAAGCACGGCCTCCAGCGCGTGCACGTCGCCTCTCGCCGTGCATTGGCTGCAGGTCGAAACTGACGAGAAGCCCGAGTGTTATCGAAGTTGAAAAGCTCGTGCTGGTGGCGGCGAAACTGGATAACCTCTTCGCCGTCCTCATTTTATACCAAAGACGCAAATAGAAGGATGTACTGAAGTTGAAAATAAATTTAAAGGGGCGACGCAACGATTTTTGTACTTTGCGCAAATACCGCTTAGAACGGTTCCCTCACGTAAATGACCTGTGAAACAAACGTTCGATCTTCACCGCACGCGACTCAAGTCGCAGGAAAAAAGAAAAAGAAAACGAGCAGCGTTTACCCCCTCAACTCGCAGCCAGAACAAGCGGTCACGTGATCTGGAGACGATTTTATGCAGCAAATGTTGATCACAACCACGCGCTGAGGTTGGCAAGGCACAGGACACGCGCTGAGTTACGGACATTGTTATGGTTCGGCTATCGTCGTAATTGCAACGATTGGACGCGGGATACCCGAATGCTTCTCGAGCAATCGATTATCACGAGCTCAAATCGAGTGGCCACGCAATGCTCGGGTCCAATTCATGAGCCTCATTCAAATATCGTCTCTGGAGGATACTGCGATCCCCCAGTTACGTCATCAAGTTTCGCGAAGGAGAGATTGAATGAAAACGCTCGCTTTTTTTCTTGAAAGTACTCCCACAACAAATAAAGGAGTTTCTTGGCCAATGGCGTTGCGGGCGAGTTTCCTTGAGTCCCACTATACTTTGTTTCACCTTATGATGTACCGCAGGAAAGGCTACAAGCGCGAGCTCCTTGCTCTGGCGCACATCTCGGCGGCACAAGCTCTCGTGCGTTAAAGGGGCCCTGCAATGACTTTTTTACTGGTTTTTAATTTGCACCGAACCTGAGCGCACTGAACGTAGTAACTTAATGAAACTTTTCTTTTCTAAAATTTCGCTTTATTTTAAAAGTTATAGGCAAATTAGAATTACAAAAACAAGCAAAAAATAACCTCCTTCATGACGTCGTAGGTCCTGGCTTGAGTGGCCGTGAACTAGAGGAGGGGTAGTGAGCTCATCGAGCGTTCACGGCTGCCGCACTCCGTGTCGACGGCTCGAGAGGGCGCCACTAAAGCATATTTTGGATAGGCTGTATGAAGCGGGTGGCCAGGGCGGCTCGCATTGCATTTGCTGCGCGATTCAAGACTAATTCGGCATAACACTTCATTGGCCACAAACGACAGCAAACACGGGGTAAAGATCAGTTCAGAACGGGAGCCACTTCGCGCTGCCATACCACCAAATGGCCAAATTGCCAACCAAGCCCGCGCCGAAGGCCTTCGGAACGCTCGGAAGCGATCGGATGCTCGAGCCGGTATACGATCGCAGCGCCGCCACGTACACCCGGGATTTTTCTACGCTCGCCGTTCGTCGGGCCTCATCCCACTAGCCCTTTCTAGTATGCGCCGTTTTTTCCGCCGCTTGGTGGCGGGTACGTCGACAGATCATTTCTTGTTTCCGTACTTTACAAACTGCATTTGTTTCTTTTCTGATCTAAAATACTGAACAAAAACTAATTTCATACATCATTGAAACGGTTCGCGACGCTTATATTTTGTATCTCGACTAAAAAAAGGCTTTTAGCGGCTCTGACCACTAGTAAGCCCAGGACCAAAGACGTCACATTTCGCGCGCTTTCGGCAACGTGGGTCGCCCTCGTAGGCGGAGGAGGTTTCCGCGTCGTCCGGTTAAAATATGACGCACTGATATTCAGTTACTCTCTCCATGCCCGCTGGCTTTCCCGAACACCAAGAGACGTGGAAACCGCAAAAAAGGCAGACGCTTAAATATGATTGCAGGGCCCCTTTAAGAGCAGCTCCCAACGCTATGAGCTCGCGCTTCTAGCCTTCTCTGCGGTACAACATAAGGTGAAACGGAGTATAGTGCAGTAAGCTTGTGCAAAGTGAAAAAACATTCCAATTGAATATCGTTGCACCTCCCCTTTAAGTTCAAGGAGCAGAAGCGAGGGACACAATTCCTAAAGCCATACGCGGCGCTCGAGCCCATGCCCCACTCGACGGTACTAATTTTGAAATGCAGTACGAGTTTAGAAGTATACAGTACCTGGAACGCCTCTTCGACTAGTGTGTTCAGCGTCCTATATCGCCTACGCATCAAATGTGTTCCCGAAGTGGTAAACAATTGACGGCACATGAGCCGGCGTGTTGTGCTGAGATGTCGCGATCCTGGCGGTCGGTTGTAGAAGTTTCGGTAGAAGCACAAGCGAACACGAGCGTCGCTGTCGTGGCTGCTTCCCAACTCCTGACCGCCTTAGCTTTCATGAACTGTCAAGCAAGAACGTGATCAGCAGGAGAACGGAAGTCTGCCGCACCCACCTCCTGTGCAGTGCCACCGCCAAGTTCGCGGCAGACTTTTGAGGACGCGGTATGGACCCACCATTCGAAGACGCTCTCCAGGCTATACTGGTTGTAAAACGTAAGCACTCACTCGTCGACGCAGTGTGCGGCGGTGACGACGAACTGCTCGTTGACGATGGATCCGCCGCATACGTGGCCCCTGTCTATGTTCACGAAAGGTACCTGACGGCGAAGCGATACCTGCCAGGGGAACTCGAGTGCTCCGGCGTCCTCACCGCCAACGATTCGATGAATTCCCCGAGCATTGTCGAAGAATTTGAAAGCTTTGGCAGCACTGTCGTCGCCGTTAGTGGTGCTGCTGCTGCTGTTGTTGCCGCTGCCGCCTCCAGTGTTGACGGCGCTTGGTCCACGAACACCGCAGACCGCTGAGAAGCGTTTGAAGAGCGCCATTACATACCATGCTTGCGCATCTTCGACAAACGCTTTTGCTGGTAGCGAGCTTGCGGCGTAGCTCACTCTATCACGATATTAGTATTTCAATCATCGATTGTTTTTTTTATACCGCTTGGAAGGTTCGTTTGTTTGGTGTTGCATAGAGAAAAGGGGGATAGCCTGGAGGGGTGTGGAACTTACCTACATTGGTCCTTTACGGGGAAGCTTGGAAGGCAAGCTACGGTCTCCGACAACTCGAGAAACGCAAGACGTGGTGATTATGATCACACTTTTCCCTTAATTCTTAGCTATTTGGCGTTCTTGTCAACTGAGGCCGCAATCCCATGATCGCGGAGCGATACCAAGATGTATGGGATTCGCCACGCCCTGATGTTTTGAAGCTGCCAGTGATTATAATATGAAACGTTAGGATCATTATGATCAGCCTCAATGCACACCGACCAAGTTGATGCTGTGCAGGATGAATCTGGATTAGCGATTCGATCCGTCGCTTTTTATAAAAACTTCTCGAAGTACCCAAATTCCGTACCGCCTTGCTGTGACCCTATCTTCATACAACGACTTTTTCGTGAGACAGTTTTTAACGTACACGGACGGGAGGGACGTTTATCAACTGTTGATATCTGTTTTTTTTTTTTTTTAATGGAACTCAGAATGTGCCTAATATGTCTACGAAAGTAAAGTTAGCAAGTTATGCGAAATTAGCACGACGCTTACCGAACACTGCCGGGAATGTCATCATGACGAGAGAGGCAGACAAAAGCGGACCTCTCATGTCTATCATCGCGTCCTAACTGTAGTTATCTGAAGTATGAAAATCCCGCGTCCGACTGCGCCTGGGCTTCACCAGAAGTTGAATGTCCGAGAATTGATGGCCTATTGTTGGGCAAATATGAGTTATTGAAAGGTATTTGTCCCTGTGCTATCATCATGCGGGACGCAGCGGGAATCGATGACCTTTTTTTTGTCACAGAACGAACTAAGGATGTAAAAAACAAACGTGACCCAAATAAGCTCGTCAAAAACAAAATAAATTATTTTTGCGTTTTTGTTTGCGCTTTTTGAAGGAATCCCTCAAATAAATGTATGATTGGAGGAGTGGAGAAAGCACCAGGGGATGTCCTTAGGTGATGGCTTCACCACTGCAGACTCCGAGGTTATCTACGGATGCTTTAAATTTTGAAACCGTACGGCCAAAGTAGGCTCAACCACTTCACAGCGGGAGCGTAAAGTGGGCTCTAGTACCAGTCAATCCGCCGTTGCACTTAGTTCAAATGCCTTCTTTTAAAGCACCGACCGTGTTATTTTGCAAACTCTAGATGAAGAATTTTGAGTGTGATATGAGCACATCTAGGGACACATTCCTAATAAAGTTGAGATTCCCGAGTGAAAAAGCAATTTGTATGAGAAATGTCTTGCGTCCATTAAACACATATAAATCATACAAGATATATAAGAACATAAAAGAACCATATAAGAACAACCTAATAACTCTATAGAATATAGATAACAACATATGAGAACCATACAATAAACTTGTAAGAAACTTCTCAAAAGTTCCTTATATGGTTCTTATATGTTCTTATATATCTTATATGGTTCTTACTAGTGATGGACCGAATCTGCCGAACTTCTGATTCGGCAAAGTTCGGCAAATGCCGAATCTTTGAAGGAAAGTTCGGCAAAGATTCGGCAAAAATTCGGCAAATGTCTGCGCACGCGCGGGAAGGCGACGGGGCCATGGATTGCAAATGGACGCCGTGCAGTCGTGCGGTTACCGTCGCGCAGTGTAGTACGACCAACGGTTACGGCGCGGTGTGGAGTAGGCAACACGGTAACTGTGTGTTTGTGAGCGAGTGTGGTTCTCTTTCTGCCTCAAGAATAGAAGATCGACCAGTAATTTACGCAGTCCACTGCGCAAGTGACAAATGATGCGGTGCATTCTGAAACATTGGCTGGCAATAGCACTCCTCGCAATTATAACAATTCCGTTTTCGGCTCACGAGTAGTGTGTTCCAAAACAAAATAATATTGCTTTTTCAATTAGTGTTATTTCGCGGTTTTCAAGTATCTGCATAAAACTAAACACAGAACTATAATGCTCGACGTTGCACATCCGACATTCCTAACTCTCCCTATTTTCGGAAACGTTCGTGTGCGTCCTAAATAGAGTTGGTCGTGGTCCGAACACCAGAAACTGGCATTTTAAAAGTTAAAAACGAGACGTTGCGAATATGGGACGCACACTTTCATGCAAAGCTGGCGTCAAGTGACTCAAATCGAAAAACATGCATGTGTACAATATTATTATTATCTCTTCTGGTGAAGGCTCAGCAACCGCTGCATTCGTTTTCGCGCACCAAACGGCGACTCCCAGAGAAAGCAAGAACGCAGCGTTATTGCCTTCATTTTAACAATGTACACCAAGGAGGTTCGTGTTACACACACATGCAGGCTTGCGCTGATGATGCCTCAAAACCGAAACTCTCGTAGCGTGATTCGTGACTGCGCCACGCTCGCTTCCAACCTCGTTGTCATGCCACTTCTTCAAGGAGTCACTAAAATTGCCAGTAAACACACAAAAACGACGCCGATACAATTATCTTGTAGAATATCACCTTATTTAGTAATAACTATGTCAATATGCATTACATGTTGCATTTAAGTTAAGAAAAAAGAAACATGAAACCGTTTTTCGCCAGAAAAAACGAAATATCAACGCTAAGTCTGGTAACAATGTATTTTGCCGAATTTTTGCCGAATCTTTAGAAAAGTTCGGCAAAAGTTCGGCTTTGCCGGATCCCAAGATTCGGCGCCGAACTTTCGATTCGGCAAAAGTTCGGCCCATCACTAGTTCTTACATAGTTCTTATACGGTTCTTATATGTTCTTATACATCTTGTATGATTCATATGTGTTTATTGGACATACAAAGTTCTCATACAAAATAGATTTTTCGATAGGAATTGCAGCGTTTTTCCGGTAATTTGATTAGATGTCGATAAATTCCAGAGAAAAAGAAAATGTTTGAGAGGGTGATCAGAAAGGCGCACTTCGTTTTTCTGCGAGACGTGGCTTCTTAAAAATCTCCGAGGTGTCTGCTTCGTGGAATACTCACTTCCAGCTACTCTCGCGCTTTGAAGTGCGTGCCGTAAAGTATATAGCTCTTGCACCAGTTATCTGACTCCAAAATAGTAGGAGCACGTACTCTGAGCATGTACTGTACATGAGGACTGCTGCGTCAGCGATTGGCGAGGACAAGGATCCAATCAATGGCTTCGTGCCCCACAAAGGACGACTGCTAATGTTGCTTGATGGGGTTTTAAAAAGGGCCGATTGATGCGCAACTATTTGAATTCAGTAAAACAACCCTTTTTAACACAGACAACGAAATTTCAAAAAGAATAATTTAATCGCAAAATTTGAGCAACGTGACAGTTCCTGCATTGTACGCCCTTTTTGGTTGAGCGTCTGCCGAAAGTTCAGCTGGCTTTAAGGTGACTTGGACGGGTGCAACACGTGCGATGCTTTGCCGGGAGGTTTCGAGTCGTCCTCACGGAGATGTTCCCGCGACCTCCTCGATCCAGGACAGTTGGGTGGCAATCCTCGAAAAAACGGTGGGTTCGCGCGGAGCCGCGCAGAGCTCACCCCACGAAGTCATTCCGGCGAGCACGTAGCGACCATCTGTAGATTTGCACTGAAGGGGGCCTCCCGAGTCTCCCTGAAACAAAAAATTGCGCACTCTCGTTTTGAAACGTCACCGCTTACAAACGTGTCACGCCACAGTAGAGTCGCTCGGCGAAGTACTAAGGTAGTGACAACGTTACACTTGCGTTCAGAAAAGATTTCCACGAAACCTTACTAAGGGGAACGCATTCCACCCATGCTAATCTACATTAGACAGAGAGAGCTGCCATAGAACACGTTTTCAATTCAAAGCGTGCGCGTCCCGCGCAGATTGGGTGCATGCGCGCATGCGCGCATTGTCGAGTGGAGAGGAGGATTGCGGCGGAGGGGCTGAGCGAAAATGAGAGACGCTTACTGGACGATCAACATTTTCGACTCTCCTTCGCGTATTATGCGAAGCGAAAGTTCGTCTGCTTTGTTTTTTTTTTTTTTTTTTGCGGGGGTTGTGTTCACGTCAGAACGGTAAGCTCTGAGTGGTTCTAATTGAAAGCTAGTGGGTAGACCTCAAGGCAGCTCACTTGGAGGTTTAGCCACTATTCTTCCATCAGAGCCAATAAGAGCTCGGCGTTCTTTCATTACCACAACCCATGGAAAAGAAGCAGACGAACTTTCGCTTCGCATTGGAAACTAGCCCTTTTAGCCACGAGCAGTCTGGATCACCCTTACGCCGTATTCACACTGGAGGCTGAACTGCGTTCGCAAAGCGGCTGCGAACGTGGTTGCTTAGAAAGCTAATACAATTTTACGCGCTTTTGATGATGAAAACGAGCGGGTCCGCTTCGCGGTTGCGATTAGAACGCCCTCGTGAAGGCGCCTTTACATCTATAGGCAGAGTAATGAGACAGCGCCGATTCCTCCCGTAACGGGGTTGGACATCTCGCTTCCGAGAGTAGGAATGCGCATAGCTCTGTGGTCACGCTGCGCGTTTCCGCGTGGCGCTGAGGAAGAGGTCTACTGCCGGTGCACCGAGATTCTGGTTCCGCCGAGACAAAAGACACGGCTGTCTTCATCTGGCGCTTTAGATACAATTGTTTGTGGCAGCTGGCCGCGCCCTGCATTACTTAAGCTGTCGGCGACTGTATTATAAGGTTTAATAACGACCTTTACCTTCAAGGTACTATAATGCATGAAATGTAGCACTTAAGAGGGGATTGTTTCTTAATGTGTTTATTTTAATGCGAAAGCATTAACTGTCCCATGAAGCGAGCCGGCGTTATCAGCTTTTGAAGCCGCGCCAAACGGCATCTAAACTCCCCTGTCCCAACAGAGCGGAGTCTCCATTGGCTGGCGCGCGCCATGGCGCTGCGGGCCCCACACCGGTAAAAGGAACACGGTGGCGCGCACTCTGCCACTTCTGCTGCTCTCGACGTCGACGAACATGGCGGCGCCTCAAGCATCTACATCGTCGGCGGGCGCAACCTCGGCAGTAGTCAAGCCTGCCCGCCCACGCAAGTACACCGCAAGCGAACTAAGGGAGCGGAATAACGCAGCACAACAAGCGAGAAGGCAGGCAGCGAAATCTACCATCGTTGTCAAGTTGCCGAATACACGGCGGGCGGGCGGAACGAGCAGCGGCGCAACGCGCTAGGAGACAGACCAAAGCCCATGATATACTGCAATCCTGACCGGCCCACAGAATGTCTCCCTATGGACGACGCTGTCGCGGATGAAGTGCCACGCTTTGCCATTGGGGAGCGCGGTAAGGGCTTTTCTGCGTCCCAAACGCGGTTCGCAGCCTGTCTAGAGCACGGTCCGCACAGCGTGCGGCTGGTGATATCTATATTTTGGGAACGCCTACCGTAGCGGGCGCCAGCAGCAGTAGAACGTAGCAGGGTGAATCGCTCTCAAGTTTGCTTGGATCTAAGGCCACTGAATAAGCTACCATTGAGAGCAACGGCACTTACCTATCTTGTGGCTTAAACTCATGGTTACCAGTTATCTGAATATTGATCTGAAATCACAGGAACCGCTTTTCTTTCCTCCGCAAAGGTTTTAACAGTTCCAAAGGAATATTACATGAGCTTCCTAATACAGCATTTAATGCTGACGAAGTCGCACTTTAGAATCATGACGATCGCTAGTTGCGTCTGCTCTGTACAAGCACCAAGATGGCGACGCCCACAACAAGATCGGGGAACATAGTGCCACTAAATAAGCTACGCTCAAGAGTAACGACACATGGTCATAATGTGGCTTAAAATCATGGATGCCAGTTATCTGAAGCTTCATCTGAAATCGCAAGAAACGCGTTTTCGTCCTCCACAAATGTTTAAACAGTTGGCGACAAAGCAAAGCAATATTACATGAGCTTCCTAACACGGAGTCTAATGCTGAGGAAGTCGCACTTTTGAATCATGACGATCGGCAGTTGCGTCGGCCCTGCACAAGCACCAAAATGGAGGCGACCACAACAATGTCGAGGAACAGAGTGCCAATACTCTAAGCGCAGCTCATCTAGTGGCTCTAGGGGAACAGAGTGCCGATACTCTAAGCGTAACTAATTCAGTGGCTCTACTTGGATCGAAAGGGCGCGTTCCTCAGGCAGGGAAGCGCAAGGGCGTTTTTTTTTTTTTTTATACCCGACTGCTGTTGTGCTACCGTCGAAAAAAAAAAAACGCGTTCTCGGCTTACCCATAAATAGCCACTGTGCTGGCAGCCGGCGCCTGTAGTGGCGAATCTGTCACGCGACCACCGATTGATGACTCGATCCCGCGAGGTCCGCAAAGAGAGCAGGTTAGGACCAGAGAAGGCCACCTAAGCCACCGCGCCTTGTGCGCCTTCGACTGTTTTGCGGATACCCTAGGCATAAAAAAAGCCTTCATGCAGCGCCGCGAAGTCATAGCCTGACGATACGCTGCGGCCGCGGCCATGTACTAAAAGGTGTGAACTGGCACATTCTTCTGTGGGCAGGTCAGGATTACAGGAGGTCGTGCCAAAGCCTTTCGAAAGCGGGAGACGCAAGAGGATCGCGATTCAAAGTGTCTCAGGCGGCAAGAAGACGAGGCCCTTCGAGAACGCGAGGCGGAAGCAATACGTCGCAGGCGGCATGCTTTCGCATTCACAACTTATAAAAAGTGCTTAGGTGTTTTCGGACTTTTATTTTAAACTGAATTTTCTGTAGGTCCCGTGACGTCAGGTCACAGGACATTATTTTGCTCGGCGAATTTAGCGGGAAACTGAATTGGTGCAGAGGTCACGTGATGTCAATTTTTCCGCGAAATTTAGCGGGGAACCTGAATTTGATGATAATGCAATTAAAGGGATACTGAACCAAGGAATTTAGTGTCCATAAGAAGTGGCGCACGTTCTTTCCACGAGCCAGCAGCCGCCGGTGTGCGCGAGCACACGCAACAAAAGTGACGTCAAAGACCTCCATTCGCGGTTAAGATGACAGTGAAATGTATGGGCTTCCGACCAAAGGAGAATAAAGAGAAATTTTAGGGGCGAAGCTCCTTAGGGGCTAGCCATGTCCGTATATCCGTCCGCCGTAGGCCCGGCGTCGGGTGCTCGTGCTTCTGCTCGTGAGATCACGTGCTCACGAGCACGTGAGCACATGCTCATGTGCTCGTGTAGGTCAAAAAAAAGATTGGAAAAAAAGATGAAAAAAATTATGAAAAAAGAAAAAGAAGAAAAAAAAAGAGTAGGGGGTTCTGAGATGCCATCCCATCTGTCTGCTTAAAAAAAGAAAAAGAAGAAAACCACACATTCTCCTACTGACATGAATGAAAAGGCTCGGCATGCTGCGGCTCGGCGTCTACGCAGACAAGCACCACCAGAGCTTCGCCCCAAGCAACATCATTCACCACGTGGAGATGCGGTCAATTTTTTTCATCTACACAGTGGTGTCTGGTGTAAAAGATAAGTGATTAATTGGGCTAACAAGCACGTAGCTTTCACTTGTAGAGATGAAAAGCCTGTCTTTATTTTTCTTTGGCCCGAAGCCCATGCATTTAAAGGGGCAATGCAACGATGTTTTGTATTTTGCGCAAGTACCGCTTAGGACGGATCCCTGACGTTAATGACCTATGAAATACCCGTTCGTTTTTCACCACATGCAATCGAAGTCGCAGAAAAAAATAAAGAAAAACGAGCAGAGTTCACCCCCTCAACTCGCAGCCAGAACAAGCGGCCACGTGATCTGGAGTCGATTATATGCCGCCAATGTTGATCATGCGCTGGGGTTGGCAAGGCACAGGACACGCGCTGAGTTCCAGACATTGTTATGGTTCGGCTGTTGTCGTCATTGCAGCGATTGGACATAGGACACGACCCGAATGTTTCTCGAGCTAGTAATTATCCCCAGCCCAAATCGAGTGTTAACGCCATGCTCGGGTCCAATCTATGAGCCGCATTCAAATATCGTCACTGGGAGGTACTGCTACCGCCCAGCTACGTCATCAGGTTTTGCGAAGGAGAGATTGAATGAAAACACTTGGTTTTGTCCTCGAAGTTACAGCGCAACAAAGGAGTTTCTTGGTCAGTGGCGTTGCGTAAGAGTATCCTTGAGTACCACTAGTGCCAGTAAGCTCGTGTAAAGTGAAAAACATTCCAATTGAATATCGTTGCACCGCCCCTTTAACTGTCCTCTTAAGCGCGAATGGGGGTCTTTGACGTCATTTTCGTTGCGTGTACTCTCGCACACCGGCGGCTGCTGGCTCGTGGAAAGAACGTGCGACACTTATTATGGGCACTAAATTCTTTGGTTCAGTATTTCTTTAAATGCAAATGTGCAAGCGAGCTGGACAGGAGTGACGATATTAATGCCTGGAGAAGGGGAACAAGAGGGACAAAAGACAAACACGAATCTCCAAAAACACCTAGGTGACTGGTGCGCGACCGAAAATATCCGCCTGGTCCTGCTATCGAACCCGGGACCTCTCCATTTCCACTGGAGCGCTTTACCAACTGAGCCAACCAGGGGTTAGACGTCAGTAAAGCAAACGGGTTTTATCAGCTGCCACCAGTCTAATACCAACAAGGGCCGAAACTAAAAGTCACGTTCTTAGGACCCGCTGTTAACAGACCAATCTCACCAGCCAGTTTGGCTACGCCACCGCTGCAGCAATGCATTGAGGGAATTTTCGTCATTCTGCACTTGCGGCAACTAGCGCACGAGAAGGCACGATCCGTCTCGGGCAACGCTTGGGGAGATCGGTCTATTCTCCGAGGTCTAGCCATACGGCGCACGATCGAATGATCGTGCGCATGAGCTAGAACAACGGGATGTCGGCAACAGGCAATGTCAAAGTGATGACGGTGGGAGTAAAGCCCCTCGATGTGTTTGCATTTGTCTCGCAAGTAGCGTCAAATGCGCCAGTGCACGAGGCCCGTATCCCGAGCGGCCCTTGGAAGCGAATGGCGGCGCGGCACGCGCTTTGCGCGTTTCTACTACAACGGTTGGCGGTACTTGTAAAGGTGAATGTTATCGAGGGACTTTACGTGGGACGTCTCCTTCAAACACCTGGCCTCCAGCACGCGCTTATTAAGTTTTTACTTTCGAACACCTGGCTTCCAGCAAGCGCTCGTTGATTTTGACGCGTTCTCCGGCTGCGCGTGCATGCTCGAGGCACCGGGACTTTTTGCGAAGGACGACAGCGGAATAAAGGCTGAACTCCATGGGACGAATTATGTGACGAATAACTGGCGAACGCCGCCCGACGGCACGCTCACTTTGCGCGCGACGTAGCAGCCACTGTGTTGATTCCACGCGCAGAGCAAAAGCCGCCGGGCAAAATTCGTCGGTTATTCGCAGCATATTCGTCCCATGGAGTTCAGCCCTAAGGAGTATTCACTGGACGCCATATCTGTGGGTGCTGTCTAGAGCGCATGCTCTGAACTAGGGTGCCTCCATAGGCCTCCTGCGCTGAAGCTTTGAACAAACTGCAGCGCCCTCATTTCGGGTAGTACAAGCTCACCTGATTGAGCCTCGAACTATTTATGGCACGTTGGTTGAGCTTTTTTAATTCTGTCTGATGCTGAAGAACGAAAAAACACTTTTGGACGCCTGAAATCGGCCAGACTCAACGCCGAAAGACAATCAAAGGTGCCATATTGATGACACCACCCCTAGGGTACGCGTCTCTTATCTCTGGGTGGTGACGTCAAAACACCTGTGTCGCGACGCTTTCATTTTTCTTTTTCTTTGTCATGTCTACTTTGAAACGCGTGAAACGGCATCTCTTGGCTCGCGCTCTAAGCGTCTTAGCTTTGACGGCGTTCGATTTTTTTGTTGTTTCTTTGTATTTTCATCGTGATCTCGCGCTCTGCACCAGAGCAGGCACATTTCTGCATGCGTGACAGTTTGAGACTCTAAAGTTTGTACTACCCAAAACAAGGCCTAACAAGTCCATTTTCGCAGCACCCCCGGGCAACGCAGGAGGCCCATGGGCGCTTTGCTTGGGGTGATGACATCTGGCCATTTTGTTTCGAACGCTTATTTTTATTTTTTGTTCTGAAGCGCGTGAAAGAGCGTGTCCCTGCACGCGCTCGTGGCGCTGACTGTGCTACGGCGACATTTTGTTTCCGGCGATTTCTTTGTATTTTCTATGTGAGCGCGTGCTGTCGGCATCGGGTACTACAAACGATGGCATCACCCTAAACAGAAGGCCATTGACCCCGTAAGTGATGACGTCACAACAAGGCGTCTGGGTCCAAACAAACCGTTGCTAGGGACGTTGCTATGGACTTATGCATGGAGACTTCACATGAGGCTAGATTTTTTGCTTACAAGTAAGTAAATAATTTTTTTGTAAGTCACCTAACTTCTTGATGTCGAATTATGAAGATGTTCTTGTCGTCTCAGTGTCGTATCGCAACGATGAAAGCCATTTCTGAAGACTTGCACTCCGCTTTGCTTCGGTAGCAGACGACACGATAGATTTGCTGGCCTCTGTTGCAGCGGGCGTCTTCATTGAATTGCGTCGTTAAACGAGCGACAAAAACAAGCGCCTCACCATGGCCTTAGAGGCCTCCGCAATGTGCGGTTTTTTGTTTTGTTTGTTTTTTTCTTGGAAGAACCCAGCTTAGTTACGAGGGGTGAAAATGCAGTAAAATCAAACCACGTCATGCAGATCAGTTACGACGACGACCTGAAGTGCATTACCGGCGTAGTGCAGGCCAGCATGAGAAACAAATCGTACGCCGTCGAGGTAAGTCGTTTGTTATTATTATTATTGTGGTTTTCAGGTTATTAAAGAATTGCATGTCTATCGCAATTTCGCAGTATTTTGCTTTTTCCCCCCCTTGGTATACATCAAATTCCGTGGATGTGCTCTTTTGGTGAAGATCTCCATCGAACCCGCGATGCGAGTACAATCTGTAATGAACTCACCTTATGTTTTTTATCCAGTTCTTTCGCGCTTTGGGGTCTTGCGGAAATCTGACGAAACTGCAAGGGTCTTTCATCACGCGATGGTTACAACCAGGTATACGAAGCACCCTCGCATAGCGCGAGTCTGCAAACAAAATTTGGGATCTCTACCGATCGCCTGAAGTGCTTTTTCTCACGGGTGCAATGCGATCTTTTAGCAGACGATCATCTCGATCGACGTCCGGACTTTCGATAAACCATATTTGCATCGCACCCCACTATGAATTCTTATAAGTGTCTGAAACTCATTATATTTCAAACAAACAGGATGTCAGAATATCGTCTTTATTCACACGATTCAAACGACGGCCCCGGTTTGGCCGGCTGGCGTGCGGCAGACAGCATACTTCTTGCATTCGTCGTCTGCTGCAGGCATCTGGAGGACCGGAAGTTGCAGTCGTAAATATTTCAGAAACGAGCGATTACCGGCACACTTCTGTCGAAACATATATGACATTCAAGCTTTCTACATCTGTGATTTTTAGAAGTTTAAATCCTACTCCTGATTTTTGAACGGTCGGGTTTTCGTAGCGAAACCGAGCCACATGTATTCGTCCATAACAACGACCCTAGCAACGGTTTTGTTTGGACCCATGACGTCACACTTACGGAGTCAATTGAGGCACTCTACTCTGAACGAGCCCGCATTAATAGGCTGCTAAGACCGGCAATCTTGAGGGTGCGGAATGCACGTTACAAAAGAACTGTGGAAGCTCGCCATCAGCACGCGCTCAGCAGTCGTGCACGCAGCCATGGCCGCCAGTGAATACTTCCTATGGACCGATCCACTAATATCCAGAGCTCTGCTAATATCTATTGTAGTAGGCTGGATCGCGGATCGGGAGCCCGTCGGTGTCGCCACCGGTGGCCATTGCTTGACACCAAGCAATACACGCAAGTCTATGGGAGAAACGCACAAAAGTAAGAATATTGAAGCATGTACGCTGTGCTCGGAGGCCAGTATATTGTGGCGTGCTGTGACCCTTATGTCGGGTGTTTGGAGATCGAATCGGTATTTGTGAAACGTTTGAACCCCGATTAAAAAATATCAAACGTACCAGAGCACCTACGACTGAGCTGGCAAGCTTCCTCTCGTTGTGGAGTAAACAAAGAAGTTTGCCGTCAGTGAGACCGTCCTTGGGGAAGCCCAGAAGTTGATGAATGACAAAGAAGTTCCCTCTCGACGGCGGCTTTCCAGGAGTGAGCGAATTCCGCGTAGCAAAGCCTTCGAGCTTGTCGTCTGCTAAACCCAACTCAACGAAACCGCCATCGACTCCGCGGTAACCCTAGGTAACTCTCGCTTCATTGAGCTGCACTACAGCGGTGTCACTCTCGACCACAAAATATTAATTTATCAGTCAGTTTTAATGTTTGTACAGAAGCTATTTGACGGGCTTATCGAAAAGCATCCGAAAAAATTTCAGTGCCGACAACAACAACAAAGCAAAGCGGAGTGTAAGTCTTCAGAAATGGCTTTCATCGTTGCGATACGACACTGAGACGACAAGAACATCTTCATAATTCGATATCAAGAAGTTAGGTTGCTTACAAAAAATTATTTACTTACTTGTAAGCAAAAATCTAGCCTCATGTTGAGTCTTCATGCATTAGTCCATAGCAACGTCCCTAGCAACGGTTTGTTTGGACCCAGACGCCTTGTTGTGACGTCATCACTTACGCGGTCAATGGCGGCGTCACGCATGAGTGGAACACTTAGTGTGAACGCGCATGCAAGCGCGTCCAAAGCACTGTGGAAGCCAGCGAGCTCGCGCTGAAGGCGGAGCTTCTAGTCTCAGCTTAAAGGGGCACTGACACATCAAAATCATATTTTTTTATTGATTGAAACGATTGAAAACGATGCCTGGACATATCCTCAAAATTTGAAACTTGGGAATTCAGTATATGTGAAGTAAAAATAATTTCCAAATGCCGAATATGAAGTTCCCGCACGATCCGCGCCAGTGGAGTGACGTCAAATTTTGAGGGCTCCTGCGAGTCGAGTTTCTTTCGCACCTACGCTCCGAAACGCGCCTCCGCGACCCGAAGCGAGGAGGTGAGGAGCGGGAGAGAAGGGCGCCGGCGTCTCGGGAACTACCGTACCGGGAAACTGGTTTCCTGCGTGAGTGCCGTGCTGCCTATCGCTTCGAGCAGACGACGGTGCCCCGGTGGTGTCACAACCGAAACTACGATACACAAACACCAAACCCATTTGTTTTGACCGTTTAACGATTTCCTTTTCGAAGTCTGAGAGGTCGTCGAGCACCTAAAAAAGACCACTTCGTCCGATTCCCCGACTCACCGATCACCCTCTGCTACATGCGTCGAGCGCGCCACGTTTTCCGAGGGAGGATAAAAATCCAGAAAGCGACTTCACAACAGACTCCGATTTTTGGTATTTCAAAAAGGGCCGTAGTGCATTCGCAATTGCGTTAAAAAACATGTTTTACGATTGCCGTTATTAAATGTTATAGAAATGTCACCTACAAAGTTTCTAAATTTCATGATTTTTGACGGCACAAATCAAAAGAAGCGAGGAGTTGAGGAGCGTGAGAGAAAAACGGCAAAAATAAAAAGGGGCGCGCGCGAGTAAGAAACTTTTTTTCCGCGATGCGGTATATTTTTTGTGTCTATGACTACAACGGGCATCGTTTTAGACAATAAAAAAAACACGACCTTTGGGGTGTCAGTGCCCCTTTAAGAGTGAACGGTGTATAACAGCTGTCGCTGTAAAATGTTCACTTCTCACCTGGCAGGTAGATTTCCCTCCCTTCCTGTAACCTGCACATATCATGGTGTCTCTGTAGACTTCGCTAACCTCTTTGTAGTCTCTCTTGCACGTAGAGAGGCGTATAACGGGAATGTCCACTTTCAGCAGGTTGCTGTTTGGTACCGTTCCACCTAAGGGTTGTACATGAAAGTGGAAGTAAGACGTACAGCACTAAAACAACTTCGGCAGAAATTTTGCAAAATGCGTTGCTTTGTTGGCAAGCGATTACGTAATATTTAAAAAAAAAACTACTAGTTTTAACCCACATGATCTACCAGTTTTGGGTGGCGTTAGTCTACTTTTTGCATATGAGCCCGAACTTGGTATTGAGGTTAATAATTCACCTTTTTACCAAACTGGTTTCCAACCTGGTTACAAAGCAGTGAGACTATACTCCGTTTTACTAAAACCGTTCAATACAGCCAAAGCTACAGGGGAAAGAGTGTATTCCGACCTGTTCAAAAGGAGGGAAAGAAGAGACGGGGGAATCTCAGCCCTTCTCTCCTGTTCCTCCTTTCCCTTCTCTTGAGTAGGTTGGCATACGCTCTCTGACCTGTAGCTTTGACTGTACTGCACGGTTTTAGTGAGACATGGCATGCTGTACTGCATGGAGGGACTCACGTTGACAGTAATTTGTGAACTGCATTTAAAATGCTGACTACAATTAAATTTTTCAAACGTTATAACCTGGCACAAGATAGCGTGTTTGTACGCTCTATACAAAATACAGATATATCGAATGTTAAACCGTCAGGCTTCTGAGACTTACGGTTATTTAAACGTAATATTTAATTCATAACAAAAACGACACATATAAATTTTGCTTAACGTCCATAGACAACACATTAGTTCCTTTGAAATATTGAAATATCATTCTCGTTAATTTAGTTAATAGATTGAATGGTATACCGTGTATTAGTGAGGTCTAGTGTTATTTTTATATTCTTTTATCTAGCTTTTGTAGGGTACGGGGTTCAGGTAATAAAAATGAAGACGCCTGATTGAAGGATTCTAAGCCCTTAGTAATTCACGGAATTGACCACGCAAGACGTGTCAAGGCACAACATTGGGGCAAATGTAAGCTACATAATTGTTATCAATATTATATTATTAAGGCACTTACATTTTAACTCAGTGTTCACACTAATTACAAATTTAAAACTGACCATTCGCTGTGACTCCCCATCCGCTGGCTGTGCAGATCTGTCCTGTGAATGACTTTCGTGCCTCTGGGAGGCAAATAGGCATAAGGCCCTTCTCCGTGCCGTTGAAGTCCAGGGACCTGTTTAGCTTGAGAATTGCGTAGTCGTAGTTGAGCATTACTGGATCCCATTTTGGATGAATTGTTATCTGGGTTCGAGGAAATCAACCAAACTTGTAATTTTGACGCGAAACAAAAACATCGTCTTTAAGAGAGAAAGGGTTATGTTTTAAGACAATAAAAAAATTAATAAATTGAGTTTGCTTAACGTTTATGGTGGTGCTTGGAACGATGCCGGAGTGTAAACATAAAAATGAGTCTCTTAAAACTTTTGGATCTTCCAAGGACTCCTACAGATGTGGATTATGCCCCCCCCCTTCCCCACCTCCCCCCCCCTCCCAAAGTGCTGCGTTTTTTTTTTTTCTGTAAAAAGGTACTGAGGATCGCAAACGTCCAATCTCCGCCCGAATACAGCGCTAGCGGTCCGGACTAAATGCCGAAGTTCCAGAACTAATCGTTATGTTATTCATAAGTTATAAGAGATTGGCTGAAACCAGTATTCGACCAAGTGCTCGATAAAAGTATTTAAGTTACTATATAGCGGCTTCATAAAGTACTTAAAATACTACTCAAATTACTTTCACTGTAAAGCATCTTGATTAGAGTGCAAATACTTAGAAATGTAATTCAATTACCTTTGAAGATACTTCCGCATTGCGTAATTTGTATCGACGTCAGCGACAAACACTATTATACAGTTGCGCAAATCTGGTTTACCAGAATGGTTTATTAGCATGCAACAACACAAAACGGCAAAAAAAAAATAACACCGTGGAGCTATTCTATGCAGCTCAACTATGAGGACCAGGATATCACTGAAGAATATTCCAAAACATTTTTGGAACAAATAAAAAAAGAGGTCGCTTCAGCTATAGTGACATTGCTGAACTGCGGCGCACCTTAGACGCATCGTTCAACTACAATTCATGTTCTCTATATGAGGAGTTCACTATAAACGAACTTGGGATACGGATATGAGTGAATGGATAATAAAGAGAGTCCACATATTAGCCACGGCACAGGTCGCACCTTCTTCAAGTAGGTTGCGTTCAGAAAGGCACTCAACGTGGGGGGATGCTTTGTCGGAATTTTGAGAGGTCATCCCACTCGTAGTTCGTTTGCTGTCCTGTTCTCTGCTTATCAATGTTCGCTTACAGACAGTGTTCGCGAGAGCAATAAGTGCCGGGCTGACAACAAAATGAAAATAAACAACTAAATAAACCTCGAAGTTTTGGCGTTGCGGGGTCAAATATACAACAAGCAAAAAAAAAAAATATTCTTTATGTGTCCACTTCCCATTTTAGTCTATTTGTTATTATCTTGACATTGAAGTCTGCATTGTTGTCATGTGTCGTTTCCTGTTCTGCGTTGTGCATCAGTGTGGCAATCCGTACTTCTATAAAACCATCCTTTTGTTTGAGAATTATTTTTGGGAAACTCTAGAAAACAAAAGGCGCCTTTGGGAAGGCGAGGGGAAAACCTTCATTGCACGAACTTTGGGGTGAAATATCAGTCACAATCGGCAAAAAAGCGATGTTTTCACGAGCTCAATCTAAGTCACCGCAGCTTATCGGAGCTAGCAACAGGATTTGGTTGCTCAAAGGAATGTTCACGTTTGCTCGCGCCACGCACACGCCACTTAATATCGTAAACTCGGAAAATGGCGGAATGTCAAAAATTTATTTCAGATATGAGTGCAAGGTACTCAGAAATGTAATTAAAATATAGGATCAAATACTCTCGATAAAAATTATTCGCAGGACACCAACATACTTCAAAAAGTATTTGAAATACAGTATCTTGAGTAGAGTATTCGAAATAAGCACAAGTCGTCTCTATTATTCGTGGGCCTTGTGGGCGGCTATTTTACCATTGAAAGTTTCCGAAAATAGCTTATAACGTTTGAATAAGATAAAGGCAAGCTTTAAAACTTCAGCGTCTTGTCCGGACCACTAGCGCCAGATTTGGACAAAGACTGAGCGTTCGGCAACATGTAGTTCACGGTTGCAAAAAAAAAAAAAAAGTATTGTATTTTTGTTGAAAATATCCTGAGCATAGGATTGCTACAGCTGCAATGACTGGAACGACTCTTAGGATTGTGGTCTAACGCTTTGAACGCCCGACTTTTCCTATAATGTACGTGAGTTTCTATTTTACCTCTGCAACGTCAATCCATTCTTCGGTGGCATCTGGCACATTAATGTTTTGTTCACCAACAACAACCACGTAATTTTCCGTCTTCACGTCTTCTCTAAAATAAGAAACCAGGAAAAAAAGAAAAGAAAAAAAAACATTACGAATAAAAGGCAGCACACCCACTAAAGATGACGGATCGATATTGTAAGTGTCTGATCTCCAGTCGATATAAATTTAAATCACATTTTTTGAACGTTCTTAAAATATGTAAATAAATTAACAAGGTCAGAAATGAGACCGTATAAGTATAATGAAAAACCATAATTTAAGAAGTATTATTGGGTACGTATAATCATCTAACAAGCTCAAAATTAAAATAAAAAAGTAGTATATGTATAATACTAAAAAATATCAAAAGTGTATTACAAAATCATACTAGTATCAACAAAATTAACTAAAAAGTAAAAACTTAGGAAGTATAATTTAACAGGCAGATTAAACGAACGAGATGAAAAGTGTGGTACAAGTATAAAGAACTAACAAGGTAAAAATTACAAAATGAGCTTGTAGAGCCGAGAATGAACTATCCCTTGGAATATGACATCTTGTATCTCCGCTATAGACCTTTGTAAAAAAGAGCTCTCTGGCCGCCGCCGTTTTGCGACTCGAGCGACCCCTAACATCCAGAAATTTCTGCCACCCGCCTTAACTGTGGAAACACGGTCAGCGCGACTCCTCACCTGAATTGTGCATTCGGAGTTCGCCGGCATTTTTTTTAAAGTTCTTACTTTATTTGCCTGTTCAAGATGCTAATCCTCTTGGTGTTATCTTTCCCTGCGAGAGCCAGGGAATAGCAGGGATCGTAGCTTGCTCGGCCTTCGCAGGAAACGAACGAAAAGAGCAAACGTAAAGCAGCAGCCCATTACTGGAGCCGTTTGACGTTCTTCTAGTATTCTTTCCGTTGAGGTAACGTCCCAAAAGCCCTCCCGGCTATGTTCCCGGTCTTCGCGAACAACTGATATAGGGTCGGGTGTGGCGTATGGGGACAGAATATACAGGTTCGTTTATTTGTTTTGGTGCTGTGCAAATGAGCAGCTCTCCTAAAAACGTGTCCCCCCCCCCCCCCTCCCCACAAAAAAAAAAAAAACGAAAAAAAAAAACCAAATTGGTATGTGTTTGTTAGTACAGCCTGGAACTTAGTCTGCCTCCACCGCCGACTTGTCTCCCAGCTGCGGTTTAGAAATTTAGTTAGTGCAGTACATGGGGCGTTTAGCGTGCATCACGCAGTAGTGATACACGGCCGTACGCCGGTTCGATGTTCATCCAGATCGAAACGGGCAGGGGTGGGGACTGAACCCAGGATGCCTGGGTTCTGCAGCGCGAGCTTTCGCTCCACATGCTCCGAGCTGGTGTGCGCTAGCCCCCTCGGCCACCGATCCCACCGATCTTCAAATATTGATTTGCCTTCGTTTTCCCACAAAAGAATGAAAACATCTTCCGGAAACTTATAACTTGTGAAATTTGTGTGAAAGCTGTCTAATCGGACGAAACAAAAGTTGTAATGACAATCGCTTCCCCAAAAAGAGTCGGCTCGTCAGCTGTCGTTGAACTTATGCCTAGATGACGTCACAACTTGAGAGTTTCGTTTTGCTTATTGCTCTGACGCTTCTTGGTCCTAACGTCATCCAAAGAGCACTCGCGCATTCTATATTACCCAATATCGGTTGTGAAAAGACGTTGACAAAAATTAGCTTTTCAGCATTGTGCCACAGGCTGTAAAGTCTACAGTGCACTAGGGTATACAGAGCAGTGCGCTGAAGACACGAAAACGTCCAAGAATGGTGCCTAAAATGCGTCTTCGGCCGACGTGTATAGAGTCCTATATCGACCATGCATTTAAGGTGGACTCGAAGTGGCAACGAATGCGGAGAGTAAGTCGTCTGCTTCTTGAGCAGGAGTTGCGGTGACGTCAGAAAGACGCCGAGCTCTGATTGGCTCTGATGGAAGGATAGTGGGTAGACCTCAAAGCAAGTTGCCTCGAGGTCTACCCCCTATCCTTCCTTCAAACCCAATCAGAGCTCGGCGTCTTTCTGACGTCATTATAACCCCCGCAAAAGAAGCAGACGAACTTGCGATCCGCATAACGTCACAGTAGCCGGCCTGTCAAGGTGTCCGATGTCTTGATCTCGGCGTTTGGTCGTTGAAATTGCGACAAGTAGGAGGACAGCAATCGTCGCTGGTGTCGCAGCGTCCCAACTCGGGGCTGCTGTAGTTTCCGAGAGCTGTGAAGCAGAAGAGCGAACCACAGCAGAAAAGCCGTCTGCCGCGTCCACCTTCGCCGATGGGCCACCCCCGAGATCGCGAGGGGCAACAGCACGACACTCGTAAGACGTCATCAGGCGGAAGTCGAGAGACCATAAATGTGGGCGACAGACCAGTCGGAGACGCATTCCAGGCACCCTATGTCTCAGCTTAAAGCGAATCTTCATTTACAGGGTGGCGCAATGGGCTGCCGTCATGACGTATTGGTCGTTGATGATCGATCCGCCGCAGATGTGGTCCTTGTAGCCGTGGATGGGCTCTTTGAGTCGGATGGAGACCATCCAGGGGAACTCGAGAGGGATGGCGGGATCGCCTCCCACGATCTCCGCCTGCTGCCCCACTCTTTGGCTCTCGTTGGCACCTCGAAGACCGCAATCTACAGAAGGTAAGAAAAAACGAAACAAACTCGCTGCAGAACATTTAATTTACCAATTTTAATTATAATCCCTGATATTAAAAAAGAAACGACGTAGGGTTTGGTTTAATATGTTTATGCTTCTTGCTTCGTGATTCGTTCTTTAACGTCCTAATCGGCAAACAGAGATTTCTATTAGATCGTTTCGATACCTCCGCTAACGATACCCAAGAAAGAGAGACTATGCATGCGCGAGGGCACCAGCGGAATATCGGGTATGGTTATTGGAGGCAACAAAACGACCCACTTAAGCTCCCTAGGGGAGAGTCTTAGGGAACCGTTTTTGCACACGCGATATGGTACGATGGGCCCTCCGGTAGGAAGTGCGCATGCGCAGAAGACTCGCACATGCGCAGTTCGTACCGGGGGGTATCCCATCTCCCCTTATCGGACGGGCAAAAACGGTTCCCCCAAAACTTCCTGATATAGCAATCCGATGGACTGCGGAACGACAATAAAAATGCTCGGGACTCGCCCCCAACTGCGTCTCTTAAGTTGTCGGTGACTGTTTAAGAAAAGCCAATTCTATTAGATCGTTCCGATACTTCCGATAGCGATACCCTATACTGCGCTGACGCCTTTGCTCATGCATCGTATCGTTATCGGATGTACCGAAACGCTCTTCTAAATCTCCTTAATAAGAAATAGGTTTGTTTGACCCGTACAATTGTTTCACGGCCTTACCCGTGCAAGTAGGACACGTTGAATCTCGTTGCGCTAAAATTATTATTTTTGTTGGTAGTTTAGAGAAAGGGGTTAGAACTTTCATTGCAACAGCCGTACTTGGCAAGGCCAATGCTTGATGAAACCTATTCTTTTTTTTATGTCAGTGACAGAGTCGAACTCTACATACTGGGATGTCGGAGCTTAATTGGCTTTAGATTTTGCTGGTGTTTGGAAAAGAAAGCGAAAAAAACAAACAAATCAACAACATATGGGTATATAATTGCAGCTGTGTAAGAAAAACTCGACTCCATCCAGCTGTCGCTATATCGTATATCCCATTAACAACACGTTCTCTGTGCGGCTTTTATTCTTGTTTCTTAAAAATTGCGCTTGACATTTTTGGTGATGGTTATATGCTTCATGAGACGAAATTTATGTCTAAAAGCTTTCGACGTTTAATATCTCTACGTCCAATGCCAGCTCTTGTTTAAAAGCCCCAGGTTCTATTGCAATTAGACGGTTGCATTATCTGTCATCATTGACAGTGCCATACCTAATCAACTAAATATACTACTTCCATAAAGCCCTGCATGCAACACGGCGCGCGTTGCACTCTGGGAACTAGTTGGCCAGGGAGGAGAGTGGCATGGTTTCGGTTTCGATCGACACGTTGACAAGAGATTATACACAGAGCGTGGACTATTAACGGCCGTTATCTCATGTTTTCTGGTCCCGAGAGCGTCACTTGTGGTCTCTAAACTAACCTAAATGGCCAGACCTCGAAGCTTTAGCACAAGCCCGAGACGTATAGCTTGTCTTAACACATGCTTGTTGTATTTTTGTACTTGAGCCTTTCTGTTAGCGTTCCGATCGAGGTATGTGGACGAGCCAGTGCTGGGAATCTAGACGCTGCGAAGCTCGGGGATCTTGCTTGTGTACGAATCAACAAGCTGTAGCAACCAATATGTATGCATACATCGAGCTCGCGCCTTTACATTAGTGTTGTTCATCAGGAAGTTTGTTTGTTTTGTGCGTCCATAGACGAAATATTGCTTTTTGCAATTACTGTTTTTCTTAATACGCCTGGGTACGCGAGGTAAAACTCGGAGGCGCCACTGAAAAGCTCAATTTCAACTCACTTCTTATCTCTTATCTGTACTGACCCGCAGCACTGCACGAAGTGAAGTCCCCACCCGCTTGCATTTCACTAATATTCAACATCGCGTATGCGCATAAAGTTATCCTGCACTCATATAGGCACATTCGCACATACAAACCGTTTTAAGAAAGCAAAAGTCGAGCACTTGTGTGAAGAATGTCGCACCGTTCGCCGGAAGTGTGCCGGACGGGCATGAACCCCTATGCGGTGCGCCAAACGAACGAAATTATTCAAAGCGCGTTTGACGGTTGCTAATGGTCATAATATTTGTTATATGTTTGCTTTCTTCCGGCCTGAGTATGCCGAGATAATTTCAGACACACCGTTCAGGCACAGATCTTGGGCGTCAGTAAAAGCTCGTCCAAAAAGGCTTAGCGAGGAGTAGGGGACGCTTGTTAGCCTTGTTAGGGCCTCCGTCGTAGCTAGCCGATCTTAGCGTTTGCGAAAACTTAATCTTCCATCAGCATAAAATTTGAGTGTGAGATATATGATGACACGGGGAAGACATCATAGTAACTTTTGTGCAGTATTGAGGTCGAATTTATTGCGCTTCCTTAAAAGTTCATGCGTCAACGCTGGGCTCAACTTTGATACTCCTGCGAGGATGCGGCTCTTTTCGCTCCATTAAGTAACAAGAAGCGGACGTTTCGCAAACAAAATACGTGTAAGGCTCCAGGTGACCAAATTTCAGTTGTAGTTCACTGGTATTAGACGGGATTATTGAAATTGAACTCAAAAATGCACTCGTGGGGTTGAGGTGACTAAGCCGCGTCTTACTACGTTTGCATACGCACCCATAATACCCGGTGTTTCGGGAACCAAGGAAAGTGCCCCGGTCTTTGTTTTGTATCGCTCGAGAATGAGTGTATTGTACGTTCGTGACAAGTCAGATAATCGAAAACGCAAGCAGCGCGCTCGGTAGCGGCGTTATAGCATGAGATGAAGCTGCTCAGTCGAAACCGAAACTGAGTGGCCAACTAGTTCCCAGAGTGCACTGCGTGGTATTTTGCCGCGATGGGGCGCGTCGGTTTTGGAAGAAGTCCATTGAATCGATACAAGATAGTGCGGTTAAATTTATTTTCAAATCTTACTTTTGTCATACAAGTATCTTGCAACTAATAATAATGAGAAAGCAGAGCTTTCATTACCTTTTACGAGGATGAGCCACATTTGTTGCTACTAATATTCGTTCGCAATATTAATTATAATCAGGGTTTCTTTTTTTCACATTGCGAATTTTGGAGTGTAAAATTCGGGTTGTGTTTTCTGAGTTTATTTTTTACCCGAAAATTAGGGTTTATTGAGGAGTATTTATAAGTACTCAAAATAAAAATAAATAATATCCCGACACAAACGCTTCTAAAATTCATATCTCGTCTTTATCGAATGATATTTTCTTTTTTTCCGTCCGATTTGGTGTTGGCGCCTTTGCCATTGGCAATACGAACCGTCTCCCACAACAAAACGAGCTAATAAGTGTTGCTTGTTCGCGGCTCCAATTCACTACAGGTGGAGCCACTCGTTTTCCAAAATGGCGGTTTTAGTGAGGGTCGGAGATGCGTGCCGCTGCTGAGCCTGTCTGCTGGCTTCACTGAGCGACACAAATTATTTCTGCTTATACAAGGAAGCTCGGATGTTATGAGCGCAGCTCATCTCTTTATCCTTAAAACAAAAACGGTGTTTAGCGTAGTATTTACGCCAGGAGGCAGGTTTTAATTCAGGAACGAAACTGAAACTAACCTCTATTGTGGTTTTAATTTTTCGGTATAGGTGTTAATTTAGGATTCTTTCATATCTCAAGATGTGTCTCACAGAGTAATTATTGTGTTAAAAAAGTTGTTCGCAACAACTTTATTTTGTGACATACGTGTCCGGTCCAGGCACTTCAAAATAATTTTGGAGGGTTCAGTGTCCCTTTAATGCAACATAGAATATTGTATTTGTTGAAAAAATCAGTGCTGATATTTGTGCGTTTTTGCTGCCTTTTCTTGCTCAGATAACTGCCATGTGAAATAATGAACTGGATTTTAAACGAACAAGGCATAAAATAAAGATAGCCTAAAATCATTGAAAACATTTTAGTTAATTAAGAAATTTATCCAAAATTACCTTAATTGTGGGTAAAGCATTAGGTGCTACCAATGTCGCGACTTTTGACAATCGGCAAAACTTCCAAAGCCGCTGCCAATATCCCTCTGGAAACGCCCCCCCCCCCCCCCAACCACTGGAAAAACATTTTTTTGTATATATATATTATATAATGGATTATTTTTGTACTACTCTTTCCAGAACATTTAGTTTGTTTAATTTTTACGCGCTGTCGTTTTTGCCAGTCTCAGCGTTTCCAGTTCGAAGGAACGCCTAGCCACCTGCTTGCACGTCTGCTCACTGTAGCACGTTTCGTTGGCGTTGGAAGCTTGTGAAACAGTAGTGAGTTTAGTATGGCTTATACGAGCGAACGCAAGCGCTGAGTGTTTGCAATAGCTTTGCGTGTTCCACAATGCGTGTGCGCGGAGCCCAAAATTGCGGTCTTGGATTGGCGCATGGCGATGACAAGGATGCGCAACGTGGAGCATGCACCTCTCACGCAAATGCAAAGAGCTTGCGTTTGCTTATATACGCCATATTAAAACTCTCTATTAAGGTACAATGCCATACCGGCTGCAGCACTACGTTGGGGCAGTGAAGAGTGTTGTTTGCATTCTGAAATTACATTTCGCGAGCCATGATAGCGAGCAGTTCCGCCGTACCCGCTGAGCAGGAGGCTGGGGGCCGGGGACCCTCACTTGAGCGATTTTTGTTTCCGCCGCGGGAGAGCGAGCAACGAGCTGGAGACGTGAATTAGCAAGTGTCGAGACTTTTAATAGCAGAAAACGTCCGGATGTAATACGCCGGGTAGATCGTTTTCATCCCATCCCATTTTGCCGCTTAGTCCCGTGGCTGCGCGGGATGGAATGGTGAAGGAGGAACATCGTAGCATCAGCTGCCCCCTCTCTTATGAAATTTACGGCTTACGGGCTCATAACGTTCGCTGTCATCAATGCACAGCCCCTCCTCCCTCTATCTAAGCGCAGGTTCACAAACTTGCCGACTGCCTTAAAACCGCTCAAAATCTACAAAAGAAAACACTGGTGGAATCTATCGGGGTAACCGTGCAACAGTTGTCATTTCCGCATATTTCCTATTTATTTAGCTCAATATTATCTTTCTCGGCTTGACAAAAAAAAAAAAATAAACAAAAAAAACAAAACAAATTCCGACAACGTTTTAAATGACTATTTTTCATAGGGAGTACGTGTATATTTGTTCTCGCAAATACCGCAACACCTTCACTCAAGTGAAATGCAGGTCACCTCATGGATGGTGCCAGCTTGCCAGTGTGTTCTCTCACCGTAAGAAATCACAAGAACTCGGGCGTAAGTAGACGTAAGTGTGTGAACAAGTCTTTTAAAGGCGTAGTCCGGCGTTTTCTTTATGGTCGCCAATTTGTCTGAGATATGGCTGCACACACTAGAAAACTTCGCTGAATTAGTAGCCCACATAGTAGACCAAAATAATGTTTGTTCGCAAAGTTATCGAATTTACAATTTTGGTTCCCACTCTGCTTTTCGAACTGAAAGTATCTACTAGCAACAATGAGAAAGTGACGCCAGCGGTTAAGAAGCGACGACAGCGGACGTGTTGTCCAAGAGCTCCGGCGAAATTATTATTATTATTATTATTATTGTCCTTGCTTGAGCGTGCATGGGGTAGCAAGGCAGACGTTGTTAAATAGTGATAGGGCGTAAGGGTATAGCTTTTGAAGTTAGGTTGGGTTATTTAGCTGAGCGCTAGAGAAGTAGGATTATTGGGGTCATGTGACAAGCTTTGCTTAAACGTTTGGCTGGATAGTTTGACCGTTTTTACACAGAAGCTTGCGACGACCGGAACCGAGAGTTCTTTTTTTTCTTAACGTGAACCTTATCTAGGTAGATAGCGAGATCCGGGAAATAGTTTGTGATGATAAAAACCGGTTACTGTTTTGGCTTATGTGGCTTTTTTCCCTGACAGCTTTTGAAGAGGCAGTCCACGTGGTGCTGCGCGTGGGGCTTGCCACGCAGGACAGTGTGGCGGAATAGTTTGAGTGAAGGTGAGGAAAAAGGAGAAGGCTGAACACGGTACTTCACGGTGTAGACCGGGTGCGTGATGGCAAGACGAACGCGATAATAGAAGGGCTTGGGGGCTGAAGTCGTTTTTCGCCACATTTTTTATGCTAATGCTCTTGTCTGTTCAAATTGAATTTGCATTATATAATTACAGTATTGACTTTTCTCTCGTGTAAAGGATTTCTTCATGTTTTCATTTGTTTCCTAATCATGTGTAAATAATTTTGGTGCCCGCGTCTAAACTGCTATTTAGTTGGCTCGGGTCTAGTCAAGCTGCGTTACAGCTTTTTGTTTTTCCTTTTCACCTTCCAACTGTATACTGTTGGCAAAATAACGACATTGATTATTGTTATTAATATTATTATTATTAGGAAGGACGACGAGGAGGAAGGCCAAGGGGAGGTGCGTTGCGACGTGTGTTAAATGTGGTGTTAGCTGGATGAAACTTAATTTCCGAATTAGGGGGCGCCGCAGGAGGCAGAGTTCACGTGCACGAGCTGTCAAAGACAGGTAGACAGCCAGGTAGAGCTCAACGAGGAAGGGGGGGGGGGGGGGAGGGTAGAGGAGCTGGTAGAGGAACTGCGGAAAGAAAGAGTGTCGGGCGGCGCTAAAGGCCGAGGTCAGAGAGCTGAGGGAGAGCTTGATGGCAAAGGATGAGAGCGTAGCAAGGCAGTTGGAAGGGCGGTGCGAGAGATAGAGCCAAGGGTAACGGCAGATGGGGAGAAGTGAGGGGCAGTGGAGACGAAACTGGAAGGGTTAAAGTGTCGAAAAAGTCAGATGGTAGGCGCGCAACAGGTGAGCGAGCCGAGGACTGAGGTAGGGTGCCTTTTCCAGCAGGGGAATGCAGGAGGTAGACAGGACAATAGCGAAAATGAGCGGCCAATGCCGACTTTTAGTCAGATAGTGAGAACAAGTGTGGCCACAGTAGGGAAGACAAACACAGCATCAGAGGGCACGAGGAGGAAAGCGTCAGGACATGGGGAAAAAAAGGCAGAACTCGGAATGGTGTGTGTTTTCGGAAGTTCGAATGGGTCGAGATGGAAAGACGCATTTCCAAAAGACGGTGAGGTATGATAAGAGGGTGGAGGTAGAGGATATGCCAGGCAGGAGTTTTAGTGAGGTAATGGATAGGGCCAAGGACCGGATCTGGGACAACATAAAGGGAAAGAACCTAATTGTCATACACGCAGGGGTAAATGATGTACTCAAGTTGAAAGGGCGGCATCTGAGGAAGCAACACGAGACGAGAGCGGCGAAACTCCGGGCCACCTCAGAGAGTTACACATCGTATTGTGCACCATTCCAGAGGTCCAGGGAATGGGCCGAAAGTAGCTGGGCAGTTTATTGAGGTGAACAGATTTATACGGGAGACGAGGGAGGCCCTTAGGTACGATGTGAAGGATATCAAACAGGAGATCTATGGGACTGAAGCACACCACCTTTTCTCTTGGGATGACACCCATTACAGCGTGCCTTTGGGGTGGCAGGTGGGGTACAGGATGCGACGTAGGGCTGGAATGTTTTTTTTTAAAAATGCACACGGGCCCGAGGAGAGCCCCTGTCTGACAAAGAAAGAGACAACAAGGAAGGGCAAGACTAACCGCTCATTCACACTGGAAGCGGATCCGCGTTCGCAAAGCGGTTGCAAACGCGGTTGTATAAAGATCCACTACAATAGACCCTTTCCGAAATTCAGTCTGGCCACCTTGATCACTATCATCATCTGTGGAACGGCATCTGTGCCATTCCAATGGCGGCTTTCTAGTGACTGATAAAGGAAGACGTTGAAGATGCTTCTAAGCGGATCTTTTTAGGCCTGTACATTCGGGGGTCAGTACGAGGCGACGTAGGAATGGAACACAAGAGCTACGTAAGCGTTTATTTCTAATAAGTCAGATTCAGTCAATCTGTGGGCGGCACACAATCGGCTTTAAAGCACTTTGATGTATAGAAATTTCTCGAGGCATCTGAGTGGGTTGGAGCTTTGTTCTGAATGCAAGTTCTTGGTCACCATCGAACTGAAAATGATCGAGAAAGAACTCACACTGAACAATTCCTCGAGTGCCATTGACTTGCGAAAGTGACGGTGTCGATACAAGTTCATCTCCGCCATTGATATGGCAAAACCTAAACTGCTTTACAAACCACCAGATGGCACTGAATTTTGGAAAGGGTCTATTGCACGCGCACTTGACAAGTGCGCGTGCAATCGTACTGGATCATTATACAACCGCGTTCGCAACCGCTTTGCGAACGCGGATCCGCTTCCAGTGTGAATGAGCGGTTAGACTCGCCAGAGAAAAAAAAAATAAAGACATTTACGAATCACTGTAATGCGAAATTAGAGCGCAGCTCTTGAGGAGGAGGAGGTGGTTGGTACGTAGAGGAGGGTACGGAGGGGAGGGCATGCCCATTTTCCTCTTTCGTACCCTCTCCTTCTCCCCTCCTCCTCTTCTTCTCCACCCCCTCCTCTCCCCTACCCCTCCAATTCAGTTTCCCTGCTAAATTTAGAGGGGAAAACGACGTCACATGACTCAGTGTCCGTAACCTATGAACAAATTCAGTTTCTCCACTAAATTTAGCGGGCAAATTGACGTCACGTGACGTCAATGTTTCCTCTAAATTTAGCGCAGTTACGCCGACGGCGACGCCGACCCCGCGAAACACGAAAACGGGCGCCTGAGAGCTGTGCTCTAATAGGAAAATTAATCAGAATGTAGTGTTCATAGACCTGCAAGGTGGAAGGAATAAACTGGAGTGGGCAGAAATTGAGGGCCAACTCCAAAAGAAAAATTTCACAGTAAACGAACTCGCGTTGACACATCTTAGGAATATGGAAGAACCACCTTTTATGCCAGAGTACACGTGGATAGGATGCAACAGGAAAGGAAAGAAACGAAAAGAGGAAGGTCTAGGGGCATTGGGGAAAAGACACGATTAGAATTAAGAGCCTCAAGGAAGATTGTAAGGAATATTTGTGGATGAAAGGTAGTATTGGGGTGTGCTAACACCCTTTGGATTTGTATATTTGTGGACAGGAAATGATTCGAGGGAGGAAAACGCAGAGCACGTAAGGTGCATAAAAAGAGACATCAAGGAAATCGGAAAAGACCATGAAGTACTAATCATAGGAGATATCAATTCACAGTTGGAGAAATTCGATGGCTTCACAGATGCACCAGGAAAAAATGTTACAGGAGTTATACGATGCCTTAGATCTGGTACTAGTAAACACACAAATCAAATATGTGGAAATGTCACATGGGAGGAAAACAACTTTAAATCGACAATCGACTACTGTATAACGTCCCACAAATTGTAGAACAGAATTGGTTGCATGGGAATAGACGAAGAAGGAATGAAAATCATAGAGAGTGACCATAAACGAATTAAGGTTAATTTTGGTAGAACAGAGCAAGAACGAAAAACAGAGAAGCAAGGAGACCATGATAGGTTTTAGTAACACACAATTGAAGGAAATATCAAAAAGAATCGAGGACACAGTAGCCACACACGCAAAGATAGAGTGGTGGTACAATGAATTCGTAAAAATATTCAGAAAGGAGTTGAAGCGAAACCAAGCCAGGTTGAAGAACAAATGCGAACACAGGCCAAAAAGCTGGTGGGATAAGGATGCCAAAGCAGCCATAAATTAGAGACAAGAGGCATCTAGCTAGCACAGACGAGCAAAAAAGGGGGTGCTTCAGCAAATAAAATAGAGGAAAAATGGGATGATTTCCAGGAAAATAGATTAGTGGCATATGCTGTGACAGGGAACAATATTGGAAGAAACGAAATAAAATGGACAAGAGGAAATAACTGAAATCATAGAAATGCAGCCAAGAAGTTCTGGGGGTAAGGTCACAGGGTAGAAAGACAGAGATGCGTCACCGCTCATTAACTACTGGTGATGGGATATAGGTATAATGGGAGGAGGCGTGCCAATATATTTGGAGCACGACTGCGGAAATGTTTTCAGATTTAGAGAATCCAGAAACCACGAAAAAAATTGATAATAGAAGTACCACGGATAACACCAATATAATAAAAAGAGGTGAAAGCAGGGTGCCAGCAGAAACCTCAACTGGACCAGGTGGCATACCAATAAGACTCGTTAAAATGCTTGGAAAGACAACTAAATTTAAGCCGCAACAAACAATAAAAAAAGGTATTGTTGGCGGAGAAATACTAGAGACTCGACGCCAAAGCAGGGGGAGGTTGCGGTACAAGGGTGAAAGCGACAGGGACAACATCAAGTCCTACCGCCCCATAATGGTAAAATTTGTCGTACACAGATTAGCAATGCAGGTGGTGAAGGATAGAGTGGAAGAAAGGGCAGAAACATAACAATTGTTAGCAGGCACGTATCCAGGGGGCAGGGGGGGGGGGCCCATGGGGCTCGCCTTCCCCCCCCCCCCCCGAAATCTTCGATTTTGCTGGGACCTCCTCTCCCCCCTCCCCTCATACAGCATTTTGTCATGGGCGGGCCCCCCCCGAAACAAAATCCTGGCTACGTGCCTGATTGTTAGGTAAAACTCCCAATGGTGTTCGCAAAGATAGGAGACTAGGAGATAATTTGTATGCGGTCACGCAATGCATAAAAATAGCGCAGAGGAGCCAACGACACTTATGGATGGCATATTTAGACAGACAGAGAGTATACAATAACGTAAATCAGAAAATTCTGTGGACAGAGCTAAAGGAATCAAGTTTAAATATAAAATTGATGTGGTTCTTAGAGGAAGTGCACACAGAAAGCACAGTAACCTTAAGAGGCTTAAACCACAGAGGCAGCAGCAATAAAGCGGAGACTTAGGAGGGATGCCCCCTGTCGCCTCTACTTTTCATAATATACTTAACAAAAATGGAGAAAATAATAGAGCAAAGTGAATTAGGCATCAATGTAGCGCATATAGAGGGAGAGAAATCAGCGAGGCAGAAATTGGCAGGCCTAATGTACGCAGATGATATAATACTTTTAGCAGATAACCGAGAAGAGTTGCAGAAATTGATTGGAATATGCGGCGCGGTAGGGGAGGCTCTCGGGTTTAAATTCAGAGGAACAAAATCTGGAGTTATATTTTTAACGACATTAAGTGAGATCCTTTAAAAATACAGAACATAGATATAGATGTGGTGAAGAACTACAAATATCTGGGAGTTTGGATCAACGAAGGAAAGAACTACCTCGAGGAATATAAGAGACATATAATTGCTAGGGAAGGAAGGGATTGGGCCATTATGAAACACAGGGTGCTGCGGAACTTGAATATGTACGAAGTGATGGGGGAGTATGGAAAGGAGTAATGGTACAAGGATTGACCCTTGGTAACGTAGTATTGTGCATGAGTTCTGAAGTTCAGGCAAGATTAGAGATAGGACAAAGGAGCGTTGGCAGGATAACTTTCGGGGCACATGTGAACACTCAAAACGAGGGAGTTCAGGGTGATATGGGCTGGTGATCGTTTGAGAACAGAGAGGCAGTGAGTAATATACATTTTGACCAAAGACACAGAGAACACGCGGTGGGCGCATAAAATTTTTAATTACCTGTATATGAGGCGTCTGAACACGAAATGGACGGCACGGGCACGAAAGCTTAGGTGAAAGTCCTCCAGACGGGCTATGGGCTGGATCAAACGCGTTCAGTGGAGAAAGCGTTTAAGGAGGCAGAGAGATGGATGTTGGATAAGAAAATGCAGGCGAAGTCAACTGTAACGATTTATGAGACACAAACGTAAGAATTAACGAAGGAATATTTATTCGATAATTCAAGTGGGAGCGCTCTACTGTTTGAGGCGAGGACGGAAGTCTTAAGAACAAAATGTATAGGGCCAAATTCGAAGGCACAGATACGATGTGCACATTATGCAAGGAGGTGATTGAAACAATTGAGCATGTGATTTCAAAATGCACGGAGCTTAAAGGGATACTTCAACGAAATTTGAAATATTCCCGTCGTGTTTAAAATAGGTTGAATATGATCCACAATATCCGTAAATGACAATCGCACGTTTGTATTTTGAGCCTGGTGGCTGTATTTTTCGTTATAAACGGCCCACTCTGGCAAGCGCTCGGAGAAGGCCCAGCGGAGACCACGTGACATCCAACGCAATCGTGACGTAGGTCGTCTCGGGACGAGCAAAGCTATGGCGAGGCTGACGTCGAGAGGATGGCCTAGTCGTTCCAGCCACCGAAAAGGCTGCTTTTGTACGAATTTTGAGTGACGGGTTAATCTTCTATAATCTTGTAGGGGGACAATAGCGACTTCTGCGACACACAAAAGTCATTCTCGGCAAGAGGGGAGTTCCTCCTTCCCCTCTTCTCTCGTCGTGGCCGGAGGTGAGACACTCACCGTCACTAGATGTCAAGGTTCCTAGACGGGCATTACAAGCGAGGCGTTAGCGACATCCACCAGGTGCTCTTTGCTAATCGTTTAATTCGTTTTAAAATTCCTTTTCGAGACTTTTTTAACAACATATTGGTATGTTCGATGTGATACTGCTCCTTTGAACACATATAGACCAAAAAATGAGCGCCGAAATTTCGTTGTAGTATCCCTTTAAGGCTGGTTCAGACAGCTGCAACGAGCGCGTTATCTACGACTGCGTTCGTTGTGACCGGAGCGACCGGAACGACCGGAACGACCGCTCTGCGACCCGCGTACACACACCTGCAACCACTGCAACAAGCGCAGCGGGTCGTCAGCACGGCGACCGCTTCTAGGCCGCCGTCAGCTGTTTCAGCGGTGCCTCTAAAAAGAAGAGGACGCGCTGCCACAACCTGGCGTAACAGAAAATACAGACAATTTTCTATAGCCTCAAGCTTTATCTATCGTTTTTTTTTTCAGGATATGGTTGCAGGGCAAAGTGGTTAAAAAAGAAGAAGAGAAAAAGATGCAGTACGCCGTCTTGGACGATCACGACTTTGCCAACAGTACAAATTTCGCCACACGCCTTTTCTACGATTACAAAGGGCGATATAATCTTAGCAGCAATATAGCAACGTAGAAATATAATTTCGTAATTACATAGACGTTGCGAACGTTTAAGATTGCTTACACTAATCACTTTCCTCGGGTGATGAAAACGCGTGAAAATTTACATCCTTCATTCGGTACGCACAAGTAATACCTTGAAGTTGAACACACGCAAAATAAGAAATCCGGTTGATTATAAAAGATACAAAGGCTAAGAAAGCACTGCACTGTCGTTTTTTGCTGTCTTGAGGGTGCCGCCCCGACATCACCGCAGGAGTAGATGGATCTTCTCTTTTAGTACGTGCTGGGTTATCATATCGACACGCGACGAGAATTCACAGTCAAGGATAGCGCTTTTACGTGGAACGATGAGCTCTCACCACGCCGATCACGTCGACGATCACCACCGACGCCATGTTTGCGGATAGAAGGAACCGCGACCGGCACGACCGGCATGCAACGCGCGCGGCCGAGCTCTCCTCGACCCGTGATTGGTCTGTCGCTGCGGTCGCTCTCGTCGTTCCCGAACGTAGCGAAAAAGTTCAGGCCGGCTCAGCTCCTTGCGTTGCGAACGAGCACGAACGAAATGGCCGTTTGGCACTTCGTTGCTATGGTAACTCGTCGTTCTAACCGGTCGCATTCGTTCGTAAGCGTAGGGGTCCTGTCCCCTACGCCTTTAGTCCTGTCCTTCCCGAAGGGGCAACAGACATACCGGTAGCCCTCATTTTCGCTGGAGAAGATGGAGGGGTGGATTATAGAAGAGTAGAGGAAACGAGGAAGACGTTGGAGTGCTCGTAGAAATTATCTAGGGAAAATTGAATGAAGTATATCTAACTTGCACAGCTGGGGGACATGCGGGACAGGAAAATCTGGGACTCCCTCCCATGTGGCCGAGGTCCAAAGTCTCAACCCTGTCCCCCCGTGGGTCTGCTGTAAGGTGACGGCAACAAGGTTCGATCAGAGGAAAATTGGCGACTCCCTCGCCCGGGGGGGGGGGGGGGGGGGGGGGGGGGGGGGGGGGGCAGGAGGCGGAGGATGATATTTTTAGTTTTTTTGCCCGATGCTCCATAGGTCAGTCTGGCGGTACACTTCATGGCCTGGCGATAGTTAGTTTTTGGCTTGAAAAGGGAAATCAAGTTTTTCGTTATTGTTTTTAGGCTAGGTGGCGCAAGCTACCGTTCAGTATAAAGGGTACAGCCGGTATTATCCATCCGTCTATTCAGCAGAAGGCAGGGGTTCATTCTTTGGACTGTAGAATGTTTTCTTAACTGATTGCAAGCAGTTTCATGATGTCAAACGAATGATTTGGAAGCTCGCTTCAGAACTTGAGCAAGAGCATGAATCAAATGCTCGATTTAGTAAATTCTTTGACTGCCTGCTCGACCTGCAAGCCTGCCTACCACTGACGTCACGGCTTTAAAAAGCGCGGGTATATTTGAATCTTGGTTTTGTCATCATTTTAATTTGCCTACTTCACAAGAACTATTCCGAATTTCACGATACTAAATTCCGTGCAGGAAAGGGTAAAAGCCTGGGACGCAGTAATATAGTTAGTCGGGGTACCTCTAAAAATCGCCGAAGTGTCCCTTTAAGAGGCGAAGATAGCACGGTGACTTTTGTCGCGGGTCAGAAGCAAAGTAACCCGCAGTCTCGAACTAACTTTAACAAGTTAAACAGTAATTCCTTTTTGTCAGTAACACTAGACTTGAAAGGACACTGGAGTGGTCTCTCTTAAGAGGCGCTGACCATGTGATCCGACGAAGCTTATCTGTAGAACACAGTATTAAAATTTGTTTTTGCTATCGTGACATTAAACTTTTACGTTTTTTTTAATAAATCTGAATCGACAAAAAATTTTATTGCCGATTTCTTTTTGTATTTTCCCGATGTATCTAAAAACACGGACCCCTAATTATAATTTTGCAGTCCTGAAGCTCAACTTCATAAAAGAGAATCAGCATAAATTTGTTCACAGCCATGTCAGGATATTTTTTCTCCCACGTTTTCTTTACAATTGGCAGCTGCAGAGTAAAACAGGATGCCAGCGGATATTGCATTTCTTGAAAGCTAGTATTTAAAATTAAAACATTCGTGCGCGCTATAAAATAAAAAAAGTGATATATGTGTTTTTCTCTAAAGCGGTACCGTTATGTTGTATTCCTGACACGTGTAGCTTTATGTACGTCCGTTTCCTGTTTTCCGTATTTTATATTTTTATGTTTTTTTAATTGATGAATTTCCTCCCTAGTGCATGTCGTTCGGGCAGCTTGCGAAGTATGATTGAAACAAAACGCACCCCGTGAAAACAAGTCATTTCGAACTTAAACTAACGGACGTACAGTGCGTGCAACAATTGGCAGAAAAACACGGTCGCCCGATTTGCCTCCCTCTGCTCAACTCATGGCTAAGAGGCCACTTTCAAAGACATTATAATATGTTTTTTGAAACCTTATTACAAACTTCACGACTGACCCCTGGCACATCTTTTCAATCCGCGGCGTGTACTTTTATTCTTGTAGTTATCCAATATGACCATCACAGTACGTCCGCTAAGGCTTCGATTCACTTTACGGAGGGTAACAGCGGACGCCATGGGTCATCCCAGCCAATTCAGTGCTGGGAGCATATCACGTGATTCCGCGGTCCTCCCAAAGATCACGTGACACTCATCCGGCATTGAATTTGGCTCCGATGGCTCGCAGCGGCCGCTCGAGACCATCGGAAGTTGAAACGGGTTTTAACGTGAGGCCTCTGTCTCAGACGCTGGTGATTATACGAAAGAATGCCTGTGCAGCACCTGGTCAAAACGAATGAATTCGTGGATGATAACGGGGCTGCTGCTCAATGAGCCTGTAGCACCAGCTGTAATCCAGTTGATGCAGCTGGTCACGTGCGAGTGTACCGAAGTTTTAGAGCGGGCGAGGAGGAGTTAGGAGCTTCGTGTAATTCACATGCCATTGGCTAGGCACGCTCGGCCACCGCTACCCCGATACACTTATTTTGATTGTCTTCATGCTTTCCTTATGACTCAAACCCACTTGGCGAACCACCACTATAGTGAGCTATTATAGAGCCACTAAGAATTTCGTCACTCTTTTCCTCGAATTCGTTGCGGGCGCCACCATCTTGGCGCAGAGAGGGCGCAATGAGCGACAGTTAAAGTTCTATAATGGGTCTTTGTAAAATTTAAATAGGGTTTTAAGAAAAGCTATTCTGTATTGTTTTGCTTTGTCGCTGACTGATTTGACAATTTTCGAAGTCGGATTGTGCTTTGCGATTTCAGATAAAGCTTCCGATGTCAGCTGTCAAGCTGGTTAGGGGGCGCAATTATCGCCCCGTTATAAAGGGTGCATTCGTTAGCATCTATCCATTCCTCCGATGGCTGAAATGCGGTTACTCTGAAGCATAGCTTAATTAGTGCATCTGGTGGGCTAGTATAGGAAAGGTGTGGCAATCATTGGCTTCTCCGAGTGGTTCAGAGCGGTCCCAGGCTTCATGCCTCATGTGTTCCAATCACCATGGTACCAGCTGTAAGTTGGCAGCAGCGCCACAACGGCAAATATCAGGTAATATGTTTTGTTTAGAAATTGTGCCCTAAATAAATCCTAGTAGGCTAAAAATATAAAGAGAGATAAAGGGGGTCGTGCTCCAATTTACGGCTGAACAATACGTCTACATACTAAGTGGAATATAAAATGCTCAATCTGCCCATTGATTTAGTAGGTTCATTTCTTCTAGACTTGGAGTGTGAGGTGGCGCTTTTTCCAGCATACCGATTATACCGCCCGTTGCAGGCATACATTCCGGGACCGCTCCCGCCCGTGCGGTTGTCATACCTCCCTTTCAGGACCCCCATATCATGACTCAACCGTTTCCGCGGCCGTGTTAAAAGCAACGTTGGTTACAGAAATAATTTTCTGGCCATCCTGTTACACCTTGCGGTTGCCAGCCAACGAAGCGCAAAAATGTATTCTCCCGATAAGGCTTTTCCGCCGCACGCTGTCTTTGTGTCTGCAGCTATCCTCGTGTATGCGTTTAGAGTTTCCTCGTTCTTGGTCTCCGTGAACAAGCGAGCTGTGATCGTGGTGGATGAACTTCAGACAGAGCTATGGAAGAAGAAAATGGCACCCAAAGACATGTTTGCTGCGCATTGTCTAGCCCCTACCTATACACATACCCCCTTTTCTCCTGCACCCCTTCGTAACTAGTGTCTCCAGTGTTCCTGTCCAGTCGAGGACAACAAGACATCGAAGAGACCAGCAACTCCTTGAACCCCACCTGTCAGTCTTCGAAGAGGCACTGACTGTGACTATACGATAGCACCAGGAAGTTGTGACTCCGTACACGCTCTACTAGGGAGCATGTACATGGCGTGACACTTTAAGCACGAAGTAGCGATTACGGCGTTTTCCTTTCTTTTTTCTCGGAATCCTAAAGCCGCAGTCACACTGATCATGCATCATACGAAACATATGCGGCGTTTTGGTGCAGACACGATGGCTGAATTATCTGCGGTCTACCCTCAAGCATGTTGTAAGCATGTTGGCTTCGTGCATGCTTCGAACATGATTGCATTCATGTTTTGTGCAGTCAGTGTGACATGACCTGTCGTATACAAGGAAGGAACATGCCTCAGATAGAGTCTACAGACTGACTTCCTTGTACGATGTAGCAGCAGCCTGACCGCGTCTTAAGCTTCTCATCAAAACTACTCGTGTGGCGGAGAGTGCACCTTTGAGGCACCAACACAAGCGGTAACGTTCGATGCTCTGCCAAAACCCTGTCCGACTAAAATACGAAAAAAAACAAAAAGTGCCAATGTCGAGTTTGCGCTAACGATGTCACGGAGTGTACTATTTTTTTGGTATTTTCTAGCAGTTCTTATTGAGATGAGGTGCTTGCTTTTCAAGGATCACTAGATTCTATTAGAATAAAATGCTAAGCCTTCTACTTGTTTGCTGTCAGAGAATAAATAAAGCCATTACATTCGGGATGTTTTGCATCCGTTGGCCAATACCACCTGGAAGATCACGGCCTGCGTGTGACGTCATCGATAGTGGACCGATACGGAAAACACGCTGAAGTAGCTGCAGACGCGTACGTCTATACAGGCTTCGCCGCGCGCTAAAGTGTCGCGCTTGTCGTGAGACGCCGCAAGACGCGCTGGCCTCGATGCTAAAGCAAGCTAGGTGGAGCTGCGTGGATTCACTAGTGATGACGTATGGAAGGACAAGGTGGAGGCCTTATCTTCTAGGTGGCATTGGTGATTTTCTACGCGGTCGCCGCCACCTTGAGCTGCGGTACTTTCGGTATGCGGGAAAACATCGAGTTGTTCTCGCCACACTACTGGGAGAAGTTTACGTTGTAATCGCGACTGTATATCATTCTAATTTTTGTATTTTCTACATTCTCTTATTTGTTCCAGGTTGTAATTCCTTGCTTCTTTTTATGGCGCATTTCGGATGTTTTAACTGCGTGGCTGGGGACGAGGGCAAACGAAAATGATCTGTACTCTAATTCAGATTTCCCCACAAAGTTTAGCTATCGAGCCGAGACGGAAGGACGATCTTAGATTTTGGTGGCCCCGGATATACTATCGCATTTAGTAAAATACGAAATCATGTATTCAGCCCGAAATAACTTCTCTGGTGAAATATAACGTACACCGAAAAAGAAATGGCATTAAACATCAACGAATTGACGATAAACAAGCGTGTAGACACGTTAAAACTCTGGGGACCGCACATACGCAGAAGGCCAGCTCTGTTTCACAATCACTGCTTGCTAAGCCGAGCCTACAAGCACGAATATGCTGCATTAAGGCCGGTTCTCACATGAAGCGAAGCGCTGATGTAGCGCTCCTCACGTGCCGTCAGCTACTTATCGCCTGCCACGAGCGAGAGTTTTGGCGGTGCGATGCAAAGCTGGTGAACGCTCCGGTCAGCACGCGCTTAGCGCGAGGTTAGCGCTATGCTTGTAGCGCTCCACTGCACGTGTGAACAGGCCTTTAAAGTGCTCTTTCAGTGCAGGAGCGCGCGTGCTCGGCAGTACCGTTCGAAGCACGGAGCTGGCTCTTGTTGCTTCTGCTACACTCTAACCTAAAGCGACAAAGGCATGTGCCAAATGCCCACTCTTGGCGTTGCGTGATTAACGTAGGTAAAGCGCTACCGCCCTGATGTGAAGATGTTCGCTTATACGACATCAGATACATTTAGGAGTATGTGAACCAACCCAGACTATCCAAGTCTAGACCAGGCTCTCACTTAGTGAGGGACAGCGCGGCGGCCTCGCGAGAACGCTCAGGAGCGCTTGTGACAGAGCCACCCGAACTCCGGCCCACCCTTTACTGTGAGTGGGCCAAACCAACCACAGTAGTAGACAATTACTCAAAGAAACGGCATTCATACCTCATCGCATTGCCGCGATCCTCCGCGATTGGGAGGCGCATTTAATCATCGATTTGTCACCACATTTTCACTCTTTCACCACACTTTACACCAAATGAGGCCACAAAGCCAGGCGTGGTGATCGTAATTAAAGTCACCAGATCCTGGGAAAGTATCGCCAAGCTCTTCTGTATGGTCGCCATTTTGGTTCATGGAATGAGCAGTTTCTGTTTTTACCTCTACATTCTTGGCGAACCTTTTTAAACTTGATTGATACGTGTAGCCTTACGTTTCTTGTATACGAAGATTTTTTTAGCCACATACCGGCGAAACGATTGTACATCTTCGTACCACCACTGTACGCGGCGTCGGTGCTTGGAGTCATTGAAAAAATTGGTGCTCCAATCCACGCTGTGAAGGTTGTTGGTCAGCGAAGCTGTGGCATTACCTGCCACGATCGCCTACTGCACTATACGAAATGCCGCCGCCGGTCGCAGCACGCCGCCGCTGGTCGTATTGCCGTTTCTTTTCCCTTTGCCGCTCCTAGTATTCAAGCTGCCCCTCGGGAGTCCTAACTATGCGTGACCTATTCATCGCGGTGCTGCAGCAACAATGAAACCAGTTGCTATACTCCGTTTCATCTTACATTTAATCGCAGCGGATGTTGCGAGCCATCGGAGCCAATCGGAGGCCGTGTGAGTGTCACGTGACCTTAGAGAGGGGGCATAGCGACGCGCGGAAAGCGTATCACAGGCCACGTCCACAGAACGGGATTGGATAAGATAGCTCGTGGCATCCGCTGCGTCCGGACGTAAGGTGAGACGGGGTATAGGCGGGTTCTTTTATATATGAAAGGCTAGTGACGTCACTCCCCACGTCGGAAGCTGCCGTCGCCGAGGCGCCTTATCATTCATTATGCGGTTTGCACTTCACACAAGGGCTTCGAATGACGTCTACCCCTTTCGAAGCAGCTGCATACCTAATCTTTACCGGAACGCTTGGGAGGGTGTTCCCATTGTTCACACGCGCCTTATCATCCATCATGTGGTTTCGATGCTTGTTTTGTGGTTTTCTTTATTGAAACGGATACTGAGCTGTATGCTGTATGCCGGATTTCAAAGGAGATATGCTGTTTTGCCTTCAATTGTTCGCCGGGAGTTTTTTTTTTGCTTACAACGCCAACGACTCGAAAATTCCCTTGGCTGGTAGAGGTATGCAGCTTCGCTGTAAAACAATTTTCCTGTCTTGAAATACGTAATAAGAGAAATACCACTGTAAGAGATTTGTGGAGATAAGCATGATTGATAAGTTGATTGCATACACAATACCAAAGACGCTCATGGTAGCGAGGTACGCTCTCAGTACGATGATGCTCCAAAGAGACCTGGGCGCGGCTGGTTCAGAGCGACCTGTTCGAAGCTTCGCATATTTGAATGGATCGAAATCAGAGTGTGGAACCGGAACCGAACCGACGTTATTTTTAGCCGAACCGGAACTGAACCCAACCGAAATCTTCGCCGCTATCTTGGAAGTGAACCGGAAGTGAACTGAAAAAAAAAAAATATATATATATAACAGTAACCGGTTCAAAACGGTTCACGGAATTTTTTTTCTTTTTTTTTGTTAGTGTCCCTAACTAATATTTGAAATAAACAATGGGCAGCCGTGTTTCTAAGTACTGATCAAATCGTCACATATATAGTAGAATTGCAATGTTTGATAAATTGTGGGTTTTCGTGGCGGTTTTTTATTGGTACTTTGATTAATCATGTGTCACGCGGTCACGTGACATCATGGTGTACACACATGCTGTCAATTAATGTCCCGTCACGTGGCCCCATGACACGTGACTCACTACTTCTAGTCGATTTAAAGTGCGAATGTCACTAGATTTACTAGAGTTGTTGACATCGTGACATCACATGGCATAACGAGTTCGCACCGCGAGTTACGTGACACCGTGACTTACTAGATTGTTATGAGCCCGAGTCGAGTGCTGGGATTCACGACAATAAGCGTCGCCAAACATACGGGTAATGGCTCGTGTTCAGTCAAGGATGAGAATTGCCGAAGTCTAACATTGTCTGAAGCTCAGCCCATGCTCTATTCTTTGTTAACCACAGCGCATGGCTAGGATGAACACTGATGGTATATAATTAGCGTCAGATCACGTGTCTTGTTGTTCTAATTTCAAGTTGAGGACGGGGAAGCTGCTCCTTTATTTGTTTTTGCGCCTGCCATTGCGCGGAGGGGAAAATCATTCGTTTTTTTTTTTAGCAAGTGATTAACGCCAGGGATTAGTTCTTAGCGGTACTTAATAAAAGTACAAAATTGTTGCATAGACCATTTTAAAGCTACACATAACTAAAGAACTTAAACATGTTTTCGTTGTTGCTGATATGCCTCAGAGAGTGGTCCCCGAGAATAGAGTAATTGAAAGGACTAAATGTGACTTATCAATCCGATGTTACACACACCTACAAATCCTAGAGCCTCAGAAGTTGCTCTAAGTCTCACGAGTGTCGTTTTAAAGTGTGAAATAAAAGCAATGCTTGATTACTGTTCACAAGTGACACAAATATAATTGTCAATTTAACACCCCTAAGCGGGGGAGGGAGTCCCTCAGAAATAAAAAAGTACTGTCTGGAGAGGCAACGAAAAAAAAAAAAAGAAGAAGAACGGGGGAAAGAAGGGAGGGGGGGAAGTACATTAGAAAGAAAAAAAAAATACTGTGTTGAAAAGTTTCCTCTGCTCCGCATCTTCGGCACTGACCAGAAACTGTGGCCCCGGGAAGCTACTTTGTTTGCAAAAACACTCTTGTCAGAAAGCGCGTTTTTCGTGGTGCCAGACGCTCGCGTCGTTCTTCACGACGCTGCACCAGGCAAGAATAACTCGTGTCTCTCAAACACAGGGCTTACACTGAGCGCGAACCTTGAACAGCGTGCATTTTGCACCACCTGATTTTATCTTCTCAGCAAGAACAAATCGTGATCTTTAATTGTATAATAATCTGGGGAGGAGCTAGGGAGCTCGTCATGCTGATTTTCAGCTTTTCTTCCCCAACCTCACCCATCGCTTCGATGGGAAATAAAGGTATTATTATATAGTGTGATGACGTCCCATTCCAACTATGTTAAACTGTTAAGTTTTCTGATGAAATGCGATGTTCTCTGCACAAGAAAAAGTAGATCTTCAAATTGCAATGCTGTTCAGTATATGTAGCAGTCTTGCGATAACATACGGCAGCCTAATAAAATGTTAGAAAGCATGACGGATAAAGCACAGAGTCGTAAAGTGAAGGCTCAAAACACGTGCACGTAAAACTGAACATAACATTGACCTCCCGAGGTAGTATTTCACCAAATTTCGAGTTTATGCAAGCTGATGCCCAAAAGTAATTAATGGCAGGATTATAAAAATCTTCGTCTGTCAGTCTCGCTATTTATGTGTAATTAAAGATATCATTGCTTATCTACGTATTTCGTTTTGCAGGGAGGCATCGTGTATAGGATTCGTTTGAAGAAAAGCATTTATTATCTTTCTTTTTTTTTGCATATTTAGTGTATTGGATTTCAGATCTATCATGTGAGCCCAAAGTCGTTTTTGGGATAGCCCGCGACCCGGTGTTTTACACCGCAAAACAGCGAACAAAAAAACACGTTTCCACAGATCTGCTGAACAGCTGGCGTATTTTCGAGTATCGTCCTCCCGTGTCGTTCTCAAGCGGTCATATGAACTTCATACAGTCAAATTTGTTGATAATAATAAAAATATATTTAATTACTAATTCAAGATTTGACAAGACAAATGAAGGGCCGATCAGATTAAAGATATACATCGTAAATAAATACACCTCAAATTATTTGAAGGATGCTCTGCAAAATGTTTCCGGCGTTTTTATCATCGATAGGCACGTAGATATGTGATTTGGGAGAGCCTTAAGCAAGTTTCTGATTTTGAAGCTGATTTAAAAAAAAATTGAAAGCCGTTTACAACTCCCTGTAACGCCGAATTAGAGCGCAGCTCTTGAGGAGGAGGAGGGAAGGGTACTGAGGGTAGGGTGTACACTTCCTCCCTCCTCTTCACCTCGTGATCCTGCCTGCTACTCCTCCTCCCCTCCTCCCTCCTGCTCCTCCCCCTCCTCCCCCTCCTTCCCGTGGTCACGTGACCACGTGACCTCGGGGGGGGGGGGGGGGGTCACGTGACCTCACGGTTACGCCGACGCCGACGCCACTCAAACCGGAATGGGTGCCTAAGAGCTGCGCTCTAAAACTATGTGTTCCAGACATATGTATAACTTCTCAAGCATATAAAAGTCTGTTATAGCCTTTTTTATGTGATAAACACCAATTCAATGTGGCTGTGGCCAGGACAAACGCAAAGTGCACAGGGGTGCGTGGCGGAACTATGATGATTACACGCGCGGACCGCCAGAAAGCGACCAATTAAGTAGCTGCCACTACTTTGTTCTATTTAACAAAAAATCCTCAATTATGAAGGGCGATGCTTATTCTCGATTTGAATTGACCGGCATCTTTTCAAGAACAAACCTAAACAGTCATGCTACCCCAGTTTATACTTTAGAAGAAAAGGTTTCCTTCGGTACGCGCTATTTTAAGCTAAATTCGACCTGAGTACGATGGTTTGTATATATTCGAGTGAACAATTTTGATCACTTTTTTCTGCATGATTCTTCGCCTGTATCACGGTGCTGAGTGTAAACAAAGTTAGGAAAACAACCGTTGTGGCTCAGTGCTTTTATAAAAGGTTGACTGAAAGGGCTTGTCCTAAAACAGTCCTGACATTTGGAAAATATTATTGATTTTTGCTGAGCTGCGTCGTCATCATATATATTGTGAAAGATATTTTGTAAACTATATTTTAGGATATATATGGCGACGAGGTGCCAATTTTATGACTTTATGCACTCTAATTAATTCCTCAATTCAAGAGCACAACCACCATTCGACTTTTAATAGTGCGAGGCAAAGTTGTAGCAATTACGGGCATTTTAGGTGACCTACCGCATTTGTATTAATTAATTAGAACGCGTTTTAGAATGAATACTTAAGAACGAAATAATAAAAAAAACATAAAACACGCACACGGACGACCACCCTCTTCAAGTAGCAACGACAATTTCAAGACGTCGTTGCTATTTGAAAGAGTGTGTTCGACCGTATACGTCTTTTACGTTTTTATTCTTTCGTTTTTATGTACTACCACACTTTGTAACAACCTTTTGATTCAGGTAAAATATATAATAATAATAATAAAAATAATAATAATAATAATAATAATAATATAATAATAATAATAATAATAATAATAATAATAATAATAATAATAATAATAATAATAATAATAATAATAGTTTATTTCCATCACACCTAATGATGGAGATAAGAAAAAAATCCGCGCTACGCCGCTTGACGAGTTCTCGGCCCCAGTACGTTCTACAGAAGCTTCGGAAAAATATCTGACTAAGGTAAGCAAATGGACGATGAGTCGTTTAAACACGACGTTTTATATGCTAATCTAGATTTTTTTTTACTGTTACGTCGAAAATGAATAACGCAATTTCTTATTAACCTGAAACGTTTTTTGGCACGTAAAGCGTCAAGGGAGAGGGGGGGGGAGGGGGGGGGGGGTCGCCAGATTTTGTGAAGCCCCACAAATCAACCTCGCAGCTCGACGTTGATTGGCTGCTGAAAAGGTCACGTGATGAATGCTGATTGGCTAATTCCGGTGAGTATGGGAGGTTCTAGAAAACCGCAAGCTTTAAAACTTGACTAGCGCCAGTGTCTTTATTCCAGAAACTCTTATCAAATGTATATGCTTTTGGTACCTGAAAATAAAAGTGGAATGTACTAACGATAAAAAAAAAAACACTGTATAGTTACCTGTTACATGGCGAAAATAGTGCATATTGTCAAAACGACGCAGAAAATATATTATCAGTTTTGCGGTTCAAACCGGTTCGAACTTTTTGAACCGTTATTTTCGCTCTCCGGAACTGAACCGAAATCCGTGAACCCGAACCCAAACCGAACCGATTAAAAATTTCGCTTCAACACTCCAATCGAAATGGCAATCACCATGGCAAGGAAAACCAATCAGCCAATGACCTTGCGTGGTGTTGGCGTCTTTATCTTAACATCTGTGTGTGTGTCCGGCTAGCAGGCAGAGAAGGCAACTCCGCTACTTTCACAGGATCCGGTTACTTTAATTGTAATGAAGTACGTTTCAAAGATCTTTTTTTTCCCCAAATATAAAATGTATAGCAACGAAGAAAACAAAAAAAAAAAGAGTATAGAAGGGGGCGGTTTAATGAGCCGTGCGGAATGAGGCATGTGTTGCGTACGGAGCAGCTGTCCAGTGTAGTTTCGGAGGATGGCGTCACTGGTTTTGACATTGCCGGTACGGGGAAAAACTGAGTGAGTGGAGAGCGCACTCGGACGTTAGAACACCGTGCTCTAGGGGGGGAAACGCACAACTAACTTCGGTTGTCTCTATACCTACTCTTCGAAAGCGTTTGAACAGTGAATAGCGACTAAAGCAGCTACCTTTTGGGTCTGTCCACCAATCATTCCAGTGAGATCTCGGCGCTCTTATTCCCTTCTCTTCATAGCAGTTTTTACCCGTAGAATTAGGCCGAGGACTTTCCGGTTTTAACTGAGACATACCCCCCCCCCCAAAAAAAAAAAAAAAAAAAACATCCGTTGGTATTAAAAAATAGAAGATCTCCTTAAAACCGAGAAACACAAAACAAGAAATCCGTCGGGGCGAAAAACAAAATCGGTTAAAACCGAAAAAAACACCGATGGACGTCTGTAGGTGTCAAAATACAAAATGGGTTAAAACCGACAAACACTGATAACATATGTCATCGCCAAAATACAAAATTGCTTAAAATAAAAAAAAAAAAACAAAAACAATAAGCATCCCTTGGGATAACAGAATACGAAATCCGGTAAAACCGAAAAAGACAAATCTCTTAAAAACTTTGGTCTATCTAGTACTGTTCTTTTTTTTTTTTGCGAAATCCTCCTTTGGACTTGAACTTTTCGTTTCTCATGAAATTGTGTCACTGATATTCACTGGTCTAGCTTCTGTACGAAACAGATTGCCGAAATACACGGATATCTATAAAATAAATAAACATCGCAAAGCATCCGCCGATCTCACTTTCAAATTAAACGCAGGAATATCTACGGCCAAGCTATAATCTTCTGCACCTGATGGCGAATTAAATAACTGCAGTTGTTTAAAGATAACGAAAGTAGTCTCGACGAACTTACCGGCTGGGGCAGCGCTTAAACCCAAGGACATCGCTGACACGAAGCAGCAGACACTAAGGACCAGCATGGTGATGTCAGTACTAAGATGATCTGTTCTTCCACTGCTTCGGAAACAGCTATAGGGTACACGACTACAGTTCTTTCAACAAGGTGTCGATGGAAGATCACAAAATTGTAAGAATGTAGCGGTTGTACCTTTGGTCGCCGTGAGCTTGCGATCGGTTGAGCCCTCAAACTGACGACTGAATTAAGCGTAGCGAAGAATGTCAAGTAGGTTAAGGTGACGTAACAGCTGCTACGTACACTGTTGCGGTGCCCATACAGTCAAGTTATTTTTCGAACGCCCGTGCGTCTATGAGCTAGAGCAGGTGGTACACAGGGAACGGGGATAGGGTGAGTCACTTTCGACTCACGTACTGTGACAAATGTAAGTGTACGTAGCCGTAGGTTGCGTACGTTTTGCACTATTTGTAACATAATTCTAAAGCGAGATATCAGGTGAAGCATTTGCTGGAAAAATTTTCTTTATAACGAAACATTGCCTTCTGGCTTTTTTCACTCTTTACACTAAATACCTCGTACTGGGATGCATGCATCTGGACTCGAAGTTCTGACGTTTTAAGGCTCTAGTAAAGTTTGCGGCCACAGACGTCACTGATATATATATAGGAGGAACACAGGCTTTCGAGAAACTAACTACTCGTATATGTAAGATATCTCAATGTATTTTTAAAGATTTATCGAGGCAGTCGGAGCACATTAACTGTGTGTATAAACAGAAATATATCTAAATTCGACTAATAGTTAACTCTTGCTTCGGTAGATGACACCGCCAGTCCTATACGCACGACTAGAGTGCCTTGATTTAGAGTCGTTCCAACTCCTCGATCGAGGTCACGTGATTTATTGGCACCATAGTTGCAATACAGCGCAGGAGGAGTTGTCTTATCATGGCTTGCCGCCTTGCTCTCCCGCTTTCCGCCTATCGTCCTGGCCTCGCGATAATTCACGCATGCGCACGCTCTACCAGTTTTTGCAGAAAAGTGGTAAAATAAATAAATATTATCCTATTTTTTGACGTTTTGAGGCGCCGCCATTAAGTTGCAACCGCTCTGAGTGGCTTGACGTGAACGCTTTCTAAAATCTACGCTCTGTATAACCGCGTATAAACGCGTTGCCAAGCCTTCCAGGCGACTGAAGCGGAATTGACTTTTCGGAGATGCAATGGGGGACAGCGGGGCTTGGTCCGCCGGCGGTGCGCCGCTAAGCGGCGTGTACGGGTGGGCCAGGTGGGTTAATATCTTTAATGAGCCATCCGCAGACTGTCGGCACCACGAAGCGGCGTAAACGGGGGCCCCGGGTGGGTTAACACGCGACCCAGGGGTACACCCGCTGTCCGCCATTGCGACTCCGAACAGTGCGACCGGACTCAAGCAGGAAGGAGGAGGGAAGGGGGGGGGGGGGGGGGGGGGCGCCGTTTCTAACGCGGCCTCTTCAACAATTTTGGCGCTCCGTGCTGGCGGCCATGAAAAAGATGGAAACCAATGTTGCTTTAGTTCTTCAAGTTAGAGTTGACGAAACAAATCTAGCCACATACGGATCTTTTTAATGGCGCCCGCTGCCTTTCGCTGCGCTGCGGAGGTTTCTTTTTGTTGGTTTTGCTTTTTGTTTGGACAGAGGAAGCACCAGGCAACACTGGCAACAGCGCATTTTAAATTCTACCGCCGTTCTTTTGGTTTCGCCGGACATGCGATGCTCCGCGCTTTGCGTGCTCATGTGTTGCAAACGTGCTAAAACTGTTTCTGTGATGCGATTGAAAGACGGAAGAGTGTTTCTGAAACCATCGCAAATGCTCTAATGGTGATAAGGGCGCGTGGATCCACTCAAAAACGCAATTACTAGCCAGAAAGCGTTTTCCGTCGATAGCAGTGCGCAGGCTTCGGCAATCTACGTAGCCGTATCGTCGTGTTTCACTCTGTTTGCTCAACGCTGCTATACGATCATACGACGAAGAGCTGGAACGTTCACGGTGGGTTGTATAGCACACACCGTTAAACATTTGAACTGTTCACGGTGTTGGCCAGGAACCATGAACGGTTTGAACCACATTGTCGTTCAAACCGCTCATATCATCATGAGCTGACGGCTCGTTGAGTTTGTGGTATCTTTTTTTACCTTGGTTTCACACTATGGAAGATTCCCGGCGCGTATAAGGCGAGCAGTAAGTCGACTCCTGCTTATGCTGGGCGGCGGAGAAAAGCTCACCAGAGAATAGCTCACCAGAGACAAGTTCACCGGGGATAAGCTCACCGGAGAAAAGCTCACCCTAGAAAAGCTCGCCACAAAACTCTCCGATGTGGAGAAACGTTCACAGTCCCCTTTGACGGATGCGGAGAAAATGCTCACCTACTAATCTAAAAATCGAGCGTTCACTCAAGTGAAATACGTTCACTCTATTAAAGTATGCTAGGATGCCTTATGCGCATGCGGTCATTTTGCACTTCACTAGTAGAACTTATTTTTAGAATATAAAAACGAGCTGTAACACGCCAGGCGTTGCCCCACAAAAATAACATGAACAATTTAGGGAGATATAACCTGAGTAGAGGGCTGCAACTTGTGCAGTTTCTGGATATTTATCGATGAAATGACCTCTCAGGTCATTTATGTTATGAAAGTGACCCAGTAAATTATTCATAAATTAGGTTTACCGACACCATTTGCCGAATCTCCACTTTACACCATTTCTTTAAGAAGCAGTTGTTTCAACTCTTACCTCTTTCGAACGAAAAAAAAAAAAAGGTTGCATTTCCTCTATTCATGCTACGTCAGAATTAAATATGGTAATACTCAGGCGAAAGGGGTTGAAATAAAGGCGGAACGAGGGCTACAGCCAGGGTGGAGAATAAAAATCAAGATAACTTAAATGGTTATTCAAATCAGACCGATTTTACTATGATGATTTAGATCAAGTCTTACCCGCAAGCATAATCCACAAAATATTTTTATTTACCGTTTGTTTATTGTTTGATGCTTTCAATGTGTGCCTATGTTCTGCATTTAAATAGAAAGATCACCGCGGAAGAAAGATTTATATCGGAATGAACAAGCAAAAAGCGGTGATCTTCAAAACAGGTCGATGCTTTGAGCGTTATTTCTTGCTACGACTTCGTCCGTCAGTTGCGTCACATCTTTTTGCAAACAAATTAGAACGTAAAGTATAGAAACGAAAAATTAGAACGTAGTGTCGTATTGCAAGAAAATGAAATCGCAAAAAAAAAAAAAGAAAAGCCAATACAGCTTTTTTCCTAACGAAAAAAACGAAGCTGTCTTTCTTCTTGTATGGCGGGGTTTTCATGAACAAAAAGTAGTTTTAATTGCAGTAATTTTTTCTGAATGGTTTTCACTGATCAGAAGAATCAATCAGACAACCTGCCATGTCTAAAATGCATATCATGAGAAATAAGCAATGTTTTCTACCTACAGTGTTATTAGTCCGATTTAAATAAAATATACCTTACTTATATCTGAAAAAAAAATCAGATTATTCAGATTATTTTATATAACTTTTTTTTTCTATTTTGCCCAGAGCAGAGCAACTTAATGTGAAGTGTATACTGTGAGACTGTCAATATAAACAAACGATGGGCTTTTTTCTTTGCTTTCTTTACATTTTCGTGGTTGCTACTACTAGTGCGGTGGAAATTGCTCATTTGGAGCACAAACTTATCCGATCAAGTTTGTTGCTGACCAACCCATTTTCTGAGTAAAATGCAAAAAATCGCTTCGCGCTAACTCTGTTACACGATGTATCGCCTGTGTGAGAGACTTCTAAAACTTTGGTAGCACTGCTGCTATCAAATGATAACGACCACATAACATCCTAATGTAATTCAAAGTGAGCTTTTCTCCGGGTCTGTAAAAAAACCGGTGAGCTTTTCTCCGGTCCCGGAAAAAGGTGGGTGAGCTTTTCTCCCTTGAGCTTTTCTCCAGGATTCGCTTATGCTACCCTGTTTTGTTAATTGCACCGTGCAAATGCTTGGAGGATTTAATCGTCTATTTTTGTCGCCCTAACCATGCAGGGCTGAAGGGAGGGCACACACTCGCTGCTGCTACTGATAATCCAATAACCTCCAAAGTAAATATCTCCTCCTTGCCTTGAAACCAAAATTGAATAAGTTTAGAAGTAATCCACGATTGTTCATAATTCTATCAATTTAGGCTGCATTTATTTTGATATTTCCAAACTTTGCATCCTCGGACCCCCTTCTGCACTGTCCCTGTATACAAGTTGCATTTCTTGTGCAGCTTGATCCACATGAAAGTGCTCTAAAGTATAGACAAGTTATTGTAAGGTCAAGCAAATTAAGTCTTTATGTTTTGTTCAATCACCTCAGGTGAAGTGAAGGACAGCTAGACGCGTTCAGAGAAGCCTCATGGCTGATTGCTGTGTTTTGAGATCTCTGTGTTACCCGTCCTTTTGTTTCCTTTTCTGTGATCTTGAGTCTTCATTGTAGACCTAAAGTGTCACCTTTGGGAGAAAGTGAGTTTCACATTCAGGTAAATTACGCCTTTTCATTCAATAACAACAACAAAAAAAATACAGTCAAAGTGAGCATGCAAGCAAGCTGAGAGCCGACATCATTACCCTGGAGGAGAGCCACGGTGCAAAGGTTCCAAGCTGTGTTCACGGTTCTGTCTGTGCCGTGCACAAACAAAACCATGAACACAGCTTTGAAGCTTTGCAAATGTGATGTGCCTTGCCGCGCTCCAGTGTTACAATGCCAGACACTCACAGTTCATGGGATGAATAATAATAAGATGATCATGTTAATTCATCCTGTAGCTCTGCATCATGCTACTCTCATAACACCTTTGATTCTCAGTTGACGAGAAAACATCTCATGGCAAGCTCAGGAATTAGCAGTGATGCAAGCGTAACCGAAAAAAAGTAACGGTAAAAGTTGAAGCTCCAATGCCTTCTGTGAAGGTGGATGGCCAGCGAAGCTGTGGTATCACCTGCAACGATTGCCCTCTGCACTATAGACCTTTTTTTATGGCAAACGCCATCAGGTTGTTATCCGGTTTTTGACATCCCAGAGGAGGTCCGGTTTACAATTCGAATGAACAAAGGCCACCTTAACACCGCTGCTTGAAATGTAAATAAAATTTTTAACCACCGATTCTCCACGTGAACGCCAAAATAACGAAGGAGTGCGAGATCTGTTAAAGTGTTCCGACTATTCTTGTAAACCAACTTGCCTCCTGCAAGATGTAATTTGTACAGCCGAAAGCCTTTCTTAAATCTCCAATTGCGTTGTCCGTGTAGCGTTTATGCTTTCTTGCGCTGGTGCTCAGTAGGCTTGCAAAGACGGTGCGACCGAAGGTCGCTTGGCACACAAGCGGCAGTTCATGTTTGTAAAGAGCAGAAGGGTCTATACCAATTGATTGACGAAAGAAAAGTAAGTGAACTGTACCGAAACCTTTTTTATATATGAAAGACTTCGTACTCTGCCGTGGCTGCGGCCGTTGCCGTTGCCGCGGTTATGCAACCGTAATCTTTACCAAAACACGCAAGCGGGGAGCGCTACGTGCATCGCGTTGTTCGCGCGCGCCTTATCATATATCATGGGGTGATGACACTTGTTTTGCGGTTTTATTATTGTAACAAGTGTCAAAATTACACGTTAGATAATAAGGCGTGCGCGAGCAATGACAAGGCGCGCTATGGTTCTCTGTAGGCTACAGTTTTGTCGGCGGACACAAAAAAACTCGACGAACGAGTCATGTGCAGCTTCATTGTAATATGTTACTCGTTACTTGCAAATAAAAGTAACGCTTTACCGACTTACGTTACATGAACATAAAAGGAACGCGTTACCGTTACTGTTACCGAGAAAAAGTGACGCGCGTTATTTTTTTTTTTGTTACGTTCTATTTCCGAGCTAAAACGTTTACTGTTTCCGCCAATGCAAAGTTGTGTGGCACCAGAAGGTACCGCGAAAGCTCATCACGGAAATCCGTGCATTTGCAAACGTTTTTTTAAAGAAATTTTTTTTCTTCTGATGCGTTCGCTTTTGTAGGAGATGTGGGGTTCTGGTTATACGAGTCATCAGGTGATATGAGTCATCAAAACCCCACTTCTTTATGGTTCCACCTGAATTGTAACAACCAAAAACGCGGAAGTGTATGTCAGGTTGATTTATGACATGTTGGCACGGAGCTTAACAGAAAGAACCGGCTTCCCGCCTTTGCATACAAAGTAAGACCACCTGAATTTGAAAATTTAAATACATTTTATTCAAAACGTAGAGAAGTACAACTGCTTTCGAATGGATTTCGTGGAAGTATTCATCGTCTTCAGCACTGACAACTGGTGGGCGACCTTACTTAAAGATCTTCGCCCAGCTCGTTTCAGGAGTGATCGCCGGGAAGCGCCTTTTTTGACGCAGACCGAGACGCAGAACGATAAGATAAGCACTACAGTTCCCCGTACAAGGGAGAAGTCAGCACACTAGAGAAACCTGAACCCTTGTCTCCTAGGAGGATTAGAAGTTAAACTCGGAGAATGTTTATTTATCTTGCCTGCCATCGGGTCTAGGAGTTTTCGGTGTAGGGCCGCAAACAAAACCACTAAACCTCCTAGAACTGCCTGAAAGAAGAAAGGCAGAAATAAAGGGGGGGGGGGGGAGGGGGTTCTAACTTTTTTTAGAGCGATAAAGGAAACCTGATCAAATTTCGAGAGATATATTTGAGTCAAAAGCAGTTGAACTGTACGTATGGTAGTAGTAGTACAGACTACCATACCGTAACCTGTCTTTCAATTTAAAACGCGTTCCTTTTCTCTTCTTGGGGAAGTGCTCGTGTGGCCAGGAGGGAAGGGTGGAAATGGGGGGGGGGAGGGGGGATGTTAGGTTTCCTAGGCCGCCGCGAGCCGCACTTTAACACGCAAAGAGCCGCATGCAGCTCTCGAGTCGCGGCTTGGCAACCCCTGGCATAAAGGTTTTCTGAAGGTAAAGCTTTGGCAGCTCTCTGCCTGGTTAGGGGATGACATATAGGAAAATTAATTTCAAGCACAATTTAATACAAAAGTCGTTTTCGCAAACTCATAGGCAGGCTGGCGCCTCTTATGAATCCCATTTCCGCTGTGTTGAATAACCTCGCATGAAGAAAAACAAGTAATTGATCACTTGTGGCTCATTACAGAATAATGTAGGGGTGTGCGAGTACAGAATAATTGTAATCAAATCAAATATCGTTTTGAATCAAGAAAACAAGCCGAATAGATTGAATACTAAAATTAATTTGCAAGAGATCAAACGTTTACAAATTCTCGTGCGAAAATAGGAGTGGTTGTGTATGATCTGGGGTCAACTCTCCTTTCTGGCCATAACGGTGTCACTGGCCGTAAAATAACTGCTTTCAATGATGTTTATACGGGTGTTTAAGCGAAAGCTTTAAAAATTCTAAGGATAGGGTCGTTGAAAAAAAGAAAAAGAACTATATTTGAAAACCAACTTTTAGCCGCAATGGACGCCAGGAATAAAAAAAATAAATTCGCTATCTAATTAACCTAAATGTGGTAATGAACCTTCTAATTAGCGACTTTTAGGTCCATGTGCCAATTAGAAGTTTGTAGGCTACCACCATGGAAGGCTAAAGCAATTTACGGAAAGTAAAAAGAAGCAACAGTGGAGATATTCGTCGACAAACTTTACGCTGTATATGGGTACGAATTCCGAAATGTGATATCACTTCACGCAACTGTCTTCTCCATTACAGCGCAAAGTTTGGCGGCGAATATCTCCAAGCCGGTTACTTCTTTTTACTTTCCGTAAATTGCTCTAGCCCTCTACGGTGGTAGCCTTCAAACTTTTAATTGCAACATGGACCTAGAAATCGCTAAGTAGAAAGTCAATTAGCAAATCTTAGTTAAGTATATAGCGAATTTCCTATATTTATTTTGCAAATCCTGATGTTTCTGCGACTTAAAGTGCGTCCTTAATGCGCCGGGCCCGTTATAGGAATATTTTGTCATGTTTTATGGGCTTTTCTACTGGTCGGAAAAAAAATGCACGCGAACCGTATCGCGTTGCAAACAGCTAATTCGGGTGTTGCTCAAAGAGTTCTAAAGTTCCCCACGGACATTTGGGCTTTTTAAACAACATTTAGAAACTGAGATAATTAGTCCTAAAATTTTATTAATTGGGCTTTATTACAAAAAAAAACTGGAACTCTCGCTTGTTTGCTAAGAACATACAGTTGGTCTTTTTTATTTATTTTATTTATTTATCAATACTTTTCACCCCTTTTTCAGGGCGGTTACAGGAGTGGAAGAAAATGACATACATGTCATTTTCTTACAATGTCATTATTGACATTGTAAGAAAATGACATTTGACATTTTCTTATACATGTCATTACAATGACATGTATAGAAAGTATACAGTACAACCACGCGGATACAAGCACACAAGTTTTGACACGCTTTCTGAAAATGGTTGAAATGTAACTACGAGACACACTCAGAGCACCAAACAGCTTCGCTTCTCCAGCGTTTCCTCGAAGGCAACAATATTTTTTATATTTACAGTATCCTCTGGTAGATCGTTCCATCGTTTAACAGTTCTAACAAAAAACGAATACTTATAAAATGTCATTGTTTACCCGTTGTATTTCAAAAGCCTTCTTATGCACACCCCGCAATGGCCGAGTCGAGCGTGGTAGCAAGTAACGGGAGGTGTCAATGTTCAGCTCGTTTCGAGAAAGCTTAAAAAGAAGTTGAAGTCTGGCAATTTCTCTGCGACTTGACGATAAAGTGAGGTTTAGTTCTTTGAGCATTGAAGCCACCGAGTCAGTTCTACCATACCTCGAACAGATAAAGCGGGCTGCCATTCTTTGTATTTTTTCTAACTTATCAATTTGGTTCTTCCTATACGGCTCCCACACAGCACAGGCGTATTCCACAGTTGGCCTTACCAGAGTTGTGTATACGGATAATTTTACATTCAACGGAGCATGCCTTAGATTGCGCTTCAAGAACTACAACTTTTTAATAGCCTTACGATACAAACAATCTACGTGCAGTTTCCATCTTAAATCTGAGGCTATCGTTACCCTTAAGTACTTTAAATGATCAGCTACTGTTAAAAACACGGCACCATGACAGAACAGCACACGACAAAACAGCACGCGACAAAACAGCACGGTCAAAACAGCACGTGCCAAAACAGCACAGCGTCAAAACAGCACGGCGACAAAACAGCACGCGTCAAAATAGCACGCGACAAAACAGCACAGCATCAAAACGGCACAGCGACAGAAGAGCACGTGCCAAAACAGCACGGCGTCAAAACAGCCCAGCGTCAAAACAGCAAAACGACAAGACAGCACAGCGTCCAAAAAAATGTGTTTAGGAAATTATTGCGGTAAATATTTGTAGACTCATAAACTGCTCAGTTCTTTTCGGTTTATTGACGAAAATCAGAATACTGACGAAATTGTAATATTTAAAACCGTTTGTTTAAAATCTATAGTGAGTTAACCAGGTACTGATAATTGTATTTGTTGTGGCAGCCGACGCTACTTGTTCTGCAAGACACACTGGGGCCCTGTCGCGATCTGACATTATTTTCGTGTGCCCGTATTTGTACACAGGACGAACAAGAGCTTCACCACTGCTTCGGTCAGAAAGGAAAAATGTCAAAATCCAGAAATTTGCAAGCATTGTACTCAGTGCGATTTTTCCCCATTTTCACGACTGCGAGAGGTGGTAAATTCGCGACAACCACAGAAACGGCTATAAAACAATCGTATTTATTCCCTTCTCGAGTAGACGGAAGCTAGGGTTGTTAAAAAGTGTGCGGAATTTACAGGCGCGCTTGATTTGCATTGTGCAGTTCACGATTAGATTTTCCTCTTCCCTATCCCTATCCCTATCAGGTCCCTATCAGGTCGAAAACCCAGATTTCAACCTGAAGACCCCTGCGCCCCCGGAGCTTTTGTTGACAGTTGAACCGACCTCTGAGACAAGCTGAAAACTGCGAAAGGAAGGGGTCATATAGTCAGGAATGAATTGCACCCCCCCCCCCCCCCCCACCCCTCCAAACGCCCTCGAAAATACTGACTTTTTTCAATTAATACTGACCTTTTCTTTTTCTGCTGACTATAAACGACACGGAAAAATCCGACAAACGCACCAACAAGAGCTTCGCTGAAGGAGGTTCGAACAATTGCACTCGTTTGTTTAAAGCTTTCCGCTGGATGCCGATTGGTAACTCCTGTTGTGATAAAATTCGTGGTCCACTACCAGGCCGTGCCTTGTAAACTGTAAGTCAGACAGATCCAGTTTTTTTTTTTTTTTTGTGGTTATAAGTTTAGTCATATTCAGCATATATTTTATTATGTGGACTGCTACTAGTATTCATCATTGTAACTGACTCTTGTAGCCTCGTGAAAAGCCCAAGGGAGGGTCGTGACGCGATATTTTTTTTTTTTTTGGGAAAAAAGGGGGGGGGGGGGGGTTCCGTGATGCGGAGTTTGTAAAGCTCTGAAATAGGCAATAAATTCCTTTATAACCTAGGGACCATAAATGAAAAGGTCAAGGAGGTTCGATATTATTCGCGCAGAGAGAGGTGAAGAACGCGCGTGAAGTTGCTATATGCGTGCTGTATTGTCGCCGTGCTGTTTTGACGCCGTGCTGTTTTGGCACGTGCTCTTCTGTCGCTGTGCCGTTTTGACGCTGTGCTATTTTGTCGCGTGCTATTTTGACTCGTGCTGTTTTGTCGCCGTGCTGTTTTGACGCTGTGCTGTTTTGACGGGTGCTGTTTTGACCGTGCTGTTTTGTCGCGTGCTGTTTTGTCGTGTGCTGTTCTGTCGCGTTCCCTAAAAACACATCTCCTATTTTACAATTGTAAGAATGTTAATTTTACTTGTTATTCTGAGAAATACAGTCTTTTCTGGGTTCAGCTTCATTCCCTATTTTCGACACCAGTTATCTACTGAGGCGAGCGACAAGTTTAAGTCTTCTTGGTCTACAGGGCTACGAACTTTAATGTAGAGCAGGCAGTCGTCTGCGAATAACTTAAGTGTAATATTGAAACTCACCGTGTCCGCCAAATCGTTGACGTAGCATAAAAATAACACTGGTTCCAAAGCTGACCCTTGGGGGACTCCCGACGGCACCCTACAGACAGACGACGCAACACCATCAACAACTACAAACTGTCTCTTATTTTTAAGGTATGCGCTAATGCACTGAGTGACGTGATCATTAACTCTGTAACTATTTAGTTTTCTTATAAGCTTACAGGAAGTGCATGTTAATGAAATAGGTCTGTAGTTTGTTAGATTATGCTTATCTCCCGATTTGTGAACTGGAACAACTCTGGCACATAACCAATCCCTAGGAACGTTATGCTGTTCTAAAAAGACCCGAAATATAATTGTCAAGTATTTAGATATCCACTCTGCATATCGTTTTCGAATTCACTAGGGATACGGTCAGGTCCAGGTGACTTTTTGAAATCAATATTTAGTAATAGTGAAAATACTCCTTGTTTGGTAATAGTGATGTCCGGCATAGATCGAAGCGAGTCGGTACCTCCCGTGCTCAAATCCGCGGTGATATTCGCTTCAACAAATACAGAGCCAAACTATTTGTTGAACCGTCGGGCTATAGTGTTCGGGTCTAAAATGTTTTTACCATTTTCCGTAATATACTCTATTTTCCCCTATGAAGGTGCAAGGTATCGCCAGAATTTTTGTGGTACCGTTCTCAGAAACTGTGGTAGAAATGAAGTAAAATAATGCTTTCTAGACTGATTTAATTTGCATTTTAATTCATCTGAAAGACGAGAAGCGTCACCTTTGTTTGTACATTTTTGCTTTCGCCTTCCTTTTTTATTCTACGCTGTAATTGAATAATGTCCCTTGTGATCCACCGGACGTTGCCTATAAACATGTTTTTTCCTTTTAGGAACAAATCGTTCTACGCAGTGGTTGATAATGTCTTTGAAACGGCGCCCCAGGTCATCGACGTCCTTTGCGTCATCGAATCTAGATAACCATGATTCTAGATATTCCAAGATATCGATGTCGTCGGCGTTGTTAAAGTCATGCACATAAGCTACCGGACGCTTAGAGGCCGCCATTGATGATACAACATTGCAAGTCATCAGGACTAATTTATGGTCTAAAATACCCTCGTGCAAAGACACAACATTGTCACTCAAATTTGTACAGACAAATATTAAGTCCAGTACGGAGCTTGCAACTTTTTCCGCTCGGGTAGCCTCATTTACGACTTGTATTAGGTTCAGGTTAAACATCATACCAAAAAGCAATTCAGATAATTTGACGTCTACGCTGCCAACTTCAAGGTTGCTCCAATCTATCTTGGGCAGATTGAAATCACCATCAAGAATAAAATTATCTTCGTTAATAAAGTTAGCAATTGTGAAGTCGTAAATTATTTCCATCGTGAACAGTGGGGAATCAGGAGGTCTGTAGACAGCTCCTATTACATACTTTTTGTCACAGAAAGTAATTTTGCACTATACACTTTCGGCATCTGGCATAGAGCAGTTCACATTTGAAGCAAACAAAATCAGGGCGCGTTATTTGGGATACTTGGTATTTACGTAGATATATGTCTGGGTGGCGCAGAAGGAAAATGTGGCTACGTTTTCAGTCATTATTTACTTTGAGGAAAATTACGGCACCCTATAGAGCGATGACATCATACATGGCAAGTATATGACGATATAAGAAGTACGGTAAATGTTAACTGCAATGCAAGCCGACACATATCGGACTCCTCGTCTCGCTCTCCAAAGGCGGCCCGTCGGTATCAATGCTATTTTACTCCGTGTTTCTTGAAATTGAGGAAAACAAATCGAAACTCATATTTATGCTAAAAAGTCCGTGCTCCAAAACATCCGTGCACCGAAAGGTCCGTGCACCGAAACGTCGGTGCATTGAAATGTCCCTCACCGAATAGTCCATGCACCGAAAAGTCCGTGCAGCGAAATGTCTGTCCACCGAAAAGTCCGTGAACCGAAAAATTCGTGCAACAAAAAGACCGCACCGAAACGCCCTACACCAAAATGTCCGGATTTTGACGTGTACCGCGATAGCCTTCATCGAAACAGGGTGAATGGGCGTGGAGTTGTGGGTTCCGAAAAGCAGGAGTGTTCGTGTGCAAAAAAGAGAGGCAACTTTTTGTTTGGGGTGAATCATTATTTATGATTTATTCATGACTGGGCGCTTAAAAGCACGAAATAATTAAATGTTTTTTTTTTTAAGTTTTAGTAAGAAATGTAACGTAACGTAACTACGTTACCCTTTACTCGATAAAAGTAAAATAAGTACGCTACCCGTTACTGTTAAAAAGTATCGAGTACGTTGCTACGATAATAGACCCTGGAAAAGGGGAACAAGGTGGACAAAGGACAAACACGAATCTCCAAACACAGCTAGTTGACTTGTGCGCAACCGAAAAAATTCCGCCTGGTTCTGGTATCGGAAATGGGAAGGTCCCTCGTTCGATACCAGGACCAGGCGGAATTTTTTGGTCACGCACCAGTCAACTAGCTTTGTTTGAAGATTGGTGTTTGTCCTTTGTCTCCCTTGTTCCCCTTCTCCAGGGATTATTATCGTCATTCTTGTCCAGCTCGCATGCACCTTTGCATTAATTGCATAATCATCATAACCTTAAAAATGCACTCCGTTCACCCTTGTTGGTGTTAGATTGCTGGAAGCTGATAAAACCCGTTTGCTCCACTGACGTCTAACTCCTGGTTAGCTCAGTTGGTCGAGCGCTCCACTGGAAAGGGAGAGGTCCCTGGTTCGATACCCGGACCAGGAGGATATTTTCGGTCGCACACCAGTCACCTAGCTGTGTTTGGAGACTTCTGCTTTGTCCTTTCTCCCCCTTGTTCCTCTTCTCTTGGGATTATTATTGTCATTCTTGTCCTGCTCGCTTGAACCTTTACATTAATTGCAAAATCATCAGGTTGCTATGTCCCCTAAACAAGTAACGCGTTACCGGTAACGGCGTTGCTTGTAGTGCGTTACCGCCGACACTGGGAATATGTAACAAATTGCAAGATTGTCACTTGAGAGATTTACTAGTTATGCCGATACTTGTGGTGCGGATGTAGACCAACTGTGGTTGTACTTTGTGACATTGTGAACACATGCATCCAGCGTTATGTGCCTTTTAGAAATGAGAAAGTTAATGTAATAAATACTTGGATTAGTAAAGATATTCATTATCTGAAGCGTACGATCGCCCAAGGGGAAACAAATAAGCGACATCATGCCGTACAGGCTGCTGAGGGAGCAACTGTCATCTTAGAGCTAAACTAAAACAAATGACAGCTGAGTCAAAACAATATTTTTTTAACTTGACATTGAGATCATTCCTACCACATGTACCACGGAAAGTTTGGAGGTATGTCTCATCTTCAAAGCGAGAAGATCGTCGATAACAACTCTTACCCTTGTACATATCATCTCCTAATTATCATCACTAGACGTGGCACCGTGAGCCTCCATGGTACGGGCTGTCGCCTTTTCGCGGTGTCGCGGCACTCCTGAGTCAATAAAAATAATATTATTATTAATATTATTATAACTCCTAATAAATTTAAAGCATTTTTCGAATTGATATTTACCATGGATGACGGACGTTTCCCAGAGATAGCCCCCGACATATCTTCCGGTATCGACGACGTAGTGGTCTCGGAGGAGGGAATTTTTCATATATTAAATAACGTTTATCCAAAGAAATGTCCTGGTGCTGATTCCATTCATAATGAGTTTTGGAAACGTTACGCAGAGTGTATTTCGAATTATCTATTTATAATATTTAAGGTGTTTTTGCGTTACGGGGTACTACCAAATGAATGGAAAGACGGAAAATTATTCGAATTCACAAATCAGGAGGTAGAAACAACCCATCGAACTATAGGCCTGTATCTTTAACTAGTACGTGTTGCAAGCTTTTTGAACACATAATGTTTTCACATATGATTCAATATCTTGATGCTGATAATATTCTTGCTCCATTACAGCACGGTTTTAGATCATTATCTACGAGTACTCAGTTGATCGAACTAGTTCATTCACTTTCAAATTCAATAAATAATAGAAGTCAGACAGACCTAATATTTCTTGACCTCTCAAAGGCGTTCGATCGCGTATTGCATCCTAAACTTCTCCTGAAGCTTTCTGATATCTTTAAAACCAATTACTTACTTACTTGGGTGGCCTCTTATTTGTCTAATAGAACGCAACCTGTATATCTTGAAGACAACACTTCCTCACTACTTCCTGTAACATCGGGGGTACTACAGGGTTCGGTGTTGGGGCCTCTTTTATTCTTAATTTATATCCATGATATCGCTAAGGATATTCATGTTCCGGCTAAATTATTTGCTGAGAACTGTGTTATTTACTCTCAAATAAAATAACCCAAAGATTATCTAACACTCTATGAGGCATTAACGAAAATTAAGGAATGGTCAGACAAATGGCAAATAAAAATAAACTATGATAAAACCGTTGCGATGTCAATAACCTGGGAAAAGAATCCTTTGAAATATAGCTATTCAATAAATTCGAAGCCCATCAAATTTGTTGCCCACTACAAGTACCTTGGAGTGACAATAACTAGTAAACTACTTTGGAACCAGCATATCAATGACATAGCTAATAACGCCAGGGGGAAATTGTTTACACTTAGGCGCACCTTAAAATTCGCGGATAGCGAAAAAGAAAAGACTGCTTACCAATCACTCGTGTGACATATACTGGAATACGCTCCCACAGTTTGGTACGTTCACACTACAGATGGGATTAATAAGCATGAACACGTGCAAAAACTGACTGGGAGATTTATATATAATAAATACTGTGTCTGCGTCAAGTTCACTGGAATAAGCCAATATCCAGCGATTGAAGGTTAGAGCGAAAATAAACAGATTGAGAAATCTATAATTTTTTATTTATGAAATCTTTAATGTCAATAGTGATGGATACAGCGAATTTTAAATAAGAGGTTCGGCTAGACTAGATCATACTAGAAATAGTAAACAATATAGAATTAAGCAAGATTCCTTCAAATGTTATCTTTTCTCTCGGGCAATTAACGAATAAAATTCTTTGTCTAACGAAATGGTAACCCTTCCGTCACTTGATATTTCTGTTGAGGCAGTCGCTTCTGCCACGAGAAAGTGCTTTTAAGCATATTGCACCAAGGCAATATGTAACCACCCCTGCCATGGCTCACAGATATGAGCCTCAGTATTATTTAAATAAACAAATAGAAAAATTTGTAACTAACATTTACAATATTAATAAGGGACGTCAATAAACCACCAATTACAAAAATGGTAGACTATAACAGTTTAATGACTGAAAATCATCAGAATAGCTTTATCAATTGATAAAATCACATTTACTCAAGGGTTACAGTACTCGACACTGGGTCCGAACATTTCATCAAACACCGTTTCGTCGAACACCATCTTATCGAAGCCGTTTCTACGAACACTATTTCATTGAACACCACTTCATAGAAGGCCATTTGATCAATGCCGTTTCATCGAATACCGCCTACTTGAACAGAAGGAATTCTACACCTCGGAAATAGTTACCCGTTGGTCGAGTGGAGCGGGCGCGTTTACGGCAGATCTTTTGAAGGCGTGCGAGGCTAAGGGCCGGTTGCACCAACGCCACTTAGCGCAAAGCGGAGCTTAGCCGGGAACTTAAGCTAAGTTTCGGTTTCGTTCGGTTGCACCAAAATCGCTTATCGCTAAATCTAGCACTAAACTACTCTTATCGTGAGCGCTCAACATTGGGCGCTTTGCTTTTGGTTGTTTCTTAATCCTGGATTTAAAACATGGCGGCTGGTTTGTGGTGGTCGACGCGGTGGACGAAATTGGTTGTACAAAGTCTTTTAGGCTACAACAGCGTGAAAGTCTTGACAGAATGACCTTCGATTGTAACAAGGATGCGAAATATTGTCGTGTGAAGTGTTTATCGACCCCTGTTTTGAAGTTGGCTTTCCACTCTCACTGCGTGTTAGCCCTAACCGAGATACGTACGGAGCTGTGAAGCTCATGTCTGTCTTCCCGTTGATTTTTCTGTCAGCGAGCTTATTCGTATGTGCTTACTGATTTTCACATAACTGTAACGTATAGTTATTTACCCCCTTGCTTATTTCTACTTGCAGCGCATATCCTTCATTCCGATCAGCGCGTTGAATAGTGGCAGTAAATGATCTCGGCGATCAGCTGATTGTCGATACTTTGTCGACACTTCTGCCGTTTGCATCAGATCGCGGCGCGTTTAAATAATAAAACAGCGAAAATTCAATTTCTTTCGTTTTTTGAGTTTCGAGAGAATCTTCAGTGTATTTTCGTTGTCTCGCGAGTAGAATATTAGCTTCAGAAAACTGTATCGTTCGATAACCGTAACTTTTCTGGTGATCGCGCTTTTTAGGAATATTTTGCTTTATATCTTTCATTCGTGGCAACGACAAATCGTAACGACTACAATGCGAGATTCGTCCAGCGCTGTATTGGGGCAGGTGATGCATAGAGACGACCGTTCTCGTCGGCACGATGTGATGTACTAGTGGGAGTTTTCGTACTTCGAAAACTGCCGCCGTCTGTTTGTATGAACCCCAGATCTGCCTATTATCACTCGCGAACGAGCTTCTAGTTCTCTATCAGCAGGAATAAAAAAAAAAAACGGTTCTGGGTGACCTTTGCGTGTTCAAAGATTGACAGTTTGTATGATCATCAAGTGGTCCACCAGTAGTATCACTGATCAATTGGTAGTTGTACCTTCTTTCCCCGTCACCTTAACAAAATATACATACTTTCATTACCAAAGGGTTTGACACAATCAAGCCATTTTATGATGTCATTTCTGTGGTTGATTTCTCACCCCTTTCTATGCAGTCACCAACCGTAAAACATGTCGACCTCAGTTGCGGTAGGTGCAGTGTGCAGAAAAAGAGTGTCCACCAGCTGTTCATCAAAAGCATTCGGGTACGGTGTACAAATCACTGGATAGCAGCATTGTTTTTTAACAAATGGGATTTTAAGGCAGATGTTGAAAGCGATCAGGTTTGGTCTCTTCCTGTGAGATGAAAGCTTTGCTTGTTTACACGACATCATGACATTAGTTGCGGCACCAGAGACGATTGCCAAAGTGAGGAAAGACAAGGCTCATGTGTGCATCTTCATGTTGGTGGTTAAGACAACCCCTTGAACAGCTGCATGCTGTGACTTTCATGTGCATTAAGGTTTTATTCAACATCCCTTCAACTATGTGCTTCCATTTTGTATGCTTAAAATGCTGTGTGCAGTGGCGCGGGCCGGAGAGTAAGACAAATATTGAATTAATACTGCCCGGAGCTTGGTGACGGGCGTGCCTGTACCCGTGAATTGTACAGTACATCGACTACTACACGAAAAAAGAAAAAAAGCCCCCCCCCCCCAAAAAAAAAAAAAAAAATTCTTGGCTGTGCCAGTGGCTGTGTGTATGACAGAAGTCATACATAGACATATCCACCCCATGGAAGGGGAGTAGAATGTACAGAAAGCAGAAATGCTGTTTTTCTGATTTCAAGTTCAGCCTGAGGACTGGACACTGCACTTTCCGGCATTGTGGCCAGTGCAGTTCTTCACATGATGCTTGAACTGATTGAAGCAGTACTTCCTGTGGATATGAAGCTCTAAGGCATTGACGTTTTTTCCCAGCTGTGCTAACCGAATAGTCGCCTTGCAGGCTATGATAAGAGCAGCACTAAGACCATTTTCATCAACTGTGTGTTTGCGACGAGCCTAAGTACTCCTAGGCATGGCTTCAAAAGGCTAAATGGGCATCGTAAGCGACACTCTCCTTTGACAAGTTTCGTGGTCAACAGGTGGATGCTCTGTTTTGTAGAGACTTATTTTTACGTTTAGTTCCTTTATTATTTCACAGTTACCTTTATAAGTAATACATTTTACTGTATTAATGTATAACGGGGCAGCTTCTACAGTTATATTCTCCTACAATTCATTTGTGCAAGTAGTGTGGTGCATCATTTGCACTGGTGTCACTGTCCCTAACCTCATTTTGTAATTGATAGACCAGAAGTGCAAGTTGAACTGGTCTCACATTTGCAAAGAGGAAGAGGCGGATTTAGCACTTTGCCATTATAGGCAGTCTAAAAGTGCCGCCTTCCCCTACGCTGACATAAACGTACATGCGCACAGACTTTTTCACCCCAGTTCTAGGGTATTCTTGATGGCGGTTACCAATAGCCCCTTCCATGACAACTTGTATGAGGTCGAAGTTGCAACGGTCTACGATGCCGTCTAACGACGAGAAGTGCAGAAGTTTGGACTTGATTGTAGTCAAGTAATTTATGACGCATTTCAAGCACGATGAGAATTGTTTGTTGGTTCAGTACCACACAGGCAAGCAGAGGAACACAAAACATATCAGGCTGGATGAAGTCGACAATTATCATTATGAATGCGTCTACTCCTATCAATATCTTCTAGTAATCATTGGTCGGTGTCTCCTCCATTCTCTAGGTTTTTCTTTGGGATCCGTGTTCTTTTGATTACTTGGAGTTTCGTATATCTTAATCACATACTTGCCTAGAGCCTCTTTCCATAATTTGGCACCCACCCGCTTCTCCCTAAACTGCTGCCATAAACAGTTGCCTACTCTGCATATCGATAAGTTTGTCTCTGCAGATAGGAACTTCAAAGGAAAAACAGGAAGCAACTGGGAAAAGCACTAGATTGTCAACATTGTGCTTACTTCAGTTTTTTTTTTGTGTTTCACCTTTTCACCTATTGCTGGTGTTTTGCTTGTCTCTAGGCTATCAGTTGTTTGTCTCCGTCTCCTCCGGTAACTGTTAATGATTCCCTAACCAGTTAGCAAAAAAACATGTTAGGAATACCATAGGTGTTTTCTTCCCATTTTCAACAGAGTAGTCAGCAACTGTCAGTAGAATCCACCAGTTTATTGGAACTAGGAAATATGTGAAAGCTATGAAAGTGAAAATTAGGTTCAAACTGGGCTTAGAAGTGCATGACACATATTGTGATCTAATAGGTGATGGCATGAGTGCCAAACTGTGCATACAAAGTTGAATGTGACACAAGCCAAACCTATAGTCGCGGTATTTTACTCGTTCCTACAAGCCTCTAGTCAAAGTAACGAGTGTGGTGAATGTACTAATGTAGAATACCATCTTGAATGGTACAATAATGAATTCAACATTCATCTGTGTACTACACCGTACCAGAATTCTGTTCGCCCTGTGGTGCAGTGTACTGTGCCGCAACATATATGTCATGGCCCTCTCGGTACATGTGTTACCGCATGTGCAGTTTCGTAGAAGCTAACAATCGTTAGGTAATCCATGTCTGTACTTCAATATAGTCTTCATTCCTTTATCAAAATAAATAACATTTTTATCTCTGGGATGTGCTTTGTTGCAATGCACATGCATGTGTTGTGTGGTGAAGTAGGAATCATGAAAACACCCTATATTTTAGTATTTTGGTTGCAGTTCACATTTCAATACAGATATGTGGGCTTAATAGAATTTTTATCTCTGGGGTGTGCTTTGTTGCTATGCACAAGCGTTGTGTGGTAAAGTAGGTATCATGGAAACACCCTGTATTTTAGTATTTTGGTTGCAGTTCACATTTCAATACAGATATGTGCGCTTAAATTATTCTTGGCAAATAACTTGGCACTAGCCCTAGAGTTATGCCTTGCTTATTTAAACGTTTGACCATCAAATTGCTTAAGGAAGTGATTTACATAATTAAGAAAAACACAATAAGTTCATAAAGGCTGATTTGGGCATCTGACTTCTTTATTTTGGAAAAGAATGTACTAGCTCAGGGGTCGGCAACCTGCGGTCGGCGGGCTAGCAGAACCATAATCACTCATCTAATACAAAGAAGATCGGAAGGTCACGTTAGAAAGTTCCATGTAAAAACCCCAAGTTAGCAATCGTACTGCATATAGAAAGTTTGCCCTCTACAGCGGCGACACAAACCATCTAATTTCATAGCTGACTGACTCAACTCTCTGAAGATTAAACAAACCATTTGATTATGACGTTTATGATCATAATAAATTCAAAGTAGATAGGTTTGAATCTATAGAAAGATATAAATCACATACGTAGTGGGTAGTGTGACCATACAAGAATGCTCAGCTACCAAAATTGGCTCATGAAATAAAGAAATCGAGAAATAAGTATGGTCGGAGCCGGAATATAGGCGCTAAAAAGGATCCATGTCATACGACAGTGATTAAAAAATTATTAGCACTTCTGTTACCTTGCACCTAAAGTTAGCCACGCTGTCGTGTCTGCTCTTTTCTTACAGGGTTGATGTCTCTACAGTCGCTGCTGTGCAGGCAGTTGTGACTGTGGAGCAAGAAAGAATGGCTGCCCCATCTGTAATTTGTACACACACCTCCTGAGCCGAAATAAATATATGTCTATCTACAAGTGGAGGAATCGTTGTTTTCCTGTTCTGAAGGGGTGTCTGGTGCCAAATATCTATCAAACGCTTTGTGCACAGTATATCTTGGAAATGGTTTGTTGCAAAGAAGTATGTTTGAATAGATCCCGAAGTTATATGAAGGATCCACAAGTGTCAGCCATAAAGGAGCCGATGCCCGTGCATGTCGGCGACTGATGACGACATTGAGCGTGCTGGTGAACTCATTCTGCCGAATAGAAAAGGGGCAGTGGATGATATGATAAATAATTTGCAAATCAGCCGAGGCTTTGGGTTTTGAAAAGTTTTGATCATAAAAAATTCTACAGGCATGAATAATTTTTAATCTCCCTTGTATTTAAGATTTTTGCTCCATTTTTTCTTCAGTTTATAGTTGACATATTTACTGCTCCCACCAAAGAGCATGGATGCTAGATTGTGCTTTGCCATTTCTGAAGTGTGTTCTACTTCTGTGAGCCAGGTTTTTGTTTTATGCCAGTGATTTTTTCGGAATCTATAACCTCCCTACTCATAGATAGTTGCAACTGCCACAGTGAGAAAAAAGAGCAGTATAGGCTTGTTAAGTGCCTGTAGAGGCTGCACATGCTTGTACCATTCTTTTAGCCTCGTTTTGGAAGGTGCTGAGACACATCCGCAGGGCATTGGGGGGCCTCCAGAGGGCACTGAAATGTTGAGGACTATCACATAATCGTCGTTGTCGCCAGATCATAGTCAAACCATTGGTCTTAGACAATGCTATTGCGGCAAAGATTTCTATCTGGTGACCCAACTTGCCTCCGGAGAGCACTGAAGTACTAAGACCTACCACGGGATGGTCGTTGTCCTCAGGTTGTAGTCAATCATTGGTCTTAGATGGTGCTACTACAACAAAGTTTTCTATTTCGTAACCCAGCTCGCCTCCAGACGGCACTGACGTGCTGAGAACTACCACGGGATGGTCGTCGTTTTCAGATTGTAGTCAATCATTGGTCTTGGACGGAGCTATTACAACAATGTTATCTATTTGGTGACCCAACTTGCCTCCATACGGCACTGAAGTGCTGAAAGCTACCACAGGATGGTCGTCATCCTCCGATTGTAGTCAGTCATTGGTCTTAAACGGTGCTGTTACGACAAAGTTTTCTATTTCGTGACACAACTTGCCTTCAGACGGCACTGACGTGCTGAGAGTTACCACGGGATGGTCGTCGTTCTCCGATTATAGTCAATCATTGGTCTTGGACGGTACTTTTACAACGAAGTTTTCTGTCTGGTGACCCGACTTGCCTCATCAAGGCACTAAAATGCTGAGAACTACCACGGGATGGTCATCGTCTACAGATTGTAGATTGATCTTTGCAATAAAAAGTGTGAATACTTAAAATTATTCAAAATTGTTTACACATGAAAATGTAATCCTAACATGGTGCAAATATACAGATGCTTAAAGAACTAGATCATGTAAAATTTACTGAAACGACTGACATAAGGGTACTTTAATTCTTATTACAGGCGCAACACTGACAAAAGGCACATTCAAGTTTCACTAGGTGATATCTCACTGTGCTTAGGTGTTCCTGATATTTGGTGGCTTAGCCTGAATTTTCCCTTTCCATAATGGAACTATACTGAATTTGTACGAGCTGCATTTTGTGCAAGACTTGCTACTCACGGCAAAAATCAAGTGAACAATGCTTAGAGACAGCTAACCAGGGCCGTGGAAAAATAAATAATAAAGCTATTCAGCGATTGCTGTAAAACAAAAAGCTGTGTTGAAGAAAGTGTTGTGGGGTTGTTAGCTTCTATTTCAACGTATTGGGTGACTATGACTGACCAAGCAATATGTTGTAAGCACGACCTTCAGTGTTATCAAGAAAATAGCCTGATAAGTAGAATTTCAATTGTGTAGTTCATATAACTCACTTCAAGAATGTGCAATAGGAAAAATAATCAAGGCAATATTACAGTCATAATTGTTGATATAAGCATCTGTAACTTTTAGGAACAAACGATTCTCTTTAATTATTTACATATGCACTAGACAGGTACATATTTCTCTAGTTCAACAACTGGAGCCTAGAGTGACATGGTTATTCACATATAAAAACGAACAGTGAGAAAGACAAATATGAAGATAAAAAACACAGCATGATGCTTTGAATAAAGGGCGATCCTTTGTGTATAAAGGCATACAAATGAGCAACAACAAGAACTTTATTCTGACTAGTTCAAGCCACCTTTTGGCATGATATATTGCGGAGGTTTTCAAGTTCATAATCCAAGAGCTTCAGTGACCGAGACAATAAAGTCCAGTGAGTTCAAATGCACCTTAACACTACTAAATCTCAAGATGTTCCCCCATGTGAATGTTTTAGCTTATTTCCTGTACCCCAACAGCCTAGCTTCCGCCTCTCACCCTTTTGCAATTTGCAATAAATGCAGTCAAAGTCATAAAGAGGTTACAAGGAAACGTCTGGTGGAATTTTCGTGTATTATTTTGATTATACGCGAACAAAACGACTCGGGTTTGAGTTATCGGTTTGGGGATCTTAAGGCTGCTCAAACCGCTCACCGTGGATGCCGTTTTCAGGATATTGGCGTACTGGGGTATATATAAAGTTGACAAGTAATCTGTGCCTGCGGAGGGACACATCGAGTAAACATTTCCCTTGTTTGTTTTCTTTCTGAACTCTACAGTGTGAAATTGAAGTTCGTTTGAGGCTGCAGCGGATGTTCAACGGTGGTACAGTGCAGTTCTGTCACCTTGCTGATAGCAACGATTAGGGTCGATGCAAGGACCTCGCAACCTGATCTCTCGACGACTTCTATTCGACGAATACATATCGCCTTCGCAGCATGGGTTTCGCCGGGACAAGAGTTGCGAGACTGCTCTCGCTACTGTGGCACATTTCGTCAGCGTCAACATGGATAGCCGAGTGGCAACGGACCAGGTGCAATAGGACCTGAGCAACGCCTGTGACACACTCAATCTGACCACCTTGAGGCGGAAATTGCACGATGCTGCCATATAGGGCCCGTTGCTAACCTGGCTGTCACATTTTGTCGCCGACCGAAGTCAGCAGGTGGTATACGGGAGCACACGTTCGGATGAATGGAACATTGCGTCGGGCGTACCCCAGTGTTCGGTCCTCGGACCGACCCTGTTCCTTGTGTACGTCAACGAAATGCCGCAGAGCGACAAACTTCTGGTGGTACAGTACGCCGACGACACCTCAGTCCTGTGCACCGTGATCGACACAAAGAGCCGCCAGCACCTCCAGGACTACCTCGAAGAAGTGGAGCACTGGGCTCTTGCAAATCACCTGCAGCTTAGCCCCAACAAGAGTGCTGTGATCCGCTTCAGTGCCAGGAAGAGTGTGACCCCACCGGAGTGCACACTCATGGGAGCAAGCTTGGTGCCCTGCAAGTTGCTCTCCATCCTTTGCGAGATGTTCACTTCTACAATGGATTTTTCCGCTCATGTCGCCTGTGTGGTTGCCAAGGCTTGGCGTATGCTGGGCTTCGTTGCACGGGTGACGAGGCCCTGTGAGCCGGCTTCACTGCGTACATTGTACACGGTGATGGTACTCCCATCTCTTGAGTACTGTTGCTCCATCTGGTCACCAACCCAGCAGCATTTGATTGAGCGAATCGAAAGTGTCCAGCGGAGGGCGTCAAGAACAATATGCTCCAGGGCACTTGGACATGTCTCTGGACTGGACACCAGCTACTGTGACCGGCTGAAGGCGCTTGGGTGGCGCCCGCTCCAACATAGGCGCCAAGTGTTCCGTGTGCGTTTCGCCTGCCGGGTGTTGGACGGTTTCCTGTCAGGCACCTACCTCTCGACAGTTGCTCGAATTGGCAAGGGGACTGGACAACCTGACGAGCTGAGGGGGAGGACATTGCGCCACAGCTCCTCACTGCTCCCAGCTGCTATAGGAGACTTTTTGAAACTTCCCCTTAGTGTGCGCAGCCCCCTGCCGTCAAACGGGGCAGAGTCACGAGAGCTGGCCAGGATGTATGGGATGCAGCTGGTATCCTCGTCGAAATGCGTTACTTGTTTCCCACCTTCTTTTCTTTCCTTTGTATGTACTTTCTGTATTGTGTATATTCTGTACATATATATATGTCTGTTGTGTATTTTCACATGTGGTGGCGGGCTGGCAGGCGGTCTGCGTAAGGGTTTTTCACCTATCTGCCTAGCCCCGCACACCACCACATGTGCCCATTCCAGTATGTGCAAATAAAATTATTATTATTATTATTACTGTCGCAGCTGCCGTGGCGAGTTCGTCACTGTTTTGAACGTGATCGGTCTCAGGCATGGCTCTTGATTTTCGTAGTCATCTTGCCTGCCTACTTATTCTCGATGATGTTTTGTCTTCAGCGATGTAGCGAGTAGAGCGTCCTTTTCGCGTTCGGTGAGGTTTCGGGCCCCCCGATGGCTCTTTTATCTCAAAATGGGAGCACGAAAACTCCTATCACTGTCAAAATATTCTGTTATCAACCGATATTAAACACAGAATCACAGATGTAAAGAGCATTCATATTTATTTAAATCTTCGACACCTGTTTTTGAAAGTGAAGCGAAAAAATGATTGAATTTGGAGACCTTTACTTCATTACTCCCCGAAGAAATACAGCGAAAGGCAGAAGCCGGCGACTACTACGGCAGTTTTTTTCTTTACATCACGTGATTCTTCTCCGCCAATTGTATTCGTTCCTCTGAGCGTTCCCTAATTCGCTCTGTTTGTCCCTACATTCCTTACGCAAATCCAGCGTTTAGCTAGGGGCGCGTCTGTAAACCCGACGTAACGTTGGTGCAACCGGAATTTAAACCCGTGCTTCCCCGAGCTCGGTTTAGGGCACTAAGCAGACTTAGGAAAGAGCCGCTTTGGGTTAAGGTAAGCGACGTTGGTGCAACAGGCCCTAAGTGTTTTTGGAGTTTCCCTTGTAGGTTTTCTTCCAGTGTACATGAATAGTTTGCATAGATTTAGGAAGCGCTAGGATAGGAAGTTAGGATAGTTTAGGTTAGGTCCACTGGGAGGCTACTAGCAAGTAAAGCGAGAGTATGGCTTTGTTGTGATTTTTGGAGTTCTTTTTAGCGTGCATAGCACGGTTTGAGGTGGATAGGCTCAATGGCCTGGCGCAGGAAACCCTACAAATGGGGTGATGACCTAGTGTCGTGTGGTGAGTGCACGCGGTGGGTGCATCTAGATGAGACAGATTTTGAGAGCTTAGCCGAGGCGAAGTAGGGTAGCTTAATTTTCCGAATCTGCGAGAGGGTTGCGGAGAGACGAAATTTAATAGAAGTGGAGTGCGCAGCTAGGGTTGAGGAGGTCAAGCAGAAGCTTAACGTAGAGCAAGAGAAGCGGAAGTCCTGGAGACTCAGCTCGAGGTGTCAGCTAAGAGGATGAAACTTAACCTAGAGTTTTAGGAGCTCGTCCGTGAATGAAAAGGAAAGGTGGAGCGCATGGTAGGCAAGCCTAGTGAAAAGCTGGAGAAGCGGGTGGATCTCGAGATACAGGTGGAGGAGCTGAAGATGGGGGAATTGTGGAACTCTGAGATGGGGAAGCGTAAGGGGGAGTGTGATCGAGGCTTGGTAGGAGCAGCTGAGAAAGGAGGCGTCAGCGAACGTAGCAGGGATGGCAGTCTCAGAGGAAGAAAGCTCTAGTGAATAGGTGCAAGTCAGCGGGACGGGAGTGACTCCTCGATCCTATAGTGCCATAGGGGCGCAAGTTAACAGCAGGGGCAGTAAAAGACGCGGTGGTAATCCGACAGACACAAAGTGAGGTAGTGCAGATAGCTGGAGGGAGTCAGCCGCATAGCAGGGGCGGAGAGAAAGGGAGTGAAGACAGGCAGTCTGAGGCTAAGAGGGTACTGGTGGCAGGAGACTCGAACGTAACAAGGGTTAAAGAGGGTCTACTGGTCAGGGTGAAAGGGGACAGGGGGGGGGGGGGGGTAACATAGTGACCCAGTCAGGAAAGCGCGTTGTAGACACTATGGCCGAAGCTAAGGAAGAGCTCTGGGGTGACATGGAGGGAGATAACCTAGTAGTAGTGCACGCGGGACTCAATGGTGGGTTGAAGGGAAGGAGCCAGTACCTCGGCAGACATATAGAGGTTGGGGTACGTAAGCCGAGGGATGTATCTGAGAGGGTGCATGTGCAAATATGCACTATCCCAGAGCTCTTGGGACAGTCTTTTCAGACAGAGCAGCGGGTGGTGGAAGCTAAACGATGATTAGGGGGATGAGCAAACGACTTCAGTACGGGGTATTGGAAGTAAACAGGGTGGTGTATGAAGCTCGCTCCGACCCTTTTGCATGGGGCAACTACAGTGGAGCCACAGGTAGCATAATAGGGGATAGGATTGGACTTCATGTCGTAGATTTTTTGGGAACCCACGGGGCCCGGAGGGCACCGGTCTAGATGTACCAGATATACGGGGGAAAGCTCCTGGGTGTGAGTACAACAAGAACAACAGGGAGAACAGGAAGAAGCCCCGTAGAAACAAGAGAAAAAAATCGGCTCAATAAAAACTTCATGAACTTGCAGGGAAGTAGAAACGGTATAAAGTGGCAATTAGAGGCTGAAAATTTCACAGTGTATGGGGTAGCAGAAACTCAATTCAGAGATGAAGAGGAACCACCAGTACATGCCAGGCTACTCCTGGATGGGATACAACCGGCGGGGAGGAGAACGCAAAGGCGGAGGTCTAGGCATGTTAGTTAAAGGACAAGACTGGGAAAGAGAGAGGGAAAGCTGCAGAGAACACTTATGGCTGAAAGGTAGGGTAATACGTCTGAACACCCTTCTGGGGTTTGCTTACCTGAAAACAGGAAATTACTCAAGGGAGGAAAGTACAGAACACTTTAGATGAATATTGAGGGAAATCAAAGATAATGGACATAATCAGGAAATAATTATCACAGGAGACATGAGTGCCCACTTAGAAGAGTTTGACAGATTCACAGGTACAACCGAAAAGTTGATAGAAGGTTTCTGTGATGTCCTGGACCTAGTGTTAGGAAACGCACAAGTAAAAGCCGAGGAAAAAATACCATGGGAACGAAACTTACACTCTACAATAGACTACCGCCTCGTGTCCCACAAACTGTATGACAATCTAGAAAGTATGAAGATAGATAAGGAAGATACAAGAAACTTAGGGAGTGATCAGAAAGAAAATTACCAGCTCAGGAACGAGCGGGTAAGCCGAAACCAGGTGAAGCTCAAATACAAAAAGTATCTTAAGGTATTGTGAACATAGTATCGAAACAACCATAAAGAGAATGGACGTATGAGCGATTAATAGGAATTTTTAAAGAGAAATAAAGAAGCATCGAATTAAACAAAAAGAAAAGCATAAACGAAGACACAAACCAAAAAACAAAAAGTAAACTGGTGGGATAAGAAGGCCAAATCAGCCGTAACTCGGCGCCAAGAGGCATCTAGGGAAGGAGCATAGGTGGACAAAGAAAAGGGGAGCCTTGCTAGCTGAAGTAGCCTCAAAATGAGAGAACTTTCAAAGGCGGAAAAAGGAGACATCAGCTTTAATAGAGGCCAAAATTGGGAGTGCAGGAATGCAGTGGACGATGGAAATAAATAAAAATAATAGGACTGCAGCAAAAAAGGTTTTGGGAGCACATTACCGCGCAGGGGAGAAAGACAGATGGTTTCCAACACATACTGACCGCACAAGATGAAAGAAGAGTAGAGGGGGAGGAGGCACTGGAATATATCAGGCGGACGATCGAAGAGGCTTTCTTCAGCTTTAGCAGAGGGCGACAGTGAATAGCACTGGCAGCAGCAGTACAGTGGAGGAACAAAATTGTGTAACAATAGTGACGACCACACGAGAATGAGATACGGCAGAAAGTAAGGCTCCAGGAGGTACAGCGACAGGCGCAGACGACATACCCATGGAACTCGTTAATACAATAGGAAAAACAAGCAAATTAAAGTTACGGCATGTGAATAATCAAATAATTATGGGAGGAGAGGCACCCAATGAATGCTCTAAGTAAAAGTAGTCTAATATATAAAGGCAGAAAAAACAAAGACAACATTAAGGCATATCGCCCGATAACGGTAACTTCAGTTATATACAGATTAGCTGTGCAAATAGTAAAGCGGAGAATGGAGGAATGGGCAGAAGTTATCCAAATACTGGGCGAGCTCCAAAACGGATTCCGAAGAGATAGAAGACTGGAAGATATCTTATACGTCGCCATACAATGTATAGAAATAGCAATGAAGAACGAAGCTCCTTTATGGCTAGATGTTTCGGACATCAAAGGAGCGTGCAATAATGTGAGCCAGGAAGAGCTCTGGAATCAGCTCAAGGTGTATAACTTAGATGCAAATTTGGTTAGGTTTCTTCAGCGGGTGTGCGCAGACAATAAGGTAGTGATAACATGGGAAGCAGAAACTACACAACCCGCAGGAGTAATTAAAGAGAGGGCTCAGGCAGAGCTGTCCACTGTTCACATCTGCTCTTCATGATATATCTCAGTGAAATGGAAAAGAAATGAGAGCAGAGCAACTTAGGTTTTCATGTGAGTTATATAGAAGGAGGCAGAAATGTAGCACAGGTAATCCCAGGGCTACGTATACGGACGACATAGTACTTATTGGCAGATAACCAGGATACGTTACAGGAACTGGCTGGAATATGTGAGAGGAATGGGACACATCGGGCATGAGTTTTAGTAGTGACAATTCTGGAGTAATTGTGTTGAACGACGGAAAGAGGAAACCCCTAAGGATACAGGACATTGTAATAAACGATGTAGGAAAATACAAATATCTGAGATTCTGGCTCAATGAGGGAAGGAGATAACTAGAGGATCACGAGGAGAATATAATTAGAAAAGAAAGAAGGAAATTTATCTATTATGAATCTGAAGGAACTACGGAACTATAATAGATATGAAGTGGTCAGAGGTATATGGAAAGGAGTGATGGTACCAGGACTGTCTTTTGGAAATGGGGTCCTGTGCTTAAAATTATAGATTCAATCAGGGTTACAAATTCGACAAAGAAGCGTAGGCATATTGGCACTGGGAGCAAATGGAAAGGCACCAATTGAGGGAGTACAGGAGGACTCGGGCTGGTCGTCTTTTAAGAGCAGGGAGGCAATTAGTAAGTTGAAATTTGATTAAAGGGTGGCCGAAATAGATGATACGCGGTGGGCACGGACGGTATTAAAGCCATAATGAGAGCGAGAAACTAGAGCACTTGGTTTTGAAGTGCACGGGGCTTCGCCCTGCCCTCCCTGAAGTGGTAATGGATTTGGACGGGGCCCTGGGATTTGCTGGCGACGATGAAAGGTTGGAAGTGAAAAGGATTACAGTCACAATCTGGCGATTAGAAGATTGATGGAAATTATTTAGGGAAAATTGAATGATGCACAACTAATTAGCATAGCTAGGGACAGGTAGGAGAGAGGAAAATTGAGACTCTCTCCCGCGTTGCTCCGGCCCAAAATCTCAACCCTGTCCCCCAGTGGGTCCGGTGCTGGGGTAACGCCGACAAGGTTTGATTAAAGGAAAATTGGCGACTCCCTCGCTGGGGAGAAGAGGCGGGAGGGGATGTGTTTAGTTTAGGGAAAGGTCATCCTGGTGATATTCCACACTGCCTGGTGATAGTTATGGGAAAAAATTGACTCAGAAGGGTAGGAGGAATCGTATGTTAGTCTTTTTAGACAGGCTAGATGGCGCAAGCTACCGCCCGTTACAGAGGGTATAGCCATTAACATCCGTCCGTCCGTCCGTATGGTCCGTTAGAATATTCATTATAATGGGCCTTGTTCTGAGTTTGGCCATGATTGTGGCGCGCCCTTGAGGGAATCGCTCAAAACACTTTTGGGGGCTCCGTCGTCCGCGCCATGACCTGGCGTGCCTCGCGATCCGTGTGTTTACGTGTATTCTCTGGTGGCGTTGTATCTCCTTCCCCCATCCTGAACATGTCTTTCTGTCGTCGCTTTACGTGTATATTTTTTATTGAAATGGCTGAAGACCACCCTGGAGAATTCACGAAAGCCACTGTCTACGATACAGGCGACCTCGTTCGTCTTTATATCTTGAAATATGTATAGACCGCCGACGTGGCATTGGTTCGTACCGTCGACTTGGAGTCACTCAATCGTCCCTTGGGTGTCGCGTCGTGCAAGCATCTGAAAAATATGAAAGACGTTTACAATTCACTGTAATGCCGAATTAGAGCGCAGCTCTTGAGGAGGAGGAAGGGAGGGTACGGAGGCGAGTTTGTGCCCCTCCTCCCTTCTCTTCTCCCGCTCCCTTCCCATTTAGCGAAAAAATTTCTCTAAATTTCTCTCTAAATTTAGCGGGAAATGTGTTCCGCTAAATTTAGCGGGGAATTTTTTCTGCTAAATCTAGCGGGGAAATTGTTGCGCTAAATTTAGCGGGAAAAATGTTTGCTCCAAATTTAGCGGCGAAAATGTTCCACTAAAGTTAGCGGGAAACTTTTTGCGCCAAATTTAGCGGCGAAATTTTTCCACTGAATTTAGCGGGGAAATTTTCCCGCTAAATCTCGCGGGGAAATTCGGCGAACATATTTTCGCTAAATTTAGCGGGGAAATGTATCGACAATGAACGCGCGGTTACGCCTGGTTGCATTATTTTCATAATGCAACGAGCGCGATTGCGCCGACGCCGCTCAAGCCGGAAACAAGCGCCTAAGAGCTGCGCTTTAAAAAGGGGTCGGTTTTCGAGGCAGTGTTATGTAAGGAAAGTAATATGACCATTTTCGATCCGAACTCAACTACCCCCCTTGTGCGGAATTTGTGAGCTCCGTTTATGAGGCCAGGCCGCTACAAACAGCTAATTAGAGCCCTTAAGTTATTCAAACTTATTGCGTTCCGTCGCTTCGCCGTCCTGTGCACCGCGCGAGCGCACGGGGTATCGCCGTACCCGGGGCCGTGTAAACAAACTCAGACGGGGTCAAATCCGGGCGGTCTTGATATTGGGAAGCCTCGCCTGCACCGTCCAAAAGTAAGGAACTGTATGTTAGAAACAATGCCTCTGTGAATTCAGCACGTCTATTAACCTCCGACGAAGTGGGCCCTGCGAACGGGAGAGCTCATGGTTGGTTGCCAAGGCGTTCCGTCAGGGTCCTATCGCCGTAAGGCTTGAATCCATTTCGCACGCTCTAAATGTTTTGCCAGTGGCTGTTTTCTGTTTTCTTTTTTATTCCTTCTCACTTTTAACGTGGCACGACGTGAATGTGTATAGCGCGCGCCTGAAAAACGGAAAGCTTTATCCAGTTATTCTTTACTTGAGTACGGCATGATTACGTTACACAACCTCGCTGCACACTTACTGTCTTCTAGTTAAAGGCAGAATGTCTCGCCGTCGCGTTGAGGACCCCGCCAGCTGACACGGAGGAATAGGGTCATAGGCTTCTGAAACCGGGACTTTTGAAAGCGGGACAAAAAGGGCAGGTTGTTTGACAGAAAGAAACTTTTCTTTTGCCCTCCTATTTCTAGGTATTTTGTTTCTAGTAAATGACGACTTCTATTGTTAATGTGGCCAATAAAACACGGGAACGCTGACAACATTATTTAAACCTGTGTACAACGGGTGCAGTGATGAACGCACATCCGTTCAAGGGCGTATCTTCGTCGTTGAAGTAACGAAAACGCGTCCTTGAAGCAATGGTCTGTGTTAATGTCGCATGATAAAAAAAACCTGTTTTCCCTCCTTGTGAATTTATTGTAACCGACTGAACCGTGGACCTGCCGGATCTTTCACAAAAAGTATATGTTCTTAAAAATGAATCTAGTCTCCTAGGATAGAATGAAAACACAGGTAAACACACGAATACAAAATAAACAAAAAGTTACTGCGGAGAATAGCTGGTTTCATTTTCAGAATCATTTTGTTTTCAGCAAGGCCTCGGTGGAGCATGAATAAATATTACGAACGTAGCTGTTGTATCCTTGGTTGCTGTTGTGCTGTTGTTCGTTGAAGACTTGCTCGCCGCTTGCTTTTTTATTGTGTAATCCAAAAACCAGCTGACTGACTTGTCAACAGACAATGACGCCGAATATGATAACGTGACGTACTATCTCTTACGTGCAATGTTACAGTATACATGTACAGTCGAGTTGTTTTCGAGCGCCCGTGATTTTGTGAGCCAGAACAAGTGGTGTAGTTGGGCGGGGGGGGGGGGGGGGGGGGATAGATTTGGGGCTGACATACGAAAACAAATGTGTGTTTGTCAAGAGGGTATATACTGCGCTATTCAAAATGTAATTGCCAGTTCAGATAGCAGGTGAAGCGTTTACTGGGGATTTTTATTATAAAGAAAGCCATATTACGTCTTCTGGTTTTTTCACAATCCTAAATGCATACAACCATTAGATACCCCCGCGTCGGAACTTCGCCAGCTTTCAAGCTCTAAAAACATTTGCCACAGCAGGTGTCATCGATTGCAGCAAATGCGAGTGGAGTGAAGGGGGGGGGGGGGGGGAGGACAGGTTTTTTGAAACCCCAGATAGACCTAAAGGAAGAACCTTATATCTCCAACGGTTATAACACACGTTTTTCGCGTGTTTAAACAGAAAGCATCTAGGGACGTTTAAGTTACATATTCCTTCGATTGATGTCGCCGCCAGTCTTCGCGCCGGCATCAAAACCCCCGTATGCCAACGCTGTTGAGCCCTGCCATCTTCAGGAAGCTATTTGAAACTTTAACCTGGGGCATAAAATACCCTTTTCTCCTTTCCTCATTTCGCCCTAATTTTTGCTGCGCGATCACTATCGCCGCCTCGCGTTCGAAATGAGATAAGCCTTAGTGGAACTAGTGTTGGATAAAATACTCGACAAAAATATTTAAGTTAAGTTACAACGTGAAGTACAACTCTTTATGAAGTATTTAGAGTACTAGTGAAGTTACTTTCACTGCGGAGTATCATGATTAGTGTACAAATGCTTAGAAATGTACTTAAATTACTTTCGAAGATAATTTCTCATTGCTCAATTTGTATCCAGTCCAGCGACACCATGATGATTTATTCGCAATCAATAGAAGCAAACAAAACCGTAGTGTGGTTCTATGCAGTCGCACTACAACGACGAGTATCTCTGGTGAATCTTACCAAATGGTCAAGATATTTTAATCAATACTTTTAAAATGCGGAAAACCCGGTTTTGTGGTGGTTTTATACTGCGCGCCTTGAACGCATCGTTTTACTTAGCGCTATAGTCAATATATCCGGAGTTCACGTTAAAGAAATTTTGAATACACAGACAGTAAGTCAATAACACGGATTTTGCTGCGCCTTCCTCGTGCAGGTTACTTAAACGCAACATGAGATATGACAAACATAAAAAAGAAGGGCACAAGTGGACATCGAGAAGCACTTCTGTCTTTCTCGCTGTTTTACGAAAATGGAAACAGCGCGCAAAAAGACGAAGACAACGAGAGAAGAGCACAGGACGAGCGCTGACTATCAACTGAAGTTTTATTAAAAACGGCTCAAACAAGAAAACACCACACAGCCAACCAACGCCGAAAACAACCAATGGCGTGTCGCTTACCATGCATCTATAAAATCGATCTCTTTTTTGTCAAGGTAAACCGAAGGCTGGCTGACGCAGTGCCCCGCGCCAGCTTTTTTGATAGCATGCGCCTCCAGCACCTCTCTCTGCACTTTTGTGCGCCCCCTGCCAATGATTAAGGTATTTTGGAAGACGGGGTGACACTGGCAGTCTCTGCAATGTACGTATAAGTGACCTCCTGTCATTGACCGCAGGGAATTTGCATGCTCACGCATTCTCTCGTTGACGCAGCGTCCCGATTGTCCTATATAAACCCGTCCGCATGACAATGGAATTTTGTAGATGACACCCACAACGCAATCCACGAACTTGTTGACATGCTTAACCGTACATGACTTCTTGTTACTGCTTGCCTGGTTTACGCGCGGGCAAAGTTGTGCTAATTTTTGAGGCGCCGAAAAAACCATCGGCACATTGAACCGGTTAGCCACTTTTTTAAATTATGTGAAACCTTATGTATATATGAGACAACCTGAGGCCTTTGTTTTGGCTTTACTTTAGGTTCCTGAGAACCGCTCTTGACTTTTTTCAAGAGTGTCTGAGAGACGCCAAGCAAAACGGACAGAGGAAATCCTGCTCCTAAAAGTCGCTTGACCTGAGCTTCATAGCTGTCAAGCATGGCATGATGACAGGACCTGTACAGTGAAGCTTGGAGGCATGACGTGGCAATGTTTGTGGTGCTGGCAAGGGACATACTGGACCTAAAAGCACGTGATGCCATTTGGAAAAAGTTCAAACCAACTCCTCTCGAACCAAAAAAGGTCAAGAGTGCCGCCCTAAAACTGTGCAATGGCCTTGAGCTGTCACAGTTGGAAAACAGCATAAGAAAGTGTAAGACAGGTAACTTGGAGGTGTTCTTTCCGGCAAAGACCCATAAGCCTGACACGCCTCTTCGGGCCATTGTCACGGAGAGAGGATCTTGGAAAAAAATGGTTAGCTGTTACCTGCAAAAGCATCTGAGTGCTCTGGAGCTCCATGATCCCTTCCTTGTCAAAAACTCGCAGTCCCTCATTGAGTCCTTTAGTAAGGACGTTCCCGACAACTCAATGGCGTTTTCAGTCGATGTGGAAGAACTCTTTTATTCTGTGCCCCACAAAGACTTGTTCCTGGCGGTGCGTGAGTGCATTGAAGAAAATGGTGTTGTTGCCTTCCAGAATGCCAGTGGAGTGGGGATTGACGGTGTTTTGGAACTCATAATGTTATACCCTTGTAATGTCCACCCTTGTCCTTTTTGACGGAAGCTACTATGTACAGAGAGAGGGCATTTGCATCGGCTCGAGCGTTGCCCCGGTGCTATGCGACATTTACCTAGCGAAGTTCGATAGGTCTATGGAAACAGCACTGTGTCAACAGGTGTGTAAGATATACAGATATGTTGACGATTATCTGGTCTTCTTAAGGGGTGTCGGCAGATTGTCTTTGCAAAAGGTTGTAGATGATGTAATGACCGTTTTCAAGCGCTGCTCTCCAGGCCTAAAGTTCACTTACGAACTGCAAGACGGTCAGTACTTGCAGTTTTTAGATTTACGGCTGCAATTCACTGGGCAACATGTGTGTTGGCGCTACAACCCGCGAACCAAGAAGGAAATCCTGCCATACGATTCAGCCCACTCTAAACTTGTGAAACGAAACATTGCCACGTCATGCCTCCAAACTTCACTGTACAGGTCCTGTCATCATGCCATGCTTGACAGCTATGAAGCTCAGGTCAAGCGACTTTTAGGAGCAGGATTTCCTCTGTCCGTTTTGCTTGGCGTCTCTCAGACACTCTTGAAAATGTCAAGAGCGGTTCTCAGGAACCTAAAGTAAAGCCAAAACAAAGGCCTCAGGTTGTCCCATATATACATAAGGTTTCACATAATTTAAAAAAAGTGGCTAACCGGTTCAATGTGCCGATGGTTTTTTCGGCGCCTCAAAAATTAGCACAACTTTGCCCGCGCGTAAACCAGGCAAGCAGTAACAAGAAGTCATGTACGGTTAAGCATGTCAACAAGTTCGTGGATTGCGTTGTGGGTGTCATCTACAAAATTCCATTGTCATGCGGACGGGTTTATATAGGACAATCGGGACGCTGCGTAAACGAGAGAATGCGTGAGCATGCAAATTCCCTGCGGTCAATGACAGGAGGTCACTTATACGTACATTGCAGAGACTGCCAGTGTCACCCCGTCTTCCAAAATACCTTAATCATTGGCAGGGGGCGCACAAAAGTGCAGAGAGAGGTGCTGGAGGCGCATGCTATCGAAAAAGCTGGCGCGGGGCACTGCGTCAGCCAGCCTTCGGTTTACCTGCACAAAAAAGAGATCGATTTTATAGATGCATGGTAAGCGACACGCCATTGGTTGTTTTCGGCGTTGGTTGGCTGTGTGGTGTTTTCTTGTTTGAGCCGTTTTTAATAAAACTTCAGTTGATAGTCAGCGCTCGTCCTGTGCTCTTCTCTCGTTGTCTTCGTCTTTTTGCGCGCTGTTTCCATTTTCCTAAGTCATGAACCAACTCGCTTGCATCGCCACCATAATACAGTTCTCGCTGTTGTCCCTTTCATATTATTGTTCTCAATTCTAAGCTTTAGAAGCCCGTTTATTAGGGCACATACCTTTGAGAGGACTCTTTGTTTGCGTTATGAGAGCCTACCTCGCTCGTAGCTTGTTTCCTGCCTTGTTATTGTATGCTATGAGGGTCCGGTTATCACCGTTTGCCGCAAACAGTGTTCCCGAGAGTGCCATATTGGCGAAAGAAATTGGCATTTATGCCGTGGCGGGGTGAAAACACACACACACACACGCACACGAACACGCACACGAACACACACACACACAAACACACGCGCTCGCGCGCGCGCGCACGCACACGCACACGCACACGCACACGCACACACACAGACACACACAGGAAACATTCTGTGTGATCTCCCCATTTCTTTCTGTTTCTTCCTCTGTTAGCGTTTTGAGTCCTCATTTTTGGTTTTGGCTTATTTCCTGTTTTGTGTTCGGCCGTTTCCGCTTCAAGTTTTCAATCGGTTCCACTTTGAGCTGGGGTGTGCCGGTCCCTATTCCAATAAAACATTCCTGCGACAATTTTTTTCAAAGGTAGAAAAATATATTTTGACAATGAGTACGAGATACTGTGAAATGTAATTAAGATAAAGTACAAAATACACCCAATTAAATGTATTCGCAGGATACAAACTTTCTACCAAACGTAATTAAAATACAGTATATCGAGTATAATAATTGAGATATAGGCAAAAGTCTGGGTCAAACCAATGGTCCGCTTCTTGCGTCAGGAGTTTCTTCTTTCCAGGAGAGTAGAGAAAAATGGGAGCTTTTGGGGCTCTTTCCTTTTTACTGCGCGTTCGTCGGCCTTAAGACGCACGTCATACAGATTTGTACAATGACAGACAGCACAGCGAAAGAAGAAGGAGGTGTCTTAACAGCGCCGCCTAGCCTTGGAGCATGTGGGGCGAAGGTTTGCTCGCATTTCTGGCAGAAGCCCGTGATGTGGTGCAACAGTGCCTAGAAGCAAATTAAAGGGGTACTCCGGCGATTTCTTGAGCTACCCCAACTAAGCATATTTTTGGAATCACCGCCTTTACCTTTTGCGGTATGCTATATAATATCGCGAAATTCAGACTAGCTATAAATCGCCAAGTAAAAATTACGCAAGAACACAGATTCAAATTCATTCGCGCTTTTCAGTGCCGTGACGTCAGGGGAAAGCTGGCTTGCAGGTCAAGCGGGTAACCTAGAAATGGACTATGCTCAGCATTTGTTTCGTACTGCTGCGAGGGTGCTGGAGCGACCTTCCAAAGCATTCATCTGACATCATGAAGCAGCTTGTAATCAGTTTGAAACAAAGTATACAGTCTGAAAAGTGAGCCCCTGACTTCCGCTGACGTCACTTTTTTATAGTTGCCCGTAGAGACTTTCACTTTGAAAACACGGTAAGGACCAACAATTCTAAAATTGATAACTTAACAAAAATAAATTATTTTGGCCCAATATTTGGGTCACTATTTCACAGATGTTTGTTGGTCTGTTTAACAAATTTTCAGGCGAATCAGGGACTACGAAGAGAACGCCAGAGTATCTCTTTCATAATGGCAAGCTTTTGAGCGCATTCATAGGCATTAAGTACAAAACGAGCGTGTTGGTAACAGTAATTAAACATGAGGAAGATACACAGAAAGGGGGGACGGACAACGAAGACTTCCATCTTCGTTGTCCGTCTTCGTTGTCCGTCCCCCCTTTCTGTGTATCTTCCTCATGTTTAATTCATAGGCATCTTTCTTATTTTTTAAATTCTTTTCAACACCCCCCCTCCCCCGCCCCAGATCCCAACATTTTGTCCGTTCTTCCGTCCGTACGTTTCCCACTAAAATCAGCAGGAAACCTGAATTGGTGTTTAGGTCACGTGACGGAAATCGATATCACGTGACTTGACGTCACGTGATGTATACACCATTTAAGGTTCGTCGTCGAAGTCGCTGGGAAAATAGTTGTCCCGGGACCTATACATCAGTTCAGTTTCCACGCTAAATTTAGTTTGAAAATTGAGATCACATGACCTGGCTCCACGTGAGCTATAGACTACTTCACTTTCCCCGCTAAATTTAGAGGAAAATTATATACAACATGACCTGACGTCAGAAGACCTGTACACCGATTTAGTTCGCCCTCTCAATGTATCCGGGAGTTCAATAAAAATAACGGTTCTTCATTCCCCGACTGGGTGGTCTAATGTGTTCTAATTAATTTTAAACGATCACATCTTAAAGAGTGCATGTTATGCATTATATGACTACACATAGAGAACGAGCTGATTTGAATGGAATCAATAAGAAACTTGGCCTTTTCTAGATTTTTGTATGCATTGTTTTGGGGAGCGCTCGAAAAAAAAAAAACCTCTCGCTTATTTAATGAAAAGTTTGCATCACTCATGAACGCTCACGTGCCTCTTCGCATTGTAGCGTAATCTCCTGAATCGCCATGGTATGGTGACTTTGAAAAGGCTTTCTAACAAGAAAAGAAAAAAAAAAAGCGCACATTTCCTGCCTATAAGCTCTCGGGCAACGAACAACGAATAACGTGCACTATACCACCTTGTAGCTCAACTATATAAAAATCGATTGAAGATTCAAAGACCTATTTCTAATAATACGTTACAACCAATGTTGTCAAAAAACGCGTAAATCCTTAAAATTTATTGATACCCCTTACATCTCCAGTATAACGCTTACGGACGCTGACAAAAAGGAAGTGGCCAGCTATGTATGTTAACCGGCATCTTGTTGTCCTGAATTCCCAGCCTGTGATTTTGTTTTGCTGGTGTATCTTCTTATTATAGATTGTGAAGAAATTGCTTATGTTATTGAAAATCTCAATATGTCTTCTACACCAGGAATTGATCATTTAAACCCTATTTTTTTTTTAAACTTAGAAACGCCAAGATATTTTTGTATCAATTTATCTAAATTATTTTCGTTGCATCTTGAACGGTAAGTGCTACCAGGAGCCTGGAACGTGGGAAGGTGATTCTTGTTAAAGTTGGCGATAAGCATAATCCTACCAACCTTCGCTCCCATCTTTTTATGCAGCGTTCTATGCAAATCGCTTGAGCGTATACTTTATTCTCAAATGGTCAACTTTATGGATTAAAAGTTTTTTTAACAAATCGCAACATGGTTCTCAGAACTTCTATTTGAGTGAAATACAACTCATTACGTTTACCCGTAATCTCCACGACACTCTTGGCTGGGGCTCCAAATCTGACTGCATATTTCTCAATTTCCCCTAAGCTATTGATAAGGTTTCTTATGTCCTAAGTTTTCATAAGCTTCCTAGCCTGAACATATGCCTATGCGCACCCGCTTAGATAGAATTCTTTCTAAATAACCGTGTCCAATTCGTTCACGTCAACGAAACTAATTCTTCATCTTCACGGCACCGGTTTTCAACAAGGTTAGGTACTAGGTCTTCTTTTCGTGTTGATATTAATGATCTTCGTATCCGTGTCTCCTTTTTTATTAGCCCTTTTGCTGACAACTGTATTACAAAGAAATAATTAACCATTTCGACATCTATGCTCTTCATGCCAATATTAAAAATGTTACAAAATGGTCCGATGACTGGCATAAGGAACTTAAAATATCTGGATAAAAATCCACAAGTCTCATCACAAAAGCACTTGTACCTTCTACTTTATCAATAATTCCATCCTGCTTAGTGTGCCCTCCTATACATAACTCGAAGTTCACGTAACAATTTATATTTCCTGGAAAACTTATGTCGACTAAGTCACTAACAACGCTATTCAAATATTGGGTTACATCAAAATGAATCTTTCTCTTGCCCCCGTTTTATATAAAACTTCTTTATAGAATCTTATTTTGTACTCAACTTGAACAGGCAGCTTTAATCTGGGACCCTTCTACCACCCTTGCATCTGCAGTAGATTCCATCCCAAATCGCTCCGATTGTTTTATACTTTCTAGCTCTCCCCCCACAGCCAGCATTACATATATGAAAGCATTTCTATGCTTGCCTAACCTCTCCCTTCGTAGAAAAATATCTATCCTACATTTTTTTTTACAAGATACATCCCTTTAACCTTTAACTTCGCCAAGCGCTGTTTTCAGAATTTTCTTACATATCATCACGCACCATTCAACGAAAAGTTAAGATCCCTTATTGCAGCAAATCTACTTTCAATGCCTCCTTCTTACCCCCAACCTCAATTAACACTGCTGATTTTTGGAATTTCAACTACCAATTTGATAAATGATGTTTCGTACTAATTTTGTATATCTGCCTTTTTAATGTTTTTTTTTAAACATTTGCATTAAAGAGAGGAATGGGCAAAAGTGCCCATTCCTGGTTCCCAGAAAAAATATTAATGAAATTAAATAAAAAATAATTTCAACGCTAAATAGGCTATTTTTCTTCGTTAACATTTTTTATTGATTTAAATAATGTCAATTTTTTATGGGCCTAATCATAGTTCCCCTCTTTTTTTTTCTGTCAAAGTGATTACCCACACATCTATGCACCCGAATCGGCAAAATAAGAGTTTCACAAGTTGGCTACACGCCAAAGTCTTTTGGCAAAAAATGCTAAGGGCAGTAGCATTTCAATTGCTTGGGAGGTAAAGGGGCGATCGGAGCTAGCGGTAAAGAGGGCGATAGATATATATTTAGAAATTGGATAAAACCTGCGTGACAAAGTCAGCGGCTAACATGTTCGCATACGATACGACTGAGTTTGCTATGACAGTAACCGTGGTGTCATCTAGCGATAGGCGCAGCTGGCAGACAACAGGATGTGTTGCCTGCTTGCTGCGCCTGTCGGGAGATGGCGCCACAATGAACAACCATCGCTTAGCCATCGCTAACTTGGTCGTCAGTGAACACGACCGCCGTGGAAAGTTTATCGTTTTCATTTTTCACAGGAGGATAGCTGCGCTTTGAAATTTCACAAGGTAAAATATATCACCTAAATCCACATTCGGCGAAATTTCACGTTTTTTATGCTTATACACAGATTTCTTTGGTTCGTTTTACAGCGCTAGGATCAACGTTACTGGAACCACTCAGTTGGGAAACAGCCATAGAGCCTGTTTTAAAAAAGTGCCTCCGATCCGTACTCGAGAACCAAGCTAATGGCGAACGCAACGCCGCCATTTCTCCCGTAGCGTCCACTCTGGGAACTGCACGACTCCACGTCGAATTGGGCAAGGGCCGGTGGCGCCATCTCGCAGTAGCTATGCAAAGCAACTTTCATGTTTCAACTCGTCGCTAAAGGGTGGCGCTGTTATCATATTTAGTTCGGTCTCGGTGGACGCCAGCGGTCCAGGTTTCAAAGGTGAGTTTCCCAACTGAGCAAGGAGGTTAGAAGTACTAGGAGAGGGCACGTTGCAATATTGGTGAAGCCTAGTCATAAAAAGTTTAAACGATGTTGTGGCCAACGTGACCATAGATCTCTCTGGCAATTGGTGCGCGTGACATGTCACGTGTGAGATGGATGGTTGATTGTAGAAGGATTCCTTGCAGGCTTGCGCGCGCTCCGTCCGGTAGGTTTTATTAGATCGAAGGATAGACGTGAAGCAAGCAGCTCCGTCAGGTAGGTTTTATCAGATCAAAGGCGTGAAGCAAGCAAGCGCTGGCAAGCGTTTGAGGCGGGCGGTCGGGCGGTTCAGAAAACGAAAGTCCGGCCTGCCGCCGGGACGCTGATTTCCGCCGGCTACGGGATGGGCGCCTGTAGCGTGGTCGGCTGCCACAATCGAACTGGCCTTTCCTCGGCGGGAGTTACCTTTCACCGGTAAGCCGGTACGTTACCCAAAACACGCCAACAGGCAATCGTTACAGCGCTGACGTTCCACGTTGAATACTATCAAGGTTCAAGGTGTTTATTGGCACAACTTCCACACAGCCGAGTGTCTGAGGCAGCCAAAAGGCAGACGCCCGTACAACCAAGTACTGCCTGCCTCCTCGGCTGTGTGTCAACAGGTGAAATGATGAAGATAATTATAAAAATGAAAGGGAGGGAGAAATGGTAGTTACACAAAGTTACTGAGCTGGGAGGGCACGCGACGCAGTCCTGCTGAGGTCGCGGAGTTCGTCCATAGTCCCGGGTAGGGGCGGGCACGTACGTGCGCTCTGTAAAGACAGGTACGAGCTCACCGCGGAGGGTAACAGTGAAGCTTCGTGTCGCCGGGTGCAGGTGCGGAGAGGGATAGGACAAACTGTCCGGCTAGAGATACGGGGAACCGATGCTAGGTAGGAGCCGGCCAGCGAGGGGCCAGCGGCAACAGCAACGAGTCGGACACGCGCCACTGTTCGTCGGTGGCTCGGCGGTGCCAGCCAGAAGTCCGCAGGCGTTCATCGTAGTCAGAGGAATGGTCGTGACGGGCCAGGATGGTAACGGTATGTAGAAAACATAATGCATTTGCTTCATAGTTGAGGGTACATAAACGAAGCGCAGCAAGCGTAGAATCGGTCGCCTGGGCGCGGGCGACACGCACAGTTTCCAGCTCTGATGGCTGATAAATAGAAACCACCATTCTCCCTGTTACCCGCAACCGTCAACCACGCTACAGTCACGTGATGTGGTCACGCGGGCTTGATAAGTGAGGAGGTAAGGAGGAAAATGAGAAAGAGGCGAGGCGTCAAGGGAGCATGGCTTGTGGAGGCTGCGCGGCTGACGTCATGCCCTCTCCTAGTCTTCTATTCTCCATGCAACTGAGGGTTTTAGTAACGTTGGCTACGATTCATTGTGGCCACCCTATTTGCGACACCAGCGACATTTAGGGGGCGCTACCTCCTTACAAAAACGGCAGCTTGGAATAGGTCATGTCGCTCGGGTCGGCCAGGCTGGCTGGACGGAAGTAGCATCCAATTTAGCGGCTGTTCTTGGTTTAACGCCATACTCTCTAGATATATGAACTGCGACGGTTAGACGTACGCTTAGACGTAGTCAGCGCACCTTAACTACAGAGCATAGTTTTCTTCTCCCGGTACTGCGTATTACCTTTGTATCAGCGTTTTGGTTTAAAGGAGTTGAGTCAAAACCGAAACTACATGTTCGGCAGCGGCGGTATTTAGTAGTGATGGGCCATCTCGGGATTCGGCAAAGCCGAACTTATGCCGAACTTTTCTAAAGATTCGGAAAAAATTCGGCAAAAATACATTGTTACCAGACTTACCGTAGATATTTCGTTTTTTCTGGCGAAAAAGAGTTTTATGTTTCTTTTTTCTCAACTTATATGCAACATCTAATGCATATTGGCATAGTTATTACTAAATAACGTGATATTCTACAAGATAATTGTATCGGTGTCGTTTTTGTGTGTTTACTGGCAATTTTAGTGACTCCTTGCGAGCGTGGCGAATCAAGCTATAGTTTTGGTTTCGAGGTATCATGCATGAGCGGAAGCCTGCATGTGTGTGTACATTATTAAAATGAAAGCAATAACGCTGCGTAGGTCACTGTTTTGTAAGCGAAGACGAATGCAACGGTTGCTGAGCCTTCACGAGAAGAGATAATAATAATATTGTAAATATGCATGTTTTTCGATTTGAGTCACTTCACGTCAGCTTTGCATGAAAGTGTGCGTCCCATATTCGCAACGTCTTGTTTTTAACCTTTAAAATACCAATTTCTGGTGTTAGGACACACACGAACGTTTCGGAACATAGGGAGTTAGGAATGTAAAATGGGGGTGCAACGTCGGGCATTATAGTTCTGTTTAGTTTTATGCAGGTACATGAAAATCGCGAAATAACAATAATTGAAAGCACAATATTATTTGGTTTCAAAACACACTACTCCTGAGCCGAAAACAGATTTGTTATAGTTGCAAGGGGTGCTTTAAAGTAATTGTCGGCCAATGTTTCAGAATGCACCGCATCATTTGTCACTTGCGCAGTGGACTGCGTAAATTACTGGTCCATCTTCTCTTCTTGAGGCAGAAAATATTGAAGAGAACCACACTCGCTCACAAACGCAGAGTTACCGTGTTGCCTACTCCACACCGCGCCGTAACCGCTGGTTGTACTACACTCGACGATGGTAACCGCACGACTGCACGGCGTCCATTTGCAATCCATGGCTCCGTCGCGTTCTCGCGCGTGCGCAGACATTTACCGAATTTTTGCCGAATCTTTGCCGAACTTTCCCTCAAAAGTTCGGCATTTGCCGAACTTTGCCGAATCTGAAGTTCGGCAGATTCGGTTCATCACTAGTATTTAGCTCTATTCTGCTTTTATCAGATAACGACGACGGTGACGGCGACTCAATACAGAGAGCACAGTGTTCTAAATTGCATCTTTCACACATCGGAACGAATGAAGGAGCATTCCCATCAGAGAGCCACATAGAGAACTCGTAGGAACCGCGCTATGACGAGGCAGCCAAGCACGCGCCGCCATTGGTTGAGGTCGGGATGAAACGAAAGCACATGACGCATTAGGTGGGTAAAGGAACGCACGAGGTGCGCAAAGGGCAGACGAACTTGCAGGTTGTTTAGTGACACTGGGCGTAAAGTTTAACTAACTATAGTCGGATACAACCTATACTTCGTCTCACCTTAGCATGGACTAACCGCGAATGCTGTGCTAGCGCGAGCGGCTAACCTTGACTGCCTTGACTGGAGCACTCGCTGCACGAGCGCTCGTGCAGCCGCCGAGGCTTCGTTCGAAGCAACTAGCTCGCGCTTTTACCACGCGCGGCTAACAATAGTCCATACTAAGGTGAGACGAAGTATAAGAACAATCCTTTAGCTCCACCCACAAGCGCATTGCGCCCATCTGAAGTGCCCCCGCCGTCAAGAAAGTAGTTCGCTAGCAACGTTGCTTTTTCTTCCTCCAGTAAACGTGTCTTAAACTACTACAATATTTATTTAATTCATTCAGGACGTTTAAATAAGTTAGAATACGTTTTTGTCAACGAAGTAGCTGTTTAGTAAAGAAAGAAAGTCATGTCCAATGTACCGTCTTCCCAATTCATTTTCTGTCCAAGATACTGTCTAACATACCGTCTTCCAGCGCATTCGATTGAGGGAAAGCGGCGAAAACGAAACCAACCTTTCTCTCGCCAAAATTATAAATAACAAAGCACTTATAGTTCCTGCAAATAATAAATATTTAGTGATTTACTTAGTTTTGTGGCCTTTGCGCACGAAATGTGTGCCTTTATTTTGTTGGATGAATAGAAAACAAGAATAATTATACTTTTCGGGTTTGACAAATCGGCACCCTCCCAAGTCATCGACACCACAACCGCGCCCCGCTCTCTTTGTCTTCCGTCATGGATCCCACTGAGGTGACATCGGAAAGCGATTCCCCTGATTCTTCTTGGACGAAACAGCCTGGTGCAGCCTTACCGGCGACACCAAAGCGGTTCTTCAAGAAGCACAAGCGAGGTCGGGTTTTGAACAGCGGCCAGCGGTGCGTAAAACACGGTGCAAAAAAGCAGAATAATTGTCACGAGAAACTAGCATCGCGTTGCTAAGGCCAGCAGCCATGTTGAGCTTTTTTTTTTTTCAAAAGGATTGCGATTGGTCCACGGAATCGTGACGTCATGAAAACGATTGGCTGGCGTTTCTCGGCGTAGGAATACATTTTCCTCTGAGAGGCATTTCCGGTTTTTTCTTAGCTTGCAACCGACTATAGTATAAACCTCATCCGCGCGATTTCTCTGCTTGCGAGATTGTGTGACCGTGCGCGTGCACGTTTCGAAGACCGCTCCAACCGCCGTCTACAAAGAGCACAGGTTGAACGAGATTGACTAAAATCAAACCAGAACATCGTCAGCAGCAGTTTACCCTCCGGCGCATCATTAAGCAACTGATAGCGCATTTTAATATCGGTTTTAGTAGATACCGCGGAGTCATTTGGATGAATATGTGCTTGGTTTGATCCGATTGTGTAGCCTAAAGGCCCGTCGATACACTTGCGTTTGACTCCAACCGACTGAGACAAAGCCGGTCTTTAAGCCTCTTGGGACGGCTTACTACTGGCTACAAAGTCGTCACAAGAGACTTAAAGATCGGTCTTGTCTCAGTCGGTCGCAGAGCAAAGCAAGTGTGTGAACGAACCTTGAGTGTCCACTCTTATCGCCCGAGATTCACACAGACCATCACTGCATCGACCTTGAATCTAAACTCTGAAGGACATGGTTTAAAATACATGGTTTACATGGAATAATGGTTTAAAAAAATGATACACGGCCTCACCAAAAAATAAATAAAAAGGTGCCGTTATCAGCGAGCTGTGAAATATACAGCTCTGCTTATATCTGGCCAACCTTTTTTTTCCCTTCGTAAGTTTAATTCATGTCGTGTCATCAATCAACAACGTCTGCGCACTACGGTGACAACACTAGGTGGGGCTTTGGGCTCGAAGAAGCGCAAACTACTTCAATGTCTCAGAATAAAAACAAATCAGCAAGGGCGATTCCTTATTTGTGGAATTCGAAAAATAGAGGGGTAATATGACGTTCTTAGGGCGGCGCGTACCTAAAGAGGAAGTAATGATCTTTATAGTTGAACGTGAGCGCGTTGGTTTTGATGACTTGTTACAGAAAGAATAAACAAAAAGGACGGACAAGGACGGACATCTTTCGACTTTCAACAACATGTAGCGTTTTTATTAGATGTTGGCGTCGAGATCGGTGGACCATGAGGGAAAGGGGGAAGGAAAGGAAAAGTGAAAGAAGGGAGGGAGAGGGGGAGGGAAAGGGGAAGGAAAGGAAAAGTTAAACACGGGAGGGAGAGGAGGGGAAAGGGTTGGAGCTGCAGGAGCGAGGATCTGTTTCGAGTACGTCAAAACTAAACTTGTTTTTAAGAAAAAAAATGAAACACGTTTACAAATTTCTGCAATGTGAAACTAGATCGCAGCTCCTGAAGAGGAGGAGGAAGAGAGGGTACGGAGGGGAGGATATGCCCATCCTCCTCCTCCGTACCCTCCCCTCCCCCTCCTCCTCCCCTCGTCACTGGCCTCCCGCGATACAGGGCGTTGGACCTTGCGTAAGCTCGGCTATAATACCTTGGGCCTTCTTCCCGTACCCACCCCACCCTCGCCATGGGAGTTCTGTCCTCTCACGCCATTGCACCCCCTACCTCGGAACATGCGTGAAGAAGCGCAAGCCCGCCGCGAGGACTTTGCTCGACGCCATCTGCACTCTCTTCAAGTCCGCTCCGCATCGGTGCACGATTTTTACACTGACGCGACCACCAACAACGACAGCTCCTTACCGACTTTCAGCACGGCAAGGTGCGCTGTTGACGGCCACCAACGAGGCTCCCAAGTTTTTCCGACTTCCAGCTCTTCCTGTCACGCTGACATTTGTTCAATATCCCTCTGTCTCAGTTCAATCAACGCTGCCACGCTGACGCCCTAATCCAACGTCACGATATACACGGATTCCCAAGAGGCCATCCGTACTTTCCGACACCCGTCGCCGACATCGGCGATTGTCATTCAAATTCATCGGGCCGCTCTGTCCATCCGGACGGTAGGCCACCATCTTCTCGTCGACTGGGTACTCGCTCATTGCAGTATTCCCGGTAATGAAAGGGCTCATCGACTTGCTGCGCGCTAAACTTCTCTCCGCGCAAGTCGGGGCCCCGACTTCTTTTTTATCACTGGAGCTCGCACCCGGCGCCTTTCGCGACGTTCACGAAGCCCGGCAGGAGCATACCAGTTAACCACGCCAATACCTATCCCGTCAGGCCAATCCCCTCGACTTGATTTCCCCTATCTCTCTCGCCTTTCCCTGACTCGTCACCAGACCTGTCTCCTACACTGTTTCAAAAGGCGTGTTATCGAACGTAACTAGTTTAATGTTTGCATAATGGTTACAATGTGGACGGCATCTGCGTCCGCCATGCTCAAGTCGGGGGGAAGGCCCGTACGCCTCCGCATTCCTTGGGTGGTGGCGCCATCTGTCGGCTCATCTTGTAACATCCTTCTTTGTTTAAGTAGGGACTACCCCACAATAAAGTCTTGAAACTTCTTTGGTAGAGCTGCTGTTCTCTTTGGGCGCGTAGGGGTACGGATTGGAGAGAGTTGGTGGTCAGCCTCGTGAGTCTCAGCTACTGCTGTCGTGTCTGGTTCGAGCTGAGGGGAACTTTTGACCTGGGGTGTTCTGTGGTGCTCACGATCGTCCAGAGTAGTTGGGACATCTGCTTCAGCTTGTTGGTAACTGGGCGCATCTCGTATGTGCACTCTGTTGCGGCGTAGCACGCCGTCACTGACCTGTACTTTGTATGACCTGTCGCCACATTGCTCCTTGATGGTTCCCTTCGTCCATAATGCTTCTTTGGTTGGGAGAACCATCACATCTTGTCCGATGCTCAGAGAATGAAGGTCTTTGTCCCGTTTGTCGTGGTAGAAAACCATCCTTCGTTTCTTCTGCTCCAACTGGTTTCTGGCACTCACAGTTTTTGGCAGCAGCTGCTTGGTTGTCGTTGGTACACATGTGCGTGTCCGTCGACCCATGAGGAGCTGTGCAGGGCTTGCATGCATGTATTACAACGGCGTGTTACGATGGTCAAGGAATACCATCTGAGGATCGTCATTGCTTTCGTATGCTTTCTTTAAGAGCATTTTGACAGTCTTCACGGCAGACTCAGCCATACCGTTGGATCTTGGGTATCGTGGGCTGGACGTGACATGTTCGACGTTCCAATCGATCGCGAATTTGTTGAACGCTTCACAAGCAAACTGTGAGCCGTTGTCCGTGATCAGAACACTTGGGATGCTATGTCCTTGCGAAGTGTGCTTTCAGTCTGCGTATCACATGGGCAGATGTTAACGAGTTGAGTTGGTCGACCTCCCAGAAGTTGCTGTAATAGTCCACTGTGACTAGGAAGTGCTTGCTCTTGTGCTCCAGTATGTCGCATCCGACACGTTCCCACGGAAAGTCTGGTCTTGGGTGTGGTTTCAGCGTCTCTCGTTGTTGCGCAGGTGCATGTTTCTGACACACATTACAGGCTGATATGTGGTCCTTGATTTCAGCATTCATGCTCGGCCAGAAAATACTGTCACGTGCACGTCGTAGAGGGCTTTCGATACCCATGTGTGATGTATGTAGCTTTTTTTCATCCCTTCATGGAGTGCTTTCGGGATCACCAGTTGTTGTCCCTTGTACACGATGTCATCTTCCACGACAAGTTCGTCTCGGAAAAGGAAGTACATCCTGATTTCTGGTACAACGTTGTGTCTTTCCTGTGGCCATCTTGTTAGGATCACTGCTGTCAGCTTTTGCAAAGTGTCATCTTTCAGGGTTGCATTGCGGATCTTCTCTGCAGTATCCTTTCGCACAGGTAGGTGGTTCACCACGTTGATGTCTTCGAGCTGCTGTTCGCATCGGTCATCTGGCAAGAATGCTTGTGACATTGTATCGGCCAGTAGAAGTTCCTTTCCTTGTCGGTACTGTAGGTCGATGTTGTAGCGTTGAGTCTGTAGGATCATCCCTTGCAGTCTTCTTGGAACTTGGTCCAGCTGCTTCTTCATGATGGCTTGTAGTGGCTTATGGTCAGTGATTACAGTAGTCAGTCTTCCGAAAGTGTACTGGTGAAACTTGTTCAACGAGAAGACTATGGCAAGCATCTCCTTCTCTATCTGCGCATACCGCACTTCAGTAGGCGTAAGAGCTCTGCTCGCAAAGGGCAATGGCTGTCCATCTTGAAGGAGTGCAGCTCCTATGCCACCATAGCTGGCATCGCATTGTACCACCAGCGGTGTCTGTGGGTTGTAATATGCCAACACTGGGGCTCTTGCTACCAAGTTCTTTGTCTCTTGAAGCGCGTTGTCTTGTTCATCGCTCCATGCCCATGGTTCACTGTTGATAACCAGCTTTCTGAGCGGTTCTGTGACCTGGGAGAGCTTTGGTAGAAAACGCGCAAGGTAGTTGACCATTCCACAAAAGCGTTGCACACAAGCTTGGACGTCAGTTGGTGGGGGCATTTCTTGACTGGCTCTGACCTTTTCAGGGTCAACAGGTAGTCCATCCTTTGTCAGTAGGTGCCCCAGCAATGTTGTACTTGAGCAATGCAGCTCCGTCTTGTCTCGGTTGAGTCGCACACCAATCTTCTGACATCTTTGCAGCAGGTTTTCGAGCTTCATGTCATGATCACTGCGAGCTTCCGTATCTGTTTCGCCGATACCATATACCAGAATGTCATCTGCCACACACAGCACACCACTCAGTCCATCCAGAGCTGGCTGTAGTCTCTTCTGAAAGATTTCGCTGCTGACAGCGAGTTCAAATGGGAGGCGCAGCCACCTGTAGCGTCCGATTGGTGTCTGGAAGGTGGTGAGGAGGCTAGATTCTGCGTCCAGGGTACATTGCCAGTAGCCGTCTCGTAGGTTCAACTTCGAGAATGTTTGCCTTTGCGACTTCAGGCAAAATGTCATCGAGGATCGGTAAGGGGTGTCTCTCCCGCTCTAAGGCTACGTTGAGAGCCTGAGGGTCAATGCAGATTCTCATTTCACCATTTGTCTTTGTAGCGATGACCATTCGGCTGACCCAAGGTGTTGGTTCGGTGACCCTCTTGATGATCCCTCTTTGTTCCAAGCGTCTTATGGTTGTCTCGAGCTGAGGCTTGATGCTCACTGGAACTCGGCAACTTGTCACTGCTTTAGGACACGCCGCTGGCTTGGTCACAAGGTGTACGGGCCCGGGCAGAGAGCCTACAGAGGTTCCAAAAACATCGGGGTACCTCTTCGTGATGTGGTCTCTTGAGTTCACTTCAACGCTGGCAATCAGGTCGTAGTCAACCGTGATTAGCCTGATCAGTTCAGCTGTCTTCCGCCCTGTGAGGGGTGTGAAGTCGTTACGGACCACAATGAAGTCAACGACGTATTTCTGCCCGTTGGCTGTAGTCACCTTCAGCCTTGCTTTGCCAGATGGGATGACTTTCGTGCCATTCCACATGCGCAGGGTTGTCGAGGTTGGCTCGATTTGTCTGGGTGTCACACTCTTGTGGTTGATAACATTCACTGCAGCTCCACTGTCCACTTGGAACTTGACTTTTTTTTCATTGACGGTCAAGGTTGCAAATAACGAGCTTGCTTTGGCGTCCTGCACCGTGTGGGATAATGCTACCAACTAACACAGGTACCGATAGAGTAACCAAAGGGTTGTCTCAACAGCGGCGGCGATCTCAAAGGAGCCGTCCAACCTAGTAGCGCGGTCCCCACATCTCCGCAGCAATGTAGACGACGCTTAGGGCTACATTACCGCGGGTCGGTTCGATAAATTACCTCCGTCGGTGCCAATGATCGTCTACCTTGTCTCACTCTCTCGAATATAGCGGAAGAGAAGACACACGTACCAGAGTAAGGACAGAGTCCAAGAGCATTTATTAACATACTCTTCTAAATGAACTACGATGCCCCCATCCAAAATGCCCCCCGCGCCGGCAAGGTAAGAAAAGGTCCTTACCTGCCAGACGCGGGGTTCCGGAGAGCCAAGACAGGGAAAGCATCGGAGAAGTCGCCGACACACGTCCTATCTCTTTCGCGGTCACCCGGACGAGTCCCTTTCCCGAAAGCGGGAAAACAAGAGGCGAAACCTCCTCGCCTGTCAACAGTGATCCGCATCCGAGCGGGGGAACGGAAATCGGCCCCCCCTGAGAGAGAGTGAGAGGAGGGCCCCCCAAGACAGGCGGCCCTCCGCCCCACGAACAGGTCGGAGCTCCCGGCAAAGGAGGCCGAGTGTTCCGACCCGCGGCCGTTATCGCAGCCATCGCGGAAGGGAGACCAAAGGAATCCCCACATCCCCCCCTCCTTAAAACGGTAGGTGGGTCTCAAGAAAGAATAAAGGAGGCCCACCTGCTCTCATAAAATAATATATCTCTCTGCGCACCCCCAACAAATATACGCGACACCCAGCGCGCGTCTTCACAGTGTCCGCCGTCAACAGCTCACGCACCAGGCCGAAGAAAAGGAAAGTTCCAGTTCCAAGCACTTGACACCGTGCTGACGCCGCTGGACCCAAGTGTTGCGGTACGAGCTGGCTGCAGTGGAGAGCGGTGAGGCGGTCATGAAGGCGGCAGCACCAAAAAGCCAACGACCGCCGCCCACCCGCAGAGACCAGCTGGGGAAGTCCCAGACACGCTGCCCGGGAGGTTCGGCGCCATCTCGGCCGCAGTGGACTGTTGAAGGTGGGGTGGACGACCTCGGAGCAGACCTGCGAAGTCGTAATGCGCCAGCAGCCAACACGCCCAGAGCCGGCCGTAGACCTCCCCAAAGGGAAGAAAGGGCGCCGCAACCCCCAAACGAGGGGGCGCGTGCGACCGACGCTCGCCTGCCTCGGGCCGCAAAGGCGGCAGAAACGGGCAGGAGCAAACGACAAACAAAAACCACAAAAAAGGTTGCCAGTTTGTCAACGGTGACAGGAAGGCGCTCAGTTGGGAAACGGACCCGACGAGTGGCCAGAGGACATATGCCAGGGTTACCCGCTTCGACACCGGAAGAAGAAGCCATAAAAGGGAGTCCCTCCGTTCGAAACGCGTCCACATACCAAGCAAACTAATTGAGTTCGCTTAATGTGGGCACCGGGGAGAGAGCTTCTAGGAAAAACGCCGAGCTCTCAATCCTCTTCGCAGGCAGCTAACACAGAGGATGCCTACAATCCCCGGTTTTATAGTTACTGGAAGAGTCCGTTGACTATAAGTGGCCAAAAACAGATAGCAGTCTGCAGCTGGCCCGTCTTCTGAAGTCGAGGTAAATTGATACGGGGACTTCGAAGGGGCGGATAGAAACAAACCGCCATGCATGCGCGTCTGCGAGCGGGGAAGACGCAAGTTCCCGCGCAAAATAGCCGCCATCTTGCTCCCCACGGAGGAAGACAAAAGGGGCCGAAGCTCACACGCTCAAACCTGCTAGCTTCGCCAAATATTTGAGCTAGCTAGCTTACCGAGGCTAGAAAAACATGTCTTGCACTCGATACGGCTCGATCAAGGGCTCACAACGGTGTGGACCCTTCTTTTGAGGCAAGGCCAGGTTTCAGAGCAACATAACTGCTGAGAGTCTTAGAGTCACTCTTCCACCTGGATCACGCGAGTCTGACAGATATCGCCAAAGGGCGCTCTGGCTACATGGCGCCCGGGTTTCAGAGCAACATAACCTCCGAAAGTCTTAGAGTCACTCGTCCACCCAGATACTGTCACAGTGCGCCTCAGACCGCGTAGCGCCACCACCATGAACGCGAAACCAGTGTCGTTCTTGGAAAACAACAACAGGCTACAGGAGTACGTTGGCATCAAGCAGATACAAATCTTTCCCGAAGAAAACCCTCCGCGCCCACTGCAATACCAGCAGTGAATACAGCGCGCGCGCCAACAGTGTGCAAACTGCTTCTCGACGCCGACGGTTACGCGGCCCGGCTCCCGGAGCCCGTCAGTAGCAGTACCAGCTACTTATCGACGTTATTGGCAGGCGTACCGTCCGACTCTAAATGAGTGTCCGCGACTACTCCGAGTCAAAGAAAACGCGCATATTTACATTCCCAGATTGCACTGCTGATCCTTCGCTACTCTTTTCTGCCAAGCCTCGCTCCCCGCCGGACATAAAAGTCCATCCGGTTCTCAAAAAACGTCATCAAAACTTCTATATACATTTTCCCTTCAGGACAAGTTGTTGGTGGCGCGCAAGGAACCCAAATACACACAGGTGAATGGTTCGCCTCAAGCATGGAGAACAAAGGGCCTCCCGCAACAATGAATGCTGCTTGACACACGCCAATTCAAAACAGGAACACGCGTACGAATCACACTGCGCTAGCTCAAAGGAGTGGCACTGCGGGTTGCCGACTCGGCATTAATCGCTCAACCATAAGTGGCGAGATCAGGACGCTCGTGGTACGGGGCGATCAAAGGCAAGGATGGTCGGCAAATAGGCCGGACAAAGGGACGGAGGCCAGGAGCCACGACCACGATAAAGGAAGCCGTGGCCCCACGTTGGGCGCCATTTTATGTGGGATTTTGCTACCAACTAACACAGGTACCGATAGAGTAACCAAAGGGTTGTCTCAACAGCGGCGGCGATCTCAAAGGAGCCGTCCAACCTAGTAGCGCGGTCCCCACATCTCCGCGGCAATGTAGACGACGCTTAGGGCTACATTACCGCGGGTCGGTTCAATAAATTACCTCCGTCGGTGCCAATGATCGTCTACCTTGTCTCACTCTCTCGAATATAGCGGAAGAGAAGACACACGTACCAGAGTAAGGACAGAGTCCAAGAGCATTTATTAACATACTCTTCTAAATGAACTGTATACGATGCCCCCATCCAAAATGCCCCCCGCGCCGGCAAGGTAAGAAAAGGTCCTTACCTGCCAGACGCGGGGTTCTGGAGAGCCAAGACAGGGAAAGCATCGGAGAAGTCGCCGACACACGTCCTATCTCTTTCGCGGTCACCCGGACGAGTCCCTTTCCCGAAAGCGGGAAAACAAGAGGCAAAACCTCCTCGCCTGTCAACAGTGATCCGCATCCGAGCGGGGGAACGGAAATCGGCCCCCCCGAGAGAGAGAGTGAGAGGAGGGCCCCCCAAGACAGGCGGTCCTCCGCCCCACGAACAGGTCGGAGCTCCCGGCAAAGGAGGCCGAGTGTTCCGACCCGCGGCCGTTATCGCAGCCATCGGGGAAGGGAGACCAAAGGAATCCCCACAACCGTGAGTATCTCTTCTGTTGAGTCGTCGTCGTCGTGCTCCTCCACCCTGGCGACGGTCTTGGTGCTTTTGCATACCGTTGCAAAATGGTTCCGCTTCTTGCACTTGTTGCAGGTTTGGTTCCATGCTGGACATTACACTGTACTGGACATGCTTGTCGTGTGCGCTCGTGAGTCCTGCCGCAGTATCTTCAGCTCTGTACTGGTTGCTTGAACACAGTCTGTTTTTCTTTCTCTCGGTCGGCACGTGGTAGTCGGCGGCGATTGCTGCTACCTTTTATTGCGTGGACTTCCTCGGCGACCATGGTGCCTTCTCTGAACACCTTCATTTCAAGCTTCGTCGACTCGTGCGCTAGGCACACTTTTACGACTTTTTCAAGCGTCGGTTTCTCGAGTTTCAGAATGTCCGCACGTGCTTTCTCGTCGTTTACTCCACAGACGATTTGGTCACGGATCATCATCTCCTTTTCTGTTCCGAAATTGCAGTCGCAGGTTTTCAGTTTCAGGTCGGTCAGAAAAGTGTCGAACCTCTCGTCGGGGAGTTGTACTCGCATGCGGAAGACGTAGCGTGAGAACACTTCGTTCTGCTTCGGCAGAAAGTGCGCATCCAGTCCCAGGCAGCACATATACGTTGGAAAGACGTCGAAAAAAAGTCGATGACGTCAGAAACCCCATGTCGAAAGAACGTCGAAAGCCTGAACGTCAGGTCCCTGCGACGTAATATGGAATGGCTAATGTCTGGAAAAAAGCGTGGATTTTACGTCGAGATAACGTCCCACTTAACGACCTTGGAACGTCGAGTGCACGTCTGAATTGGACGGGAAGTTAATTGATAACGTTATATCAACATTGAAACAATGTCCCATTTATCGACCATAAAACGTCGAGTATACGTCTAAACTGAATGGGATGTCAATTGAGAACGTCATATCAACGATATCACAACGTCCCATTTAACGACATAAAATGTCGAGCGTACGTCTGTGATAACGTTATGTAAACGTTGAAATAAGGTCCCATTTAACGACCATAAAACACCGAACATTCGTCGAGACTGAACGGGATGTCAGTTGATAACGGTCTCGATTTGGGTCACCGTGGAACAATGGAGTCAACCGGATCTGGCTTCGTTGCTCGAAGGTATGTTCGCGAAAGCATGTATATTCGGACGGAATAGACCATTTGCTTAATCTCCGAAGCGCCCCGGCCCGCGCTTCAGGAACCATGGAAACGGTGTTCAGCTCCCTAGTAATAGGTAATTTTGGCCACTTCCATGGATACACAGTCTTGGGTGTAATTCGGAGTCACCCTAAACAAGCGTCCTGTAGTGCCCATGGACCTGCCATATCACTTTTAAGATTTCTCGTCAATGACAGCGTTTTCGATACTGTGCATTCTGTCCACCCTTCAACCTGGCTCAGCTGCAGAAATCTCTTACATTATTATCATTCTCTTACAGCTTCAAAGACGCTGATATTAAGTTAGAAACGCTAAAAATTCTATAAACAGCCCCACTGACTTCGAGCTAAATCCTGGTTTTTGCTGTTGTGAATTCTCGGCTTTTTAAGCCATTCCTGCTAAAACAATAATCACGAGAATGATATTATTGTAAAAGAATTCTGCAGCTCAGCCAGGTTGAAATGTGGATTGCATGCACAGTATCAAAAATGTTGACATTGATGAAAAATTTTAGAAGTGATATGACAGCACCTTGGGCTCTATAAGGCGCTTGTTCAGGGTGATCACGATGTTCGCTCAGACATTGTTGGGACGTCTCGCACTCAACGTTCAAAGAACTTCCCGGAGAAAGCGTAGAACTGACGTCTATTAAGGCCAATGACGTCAAGGTGTTGCTCAGACATTGTTGGGACGTCTCGCGCTCAACGTTCGAAGAACCTCCCGAAAAAAACGTAGAAATGACGTAGAATATTGTCGATGATGTCAAGGTGTTGCTCAGGACATTGTTCGGACGTCTCGTGCTCCACGTTCAAAGAACTTCCCAAAGAAAAACGTAGAACTGACGTCTATTATTGCCAATGACGTCAAGGTGTTGCTCAGACATTGTTGGGACGTCTCGCGCTCAACGTTCGAAAACGTTCCCGTAGAAAACGTAGAAATGACGTCGAATAATGTCGATGACGTCAAGATGTTGCTCAGGACATTGTTGGGACGTCTCGTGCTCCACGTTCAAAGAACTTCCCGGAGAAAACGTAGAACTGACGTCTATTAATGCCAATCACGTCAAGGTGTTGCTCAGACATTGTTGGGACGTCTCGTGCTCGCCGTTCAAATAACTTCCCAGAGAAAACGTAGAACTGACGTCGATTAATGTCGAAGACGTTAAGGTGTTGCTCAGGACACTTGTTGTGACGTCTCCTGCTCGACGTTCAAAGAACCTCTCATACAAGACGTCGAACAGACGTCGATTACTGTTGACGACGTCGAGGTGAAGCTTGTGACGTTGTCACTACGTCGCGTGTTTGACGTTGTCGGAACCTCTCATGTGGACGTACCAATGCCGTCGAAAAAAAGTTTGGTAAGGACTTCGACGTCGCCCAACGTCTAGGACCTTATTTCGGCGTCATCTCGACGTCTTGTGCTTCCTGGGGTTGCTTCACTACGTGGTCGAAGTCAAATTCAGGGTACGGTCTCGCTTGCGTACACTCTCCGAAGTCCAGAGTATTGTAAATGTCGAGCGGGCTTGGTCCTCCAACCGTAAGAAGAAATGCGACTTGCCTTTTCGATGATGCGCCAGCGGCATCGGTCGCTTTCAGGTACAGCGTGAAGGCTTGTTTGAACGTGCGCCATTGTTCCGCAGCGTTGCTGGCGTTTTCAAACTTCGGCGGCGGCGGGATCCTGTCCATGCTTACTTCCGTGGTCGTGGCGGTCGTAGCTCAAGCGTTGGCTATTGCCGCTTCTGACACCATGTTTCAAAAGGCGTGTTATCGAACGTAACTAGATTAATGTTTGCATAATGGCTACAATCTGGACCGCATCTGCGTCCGCCACGCTCGCCGGTGTGTTCGTCTCGGAGAGTAGTCGGGGGGAAGGCCCGTACGCCATCAGCAGCACTCCTCGCTCCCACCCTTCTCAAGAAGAAGTACCCACAAATTCCTCAGGACCCAGAGTGCACCCTCTGCCACACACCCGCTACGCTCTCGCATATTTTGTGGGACTGCCCCCTTCACTCGACAGACCGCTCTCGCGCTCTCTCAACCCTCTCTCCTCCCCCTCGACTCTCACTGAGTGACTCATCCCGCCATCCCCTCCAGACCCCGGCCGGGTCCTCGCAGCGTCACAGGCGCTCCTTACGTATCTGGAAGACCCCGAGGCACCTCCACTTTGCTCCAGACTACTGAAGCCCCATGAGTCCCTGATTGCTGCCACTCGTCGTCTCGTTCTTCCTAGAATCTCCCGAGAAGTTTTTTTTTTTCTTTTTTTTGACCAAACAGCAGGGCGCATGTGGTGTGCCCACTTTTTTGGTCGTTAAATAAATACGTTTCAACTCAACTCCGTTCTGATGCGCAGGCGGAGGATTTCCGCTCGACGACCCAACTCTGACGGAAGAGGGTGATTTATTAAGTCTCTGCATTTTCAGGAATCCCGGCGGGACCAGGAACCCATTCGATCTTGACGTGAACTCCCTGGACACGACGTTGCGACGCAAAGGACTTAATTTTTCGCACCTGCTTGGAGGGGCCGGCTCTAGCCTTGCATTCTTTGATTGCTTCCTGTGAATCTGATAAGATGCAGACGTTCTCAAGGAGAGCGGAGGAGGAGGAAGACTAGAGCTTCCTTGGCTGATGCTATATCCAGGCGATGGCGTGGAATTCTCTTTGTTTGGTCGAGCAGGAGGGGGGATGGTGTTGTATGAAGCGTTGCTCATAAGGAATAACTCCGTAATTGCCTTCCTTGGTTGTGGGCCTTAGAGACAGGCGACGTCGGTGTATACGGCAGCGAAGAAGGCGGGGTACTGGCTGCTGACTATTTTTACGTGTGCGCTACCTCGACGAGCAAGCTGTTGAGCATCGCCCTTTCAGGGCAGTGAGGGTTATGCCAGCCAGGTCTTCCCATGAAGAGTGTACGACTGGATAGCGCGGAAGTTGGGTGGTCGTTTTGCCCAAAAGGGACAAAATGCCTCGGCCTGAGGGGGTGAGTTGTGGTCGCTCTTCATGAGCGCTCATTCCAGTCTCGACGACATTCCCAAGGTCGTTGACTCCAGCCGTTGCTCTCAGAGTGCTGAAGGGGGTAAAGTATGGAAATTCGGTGTTTGCGCGCCGAGCACAGTTGTTCAGCGTTCTAATTTGGTCCAATGTGCTTTAGAGAGCCAAAAGTGCCGTGCTCCATAGCAAACTTGCGACGCCATGAGTGCTTTGTACAGCCATTTGGTGATGGTGTTGGAAGCACCACCTCAAGAGCTGCCAATTCGGTGGATGACGTTGACTGCCCTGTTAGAGCTTTCTATTGTTTCTTCGAGCCAGGAATCGGCAGCTGCGTCCTCTCGGATTTTTATGCCTAGCACTCGCACAGAAGGGGAGGGACTAATGCGTCGTCCGACCAAGACGAGATGAAGTCGCTCCGCTACTTGAGCACCACGATACTTTTTTGACAAGACACAAACGTAAGCGGTCTTCTCGGGCTAAGCATGAAGTCACAACCAGAAAAGATGTGTATCGACAACGTACAGTGCATGTTGTAATACCTCCTCCTGTTCTTCTAAACCGCAGGTGTGATGAGCCCAGATCGTCAGGTCGTCGGCATATTCGCGACTCCAGCGACCTATAGGGGGCGCCACCACCAAACAAACATGGCGGCTGAGTCCAGGTCGCGTCGGCTCGGCCGGGGCCGCCTGAACGGGCGGCGCATTCAGTTTAACACATTTGCTTTTGTTTAATGCCCAATTTTATAGGTATTTGAACTGAGACGGTTCAGTGTAACCGGTGCACATAAACTTGCAGAGCATAGTTTTCTTTTCCCGGTGATTTCTGTTCTTTTCATGCCAAACTTTCGCTTCGGAGATTTCGTTCAAAACCGAAACTATGGGCTCCGGAGAGACGGTAATAAACTCTAATCAGTTTTGATCATCTAAGGAAAGCGGCGATGACTACAGAATTGTTCCACCAACAGTAATTTTCAGCTAACACGCATGCCTCGACCATGCGACTTATCTGTCCACGAAATCGAGCTTTTGTGCGCATACAGCTCCAGTCGACTGTTGTTGACCGAGGAGACGATCCTCTCCTTGATCAACAACACAGGCTGCAGGACAATTACGAAAATTAAGCAAGCTTCTTCTTGAGCCAAGGAGCATGTTAACCCGCTGGCGACAATACTAAGCAGCTGATACTCGTATTTCAATTCAGGTCTTATAAAAAAAAAAAAGTAGCTATCGAGAAGTCATTTTGACTTGCTATGTCCCACTAAAGCGATATTAGTATATTCTCCGGGTTGAAATATGAGCTTAGTTAACTAGCTATTAGGTGAACTGCTGAATAAAAGTATATTTGACAGATAGAGAGATACTACTTAAACTTAGCCAAATGGTTCTAGCCGGTAGCACGGAGACGAATGCGGACAAACTGAAGAGAGTCTTCATCGGAGATTCACGCAGAACCTTTTTGCATTGAACTTAACTTCGAAACCTGAACGGAGAAAATTAGTATTTTTTGTGGCCGGTCAACCTGAGCAATGTAGACGTATATTGCTGCTGGCTTCGACGGGGGTGTAATATAAATATTGGAGGCGCGATAGACCATAATGCCGTGACAGCTTCTAACTTTGCAAGACGCGTCCCCCACCTTTTGATTTCCCGCATTAATCATATGCAGCGAGCAGGTTTTCCTGAATCAAGTAATTGCGAAATAAGCCCCACTCCTTCAGTGTGGTCCAGAGGCTTTTTCGGCGAAAAGCAGCCAAGATGAATAGCCTACGCACCGACCGGCGTAGGCGGCTCAAACTTGAAGCTAATCGAACACAACCAAACTCAGGAAAAGCAGCTATCGAACCTTCGCATTCACTTGACCGCAACATTGGTGTTCCCACTAGTGAAACACCTCGTCTGTCGTCCTCAGTCCACTGTTCTACATCCTTATAAAGAAACCACTTATCAGTTACCAAGTAGTCGTTATTTTGAATGTGATTCGAGACTAGACAAGAAATCAAAACGTTTTTCCGTGATTCCTCCCCATTCAAGAAATCTAAAGCACGCGTCCGTGTGTTGTGGAGTAAACGGGCTTTCACACACGGGATGGAAGGAAACAATCTACTGAGGCTTCACCAGACTAATGAACACTCAGGCAAACTTAAGAAATTTTCGGACCTTCGTCAAATTACATTGTTCGGCACCGCGCCGACAACACGTGTCCGCGAAAGCCACCAGAGACGAGACGCGGAGGGGCGCGGAGCGACCTGGTCCGGCTGGTTCCCGGTTTTCCCGTTTGGCGGCGTCCGTTTTGCTGGAGTCGCGAATAGGGTAAAGCCGATGTCGTGAATCTCGGCTAGTGCGTGCGGCAGGGTTTCAATCACATTAAAAAGTCTCAGGTATAAAACGGAGCCTTTAGGCACTCCTAGCCGATTCGGTCTGGGTTGGCTTTGTTCTGCGTTTCGGACAGTGTCTAATGAGAACGTGCGGTTGGCCAAAAAATTACGAATAAAATTGAGTGCGCGGCCAGAGATACTCAGACTGGCCGCGGCTGTTGTAATGGAGAAATGCGGGATGGAGTCGAAAGCTTGACTGACATGTACGGCGACGAAGGTGCCGGTGTGATTTTGCCGTCCACATTTGGAGCGGATGATGTGGTGGGAAATGAGGGCCCGGCTGTCCTGTGTGCCTACCCTTAGCGAAAAGTCGTTCAAAATCAGTATACCAAAAGAGCACTGAAGTATACTAAAAGTATACTTTCAGTGTGGTCTTCGTACTGATTGTGTACTTTAAGTGTACTTAAAGTGTACTTCTAGTAAAAATGGTGGTGGACTGAAAGTATACTCGTCCGTACAAAACTAGTACAGGTAGTAGAATCGTAGTGCCCGCGGTAAAAAGTAGTTCAAAATCAGTATACAGGAAGTGCACTGAAGTATACTAAAGGTCTACTTTGAGTGCTTGCGGTCGGCGTACTCAAATTATAGTAACGGGTATATATATATATATATATATATATATATATATATATATATATATATATATATATATATATATATATATATATATATATATATATCTATAGCGGTTTTTTAAGATCAACACATTAAAAACGCGATAGATATCCCGATGCCGTTTTCACAGGATATTTGAAGCCTCGGCGGACATTAGATGAGTAAACAAAAGTCACAGTACGTTGTCTAATTAACTTTTTTAATTGACAGTGTAATTGACCATGATGAATTTTCAATTTTAAAGGGGCTATAAATAAACTCTCGCCCAACCGAAACAATTTGCGAAAAGGCGACGAGTTTTGGGTTATTCATAGCTCAAAGTCTGCCTTCCGTCGCCTGATCAAAAAACAGCGCGCTGGACAGAGCGCAGGATGTTATGCTTACGTAGTCACTTCAGACGCACCGTTTGAAGTATGATGCTGGAGCATCCACCAAAAGCACGCTGTCAAAAGTGTGCAAGTTTGTTCATGCTGAATCCGACAGCACTTCATAAGGGTTGTAACTTCACTAGAAAATAAATAATGTATGGAACTCCAATATGAGAAGTTCTCACTAACACAAACACACATGCCATTAACGACATGCCATGTCAAAACCGCTAAGTCACTCTCCATTTTCCCCGCCCCTGCCGCGCGTGGTTCTTGAATTGGGGAATGAAAGTGAAAAATTTGATAAAGGAATATCTCAAAGCCCTTTGCTGTTTCGTGAATAGTTTTGATTGGGTTACGCTCTAATAATGACTGCCTCTAAAACAGCAATAGAAAAAAAAAGTAATTTACGGATTTCAGTTAATTAATAAAAATGTTGCCCCGGTTATCCACCCATGTAATGTCCGCTGAGTCGCACGACACACTGAAGACTGCATCAACGTGGCAGCAAGCCCCCCTTTTTTTTTCTAAAAACCTGTTGATTAAAAAATATCACCGGGTATACAGCTGACATAATTTCACAAAGGGATGCTTCATTTTTCATTTCACTGCAGACCACGTGGTCCAAAAGTTCCCCGGGGAAACGACCGGCAATGGCAATGTCAGAGCATACTTACGTCGCAAATGCAGCATGGACTATAGCCCTAAAAAAAGCACAAATAGAAAAGTTAGCTACATTGTACGCCACGGAAACTAGCGTTATCTAGCTTGTCAATAATTATTTTAGCTAGTCATTTCTACTATATTTATCAATTGAAAAGCCTACTTTTATTGCAAAGCTAGCTTTTATTTTCCCTGAACTGTATTTGTTACCTTTATTGAAGAATAAAAGTTTACTGTAAAAAACTGTCAGCACTATTCGGAAGCTAGACGATCGAGGGCAATCGCACAGAGTGTTTGATGCTGCTGATGCAAAAGCATGCACATATCTTTGTTTTCAAAGTGCACCGCCACTTGCGTGCTGCCTCATAGGCTAGTAGACAAATAACGTTTGCGGGATGATCCAGTGTTTTTGTAATGCAGGTCTCAGCTCACTATACGCTGTTTCCGATATCTGCATCCACAGCAAGCAAAATGACAGGAGGCAAAGGAAACCACGGCTAATAACGGGGACATAAGATGCTCCACCTTGCATAGTCACATGCAGCGCAAATCAACTTCTGAACCGCATAAGCGAAGTGGTGTTGTGAATGGAAGCTCGATCTGAAATTGGCCGGAGAAATTGGCGCCTTCATGTGACAACCTCAAGCTTTCACCGAAAGTGTTTCATTGTGTAGATTTATCTTGCAAAACTCTAAGACATCTCAATTCACGTGAAAAGAACTTAACAATTGCAACAACGAACACACCAACACAGTGGATCGAGAGTTCCACGCTGAAAAAAAAATCGACGTAAATTTTACGTGTCTTTCCCTCGCCAAAAAAATCGGGCACGCTCATTGTTTCAAAATACGAGGTTGCCCTCATTATTCATTTGTCGCGAGAGCCGAGCCTTCCAGAAAAGCCGAAATCCCAGGAGTGCTAGCATGTGCAGATGAATCAGAATAGCCTTGGCGACGAAGGAGAAATTGCTTGATATAGTTTCGGTTTTACACTGAAAAAAACCTAAAGTTTAGATAAAACATAAGATTGACTAAATTTTTGTTAATTGTTTACAAAATTGATATAGTGACATTATTATAATTAATATATATATTGATTTGCTTAGTTTTGTCTTAAAAAAAACAAAGACCAAAAAAAGAGATTTTTGAAAACTGCGCATGACCATCGCTATTGCAATCAGCTTCCGTTCGGCCGCCGTTTCCCGTTGGAGTTCCGGAGGCTTCGAGCATCACTCCCTGTTTACGTTTTAGCCGTTTCAGCGGATATTTTAGATATCTTAGTTACGAATACTGTGTTCAAGAATAGCAAGCGATTACTGAGAGCTGCGAGACGCTGCGTCTTACCAACGCAAGTAAGTGGCGGACAGTCATGGCCGACTGGTGCGAGCCCCGGTGAGGAAGTTTCGTTTGTTTCTGAGTAGTGCGCCGCTGTTTCAAACTTTGTCGTGTACCGTGTGCTTGCTAAGCTATGCTTGATTCTAACTATGCTCTACCCGGTGTTATTTCGTCATTTGAAAAGAGCGTATCTTCAAAATGTATGGCTCTCTCCGCAGAGTGAGAAAGATTCGCGTGCGGCGGAACCGAGGGCCAGCCGAGGGCCTGTTGGTGGCGCCGTCCTACGACGCTCGCCCGACGACGCTTTTGCGGAGCGTTCTAGTGCAGTCTGACGGTAGATAAAGCAATCACAGGTCATGCTAGTTCTGACGTGTGGTCCCAACAGCCTCTCGCCAACGATTTGTTTCATAAAGCGGGAGCGAGAAAAACGTTACAAGAGCGAGCAGCATGATTTCTTGCCTGTGCTGATGCCTCTGCCGTAGAGTCGCGCGGTCTCTTTGCGTATGCCGAAGCGGCACGCTTTCCAAGTTTACGATTGCGTGATGTAAATAAAGTGAGTTTGAATGTCACGTTTTTTAGTGGCGGCGAAAGCCGCTACAAAAAGCAGAGCAGTTAGAGAAAGCAAAAACGTGAAAAAATGCGAAAAGGGCCTGAATATTCGATGGAGTTGAAAGACTACCAACGTACCAACTTGCCCAGTTATTCTTTGTGAACGAATAATAGCCAATAGTAATAATTTAAATAAATGCCAACTTTTAATTGGTTACAAATTTGTAATTGATGCAGTATACAACCCTACGCTGCTCAAGTGCTGTTATGATATCAGGTAATGTGTAGATGTATAGGATAGTTCATAGCAACCATTTATGTACGACCCATTATATTGAATCTTTCCTCTGAAAGCTCGAAGTTATAGAAAAAAAAGTGCAAATCATAAATTAAGCCGCACCACTGAATGTGTAATAGCATGTGACTTGTAGTTGTATGTATGTTCTCAGCAAAAGAAAAGAATGCATTCAAAAAGGGCTGATCATTTTGTTTCCTCTGTGTTAGAGCTTCTTTCAGGTACACGCAAAATGTGGGTGTCTACGTCTAAAAGAGTGGAATTGACGTTTCCCGCAGGGCTGCAGGCCTGACTCAGTTTGGCTAGCAGGTTGCAACCTATGAGAACCTGCAGGGAACTGCATCACAAGAGTAAAAGTGACGTCCGCCCACTGATCTCTATTATGGGTGGCTGAATGGTGCATCGAGCAGACAGGTATGAAGCCACCGGAAGTAAGCGGCCTGTCCTGATAGCGAGTGCTTGACAGGCTTTTCGATTCTCCCGAGTGCTGGTTCGAACAACGTTCAGGCGCTGGGTTTTTCCTTGTCATTACAAGAGAGCCTGCTTGTTGCGGAGTAACAGTGCATGCGGACCCGAGAAGTCTCCTGGGAAACCATTCGATGTGAAAATTTTGAGATTCTATTTTGTTCAAAAAGTGCATATGCCCCACGTTCAAATGTCTTGTTCTTGGGATTTCCTGCAGAACTAATCTCTGCAGCGCACTGGCACATGCGAAGAAGCGCACTGAACAAAGCAAATCCATCGCAATGGTGACTTTGCGAGCGCTTTGAAAGGTTTGAATGGCATGGACGACTTTATTTTCGCGAGCTCAATATTTCATACGTTTTATGAAGTGTTAGTGTTGGGAATACTTTGCAGGTACAAAATTTCACAATCAGGAGTAATGTTCAATGCATTCGTATCCATGGGGTTACTTTTTTGCAGAACCAATTTTAAGCAATTTCGATGAACTCGCAAAAACTAAGCCTTCGTAAACATTTAGTAGTTTACAGTAGTACAATTAATCTTGAAACCAATATCGAATACCGTAATATACTAAACTTCCAAAATAAAATGTTATTATTAGTACAGCCCTGAAAATGGCCATTCTCGAATGTTTTCGTTGTGGCCTTCATTAATCCATAAGTGCTTAAAATGTAGCAGCTGCAACCTTGAATCTAGAAAAGGCTATTGTTTGTCACACAGTTTCTTTATGGTGCCTAGGATTTTAGGTAATAAATGTGGTGCCCTGCAATGAACACTATTACCTGTAGCATAGCCCTGGGCATGCAAAGAAGGCACACCACCTATGTCTGACATATCAGGCTTTCAAAAATGCTATTGTCCGATTTTCCTCACCCTTCTGTCAGGATGAAGTGGTTACTATCTTGCCTTCCTCACATAGTGGTCCTTTGAGCGAGTTATGTGGTGTTATATCATAAAGTGGCAGGCACGTATCCAGGGGGGGGGGGGGGGGGCATGGGGCCTGGGCCTTCCCCCCCCCCGAAATCTTCGATTTTGCTGGGACCTCCTCTCCCCCCTCCCCCTCATACAGCATTTTGTCATGGGCGGGCCCCCCCCGAAACAAAATCCTGGCTACGTGCCTGTAAAGTGGCATAGGGTAATTTTCTCTTCTCTTTTTACGCAGGATGTAATGGCACACCATCATCACAAAGGAGAGTGTACAGTGAGGCAGGCTCGGAAACTTCAATAAAGTGATAAGTAGGATTTCAATTTCTGTCTTATCAATTATGTGAAGAACACTGATCATAATGTTTGTATGCTACACATACATACTTTCAGTTGAAAAATGCAATGCATCTTTTCTTTATGGCTTTTCTCACACAGTTTCAGAAGACGCTGGTACGTCATTTTCATGAGGAATTTTTGGAAATAGAGCTGCCAAAGATTTCCTCGTAATTTTCACGTAGATAGCCGCAAATCAAAATGACAACTCTCCTAGTCAATGTTGGAAAACGGCAGTATATTATTTTCACGAGGGAAGATTTGAAAATGATTCAATTGTCATTTTCACGTCTATACTCGCAACTTAAAAACGCTGTGCCTGTTTTCTTTTGACAACTTTTCCCACATAATTTATTCATAACATGATTGTAAGTTATTTTGACGAGAAATGTTTGGAAATAGAACTGCCAAGACTTTCCTCGGAAATTGCCTGACTCATTTTTAAGAGTGCATCTCCCGATAATGGCACCTCTGCATTATCATCAATTAAGTGTTGTCAATGGTGTTTCTTAACATTTCACGAGAATGAAGCTATATGTCATGAAATTTCACAAGTTGGAATCCAGCCGTTCAATGAAACACCTTTGAAAAGTCAGCTTTGTAAATGCAAACGCCCGACATACACGGTGTCCCAGATAACTTGCACCATACTTAAAAAACACCGGAGCGCTCTGCAGGAGTGAAATCAACTGTCATTAGCAAGCATTTTGCGAAAGTGCACAGATTTTTTTAATGCGCCTGGTTATCTAAATAACTAAGATTAATCAGCTAACCTTTCAAATATTCTTTTAAGGGCCAAGATGTCAATTGTAAAGTTGCAGGGCGCATTGAGAAACACCCAATTAAAGTGTTTCCAACATAATACGCTTTCGTGCTTTTTTCCAGCCTTCAAAGAACGCACATTCGCGGCGCGCCCGCGCGCCGTGATTGGGGAAGCGAGTTGTCACGCGGTATTTTTTGTATTTCGCGGGCGTTTTTTGAAGGCTAGGATAAAGGAGCATGCAAAGTGCACCTTGTTGAAAATAGTTTAATGGGGTGTTTCTTAATGCGCTATACAACTTTCCAATGCACACCTCGGCTTTTAAACGAAGATGTCAAAAGTTAGCTTGTTAGTCTTAATTAAATAACTAGGCGCACTAAAAAAATTGCGTGCACTTTCGCAAGAGACCTGCTAACAGCGTGCAGTTGTTTTCACTCCCGCAGAACGCACCGGTTCCTTTTTAAAGTTTGGTGCAAGTTATCTGGGAGACCCCGTATATATGTACTAGTAGTGTAAATTTAGTGCACAAAAAGCGTACATGTAGTGTGCTACATGTACACTTATATTATGCTAGATGTACACTCGAGGTGCACTTATGGTATACTACATATGCACTTGTGCTGTACTAAAAGTATACTATTTTGTTTCATAAAAGTTTGAAACTAGTACGATTTCAGTACATACCTAAGTGCACTATTAGTATACATTCAGTATACTGATTTCGAACGACTTTTCGCTAAGGGGAGGCCGGTCCGAAAGCCGGTCTGTACAGGGTGAAATGCGTTACTTATTTCGAGGGACCAATCTAGTCTGGCGAGAACCGTGCGCTTCATGGTCTTGCACACGCCGGACGTTAACGAGATGGGGCGGAAGGTTGTTATGATATTACGGGCCTTGTTCTCCTTGGGGATGGCCACGACGATCGAGTGCTTCCATGCTTGGGGGAGCTCTCCAGATACCCAGATTGCGTTAATCCAGTCAGCTGCAAGCGGGTTTCGTCAGTGAGGTTCCGAAGCATGGCAGGGGTGACATTGTCTGGCCCGGGTGCGGATCGCGTCTTGCTATTGTGGATCGTCTAATTTAATTCCACACGAGAGAACGGCAGGTTCATACCGTGGTTTGGCACGACAATTTCGAGAGAGTAAAGGGGGTCTGTTAACACGGGCTGAGTGGCTGGCTGTGGAAAATGCACATCAAGCTATTCTTCAACACGTGTCGCCATTTGTATGTTATGTTACGAAACTGCAACTTGCTGTAAATGAATAGGGAAGGTTTGAATTCTAATAACATTCTTCACGTGTAATTTATCGATATGGAATTTCTGGAATATAAAACATCGAAGGATGCTTTGTAATTTAATGCCTTGTAATTTTGATTAGTTAACTTGATTTTGTTCTTATAACACGATGAAATAGTGCCATTTTAAGTTATATTTTTTATTTTAAAATATAAATTATCTGTACAGTTCGTTGCTTACTTTTTTCCTTCATTATATTTAACCGACCGCACGTAAGTTATCGGAAAATATGGGACATTATAACTCGAGAAATAGTTTTCACTATTAAAAACTCTGGTCTCTTAAAAGCTTAATAAACTAACAACTAACAACGTTCCTCCCCTCTTCCTCTTGAGGAGGAAGAGGGGAGGAACGAAGGGGAGGGTATGCCTCTCCTTCTCTCCTCCTCCCCCTCCTCCTCTGCTCCTCCTCCTCCCCACCTCATCCTCCTCCCCTCCTCCTGCTCCTCCCATCCTCCTCCTTCCCTTTTCCTCTCCTCCCAATTCTCCTCCTCCTCTCTCTCCTCCTCTCCCCTCCTCGTCTTCCTCTCTTTCTCCTCCTCTGTACCCTCCCCTCCTCCTCCCGCGTACCCTCCCATTATCCTCCACCGTACTCTCCCCCTACTCCTCCATACTCTCCCCTCTCCACAGTTTCCCCGCTAAATTTAGCTGGAAAATCGACACCAATAGACCTCAGCACAAATTCAGTTTCCCCGCTAGCAGGGAAAATAACGTCACGTGACTTCGTGTCACGTCACACGTGAACGAATTCAGTTTCTCCGCTAGATTTAGTGGGAATATTGACATCACGTGGCCTCAACACCAATTCAATTTCAAGCGAAATTGAGCGGGGCGGCTACGCCGACGGCGCAGCCGCGAAGCGCGGAAACGGGTGCCTAAGAGCTGTGCTCTAAAAACTTTCGGTGGCGAGTGCGCTCCGTGTTATCGTTACCTTATTCACTTGCTGCCTATACTTCGGCGCTTCTATCCAGTCATGAACCAACTAGCCCAACTGGACATATTGTAGAAACAGACAAGAGAATTGGTTCAAAACAAACCGACCTGGCCGCCTTGACTTCTTGATGACATCGTGTACAGAGCGCGACACTGTTAGCACGAACAAGCGATCGCCTGTTTTCTGTGTTTTTCTCTTAGAACCGAAAGGTTCTCATCAAAGATATCATTGTTATAGAAAGAGCTCATTTAGGGCTCTAATATGAGGGGTAAAATTGTTTACCCACTAATACTCTTTCCTAATAAACAGCGAAAAGGCGCCGATGTCGTGTTCGCGCTAACAGTGTCGCGATGTGTACATCTGGCCATTTTCTCATGACGTATTGTTTATCTCGGCACTGGGACGTGTGAAAGCGGCACCCGGTACGAACCCTTGGCTTCGACGGTGCCACTATGGTGCCTGGAACGCGTCTCCGACTGGTGTGTTAATCTTTTACGAAAAATTCCGAGGACACCTAAGCACTTATGAGTTGTGAATGCGAAACCATATTCCTCGGCGCCAAGAGGAAAAGAAGTGGCCGCAGCTCCCTCCCCCCCCCCCCCCCCCCCCCCCCCCCCCCCCGCATCCATCAGCGAGACATATGCGCGTCCAAACTGTCCGATTCGGCGTGCGAACCGCCGGAACGACGTTCGAGGGCGAGGGTTTTCGTCGCACCGGAGCGTCGGAGGGGACTTCCGTCCGGCGCCGGCGTGCGTCCAACTTGCTAGATATCGCCGCACGGCTGTCCGAATTTCGGAGGGCCGCAGCCAATGGCAGCACGGATGGCGCGAAGGTCATGTTGTCACGTGACTTTCGGCCCGATCGGGCGAGGAGGCGCTTCGTGGTTCGGGCAGTTCGGGGAAGCGGATCTCCCCCTCTTTTACAACGCCTACACACACACATGTTGCGGTGCGCGGTGAAGGAGATGGACGCCATCGAGTTTTCTCGCGCGCACAAAACAAGCTGCTGATCTCGCGCGCCATAGCAAGCCGTCCTTCTGGGACCGATCGAGGCCGTCGAAACCCGAATGTACTCCGTTTCACCTTACGATGGAGAGCAGCGGACGCTACGAGAAATTCCAATGCCGTGTGAGTGTCACGTGAACTTCGGGAGAGACGCAGCAATGCTCGGTGTGCGTAGTCACGTGATTTGTACGCAGTGCTCGCTTCGCTGGGATGGCTCCTAAGGTCCGCTGCGTCCATCGAGATTAAGTGTTGGTGAGCAGAAAAGTAACCTCAAGGAAAATCTCTACACACGCACACTTTAATAGAATGTAATAAAAATATTATGTTTGTTTTAAAGTCAGAAAAACCAAGAAGGGCGAGGGAAGTATTTTAGTTTTCTAGGCTAGGTGGCGCGAGCTACCGCCCGTTATATGTATAGCCATTAGCATTCATCCATCCATTCGGTAGAGGGATACCCGAAACTGGGCGGAGCTGAACGGAGCGACGCAACGACGCGTCGGAAACCCATGTGTCGTGAACCGTCCTGTGCGGCGATTCGGAGCAGCCATCTTCCCGACAGTTCGCACGCCGGACCGGACAGTTTTGACGCGCATGTGTTTCGCGCTTTACACGAAAGTGGCGGCCGCACCCCCCCCCCCTCCCCCCTCCGGCAACGCCTGACACGAGAGCGGTGGCCAAGCGCGCGCTCCCGTGAAGCGGCCGCAGCACCCCCTCCCCCCTCCGGCAACGCCTGACACGAGAGCGGCGGCCGAGAGCGCGTTCTCGTAAAGCGGCCGCAGCCCCCCCCCCCCCCCCCCGCCCCCTCCGCCGCCTCCGGCAACGCCTGACACGAGCGAGAGAGAGAGAGAGAGAGAGAGCGGCGGCCGAGCGCGCGTTCTCGTGAAGCGGCCGCCAATGGATAGACTTTGGTGGATGTCGGCTCATAACGAATTTTGTTTGTGTGTCTGTGATCCAGGTAACCTCATGTTCTTAAACTTTCGCATTCAATTGCCAACTCGCTAGTTTCATATTCTCACTGAGTCTCAGCTGCATTGTATGTCTGCAATGCGTGCATATTTATGTGGATAGAAAAACCTCCCTTAATATTTTTTCAATCGGACAAAGTAACCTCGTTGAAAGTCAGGGATGGACACGTCGATAAATATTTGATAAAATTCAAAGTGTCAGGGGCCGTTTTGTGAATCCAACACAGCAGAAATTAAACTTCTATGAATGAACCCTTGTCGTCTTGTGGTCTATAGAGTTGTGCAGGCCTTGACGGCTGTTTATTAGCTGCTTCCGGGTTTACTTGCAACCTACCCACGACGTATGTACGACGTGCAGCGAAGGTCGGGCCCATTACGGAGTCGCTCCAGCATTTAGATAAATCCAGAGCAACTGAGTTGAGACCCTCGCGAAGACTGTCGGCTGATTTGGGGCGGCACATGTTGTCCCCCACGATGTCAATCCGGCCAGCACGGAGCGACCATCACGTCTTGGACATTGAAGGGGTCCTCCGGAATCGCCCTGAAAAGTAGTAGCAACAGTCCTTGGAATATGCCACAAAAACTAAGGGACCGCTTTATGACATTTTAGAGCGCAGCTCTTAGGCGCACGTTTCCGGCTTGAGCGGCGTCGGCGTCGCCGTCGCCGTCGGCGTCGGCGTAACCGCGCGGTGCATGATGGGTAAATTCCCCCGCTAAATTTAGCGGAAAAAGTTTCCCGCTAAATCTAGCGGAAAATTTTCCCCGCTAAATCTAGCGGAAAATTTTCCCCGCTAAATTTAGCGGAAAATTTTCCCCGCTAAATTTAGCGGAAAATTTTCCCCGCTAAATCTAGCAGAAAATATTACCCGCTAAATTTAGCGGAAAATTTTCCCCGCTAGATCTAGCGAAAAATTTTCCCCGCTAAATTTAGCGGAAAATTTTACCCACTAAATCTAGCGAAAAAGTTTCCCCGCTAAATTTAGCGGAAAATTTTCCCCGCTAAATCTAGCGGAAAATTTTCCTCGCTAAATTTAGCGGAAACTTTTCCCGCTAGATCTAGCGGAAAATTTTCCCCGCTAAATTTAGCGGAAAATTTTCTCCGCCCCCCCCCCCCTCCTCGAGGTCACGTGACCCCCCCCCCTCCCCCGTGCCTTCCCCTTCTCCTCAAGAGCTGCGCTTTAATTCGGCGTTACAGGGAGTTGTAAACGGCTTTCATTTTTTTTCAATCCTGTCCCCCCCTCCAAAAAAAAAGGCGATGAATAAAAAAAAATTAATACGACGGGTGCTATTAGCTTTTTCGAACACTTGATCGCTTACCTGGCAGGTCGCTTTTCCGCCTTCTTTGAGTCCCGCGCAAATCATCGTGTTTCTGTCGATTTGGTTAATGCCTTTGTAGTCCCTACTACATTCATCGTATGGCACGATGGGCAAATCCACTTTGAGCAAATCGGGATTCGTGGTGTTTCCACCTTGGGACCCTGCAGGTTGCGCGACGGAGTAGACATTTAACACGCGATAATCGCCGAATAAGAAATATATGGGTGATTTCATCTCAACTCAAGCACGGATTTAGGGTCGAATTTTTAATTTTGACGAAAAAAATATATGTTTTGGGGCGATTCCTATAATAAAAGAAGACGCAAACGGCAATGTCGTCGGATTTTTCGTTCTCAAGTTATAAACCGTTGAAGCGGTCAAGGTGGAAACTGACGTTTTTCCAGCTTATCGGAGGTGCCATATTTCACTCCATCCCTTTTCCATAATTTTTACGCTACATCAATATAACTTTTTGGGAACACTCTAGACATAGGCTTTTTCATGCTAATTAAGCGTCTAGGTCATAACATGTTTAATGAATTTTTGTTTATTTGTCAAACTGCCTCTCTGCGACGATATTTGACGACGTTCAACAAGCTGTGCTGTGTGACCTAATGAACATATTTTTATGATCGTTATATCACCGTAAAGCTCCAATTAAGCTCTTTCTTTTGAGTATACTTTCAATATTTTGCGATAAGTATATAATGCGCTACATGTGCCTGAAAAACGAAAATTTCGAAAAACTAGCAAGTTTGGAGTCGATTTTCTAAAAAAACCCACTTTTTATTTCTTTTATTTTTTATTCACAGTTAGTTGATATAGTAGTCTATCAGAAACGACCTACAAAAATTGTAATATAATTGTTTGTATGGCCGCTATTAAGACTCAAATCTCGTGCTATGAGCGTTTTGAACGGGACTTCGCACTGGCGCTGCTGAGCAGATATTTGGCCTATGTAAGTTTTTCTATTTATCGTTAGCAGTTACCTCAATATCCAACCATAAACATTAATAACATTTGGAGTAGTGTACTTAAAACAAATTATTTCGAAGTCCGTAGCCACAAGTGCGGGCACAGCGCTTACTTCCTCCCAATACGGGGGGAATGCAGATCGTTAGAGAATTCCTCTGGGGCCTTTTGCTTTCGGCTTTGAGTTTGAAATACCGAACTTGACATGTAATTGTCATATTTTCTTACGTCAAACAGATATGCAGTGCATATACATATGTACGATTTAGTATCTGACGCTTAGGAAGTACTTTTTATTTTGTGCGCGTACGGACTCTTTCGTAAAATAACAAGCATTTCGTAGCGTGTAAGGCTTCAAATGTTTTAGTCATGTGTTTAGGTTTCATTTCTATTTTCAGTGATTCAAGCCGGGTTACTTAGACTTTTTTTTCTTGACTTAAGTTTGTCCGGGAGTCTAGATGTTGCGTATCTTCTCCGTGAATACATAGGGCGAAGCTCACACACCTTGAAAATCACGCCAGTTCCAAGTAAATTTTCTTAGGATGAATATTGTTGCTTCACTGGCTTTTACGCTCAGATATTGAGGTAAGTACTTACATTAAATAGAAAACCTAACATAGGTCGAACTTTTGCTCAGCTGAGGGTCTATGCGAAGTCCCGTTCAAAACTCTCACAGCACGAGATTCGAGTCCTAATAGCGGCCATACAAAAAATATATTACAATTTCTGTTGGTAGTTCCTGACAGATTACTATATTACCTAACTGTAAATAAAAAATGAAAGAAATAAAAGGTGTTGTTTTTTTAGAAAATCGACTTTAAACTTGCAAGTCTTTCTTTAGAAAAACTTGCAAGTTTGAAGTCGATTTTCTAAACAAAAAACCACCTTTTATTTATTTATTTTTTATTTACACTTAGGTAATATAGTAGTCTGTCAGGCCCTACCAACAGAAATTCTAATATACTGTTTGTATGGCCGCTATTAGGACTGGAATCTCGTGCTGTGAGAGTTTTGAACGGGACTTCGCATAGACCCTCAGCTGAGCAAAATTTTGACCTATGTAAGGTTTTCTATTTAATGTTAGTACTTACCTCAATATCTCAGCGTAAAAGCCAGTAAAGCCACAATATTTACCCTAACAATATTTATTTACTTGGCACTGGCGTGATTTGGAAGGTGTGTGAGCTTCGCCCTATGTATTGACGGAGAAGATACGTAACATCTAGACTCTCGGACAAACTTAAGTCAAAAGGAAAACGTCTAAGTAACCCGGCATGAATCACTGGAAATAGAAATGAAACCTAAAAAACACATGACTAACACGTTGGAAGCCTTACACGCTACGAAATGCTTGTTATTTTACGAAAGAGTCCGTACGCGCACAAAATAAACCGTACTTCCTAAGCGTCAGTTACTAAATCGTACATATGTATATGCACTGAATATCTGTTTGACATTAAGAAATATGACAATTACATGTCAAGTTCTGTATTTCAAACTCAGAGCCGAAAGCAAAAGGCCCCAGAGGAATTCTCTAACGATCTGCATTCCCCCGTATTTGGAGAAAGTAAGCGCTGTGACCGCACTTGTGGATACGGACTTCGAAATAATTTTTTTTTAAGTACACTAATCCAAATTTTATTAATGTTTATGGTTGGATATTGAGGTAACTGCTAACGATAAATAGAAAACCTTACATAGGCCAAATATCTGCTCAGCAGCGCCTGTGCGAAGTCCCGTTCAAAACGCTCATAGCACGAGATTCGAGTCTTAATAGCGGCCATACAAACAATATATTACAATTTCTGTTGGTAATTTCTGATGGACTACTATATCAACTAACTGTGAATAAAACATAAAAGAAATAAAAAGTGGGTTTGTTTTAGAACATCGACTCCAAACTTGCTAGTTTTTCGAAATTTTCGTTTTTCAGGCACATGTAGCGCATTATATACTTATCGCAAAATATTGAAAGTATACTCAAAAGAAAGAGCTTAATTGGAGCTTTACGTTGATATAACGATCATAAAAATATGTTCATTAGGTCACACAGCACAGCTTGTTGAACGTCGTGAAATATCGTCGCAGAGAGGCAGTTTGACAAATAAACAAAAATTCATTAAACAGGTTATGACCTAGACGCTTAATTAGCATGAAAAAGCCTATGTCTAGAGTGTTCCCAAAAAGTTATATTGATGTAGCGTAAAAAGTATGGAAAAGGGATGGAGTGAAATATGGCACCTCCGATAAGCTGAAAAAACGTCAGTTCCCACCTTGACCGCTTCAACGGTCCATAACTCGAGAACGAAAAATCCGACGACATTGCCGTTTGCGTCTTCTTTTATTATAGAAATTGCCCCAAAACATATATTTTTTTCGTCAAAATTAAAAATTCGACCCTAAATGCGTGCCTGAGTTGAAATGAAATCACCCATATACAACTAACAACACCCCTCTACATTAACAATGACTTTGATCTTATTACACGATATAAACATTTGTTTAGAAGGTTAAACATAAAAAAGACCTATTCTACAGCTCTTGGTTGAACTTGATAGGAGTTTTAACTTTACATTCAAATCTTCGGTTTAATCGAACAAATTACGTTATACGCATTAAATCTAAAATCTAAATGAAAAAAAAAAAAGAAAACGAGAGAAACGAGCCGGATGCGTCTATACACCAACTCACTGTTTACAAACAAGTTCGCGTTTGCCCGGACCGGGTGTGGCCACTCCGCGTGCGCAGAAACCATATTCGCCTGAAGCGAAGCGTCTGCGCATGCGCGGTGGCGACACCAGCACCACCGCAGTGACATGACGTCAGAGAATTGGGTAAATCTGTATTTGTTTTCAGCTTCAGTCGAGACGCAGCCAACGCCACGAGGTAATGAGACCAATCAAGCTGCATCAGAAGCGCAGGTCACTAGACATTTCCCGTTCGGATTGGTTTAGCGATGACAGAAGACGTACAGAAACATAACGAGCACCATGATGGTGTGCTTTTGACGCTGTCTGCTATGTCCCATCAGCTCGTTGCGTCGGCTGCGCCTGGACTTAAAGGGACACTGACACCCCCCAAATTTTTTTTCCTTTTTTGTCAGGCGATTCATTCTGGTGTCGGAATACTACCCAATTAATATTTTGGAACAGAGTCACGTATTTTTTTAATAAAGCCAACAAACGCAACTACGCGAAACCGAAACCGAAACGGAGAAGTGGAGAGGATAGCGCGCGTGGCGGAAGTCACGTGGCTACACCCGACCGTGCGGGTTTTTTTTTTTTTAGATGCGGAGCATCTCTTGCTCGGGTCTATGCACGATGTAGGAAGGCTCTTTAGGTCTGGAGACTCCTCTCCTCGCCCCGTCAGAACGGCGAACACATCACGTCCCCTCCTTTCCTATGTTTTCTCCGCCTGCCCCTAGAGGGCGCCAAAACGCTCAGGCCGTCCGGTCGCCGGCCCTCCGCCGGAACGTGGGCTAGTCACCCATTGCTTACGCCGCCCCTAATTGTTTGCAACTTTATTTCTTTTTTGCAATGGTGAACCGAGCATAAAAGAAATGTAAAAACCAAAGATCCGAATTCGGAAATAGCCAAACATTTGAATGAATGCGCCGACTGCTCTCCAGGCTGGGGCCTCGACGTCAGCAACATCCTCTCGGCTCCGATGCTCGGTCGTTGTTCTCTCCGAATTGAAGGAGCCTCGTAGGGGATTGTCTTGCATGCGGTAGACGCAGACACAACAGACTGCCCATCTGTTCAGGGTCGAATTCTGTCTGGCGTTCTCGTGGAATGCAGACACCTTCGGGGAAGGCAGACGTTTCTCCGGTTTCGGTCGAACGTGCAAAAGGGTTCGGATCGCATGTGAATGCGACAGTACTGCAAAGGGAAAACCGAGATGCAAAGAAGCAGTCTCGAGAAAAGAAGAAAGTGTTCCGACTGCGCGACTCGTAATGTGGAAAAGAACTCCAAAAGCAGCTATAGAGTGTGTCATACACTAAACAATGTTTTAAAAGCGTTTTTTACAACGATTTTTTTTAATTTTTTGTTGAAGTTTGTGATGATATAAATATTACACTTATATCAGAAGTGCCATTAATAAAACCGGTTTACTTTCCTTGACGAGTGTGGTTACTATAAACTTTTGCTGCAATCTGCTACATGCAAATGTAAGTGTATTAACAAAGTGAACCTTTCAAGGAATGCTGCTTTTATTAACCTCTGCGTGTGTAACTTCGTGCCAATTCGGCCAGCAGTTCAATTTAGCAGGACCCAAAGGCTCCCTTAAAATGTAAAAGAATAATCACGTTAGCTGCCCCACATCTTGAAAAAATTTTTAATAGTCCAGTCGAATAAACGAGAATTTACGAACCCAATATTTTTTTATTTTTTTTAGAAAAGTCATGTGAATGGTGCTTAAAACAATTCAGTTTCGTATTATCCGTTAACAAGGTTTGTGTTAATCATTCTCTATTTTTGTGCATTATTTTTCTTCTTTCGGTCGCACTCAAGTTGTCGTTTACCTGCGGTACAATCAGAGTTTATTAATTTTACAAACTCTTACCGACGTTAGTATTGCGCTACTGAGGAAACAAACGACGGAATGTAAGCTAGGCTAGAAATTATCCACAGGAGAGGGATATTTTTCTTCACCCATAGACCGCCGCGTCGGCTGGTATTAGGAGTTACTCTTGTTTGTCCGCCTGCCATTTTTGTGGTTATGAAAACTTCAGTGTGCTAGAGAGATGATAGTTGAATGGCCCCACCTAAATACCACATCGTACGGGAACCGGTAGTCACCGGAAAGCAAGCTGCACGCCGAGCAGGCAGCTAGCACAGGTGGCCCGGTGCGCTGCCGGATGGCCTAAAACTTACGGCGCCATCTGGGGGTGGCTCCGTAAAGCGAAGCGCGCGGGGTGTCATTATCTGGTCGCGGCGGAGAGCGGAGTCTGCACCTAAAGAGCCTTCCTACACCTTGAGTCTATGTCCGGCGTCGGCGTTGTAGTCGGCACTCGAACTACGCACGCGCAACTCTCCTCCTTCCCTCTCTCCAACAGCTGCGCGTTACTCTCTCCGCTCTCTCTCTCTACCAGCTGCGTGCACTGCGCGTGCGTTCGCTTCTCCTCACACCGCGCGCGCACGCGCAACTCTCCTCCTCTAGTCTCCTCTCCTTCAAGTGTGAAAAAAAAAAAAAAATAAACGGCGAGCGGCGAGCGTTCCAAGTTTCTCTGCCGCGAGCCGCGACGAAGGCTCGCGTAGGGGGTAACGCTAGGGCAGTCGGTGGCGCCATCTCTCGACGTCAGCACGCAACTGACTCTTTCCTCGGAACCAACACGATGCTCCGCATCACCCCATGGTTCCCCTCGGGAAGATGGTGTAATTTTTTTTCTCTCTTCTTTTTGCACGTAGCAGACGAAATGCGTCCGTTCGCCGTGGTATTCCTTTGCAGTTTTGTTTGTTCCGCTCGCTGTTTTGTACTTCAAGATGAGTTTTTCTGTACATTTAAGTGTTGGCAATTAGTAGTGAGTGCCCGAGTGCCGTGGTGAAGTCCCGTGATCAGCTCCGAAAAGAATATTCCCAACTTCCAAGATGTTGCGTGGAGAGTTGCCTCTCATGTCCTGCATCTGAAAGTGGCCAGAGTGCACAAGTTTCCGAAAGATCAACGGGTCGGGATCAATGGCTGGCTGCAATTCCTGTAGAACCATTTCGCGAAGCTCGGAAAGCGGACGCTACCTGATTCATATGCTCCTTGCATTTTGGGGAAAGTGATATACACTGAGTTCGCAGGTGTCAAAAATGGAATCCATACCATTTAGTTGAGCGACGTATCGTCCACAACAATTTTTGTTTTCTGTGATAATTGTAAAAAAAAAGAAATGTAAACATCGCAGAATGCTTGACAAAATAAAAAAAACAAAAGGTATACCCACACCACGAATCGAACCCGTGCCCTCAGTGTGTGAAGCGGACGTCTTTTCACTGAGCTACTGAAGGAACTCTCTCATGCATAGTTATGCAGCGGGTAGACTGTATGTCGAAAGTTTGCTGCCGATTTCCCTTCAATACATGGACTCCCGGCTTGAAGTCGAGCAGCACCACGCATAGGGCACATTCGCACCTCGTAAAGTAACCGTACGCGTGCGTATTCAACTCGAAGTACGCACTTCGTGCTTGACGTTTGAGCGAGCGATGTCTTCAGCCAGGAGAAGGGACGACGGCTCGGCGGCGTCTTCGTGCAATCGGCTTGCTGGTCGGGCGTGTCGAACGGGATGAGTATCAGTTCTTTTGATTGGTCCGAAATTTCTCTTTCGAAGAAAGACAGAATTCGCCAGTACCGTGAACGACAGTTCTGAAGTAGAGGTCCAACGCCCGTCGTCCGCTGCCATCCGCTAGTGCTAGTCCCACGATACGCGAAACGAGTCACGACGCCATGTTGAGAATTATGCAGTGAACGGACAGAAAGCTTCCGGTTGTCTGTGCTACTTTTTTTTTTTCAATCAACGTATTTGCAGCTTTTTGAAGCCACAAAAAATGGGTTTCATATTTTTTTCTATTTTTAATATTGACTGTGTGCCTTCAATGACCCACGACTTTGATTAAATTTAGTGGTCGGATCGATACCTTAGAAAACGGCCCGTGACCACGGAAAAGAGAGTGAGCGAGACTCGAACCGGCCAGTTCTTGATCGGCGGTTTTCGGGCGGAAAGAAACCGAATTTCGAGCCGCCAATTCTGTTCTGGGTAGTTGGGCTCTCATATGTCACGTACAACTAAAAACCTCGGCGAGCATAAATACCCTGTCAGTGTCCCTTTAAGGGGAAACGAAAGAGTAAATGAAGTCTAACATAATAACAATAGCCCAAAAGGCCAAGAAGATCCAGGATAGCAGGCACGGATGAATACTTTCAGCTGGTGTGAATTAAGAAAATAAATAGAGCCATAAATTCAGTGCATCCTTTATGACGACGTATTGTGAATCACCAAACGTAATAAGCAATCGGCAAATGCAAAGTCATAGCCTTGTTTTCTTATAACTTCTGAGGTTCCAGCTATTGTAGGATGTTGCTTCTCTAAGAAATCCGCCCATCCGAAAGAGGAAGTTTTCCAATTCAGCGGTTTACAGAAATACCTATTGCTACTAAATAAGCTACGCTTCAGAGTAACGACACTTGCCCATATCGTGGCTTAAAAGCATGGTTGCCAGTTATCTGAAGCTTTATCTGAAATCGCAGGAAACGCTTTTCCGCCCTCCACAAATGTTTAAACAGTTCGCGACAGTGCAAAGTAATATTACATGAGCTTCCTAACACCGAATCTAATGCTGAGGAAGTCGCACTTTTGAATCATGACGATCGGCAGTTGCGTCTGCTCTGCAGAAGCACCAAAATGGCGGGGCCCACAACAATGGCGGGGAACAGAGTGCCAATACTCTAAGCGCAGCTCAATTAGTGGCTCTAAAAATACCTATTTGAAGGATTCTTTTAGTCTGTTTATAATTAATGACTAGGAACACTAAAAAGGGCACTGAAAAAAATATTTTTTTTTAAGTGCCTAGATGTATGTCATATGTGTCAGAAATAAATTGTTTTACGGAAGAAAAAATATTTCAACGCAATATTTGCTCTGGGATACGGAATGCAGGTGGAGGTCCCCATCCGCTCTAATGCCCGCCCACACAACGGTGGCCCCGACCCTTACTATTGCATTTTCTCGACTGAACCCGTACGCAACCATATATCTCCCTGTGGCGACGTCCGGTGCGTCTAGTCTGCCGTCTGACACCACCTGCTAGTCGTGCGAGCAGACGCGCAGCAGGGTGTGACCTCGTCTGCTTTTAGAACACGCTCTTCGACCGCCTCAAATGCCCGTAAGAGGCTCCCATGAAAGCGGCACGTCATCGTCTGCTATCGCATGTGTTCGTCTTCTATACAGGCTGTGCGAAGGTAAAAATGCAAACGTAACCGAATTTCCTGGAGGGGTATACTGCTTCCGGGGTTTGGCTATTGCTTTAGCTTTTTTCTTGAGGACTCGCAGTGAGTAGCGCGTACTTTAAACGTTTCATCGCCGAGGACCAACTGCGGTACCCCGTGAAATTTACTTTTACAGGATCGACATGCCTGCCTGACTGCTTGGGCGAAAATAAAGAGTACTTGTTTCTCAAGGAAATGACAAATCTGCCGAAGGTATAGTGGGTGCGTCTTCACGACTACCTATTCGAGCCACCTTGTTCATATACCCGAGAACGACTTTAAACCTACATGCTCTTAAACGCGTTCAACTATACTCCATGAACGACTAGGAATCGGCGATGTGCGCCTACCTCCCCCGGTCGCCGAAGATACGCGTCGAGCTTCCCGTAGTGGTCGCCGAGATGGGACTTGGTTTTAGCAGACAATCTTCCGAAATATTTTATTACACTTCCTTCAGCGCGACTCGAGTCCCTGTAATATCCAATTTTCTAATGTTTTTACTAGCTTGGTTTGGTACTCTAGGTTTCTTTCCCATGACACTCTGTCAGATCGCATTTAAATACGTTTCGTAATGGCCCGGTTTGCACCTATCGTTGCACGTAGAAGGTCAGGCGAAGCGCCGCTGGCGTCGCTTTGGCCGCATCCTCGCGTTTGTCGCGTTGCACCATCTGTCGGCAGTACATAAAAGTAGACGAGCACCGTCTGCTTAGCTGCAAACACCGAAACTCGGCGGCGTTGGTGGTTTCCCTCGTCTCGAGATAATCGAAATAACTTAACTTCTGACATTTTGTTCGTTCCGGTCTGCATCGGCAACTTAAAAGCACGAGACTGGGCTGCAATGTCCGTATACCAGCCCCTTCTAAAGCCGTGTGCAACGCTCGCAAGGCGTGACCATGGAGGCTGCGTTCTAGCGTTCCATGATGCGCAAGTCACGGTCCATTTCGACGAGAAACGGAGGGAGAAAAGGACGCAAGAGCGTGGTGACGTCACTACGCCGAGTCCTGGTTGGAATAATTATGGGGTAGACGCAAAGCTAGCTGCCTTTGTTTCTATTCACACTTCGAACTCGTTCGATTGCCAAACGCCGGCGTCCAGCGTTCTGCCTTCAAGTTCGAACGCGCTTCAAGAGTGATTAGAACGATGGGCTGCTAGCTATAGACCTTTCCAAAAAAGAGCGTGTGGCCGGTGCCATTTTGAGCGTTCTTGCGTATGGCGCGTGCTTTCCTCGCTTTACGAAGCGACGAACATGCACGTGCTGGGCTGTGAAGATCGCACGCTGGACTGTGATTTTGTAAACATTGGAAAGGTCTATACGTCAACCCACATATCATTTCAGTCAGCACTCAGCGTTCTGACGTCCATGCGCCCTTTCATCGCCTCCTCTTCCTCCGTTTCTCGCCGTATAGACCCGTTGCTCTCGGGCAGGGGGTGCGAGCGCGTCCGCAAGACGCGCCCATGTTATGCTGGCAGCACTATCCAGGCGGCGCTGTAACGTTCGATTCTGCAGAGCCGTTTATTGAGAGAGTTTGGCCATAGATTGGTTTGGATAGGCGAGCATCTCGGGGCCAACCACAGGCCGCGAAACAGCCCCTAGCGGTGGTCGTGTGCTCTAAATTTGTGACACGACTATACTTCGTTTCACCTTATGTGCGAGCGAAGGCAAAACTGGAAGCGCGAGCACGGAAGCTCCGTGCGTTCAGGCTTTGCTCGAGCGCGCGAGCTGGGGAGAAATGCAAAAAGCGCTGGTCTCGCGCTTCTAGCTTTGGCTTCGCTCGCGGATAAAGTGAAACGAAGTATAAATTGAGCCGTGCCGAGCGGAACTCCACGTCTCAAGATGCTCGCGCGCCCCACCCTTTGCACTGTTTTCTTTCAGCCAGTCTCAGGACGCTGTTCTAGCAGTGCAGACAAAGGCATGGGCACGAGCGCGTGGCTTTGGAAAGTGCCTCCTATGCACGAGGTCTCGTACAAACAAAAGAGTTTCGCTGAGCTAGGCTCACGCGCCTGTGCCTTTGTCTTCACTGCAGACATTTGTGAGATGGAGTAGAGGTCTCCTGATTGGTCGACGCTGTGTCACAAATTTAGTTTACGCTCTAAGCGTGGGGGGAATATTCGGCGCTGGCGGCGGCCTTTGCTCCGCCTATTGGCCAAACTCTCCCAATGCACGGCTCTGCGATTCTGTAACGATTCTGCACGTGCCACGTTCGAATGCAAGCGTCTGTCAGCATCTGTAGACGCGCGATAATGAAACGCCTAAAAAAAAAAAAAAAAAAAAACTCAAATAAAAAAAAAAAAGAATTATGGAGCTCGCGGCCTCAGCGTTCCGTTCAGCTTTATCATCTGATTGCGTTCATTCATAGCTTCCATGAGCCCGTATGTTTCACTTTACGTGATAGCGAAGCCGAAGCTACTTGCAAAAACATGTTCCCCTGAACGATGCTCGCACTGCACGAGCGCGCGTGCTTCCTTGGAAGGGACACTGCAAGCTCGGAGCTTGCTCTTGTGGCTTCTGCTACACTGGCACTTAGAATGGAATGGAGTATAAAAAACTGTAGTGGGGAAGCGTGATGACGCACGTTCAAAACGCGAGCCAAATATTCTATTTTGCTCGCCTGGAGCGCTGCTCAAAACTTGAGAGCTATAGGCCTATGGGCCTCCTGCGTTGCCCAGGGGACGCTGCGAATAGGTACTCGCCATGACTTGTTTTGAGTAGTCCCATAGCCTTCTCTATACTTACAAATCCTGGCAGTTCGGCGACAGAGCCATAGGGTGCCCGGTCACAGATTTGAAGCTAAAGGATCTGGTAGCACAGAGCATCAAAGAGCCATTTCTCGGGGAACCTAAAGCCTTTAGGGGAACCTGGACGCCAGCGCACAGCTTTTGCTGCAGCGAGGACCCGAAACACTTTTGTTCGCTCAGAAGAAGTGTGTTTCGGCGTCTCGCCGCAGCGGGGTGCTAGTCACGTGGCTCTCCTCTTATCCGTTGTCTGCCGCTCCACCTTTTTCTATTTCGGCGGCCGCTTCTCCTGGCTGTCTGCCAGGCTTTGTCAGAATGTAGGAGGCTATGGTTGTACAAACTAGAGCGTCTCAAACTTCCACACGTATAGAAGCCTGCCTGCTCTGGTGCGGAACGCGAGATAACGAGGAACATACAAAGAAACAACAAGAAATTGAACGCCTTCGAAGCACAGGTCAAAGCTAAGACGCCAAGAGCGTGAGCCAAAAGACGCCGTTTCACGCGTTTCAAAATAAAAATGAAAAAAAAAGAGTGTCAGGACGCCAGATGTTATTCCGTCACCCCCGAGAGATAAGAGATCCGTAGTCAAGCGGTGGTGGCATGAATCTTGCACTTTCGATTGTCTTGCGGCCTTGAATCTACCTAATTTTGAACGTCAAGACGTGTTTCTCCGTTCTTCAGCACTACATAGAAATAAAAAAAAAAAAGCTTCTCGAAGGCACCATAAGTAGTGCGAGGCCCAATCAGCTGAGCTTGTACTACCCAAAATGAGCGCGTCACATTGTGAATAAAGCTTCTGCGCAGGAGGCCTATGCGGAGAGCAAGTCGTCTGCTTTTTGCGCAGGGGTTGAGGTGACTTCAGAACGACGCCAACTTCTGAGTGGCTTTGATTGCAAGAGTGGTTAGACCCCAATGCAAGATTCCTTGAGGTCTACCGACTATTTATTTCAATCAGCGAATAAGCGTTAGGAGTTATGAGATCAACGCAGCCCCTTTCCAAGAAGCGGACGAACTTGCGCTCCGCATAGGCCTGTTTCTCTCGGACAAGGGGGCGATGGTGCGTCCTCAAGAGGCGCCCATGTAATGCTTACTGTAGCACCCACAAGACGCGAGCATAAAGTCGGCACTGTAGCGTCTGATAACGCACGAGCTACGTTCGAATACAAGCGCCTGTCGGCGCCAGTCTATGCGGGCTAACAGAGCGCCTGGAAAAGAAACATTATCGAAGAAAAATAGACAACTCGTGGCCTCAGCGTTTTATCGAAACGCCAAGAACGCGTTCTGGTAATTTTCTTTTTCTCTTAAATTGCACGTAAGCAACATAAAGAAGCGTAATACGCTTAGAAACTGAGGGAGAGGAGGAGGCGACGAGTAGGTGGGGACGTCAGAACGCCGAGTTCTGATTGGAATGATTAGTGGGGATACATAAAGCTAGCTGCCTTTGTCTCCACTGCACTCGTGGAACGCGTTCAAATCCGAGAGCCAAACGCCGGACGCAGCTGCGTTACGCCTTCTAACGCGTTCGACGAGTGCATTGGAGGCAAAGGCTACCTTCTACACCATTGCACTCCTCGAACGCGATAGAATGGGAAAGACAGACGCCGCGGACGCCGGCGTTTCGCGTTCGAACCTGTTCGACGAGTGCATTGGAGAAAAAGACAGCCAGCTTTAGTTCTACCATAGCCTTCTCTATAATCGGGCTTGTGTGGATATTTAGACAGCCGCGCTGTCTAAATATCCAGACAAGCCCGATTATAGAGAAGGCTATGGTAGAATTAAAGCTGCACTGACCAACTACACGCGGCGTGTAGTTGGTCAGGCATTTAAAAGGTGCGACGAGTCACTCGCTGTAGATGAGCGATTTAGCCAGTGCAGTACAACCGCTAGCCTGCGGCACCACGCAGTAGTGATACACGACCGCACGCCGGTACGATGTTCATCCAGATCGAAACGGGCAGGGGTGGGGATCGAACCCAGGATCCATGGGTTCTGCAGCGCGAGCTTTCGCTCCATGTGCTCCGAGCTGGTGTGCGCTAGCCCACCCGCCTAGAACAAAAATTAGCAATATTGACGTTGCGAGACAGATTTTGTGCTAGGAGCGATTTTGAATCTATTTCGAGAAGATGACCCTGAAACAGAAGCATGCTTCGTAACCGTTCTAATGGGTCTCGCGACGTATGCGCCTAGAAACTAAGGCAGAGGAGGAAATCGAGAGCCCGCGGGACGTCAAAACGACGAGCTCTAGTTGGAATGATTAGTGGGTATACTTAAAATCACTGTATGTTGCCAGAGTATCGCATTCAATAGCGTCTGCTGTTACTGCTTAATTTAGCTTTGAACCACCATTTTGGCGCTGAAACATATAAGGGGGAAAGGGCATCAGGGCAGCCAACCCCCGTGTCCCAAGCGGACGCGCCGCGAATTACCACCGAATTTAGGACGCACTCACGCCACCGGAATCCTCGGTGAGACATGATTGTATACAAAAAATATTGATCGTGCCGCAAAACCTCGCAAACTAAAATTTTATGAAAACATCACGCTCCTGTCAATCTGCACTAATCCATAATAAAAGTTCTTACAAAAAGAGCTTTCTCCGCTTGTTTTTACGCAAAAACATTCTTTCTAAACGCTCATGGTGACCCCAGTAAAGAAGAAAAGGGTTGATCCGCCATCTTGGAGCCTCGAGCCTGGGAGTTTCGGCACTCTGGGAACATTCAGTGATTTTAGGTAGACCTGAAGCTAGCTGCCTTTGACTCCATTGCACTCGTTGAACGCGTTCGAATGCAAGAGCAGAACGGCGGACGCCGACGTTCCGCGTTCGACGAGTGTAGTATAGAGGAAGGCTGGCTTTGGCGCTTGCATTCGAACGCGTTCTATGAGTGCAAAAGAGACTTCGGCAGCTAGCTTTATGTCTGGTCACTAATTATTCGAAACAGAGCTCTTCGTTCTGACGTCCCCGTGGGCTGTCGTCTCCTCTCTTCCCTCAGTTTGTCAGCGCTTATAAAAAAGTTAAAAAAAAATATTTCTTGGAAAAAAAGTTTATTTGGTGATCCATTTTGTGACCTATACAGGCACTTAAAGCACCTTTTGAGTAGGTCACTGTTTTTTAAGGCAATGCCATATTCATTTAAAAATAAAACTCAAACACTTTTAATGAAGAGGCACTTTAACAAACCAGGTGAAACCGACGTGTACCCGTCCAGTTCAGAGCGAATACGACACATTTGAACATCTTTATGTGCATCAGTTTTGTTAAAGACGCAGCTTGAATATAAGAGTTTAACCGATATTCGCTTACTGTCTTTGGTAAGTCCCCATCCACTGGCAGTGCAGGTTTGTCCATCAAAGTTCTGGTATAAGGTGGGAAGACAGATGGGCATCAGATGCTTCTCCTGGCCATTGAAGTCGAGAGTTTTGTTCAGCTTGAGGATCGCATAGTCGTAGGTAATTGTCTCCGAATTGTATTGTGGATGCATCGTTATCTGGTTTAGTTGGGCAGAGAACAAAAATGAAGGCGTACATCAAGAAACCTTATAAATTACAACAAACCGACTCTAATATGCAGTGCTAAATTTTATCTATATTAGAAAAAAACACGAAGGTTTTTTATTTACTGTTTAGAATGATTGCATTGCGAATGGCAGTTTAATTGAAGATAAAAAAGTAAATAAGATTATGTTATTTGAATATTCGAATTTTCGAATTGTTTCAAATAATGCGCTATTCGATATTGGCTTCGAGGTGAACTGCGATATTCGTACTTTTCGAAGTTCTTATCATGGCAGGTTAGCCCCATTGATTGCGCTCCTCGCCGTGCACCTTTGCACAGCGGGGAAGAGATACCCGTGGAGCTCGTTAGCACTGCGGGTATTGCTTCCCCGCAGTGCAAAGGTGCTTGACGAGGAGCGCACTCAACGGGGCTTACCCGCCTCGATTATGCAAAAGTATGTTAGGCAACGATCTTTGAACAGTCCCCGTTTATCATTCGCGTGTGTTTTTGTTTTGTCATATATAAAAGAAAGAGTATTTACCTGTAGTAAGAATATTGATAAGTCCCCTCGCTTGAGACAGCTGCGACAAATATGTCGTTTACATATCGTAGTTAGGGTATAGACGCTTTCAGCGCGCGCCAGATGGAGCCGCCATAGCCGACCTTCTCTCGTCTCACCGAGAGGCCGAGCAACTGAAGTGGGTGTCGACGAGTCTCCACAAGGGCCTATGCTGGGGAGAACGACACAGTAACACTTGAAATGGCAATAACCTGTCCTGCTGTGGTAATGATGAAGTGGAGCGGACGGAATAAAAGGGAACAAACGAGAACTGAAGGTCCGTTATGGCGGCGCCCATGCCCAGCTGCCTGAAAACGTCTATATAGTTATACCTGAGGCTAGAAGTGGACGGCTGGAAGGTTGGAAGCAGCCTTCATGAGTTGAGCTGAATTTTAGTTTCAGCATGGTTCACGGTAGAGAAAGACGCACAGAAAGTATTTGATATTAAATTCGAAAATATTCGGCTAAAAACACTATTCGTTTCGAAATCGCTTTTAACTCAAAATACACTATTTGTACATGCCTAGAAAAGTGAAAAGTGCGTGTCCTTGACACAGACCGCTTCTTTGCTACACACTCAGAAAGTTTACACCCTTAAGGGTGTTGAGAAATCCAGAGACTGATACATTTTTAATATTAAAATAAGATGATGTTGCATTAAACGCCCTTTATTTTTGAAGGGTGTTTGCCGCACTTTTTGAAGGGTGTTTGCCGCACTGATATCCGCTTTGGTCGAGGTCGGATTAGCGTCGAGCTCGAATAAGTATTGATTGTTCCAATGGTTTCTACTTGGAGATACATCACTTCAACTTGGATATAATATACTTTACGTGAAATATTGACGAGAACCAAGCAGCATACGTGTGACCTTCGTAATTGCGAAGGCGATCACGTGCGAATAAGTATATTTAAAATGTGAAAAATGAAGGACGATAGAGCAGTCACTATGGTCCTTATTACACTCTCGTGCGTCATGCATTGCGTCTGATTTTTCTGTTTCTATGCGTGCGAGAGATATATGTGGCGGTTGTTGCTGGTAGACTTGCTGATTGCCAAAAAAAAAAAAAAAAGACTATCCCTAGAGTACTGCTGAGATTACCAGCATCCTATTTTTCCGAGTGTCCGCCAGTATCCTAGGGATGCTGCCGTAACACCCCTAGGGTGTTAGTCCTGAGGCAGGCTGAACCACCCTCCCAAGGGAGTAAAACCTTTTAATGTGAACACAAGTTTAGGCTCCTGCGATATTTGCTGTGGCGCTGGAAACTGTATATAAAAAAAAAGGTTTGGGTTAGAAATGCAGAAATATCAGTGAGTCTTGAAATATGATGTAATTATGTTTTTTCCACGTGCATTTTTTTTAACGTTTTTGTAACCTTTAGTTGGGGGAATGACGTAAAGAAAATATGTTAGACGCTTAAAGCTGGTTCACAGATTTGGGTTTGAGTGTGACCAAGTGCGTTGCGCCCACCCTGTGACCGCCTGCGACGAGCAAACACACTCGCACACTAGCGCCATCTCACAGGTCGCCCTTGAACGCTTCCGATCTGCGTTCAACTAGACCGAAGTCTTTGCAGTGCTTGGGAAATGCAATCTTCTCACTATATAGGTTAAATGGTCGTTTCTAACATTGTCAAAAGTATTTGAAGCTCGCGGTGAAAGACTAGGCACAAAAAATAATTGAAAAATTCTATACGCAGATTGACATTGTTTCAGGGCTACCTTAAAGATGGCACTAGTTTGCAAGCGTATTCTTTCATCGTAAGTGGTCAAGAGCGGACACTGCGAACTCGGCTAAAACCAAAAGCAAATTTATAAACCATGCCTTTAGAGTTTTCAAGGATGGTTTTACTTGCTTTCTGCACGCCAATCTTTTCTTCCGTGGGATCTTGAACTTGGATATTTTGGTCCCCGACCACAACGATGAATTCTGCTGGTGTTCTGCCGTCCCTACAAAGCGTGAAGCATGCGCACCCTATTTAGGGTTCAACTGCAAGCCATTTTTGACTTTTTTTTTTATTCAAAACAATATTTATCATTTCAGAGCATAATTTTCCTGCACTCAATGTAAAGTGATTAGAGTTGCACCTATTCTGAATGAATAAAAAAAAAAAAAAACTGCGTTTTAAAAGATTCAGATTGTTTGTCGCCTTCTACAGCAGCCGTGCCAAAGAGATTCAACATGCTTGCAAATTGCGGCATAAAACCAGTCTTGTACACATTACTAAAAAAAAGTAATCGATTACAATTACTATTACTCTTGGCTTAAAAGTATTCGATTAGATTACTTAATTACTCGACAGCAAAAGTAATTGGACATTACTTTAAGAAGTTACCGTTACTTTTCCGATTATTTTATTGTGTGAAGACTTACATCTTTAGCGCTCATAACAATGAACTACTTTTAACCTCGAAACCTTGCTTGTCACAAAGACCACGTAGGGGAAATACGGGATCTTGAAGTGTATTTGAACTGGCTTTTTTATATTTTGCATCCGCTTTAGGCATTCTTCGGTTCTGGTCCTCCTATGGGCTGCGAGTAGGTACCGTAAGCAGGATTGTTTTTATTTCTGTGTGTGTGTGCGTGAAAGGGCTAGTTTGAACGAACGACTTACAAAGCTACATTCTGCTCCTTCAAACTATGCCCTGAATGGCCTTTGTCACGCACTGGGGCTTTCCTGGGGCTTCCCAATCGCAGTCCCAGCTCAAAAAAAAAAAGGAAATTCTACAGAAACTTTACATACAGAGGGGTTGACCCCGTTTCCTACAGATCCGCAAAAATTTTTTTTTCTGTTCGAAAAAAGAAGCACATTGTATTCTTGTCATTTCAGCAAAAAAAAAACGTGTATGCGGGGGGGGGGGGGGGGGGGGGGGGGGGGGCTTTCCGTGGAAAAATAGTAACGGTTACAAGTAATTTTGATTACTTCAAAAAGTAATCAGATTACTCTTGGGATTACTGCCTAATAAAAGTATTCAACTGAATACAAAATTACTCAAAAAAGTAATCGCTTCCAAGTAATTTGATTACTTGTAATGCGTACGGTACAAGTCTGCATAAAACTGAGTCTTGCAGCATTGCACCGGTGTGTGTTACCAGAGTCCTTCAACATGCTACTGGTCACAAAATTTCTCCGTAACGCTATGAGAAAGCTTGGTACGTGACCAAGCGCGGCGCTAGCGTAGGCAAGGGGGCTGCCAATCTTGCCTGCACTGGTGAGAGTCTTGCCACCCACACGTGTGTTGAAATTTTGAACCATTCTGAAGGAGGGAGATTTTCGTCGAGATAGCATGTCATCGCACTGATAACATTTCTTGTTAATGTAAGTGACTTCGGCTCTGTAACTGCCGCAAGGGACAGCAGCGCCCCTTGCGGCAGCTGGCGAACCCAGTCAGTACAGTGTGAATACATTTTTCTATACACCAAACGTTGGCCAAAGTTTCGTAACCGGTAGGGTATTGAAGGGCTCTGCTGTTACTTTGTGTTAGCACTGCTACCCCAGTGAACATTTTAGCTGTGCTGTCGCACTACACTATAGCTGACACCATGGAAGCGGACAAATTAATTAGCTAAACGGAACGTTCTTGTACGGTGTGAAGCCACGTGACATCACACCATAACGTCAAGTGACATCACGACGTGACGTGGCGTGTTTTTATGACCTCATTACCGGCGATACCTTGCATGACGTCACCTGACATTGTGACTTCACGTGCCACGACAACACTACATAAAACACATCCGGGGATCCGCTGCGAGACCTCACCCACAACGACTGCCGTAATAAAAAATGCAATTTCTAAACCTCCCTAATATTAGAAAGTTTTGGGCTTGTTGTTTCATTAGCAGCTTCGGAGGTTACACCGCGCGTACACCTCAAACTGCTCTGGCGACCAAAGGCGTTGTGGCCCCCTATTTCTGAAACTCTCTGTTATAACTATTATTGATATGAGACAAATAAATACACGAACTCCATCCCTTAATTTGTTTTTGCACGTACACGCAGTGTGCCGCTGTCATGACGTGCTGTTTGTTAATGATGGATCCGCCGCATGTGTGGCCTCTCTCGTAGTTGCCGGTGACGTTGAAGATCCGAAGAGAGATCTGCCAGGGGAACTCGAGGGGCGCTGCCTTCTCTCCGCCCACAATCTGTGAAATTCCGCCTGCGGTACTTTGGACCCCTCCACGGACACCGCATTCTGCGTAGACATAAAAATAAACAAGAAAATTGGCGGCGACCTTTATTTTCAATGTTTTCTAAGTAGTGGATCGCGAATCGTGGTTCGATTCATACAGAGCAGTGCCATACCCAGCTTCACCACGGGAAAAGAGAGCCCGTACGTAGCGGTTTTTATCGAACTGCGAAGGCTCTGAATGACACAGCGCTCTTCGACTCTGACCACGTCTCGCACACCTCTAATGGACCGTTTTCAAAAGTCTGCGACATGGCGTGTTCGCCGCTGCTTGGTCATCTATCTACTCTGATCATGTATTGAGCACGAGACCTCCGTCAGCGTTCGACGTGCACAGGGGTTTCCCCAGGAATTGAAATCAGGGGGGGTGTCTAAATTTTTTTGGGGGGGTTAAAGGGGGGGGGGGGGGCATTGCGAATATAGGAGTCGTTGTGAATTAAGGGGGTGCCTTCGGAAAAACGAGGGGGGGTCTAAACCCCCCCTAGGGGGGGTCTGGGGAAATCCCTGGACGTGCACTTTGATCTTATCACGTGCTTTGTGCCCATCAATGCTACTTGATGGTTTTTTGAAAAGGATCGGCTAAAACGTATGGGGACGCAGTGCCCCCAGAGAGATCATGTAGATTCGTTTAGATTACATTAAACTGTTGTTTCTAGGAGTGAGCATGCCTAGTGTTAATCAATTTTCCGGCTAAATTTAACGGCGAAAATTAATTAGTTGTTAGGTCACTCACGTCAACTTAATCATTTGGCGGCGAAACTGAATAGACCGATCTCCCTAAGCGTTCGGCGAATGCGTGACGCCGCCATAACTTCAATGCGCAGGAGGCATACGGCAGTGATCGAGACGGCTCGTGCGGTCCTGGGCTCCACGCGCGCACAGCTCCAGTGAGGTTGTCGTTCGTGTCTAAAGAGTAAAGTATCCTGGATGCATTGCGGCAGCTTTGGCGTAGTCAAACTGGCTGGTGAGATCGGTCTATTGGTGTATTTCACGTGGCGTCGAACTGAATTGGGGTATAGTCCCTTTTCACTAGGGCGCCGACATCTTGAATTGTCATCACTTCCAATATGGGCGAATACATTGTTCTGCCGTCGCCACGCCAATAGAATACATTTACGACATAAGCGCCACCGTCACACATTCTCGTTTCACCTCCCCTCTGATTCTTTACTATTCGCAGGTGGAAACGTTTCATTATTATTTGTCGCCCATACCGGATACGTCTTTTAGGTGGCTGGGAACGGAAGTTCATGAAAAAGGTCTATAGGTTACGGGATATTAATTTCTTCTCTAAACTTTGCAGGGAACCTGCATTGGTGTATAGCTCGCATTATGTGAATTTCTCTGCTAGACTTAGCACGGGCGGACGAATGAATGGACGAACAAACTTTTAGTATTAAAGCGTTTCGTAGAAAATAAATAAAACGAAATTAAACTCGTTCTCATCATTTTGATTAGACCGGGAAGCACAGAATCTGTCCTGAATGCAATTGTGCTTGCGTTATGATTTGTTGTGCTCGGTTACGGAATGCATTTGGGTAGTTTTGAACAGGGTGACGAACCGTAACCGGAACTGAACCGTAGCCGGAACTGAACCGCGTACTTTGCCCGAACCGGAACAGAACCCGAACCGAAACGTTCGGTGCCATTATGGGTCTGAACTTGAACCGGAGATAAACAAAAGAACTGTTCCTACCCGGTTCGCCAAACGGTTCGGGCGCGCATTCGCGCTGCTATTCCGTGCGCTCTGCGCCGGAAATTTTGAGAAGCTTAGTAAGCGCTGCAGGGCATGGTGTTTCCACTTATACAAATATTTTTGTAAGCATATTTTGCAAAGACAGGATTCAATAACCGCTGTTGCTGACTGTCACAAAATCCGCTTGAGCCACTCAAAGTCATTGCACCCATGCGCCCGGCAAAAAGCCGCCACCACGAGCCGACGGGATGACGCATCGAGCCGTTGCGGAAACAACAACGCAGCATAAAATTCGAATTTACGACGGTTCATCGAATCACGTTTTAGAGAGCGGGCTCGTTTTATTGAATCTCGGTTCTGAGAAAGCGGAGCCACAGTTTTGAGAAATGCCGTTTATCGAAAAGGGGACGCTGTTTAAATTGATGAGGTGTGCTGCATACACGGTGCAGCTCGCTGTACATGACGCTCTCAAGTCTACAGCGGCTAGTGACATCGGACAGAAGGCCCGAAAAGTTGTGGAAAAAAATGAGGTCGCAGATTGTGCTGTCCCTACTTCGGAAGCTCAATCTGAAGATACCCATCCTGGATAGCGTAACGAGGTGGATGTCCACCTGCGCCACGATGCGACGATTGCTGGAGCTGAGAGAGTTAGTTCTGCGACGAGTTTATCGCAGACGATGATGAACGCCGCCTTACTCAAGAAGGCTGGCAATCAATCATCAACGTAGTTGCCTCCCTGGTGTCGGTCGAGGAAGCAACAGCGCAGCTTCAAAGGGAGCAACTAACTTCGGGAAACTTCTACGGTGCATGGCTCATGTGTCGATTGAGACGTCAACAATTGACACACCGGCCGCGATTCAGCTGGCTGCTGCCATGAAAAGGCGAGAGGAGGCTTTGCTCGGAGCAACATATTCTGTGCGACTATATTTTTGCTTCCTCGATACCATATATGTCCCGTTAACAAAAGAGGTGAGGCCCAGAGCAAAGCAGCATCTGCTAATGGCGTGGAGGAAGCTTCGCGGGCTTAAAGAAGATGCCCAGCCAGAGCAACCTCAAGCACCATGCACAACGGGGTGTCGCACATGCCCTGATGACAACCTCAAAGCATTCCTCATAAAAAAAAGAGAGCGGCTGCCTGAAAGCATTTAGCGACAATTCTGCGATCTTTGGAGACTTCTAGACCCTGCTGGATGGCTTTAAAAAGGTGCCTCGAATGTAGCAATGTCTTGGAATTTTGTGAAAAGAAAAAGTCCCGAATATAATTCGTGGCACCTTTAAAAAGGTGCCCTGAATTATATTCCCTTGCACTCGTTGCTCTTGCAGTATACCAGCCGCGCAAGTCAGCGTGGAAAGGTCCTTCTCGGGGTTAGAATACATCCTATCATGCCAACAAAAGCGATTTAGTCCGGACATACTAGATGATGTCCTTTTCCTCCGGTCGTTTCAGGCAGCCAAGGCAGAGCGTACACATCGGTATAATTAATATGGCGTGTGCATGCAACAATATGGAGAGGCACTCGTCTATTCTTGCTGTAGATATATTTAAGTTTTTCTTTGGTGAATAAAAGGTTGGTACCCAGTCCGATGTCACGTCTTGAAGTTTTGAAGATAATCATTCCAATAGAGTAATGGAGTACACAGTATCAATGAAAAATGAGCGCTTATTTTATAACTTAATGATCCACTTCATGGCAGTAGAAGTGTGCGAATATTCGGTTAAATGCTTCACTTTCCTCAAACCGTTATATGAACCGGTATCAACCGGCTTAAACCGATTCGAACCGTTATTTCTTTCCGTTCCGGAGCTGAACATGAACTGAACCGAAATTTGTGAACGTTCGTGAACCAGTTAAACGCTAACCTAAACCAAACCGAAAAGAGTTTCGGTTCGATACCCTGGTTTGGAATTCATTGCGCACACGAGCTGCACGATATACTTATAAACTCCAGGAGCTTATCGGAATGACCGAGACGAGTTAAAGGCCTATTTCGGTCGCGTGACGTCGTAAGGCTATGCCGGCAGCTATGCTTCGTCGTTCGGAAGCCAGCTGCGTGCTCCGACAGTTTCCAACTACCGCGGGCTCCCTTGAGTCGTACACAGTCCAGCTGCTTGTTTCCCCGTCCGCCTCCTTTTCGTAGCGCAGTGCAAAGGCGTCGGGTTGCGGATCACACGACCAGGGTTCCATTCTCTCGGCTCCACTTGGTACAGTCAGCTAATTATAACTAAGCATGCTTCTTTGCACTTCACATGCCTATTTAGTGCATCCGATAGGCTACGTTTGTTTTATGTTGCCTTGGACTGGATGCAACGGTGTTTCGGTAGCTGGAGCGCAACACTTTTCGCATAAAACTCAGCCCATAAGACGCAGAACAAACAAAAACAAAAAAGCACTCACGGATGGTGCTCAAAACAAGAAGAAGTTTGACCCCGTTTGTTTTTGGCGATTATGTCTAGACCGTTGAGAGTTATTCTTACTTACTGTCGTTAGAAGCCAAGGCCGTCGCAAGGATGGTCGACAAGAACAGACTTTGCAGCACGAACATGACGTCGTTTCAAAGCTTGCGGATCCGATGTGGCTAGGCTTGAGGTTAAACGAAAGTTCTGCTTTCAATGGCCCGCTTAGTCGTTCTTAAAAGCAAGGTGGCACGTGGCTGTTAATGAGACTTTCATAGACAGCTGCAGCTTCATCAGAGAGGAAACTGCGTGTACATGGGAAATAAGAACTTTTAAACAAGTTGGCCAGAGCAGTCCACGTGTACAGCGGATACGTAGGTACAGCTCTGTGTCGCTCACAAGTAGCCACGTGTTGATAGATCTGGTTTACTTTTAATTGCGCTCGCTGTTTTTGCCCCAAAAATGCCCTTGGGCAAAAATGATGTCAACTGAGACGATCTTTTTATTTTTATGAGCGAAAGTGTCATTTATCAAGGTTTGCTAAAGCTCTGAAACTTTTTTGCCCGAGTGTCGCTCTAAATGACTCGTGACTGCCACATCAAGTTGCACCGGATTAGGTACAGGTGTGGCTGCAACAACCGCTCTCACTGCATCTAAATCCAGTCTAGAGAACTGAAGTTGTCACTTCGACGCTGAAATGTCAGTCAACGTCGTTATCGCCCAAGGCGTTTAAATCAAAAATGCCTTATGAACGGCGGCCAGATTATATAAAGTAAACTAGAAGCTAAATAATCATTTGTTTTCGTTCTTGTAGCTATAATAACGCACTCTACGACGTTCGCAACCGGCTATTTGTCATTTTATTTAAATGACAATAACAGTGGGCGTGTGAAGACAGAGATGCCTCTTAGCAAAATTGTTGTGCCCCTTTAGATCGTTTTATAATTAACTAACATCATATTGAAGCTTGAGGTTAAACAAAAGCTCTGCTCTCGATTGCGCGCTTAGGCGTTCCAGATCAGTCCAGGTGTACAGCGGATACGTAGGTACAGCTCAATGCCGCTCGCAAGCCGCCACGTGTTGGTAGATCTGGGTTTCTTTTAATTGCGCTCGTTGTTTTTGCCCGAAAAGATGCCCTTGGGCAAAAATAGGTCAACTCGGATGATTTTTTTCTTTTTTTTTTAGGAGCAAAACGTTATTCATCACTATAAGCTTTAATAATAATAATAATAATAATAATAATAAATTTATTTACGCAGGATGTATTCGGGATGACACTAGGCAGGTTCGTCGAAGCCAGCAGGGGCTTGTAGGACTGAACCTAAGTAGCAGTGGTAAATAAGGGAGTTTCGGAAAATAATAAAATAAAGCAGGAAAACACCACATGGTTTCTTCAGTTGTGAAAACTACACAAAAATGTCAGTCAGAAAGTTATTGTCAGAGTCAAGGAAAAAAAATATACAATACAAATATAAGCTATTTTTCTAGTAGAAGAAAAAAAATAGGTATGGCTAAGTTTCAGTCGTATAAGAACTTGATGATAGAAGGAGTCGTACACATGCACACATACGCAGATACGCGCATACACAAGTACACTGACATTACTGCATTACACTACACAAATAATGTTGACTCTAAGAAAGATTCGTGTGAGGAAGCAACACCAATTATGACGAAACCAGAAAATGAGATATTATAAGGCCTCTTCATCGATGGAAAGTGTGCGGAATGCCTTTCTGAGTTTCTTTTTAGAAGTAATCTCTGCAAGGCTTGATGGCAATAGGTTAAAAATTTTAGGGACGTAGTAGGAGCGCATATTTTTGCCGTAGCGGGTATAACATATTGGAGTGAGGAATCTTGAAGCTTTCCGTAAGTTTCGTGAGATGGGGCGTGGAGACTTAAAATCGTCCTTCCAGTTGTAATTGAGCACAACTGTTTCCAGAAATAGGGATTGAAAGGTTGGCATTGATAGCGTTTGAAAAAGATCTAAATCCGAAAAATCGCGCTTGTACCCCACGCTTCTCAGTATTCCCTTCAATACACTGTTGATTTTCTTTTGCCATAGTTTGGAGCATTTACCAAAAATAGTTATGCCATACCGCAAATGGGAGTAGGCTAATGAATAAGCAACGCGCTTGCGTAGAATGAAAGGCATGAATGCTTTGGTGTTATAAAGCAGACAGGAAATACTTCGTAACTTAGCACACAGTTTCGTGAGATGCGAGTTCCATGAAAGATCGGAATCAAAATGTATTCCGAGATAGTTAACAGTGTCGGAATATGGAATTTCGCTACAATAGCATGGGAAACAGTGGGACGTGTGGAGATAAAGGGGAATATTTAAAGAAACAACTTTTAAAGGATTATGGAAGCAAACCAGCTTTGTTTTAGTTATATTTATAGCAATCAAATTCTGGTTAAACCAGTCCATCAATTCGTTAGAACAGTGTTGAAGTGTTTCCATTGCTTTCGGGTAGGAAAGGTGACGTGTCAATAAAAGAGTATCGTCAGCGTATTGGTAGAGAGTACAATTGGAAAGAGCAGTAGACATATCATTAACGTAGATGTTGAAAAGAAGTGGTGAAAGGATAGAACCTTGAGGTACGCCGGCTTGTAAAGAAACTTTGGTACTATGTACATTATTGATTGCCGTTAGCTGAGAGCGGCCATGTAAGAAATTATTTAACAGTGACAGAAATGGGCCGCGAAAGCCACTAGCGGAAAGCTTTTGTAGTAGAATGGAATGGCTAACTGTATCGAATGCTTTCGAAACATCTAGGAAACAGGCACATGTAAACAGGTTATTGTCAAAACCAAAGTTCAGATTGTCGGATAGTGCGTCAAGAAGTGGCTGCGTGCCTCGACCAGCGATAAATCCATATTGATTCGAAGACATAATGTCATGTTTGTCAATAAACGAACACATTGTATTATATAAGAATTTCTCTAATATCTGAACAAGGCAAGGCAAAATGGATATTGGACGATAGTTTTCGACACTACTTCGGTGGCCTCCTTTGAACAGAGGTTTTACAACAGCGAGTTTTAACTCGTTAGGTATGATGCCAGATTCTATTATTGTATTGAACAGAAGGAGAAGTGTGTTTTGAATATAACGGAAGTTTCTACGGATGTCATTCAGTCGTATGCCGTCAAAACCTGGAGATTTGTTGGGTTTGAGGCTCATCACTATAGATTCCAGATCATCTATAGTCATCGAAGGAAGCAAAGCTGAAGCCGAGTTAGAGTAAGAAAGAGGGAGGGAATTGGGGCTGTTTCTTGCTTTACCTGAGAAGGATGCAAAATACTGATTGAATAGGTTGGCAGTTGCGAGTGAATTGTGTCCGAAGACATCGTCATATGAGCTGCCATGTGAACGCGGAGAAACGCCTCGCAGGTCATTAATCAATTCCCAAGTTTTGGCTGAGTTCCTCCGATATTCGAAGAACTGTTTTTGAAAATAGATCCGTTTTGCCGATCGAATAAGCGCGTTGACTTTGTTGCGGATGGTCCTAAATTCTACTTGAAAGATCTGGTTTCGTGGTGAGCGGCGGCAACGCTTCCAGGCTAACTCTTTAGATTTAATGGCAGACAGTATGTCATTATTTAACCAACGTATGTCTGTTTTCCGCTGCTTTAAGTATATACATTTTTTTGAGGCGTTAGAGAACTGTGTCAGGAGTTGAACAAGAGAATGGTAGATTTGGCAAGGAGAAATCGAGACTTGGAAAGTGGCCCAGTCGTAATTAGCTATATAATTGTCGAAAGTGCGCTGGTCAACTATCGTAATATGGCGGATATTAGTACTAGTGTCAACAGAAGTCGAACCAGAAAATTCTAAATGACATGTAACGAAGTAATGGTCTGATATTTTTTGTGTTATAATTGCCGAGCTTGTTCTTGCGGATGGGGCCCTTAAGTTTATATGGTCAATTGACGAACTTACAAGTTTATTGTTTAGGAATTCTTCCCTTGTAGGAGTGAGAATTGTGGCTTCAACTCCGTAATCGGATAGCAAATTAAGGTACTCACAGACGAGCGATTTCGAGGGCTTCATTAGGTCAATGTTTATGTCACCTGGCAGACAAAGGGTTGCATTTAACGGAAGAGATTGTAAAGAATATCGTAACTCTTCGAGAAAATCCTGAATGCTTTCGGAAGGTGGGCGATAAATAGCCAATAAGTAGATGTCATATACGGAGTTAAATATACGTAGTGCTATTGACTCACAAGAAGTGAATGAAACAGTTATCTTGGAGTGAAATAACGAAGTTTTAAAGAATACCGCAATACCACCCCCGCGTTTGTTATCACGAGTGTAAAAGGAGCTGCTGAACCCGGGTAATGAAAAAGCATAAACTTCTTCGTTGCGAATATTAATTTCGGTAAGGATAAATACATCTGCTGTTTGAAGCACGCAGTCTACTGCTAACCTAAAATGATCCCAGTGTTTCCGCAGGCTCCTTATATTAACATGAAATAAAGTAAATGAAGTATCCTGTCTAGGTTGGATGTTTTGAGAGTATGAGTGAAAGTCATTAAACTGAGAGTAAGTTACCATATAACCCTAAACAATTTGTTCCAAAGCAGCAGCATTGGTGATGCGGAGCACAGTAGAATTTACATTGTGCTTTGCGAAAATCTGACCATGCCGAACCCACACAAATTTGTATCCCTTTTCTTTTCCTTTGGTTCGCGCCATCCAGAAGAGTTTTTTGTTGGCATCTGTGAGGTGGTCGTTAAAGTAAATTCTAGGCCGAGATTCTTCATGGGGTAGAGATCTCAAGCGGCCGCGACATGCCATCCAGCGTTCTTTGAGAGGCACCGAAGAAAAATGAACCAAAATTGGGGGAATGGCATCATGCCTAGCAGGCAGGCGGTGTGCAGCCTCTACATGAGTGAGCTGAAAGCTATCAATGTTCAGTTGACCTGCTAGGTCTGTGAGGATGCCATTGAGGTTCTCCTTGGAGGAAAAAGGTATACCGTGAATTTCCAGGAAAGATTGACGATTGGACTGATCAGTGGAGTTCTGTGCGGCTTTCAGTTGTTGAATCTCAAGCGCTTGGTCGTTCTGGGTGGCTTTCAGTTGCTGATGTTCAAGCGCTTGTATGGATATTTTTGATTGCAAAGATCTATTTTCTGCTTGGAGTTCTTTGACTGCTTGGTCTTGAGATTTTGTCGAGTTGACAAGTGAGTCAAACTGGGCCGAAACAAAGGCCACAGATTCTTGCATCTCGGTCACGGAGTCACGCAAGGCGTCGACCGCGAGCTTCATTGATAATAGGGCATCGATTTTGGGGTGCAGGTCTTGGAGATTATCAACAGAGGCTTTCCAAGAGAGCAGAAGATCAAGTTTCTGATGAAGCGTTGACAGCTGCGCTCCGAATTCGGTGCACTCGGTTTGAGAGCTTTGGGTGTCACAGTTCAAAGTAGGACTCTGATTTGAGGACCCGTCCCGGCATGCAGGGCATCGCCATTTCTCCTGCTTGGTAGTGCTCATAGCCTTAAATGTGCCGTCAGCAACCCCAGAGCACTTTTTCCCCAAATGATATTGTCGTAAACAATCGCTGCACTTCATGCATCTGCCGTCAGTTGGTACAGGAGCTGAGCAAACTCCGCAAGCATCGGCCATGACTTGAGAATGACGATGACGGAGACGAGGCTCGAGATGGAACAAAGTAATAGCGATCAAAAAGAGGAACAGTTCCAGGCTTACCGACAAAATAAGGTGGGAAGCATCAAGCGACGAGTACCAGCGTTGGTGCTCGTATGATGACAATGGCGGCGGCGCAGCTATGCCGAAAATCTTGTAGCCGTTCGGCCTGAAGTGACGAAACGGTAGCTTCACCTTGTGCCGTGGAAGAGAGCGTCAACAGGGGCAGCGAAGCGTCGCACCGTCAGCACCTTGAGGTTCCTTGGGATTGGTTTTGGCAGCTGAAATTTCTCGGAGCGGTGGAAACGAACGGCTTGACCCTGGCGTCTTCTTCTTCTTCCTATAATTAATAATAATAATAATAATAATAGTAATTCTTTATTTTCTGTGCCCACAAGCAACTTTTCAGTTTCCACTGTGGTGCACTAAAATACTAAAATACAATTACCACAAAAATTAAAATACTAAATACAAATACAAAAAAAATCTCATTCTAGGCGAAAGACATCCATTCGCGAACAAGCGAGGTAAATTCCCGAAGACACACGAAAATATCCAGGTGATGTTCCTTATTGAAGGCCAATTGAATCCGTGACAAAGGGGATACAGGGGACATGCAAGATGGATAAAACGTTAATACATTCCGGCTGGCCCCTGGTGGAACATGGAAGTCAACGGATCGTAGTAAATCCATTGACCTGACGTGACCATGAACAACTTTATGAAGAAAAACAAAATCTCTGGACTGCCTCCTCACGGCAAGTTTATATAATGCAAACCGGTGAAGTAGCGTTTCATAATGATAAAAAGACCTCCTTCCAATATAGTGGTCATACACAATTCTTATCAGCCGCTTTTGTACGTTTTGGATTTCTGATGCCTGACCAAGAGATAATGAATTCCAGATCACCGAGCCAAATTCTAACCGTGATCTAACTAGTGACTTTAACAAATGCAACAAACAAGAGGGTGATGAGAACCGCCGACATAACCGAGAAATAATGCCTAACACTCTAAACGCAGCATTAACAGTTATAGACACATATTCTTTGAAAAACGTGAACTGTCAATACGGACACCAAGATCCCTTACAAAAGATACCCGGGGTATCAAGGCGCCTTCGAGGTTGTAAGAAAAAGAAATTAATTCACGCTTTCTAGATAGTAGAATATGTTTATTTTTCTCGGGATTGAACGACAAGTGGTTTTTGAAGCACCAATTTTAAACATGTTGTATGTCAGCTTGAAGACGAGTGCAATCCAACACTGACCTCACACTTAAAATAGTTTAACATCATCGGCAAAGAAAAAAATGTTTGCGTCGCTAACACAGGAAACAATATCATTTATAAACAAAATAAACAAAAGCGGTCTCAGGATGGAGCCCTGGGGCACCTCGGATTTAGAAAGAAACTCGTCGGAGTAGCTTTCTTCAACACGAACAGAGTTACGACGACCTTTTATATAACTAGAAAACCATGCGCACAGATGTGGGCTGAAACCATGCAGAGCGAGCTTGTGTAGAAGTAAATCATGACTAACACGGTCGAACGCTTTCGACATGTCGAAATAAATTGCATCCACCTGTCCCCTACTGGACATAATTGGCGCTGAGAAATTTTAAAATGAGTATAAGAGTAGATTCTACCGATCTCCCCTTTAAAAATTCGTGCTGAGCTTCAGTTAGTATAAAGATATTGTCTTTGACTGACAATATCATCAGCGCTAAAAATGCTGTGCAGAATTATATGTGCTAAAGCGCTGAAACATTTCTGCCCGAGTGTCACTCTAAACTACTTGTGACTTCCAAGTTGTGCCGGGTTAGGTACAGGTGTGGCTGCAACAACCCATCTCGCAGCACCTAAACTCACTATAGAGAATTGAAGTTGTCACTTCGACGCTGAATTGTCAGTCAACACCGTTATCGCCGGCGGCGTTTGAAACAAAACTGCCTTATGAACGGCGGTCAGATTTGAAGTAAACAAGAAGCTAAATCATTCATTTTTTGTCCACGTAGCTATAATAACGCTGCGACGTTCTCAACAGGCTATTTGTTATCTTATTTGAATAACAAGTACAGTTGGTGTGTAGAAACAGGGATTCTCGTAGCAGTATTTTTGGGTGCCGTTAGATCATTTTATTAGTAATTAACATCATATTGAGGCAATTTTCGTTTAAACGCATGGTTTGGAAATTAAGAAGTAACCGTTCGTAACTTGTGAAAACAAAGAGTAAAAGCTCGTGGGAATGTCTGACTGTGAAACATTACAAGATTTCAGAACACACGGTGGGTACCTAGTGCTGCTTATACTATTTCATCGCGGGAACATATGTTGTCATGGTTCCGCCATTTATTTGAATGACCATATTAAATTAGGGAACGCGGCGTTACCTAAATTATCATTGCGACCTCGTTTGTACGCACACACAGCATACACAGACACACTCTGCAGTAATATTCAAGTGGTTTCATTTGGAATATAACGCGCGTGTCGGGTTGGGTATTTTGATATTCCTCGAATATATAAAGGGTGTTTGTGTAAGCATTACTAATTTTATTTAAAAAAGAACAAAAGCTTGATTAATGTGTTTTGTACAATTAACTTATACGACCAGAGAGAAATATTATAGGGGCCTAATTGTCACGACAGCTTGGTTAATTAACGAAATGTAACTAACCAAAATGATCGGCTGGCCGAGTTGGCTATTTAAAACAAACACTGAAGCGCCGAGGGCAAGTGCAAGTGAAAGACGGAGACACGACGAGCGCTAAACATCACAGCTGACGTTTAATGAAATTGTTGTGAAATAGAAGTTATAGGCGTTTTAAAAATAAAAAAACGATAGAAATGTAGAATTAAGTACACTATTCTATTCTCCGATCGTATTGTTCATTAATATGAATAATCTCAAGAATATAAACTGATCAACAGAAATTACAGGCTACATTCAAAGTTTACATATAAAATATCGAAGAAGGGTTATTCAGGGATGATATTTGCCCCTAAAAGAACAAAGAAACAAGTAACTCAGGAACACGAACTAACAAAATGTATATTGCATGCAGATTGTTGGGCTAGTTGGTACTGGGAATTTGACGTCATGATGGCGCTTAAGACGAGGACAAAAGGGAGACTAGACAACACGGAGCGCTCCCTTTTGTCCTCGTCTTAAGCGCTCCGTGTTGTCTAGTCTCCCTTTTGTCCTCGTCTTAAGCGCCATCATGACGTCAAAGTATATTTCATCTCTTTCGCCGTCAAGGCTAGTGATGCCGAGCTTAGGCAAGCTTTTCCTTTTGATGCAATCATTTTCACTTAGGTTACGAGTTTAGGGTTTCAAGAGTTAAGAGTTCCGTGCATGGTTGACCTTACACTGGTCATGAGGGTCTTGCTGCTTATTGATCGACCATGCATGAAATTCCGAGCAAGCGCCCCCACCCGAGCAAGAGCCCCCCCCCCCCCCCCCCCCCCAACTTTACCGCTAATTTCACATTTCCGCGCCGTTCCGGGAAAGCGCCCCCCTCCCCTCTCCGCACCCGCATCACGCACCGCGCCGACCGCGCTCAGGCAACACTGGCCTGCGAAATTCAGTCCAAGAATCCAATCCAATCCAATCCAATCCTACTTTGCAGCCCGATCAGCCCGGTCAGTACGCGCTATTTTTGTTTCGGGGTTGTCAGGTCGGCTATGCATTCTTACACAGTGGCAAAGAAAATCGAGGTCGTCCAATGGCATTGTGAAAACAGGAAAGACGTACACCAGACGGTCTCGACACATCAAGCTCGACCGGATACGGGAACGGGACAAGAATTTGACGATTCGCTAGTCAAACTACGGGAAAGCTAAGGTTCGACGAAAGCTAAGGATCGGCGCGCCGGTGTTCAGTGAATACGTGGGCGACGCGCTCTTTGAATACCTGGAGCGCGAAAGAAGTGCAGAATGAGCCATTAGCAACCGACTTCTTGCTGAAGAGGCTGTCAAAATAGCCAACGGCATGCAGTTGGGAAACATCGCGGAATGCTGCGAACTTTTTCTTGCGGCCGACTCTGAGGAATCTTTAGGTGGTTTTGAAAGGCATTAATATAGCAGCGACAAATCTTTCGCCTAATAAAGTCTATGTTCTCAGAGATAAATAAAATATTAAATCTGTGTGCACTGCGCTTTTTTTTTTTCTTTTTCTAGCGGAAAATTTTTGTCGTCGCCATCTTGAATTTTGGTGCCGTTCCGGGATAGCGCCCCCCCCACTTTGCAGGTAATTTTGACTTGCGTGCGGGGGGGGGGGGGCGCTTGCTCGGAATTTTACGGTATAGCAGCGGCATCATATACGTAATCTCGTTATCATGTGGGAAAGTGTATGTGGGACAGTCTGGGAGGAGTATTAACGTGAGACTGAGGGAGCATGCATGCATGCACTTTCCCTTGAATCTTCACCGACGGGCAATCTAGCAGCGCATGTGGTGATGTGAAGGGGCTGGGGTTGCACCTGAATATTTCCGGTTACAAGAATACACAAACGGTTTGGGGACCAAAAACGTAGGAGAATCTATGAAGTGAAAATGATAGCATCGAAAGGGTAAGCTTATGTAAGTTTGACATCTACAGGCTGGTCGGTGAAAGAGTTTGAATTTTTTTGATCGGTGTCCCTGAATTGCCTTCTTTCTTCCTTCTTTTACACGCAATTATCGTTTCGAAATTACGAAACTAAAAGCGTGAGAGATAAGACGTGCACAAAGAAGGGGAAAGGAAACGAGCGACGTTTCGGGCGCACGCCTTTCGTCAGACTATGCGAAAACTAAGAGAGGCCGTGGAGAAAAACGCGTGGGCTTTCGCAGCATGACGCCAAAAGATGAACACAATAAAATAAAGACGTTCACAAATTTCTGTCACGCGAAATTAGAGTGCAGCTCTTGAGAGGCAGGGTACGCAGGGGAGGGTATGCCCCTTCTCCTTTGTACCCTCTCACCCTCCCCTCCTTTCCTCCTCCTCCTTCTATACTCCTCCTCCTTTCTTACTCCTATTCTCCGCTCCTTTTCCTCACTCTCCCCTCCTCCTCTTTTGCTCCTCCTCCTCCGTACCTTCCCTTCATCCTCCTCCGCACGTGACGTCAAATTTCCCGCTAAATCTAGCGGAGAAAACTGTTTTTGCTCATAGGTGACGTGTCACCAAGCCATGTGACGTCATTTTTCCCGCTAAATTTAGCGGGGAAACGTAAATTGGTTTTGAGGTCACGTGAGGCCAATGTTTCCGCTAAATCTAGCGGAGAAACTGAATTTGTTTATAGTGACGTGACACCAAGTTATGCGACGTCATTTTTCCCACTAAATTTAGCAGGAAAACTTGAATTGGTGTTGAGGTCCCGTGATGTCAATTTTTCCGCTAAATTTAGCGGGGAATCGAATCGCTGCTAAGTTCACGTGACGTCAGTTTTCGCGCTAAATATAGCGGAGAAACTGAATTTGTTCATAGGTGACCTGACACAAAGTCACGTGACGTCATTTTCCCCGCAAAGTTTAGCGGGAAAACTAAATTGTTTATGAAGTCACGTGACGTCAATTTTACCGCTAAAATTAGCGGGAAACTGAATTGCTGTTGAGGTCACGTGACGTAATTACCGCTAAATTTAGCGTAGAAACTGAATTTGTTCGTAGGTGACGTGACACCAAGTCATGTGACGTCATTTTCCCCGCTGAATTTCGCGAGGGAACTGAATTGGTGTTGAGGTCACATGACGTCAATTTTCCCGCTAAATTTAGCGGGTAATTGAAGTGGTGTTGAGGTCACGTGAAGTCAATTTTCCCGCTAAATTTAGCGCGGTTACACCGACGCCGACGATGACGCCAACGCCGCGAAACCCAGAAACGGGCGCTTAAAGGGGTATGGAAACAAAAATTGAAATATTCAAATTTCGTTCGGAAATGGGTCAAGCATGACGGATAATAACCGCAATTCATAATCGCACGTTTGTATTTTGAACGATTGGCTATATTTTTCGTTCCAAACGGTGCACTCGAGCGAGCGCTCGAAGAGAAGCGAACGGAGGGCGCGATGCGTCATGGGATATCCGGCGCAAACAAAAACAACAAAAAAGACTCCCCACATCCGTGACGTGGCAAGACAGGCTTGGTTATGAGCTTTGCCGTTGGTGGCGTTGTCAGCGTTGTAGTGGTGTCAATAGCGTCAGCGCGTTACAACCGAGCCGTTGGAAGTGCCCGCGGGGTGACGGGCGTTTCACCTGTCGTGTGAGCGGCTTCGAAGTGTACAGCAAAGTCACACGAGCAACCCCGCGACGTGCCTCAACGAGTCCATCATGGCGTCTGGTTGACTTTCGCGCTTTCGCATTCTTGGATGGAACAGCGCGGATGAACAGTCACACTCACATGCTCACAAGAAGCAAACAGACTCGCAGCGCTGACTTTCAACTCAGTTCTATATTTCTTCTTCCTCAAATCTTCAACTTCTTCACCTTTGCCGTTAATGAGAACAATTTAAATTTTTACACACCAGAGACCAAATAGCCAATACACATTAAAAATAACTAATAATTAAATAAATCATGCAAAGACAACTAAAGAAAATAATACTAAAAGATTAAAAATTAAAAATTAAATTTAAAAAATAATAAAGCGAAACATTTCTCACCACTATTGATGCTTTGATGATATCTCTAGATAAACCAATTCCTTCTTTGACAAACTTCTTTGACAAAGCCAGGTTGGACAAACAATGTGTTTGTGTATCATCCGTAGCCTTGTCAAAGAAGGAATTGGTTTATCTAGAGATATCATCAAAGCACCAAAAGTGATGAGAAATGTTTCGCTTTATTATTTTTTAAATTTAATTTTTAATTTTTAATTTTTTTAGTGTTATTTTCTTTAGTTGTCTTTGCATGATTTATTTAATTATTAGTTATTTTTAATGTGTAGTGGCTATTTGGTCTCTGGTGTGTAAAAATTTAAATTGTTCTCATTAACGGGAAAGGTGAAGAAGTTGAAGATTTGAGGAAGAAGAAATATAGAACTGAGTTGAAAGTCAGCGCTGCGAGTCTGTTTGCTTCTTGTGTGCATGTGAGTGTGACAGTTCATCCGCGCTGTTCCATCCAAGCATAAATTACCAACTTGCCCAAGCATCCACATTATCAAGCTTTCGCATTCATTCGAAAAGGGGCAAACACGTTCAGGCCGAGGTGACTTTAAACAGTTGAGCTTACTTCCAAAGAGCGGCGCTGCTCCAGAGGAATCTGCTACGTCACGACTACGTAGCAGATTCCATAACGTTGCTAGACTACCTCCCAAATAGGCTCCGCATGCATCCACTAGGTGCACATTGGAAGATCGTTTATTTAGCTTTAAAATTAGTTTTCTTGTGCCTTTCAACGGAAGACTGGTGTTTTTGAGGTTAGGGTGCAACATGCAACACATTCAAGCAAGAAAATGAGCGCCGAAATTTCGTTTCCCTACCCCTTAAGAACTGCCCTCTAAAAAAGAAAGCGAAAAGGGCATAACAGCAAACAACAACCAGATGGGGAGACGAAGGTAGGGAAAAGGGTTAAAACTGCTACGAACGGGAAAGAACGAAAGAACGAATAAAAGTGAGAAAGGACTTCACAAACAATTTAAGGTAAAATTGAGGAAAAAAGCGCAAAATCTGTCGGAACATGTCGCCAGGATAACGAGCCAGCAAAACAAAAGGAGGAGGGCACAACGGGTGTAGCCCGAAACAACCCATTCCCGTTTGAACCCGTCCCGTTTCGACCCATTTCTAAAACGACCTTCCCGTTTGAACTCGTCCCGTTTCGACCCATTCCCGAAACTCCCTTCCCATTTGAACCCCTCCCGTTTCAACCAGTTCATGAAACACCTTTCTTATTTGAACCCGTACCCGAAACACCCTTTGCGATTAAACGTCCCGTTTCAACCCATTTCTATAAGGCCCTTCACATCGCAACCTTTTCTCGAAAAGCCCCCATAGTTCTAAAAGTCCGAGGGCACCTTTTCTGCTTAAGAATATGTTGGGAAATAGTATTGCATGTCAACGTAATATTAAAATATACAACCCTTTCAGACAAGCATAAACGTAATATCCACTTCCACGACATAAAAAGTTTTTTTTTTTTTTTTTTTCAAAATGGTTCTTAAAACGTGCAAGCGCAAAACGGACAATGTACCCTGCGCGACACTGTTAAGGCCCATACGCACATTCGCGTTTGAACGCGTTTGAGAGCGCTGCGGCGTCCTTGCGCCCAGGAGCGGTCGCTTGCGGTGCGACGCGCGCCTACCCGCAACGCTCCGCAGCGCAACGCAAGCGAGTAGAGACCCGCTCAACTTTCCGAAGCGTTGCGGTGCGTTCGACCAATCAGAAGCCGAGAGAGGAGAGGAGGGTGACGTGTCCGCTCGCGCCACTCGGCCGACTCGGCGAGACGTATCCGGTTCTCCGCCCGCAGAACTTGCTTTTTTTGGGGGGGAGCGGTGGGAAGTGTATTTTGCAAGGCTGCGATGGTTCAAGCTTGACAAAACGTGAGGGAAGCCGGCGGGATTGTCCCAAGATCGAACACTTCGACGCTGTCGCTGTGCGCCGCCATGTTGCCTTGGATTTCGCTTACTATTGGTGAGCCGCTAGTGACGGTAGCGCGTTCTTATTGGCTCTTGACTGCGGTTAACTGCGTGTCAACGCAACTGTGCGTACAAAGTTTGGCACAAGCGCTCTTCGCAACGCAACGCGTCCGCTTGCCGCGACGGAACGCACCGCGCTCAAACGCGAATGTGCGTATGGGCCTTTACCGCGAAAACGTCGTTGTTTGCGCTAACAAATAATATTAGTAGGCACAAAAGTTTAGTTTAATGGCCCAGATGAGCACTTCCAAAGACACCAATAGTTCTGCAGGCAGCCTTTCGATTCCATGATATAGCACAGTGTCGAACCGGAACCGAACCGTTATTTTTAGCTGAACCGGAACTGAACCGAACCAAAATCTTCGCCGCCATCTTGGAACTGAACCGGAACTGAACCGGAAAAAAATATAACGGTAACCGGTTCAAATCGGTTCACGGTATTTTTTTGTTAGTATCACAAAATAAATATTTGGGAATAAAAAATGGCAGCTATTTTTTATATATGGATCAAATCATCATATACAGAATTGCAATGTGCGAGAAATTGTGGGTTTTTGTAGCGCTTTTGTTTTGGCAGTATGATTATTCATGTGTCAAGTGGCCACTTGACTTGCATGGTGCCAAGTATAATGACTGGAACGCGTCTCCCACTGGTGTGTTTACCGCGCGCAAAAAAGTGGTCCCTTAATTTCCGGTGATGACATCATAGAAGTGTCATGCTGTCGCCAGTCGCGACCCTGGTGGTGTCCCAGCAGCGGTGGTTGATGTGGCAGACGCCTGCTCTGCTGCGGGTCGCTCTCCAGTGCGGCAGTTCACGAAAGTTTCGGTAGCCAGAAGTTGGGACGCCGCGACGACAGCGACACTCGCGTTCGCTCGTGCTTTTCGCCAGCATTTCTACGAAAAACCGCCAGGATCGAGTCATCCGACAACAGAACACTCCACCTTTTGTGACATCACTTGGTGACACTTTGGGACCACTTTAGATGTATGGGTGGGGTGGTACGCTAAACACACCAGTCGGAAACGCGCCCCAGGGACCTATAGGGTCAAGACATGCTGTGAAGTGACGTCACGTCCACGTGGCCCAGTGACGTCATGTGAATTACTGCGTAATATCGATTTAAATTTAGAACGTCACTAGATTTATTTGCATTGTTGACACCGCGATGTCCCATGACATCACGGCTTCGCACCGCAAGTCATGTTGCACCCTAAAGTACTCGCTTGTCATGAGCCAGAGTCGAGTGCTCAGGTTTATGACAATCAGCATGGCCAAATATTCGCGTAATGGGTCGTGTTCAATTAAAGATGAGAATAGCCAAACTTTAACAATAGCTGAAGCTCAGCCCATGCTCTATGCTTTGGCAACCCCAGTGCATGACTATGATGAACACTGGCGTGTATTTAATTAGCGTCAGTTCACGTGGCCGTTTATTCTAATCGCGAGTGGGGGAGATGTTACTTTCCTTCATTTTTTCTGGGTCTAATGGGTATTACTAATTTTTCAAGTTATTAAAGTCAGAGATTAGCTCTTAGCGGTATTTACTGAAAGTACAAAAATGCTGCAAGGCCTATTCTACACGTACACATCACTGAGGCACCCAAACATGTTTTCGTTGTTGCTGATCTGCCTCAGATAGTCGTCCCCGGAAAGCATTTACGAAATGTGACTTAATAATCTGACGTTACATAGAACTACAACTATGTACGGGAGGGTATCTGAAAAAAAAAAAAAAGACCCCAGTGGCCTCGGAGGGACAGACAAACGTTGCCAGCCACTCTAATTATTACCGTGTCGTTCTGAAAATTTTCCCCAAGCTTCGACCACCTTCGTATTTTACTTACTTCTGGGTGCAGAATAAAATCAATAAAGTATTACTGTAACCAAGTGACACAAATTTAATTGTCGAATTAACACCCCCAAACGAAGTAGGGAGTCCCTAGGGAAAAAAAAAGTATTTTCTAAAGAAGCAACGAAAGAAGGAAAAAAAAAGGGGGGGGGGGGGGTGGAGTACTTTTAGAAACGCACCGTGTTGCAAAAGGTTCCTCTGCTCCGCATCTTCGGCACAGAGCGTGGTCCCGGAAACAACTAACTTTACAAAAAATACAATAACCAGAAAGCGCATTCTCGTGGTGCCAGACGCTCGCGCTGTTCCTCACGACGCTCCATCAAGGAAGAATAATTTGTCTCTCAAATGCATGGCCTGCACTGAAAGTGAACCTTCTGCAGCGTGTATTTTGGATTACCTGATATTATTTTCTCACCAAAAACAAATCGCAATAGAACCTTCTGGAAAATCACAGGAGACCTCGCGGCTTCTGGTAGCGATGCGGTCATTATCTGTTATCATTAGGAGCTTAGAACACCCAAAAAATAAAGCGAACACAAAAGGAGCTCATCGCATTTCCTGTTTTGCTTCCCTTCTGCCTTCCCTGTGTTCTAAAACCACTGAAGGTTAAATCAACGTCAACTTCGTCCTCAACTCCTGATTAATCTCACGTGCTGTACATCGGAACGTAACAATGCGTCAAGCATACGGTGGGGGCGCCACATAGTTACAGAAATGTCTATTACCACCAGCATATAGTGCGATGACGTCACGTGCAAACCATGTTTAACAGTTCAATTTCCTCGTGAAATGCGATGCTCGCAACCCTAGCAAAAGGAGATGACCAAATTGTAAATTAGTGCAATATAGATAGCAGTCTCGCGATGATATAAAGCAGCCAAATAAAATGTTAGAGAGCACGACTGAATGCACAAAGTTGTAAAGTGAGTTAAACCGAATGTAACATTAGCCTCCCGAGGCGGTATTTCGCGATGTTTTGAGTTGATGCAAACGGATGGCCCAATGTGATTTACGTTAGTGTCACAAGAATCTTTGTCTGCCCTTCGGGCTATTTATATGTAATTAGGAATGCCATTACATCTCTATAACTTTATTTTTTAGCTAAGGCGTCGTGCAGCAGATTCTTTTGAAGATTACCATAATTAGTATCGTTCTCTTTCTGCCTATTTCGTGTATTTGACTTCAGATCTATCGTGTGAGCACAAAGTCCTTTTTGGCATATTCCCGCGACCGGTGTTTCACACTGCCAAACATCGAAATAAAAAAAGCATGTTTCTACGTCCTTCAGCAGTTGGTGTACTCGAGTATCGTCCTCCCGTACCGGTCTCAAGCAGTTATGTGACATGGTAAAAGAGTACCGCATAAAAGACGGGACAGACAAGAAGTAAAACAGAGGACGAGCGCTAACTTGCAAATGAAAGGCTTATCTCGTCTTCTATGCGCTACTCTTTTATTATGTCTGTCAACAACTAACTAGCCCGTCAATTCCTTATTTTCAGTTACGTGACCTTAATCCAGTCACATTAATTGATGATAATAATACTATATTTAAATATTTACTGAAAGTTGGACAACATAAATGAAGGGTCGATCACCTCGAAGATATTCATCGTGATAAAATACACCCGCGAATTATGTGAAAGATGCTCTGCAAATCGTTTTTTTTTTTTGCGTTTTTATCCTCGATAGGCCGGAAGTGATTTTTGATAGCGTTAAATAACTGTGTTCTTCCACATATATAAGTTGTCAAACATATATAAATCTGTTATTGCCTCTTTTATGTCATGAACAGCAATTTTATGTTTCTTTGGGCTAGACAAAAACAACGTACACAGGGTAGCGTGACGGAACTACGACGAATATGCACGCAGACTGACAGAGCTGCCATATCGAGTAGAGCATGAGATACTATTTTGTTCTAGTAACCACCGTGAGTTTTCTCATCAAATTATATTCGCTCGAACTAACATTTTCAAGTTTTCATTTTTTCCACGCATTATATCTCATTTGAACAAACTGCCCTATATTATTTTTATCTCCCCGACTTCGATAAAGCACTAATTGATCAGCATTTTTATTCGTGTCATTATTTTTTCTGACACATTTCTTGTATTCGAGCGTCGATTGTTTATTCTCATAGTCATTTCTATTCTCCTTACTGTCAGTTATGTAAAACGATAGTTGAAATATTTAGGTGTCTCCTCTTTTTATTACTTGCATCTTTTGGTTCTTTACCGCACATTTGCAAGGGCCTAATTAAAGCCTACACTATGCAATATATAAATAAATAAAATAAAATATCAATTAGCAAGTCCGATGCTTCTATTCAAATGGAAATGATCGGCATCTTGTCAAGAACAAATGTCAAGTCCCCGGCTATGCCAGAGTATCCTTTATAAAAAAAAAAAAATATTCACTCGAGCACGCTCTATTTTAGGCCAAATTCGATCTGAGTACGAAGGTGCGCATAAATTATAGTGAATCATTTTGATCACTTTTTTTTTTTGCATGATTCTTCGGCTGCATCACGGCGCTGAGTGCAAAAGGTGTTAGAAACGCAAGGGTTATAATTGTCACTCAACTTTTTTATAAAAGGTATATCACTGACCCGGAGTGACTGCAAATGCACGCCTTTGTGACAAATATTTCAACTGCTTTTAGCTCAGGGTGTTAGAGAAGAATAACATAGAGGACGAAAACCGGGGACGACACGTTTCTTGGAGAAACGTGTCGTCCGGTTTTCGTCCTCTATGTTATTCCCCTCTAACACCGCATCTTATCCAGCACGCTCCATTTCCACGAGAACTTTTAGCTCAGTTGCGTCGTCATCATATACAGGGTGCGGCCGTGAGGACTAACGCATTTGGCACGCCTCGCAAAATTCTAATTAAAAACGGACATAATAAATTGAGCATGAGAGCGTAGTTTTGCGAGAAGTTTTTTTTTTTATTTTTGTTCAAAACTAAAGTCATAGATGGTAAAATATTAAAAATAGAGCGGAAACAGCGATCGTGCATTTCCTATACCCTGTACCGGATGTTCATCGTCTTCACACTGGTTTGTGAGCTTGCTCCGATGTAGGTATTGCTCATATATTTCGTTAAAAGTATTAATTATCGCGATTATCTTGCTCATCGCCAGCGTCCGCTATGAGTTTCGGCGTTTTTGCGTTCAACAAGCTACCCGGGCTCAGAAACCAGTGTGCAGAAGACAGACAGGCTGGTATAGGACACAGGATATGCACGGTATCCGATTTTGCTTTACTTTTAATAGTTTCACTACCTCAAAATGAAGCTCTAAAAAAAAAAAAAAAAAACTGGACATAAAACGTTTTGGGAAACAACGTCCGCGTGCCACATATGTACGTTTGGAATTCGAATTTTGCAAGGCGTGTAAAATATGTTGGTCCTTCCGACCGCACCCTGTATATTGTAAAACGTATTTTGTAAATTATATTTCACGATATATATGGCGACGAAATACCCAGCCTATGATTTTATGCACTGAAATTAATTCCCTAGTTCGAGAGCACTAACTACGATTCAGCTTTTAATACTGCGACGTCAAGTTGTATCCATCACGGTTATTTTAGGTGACCTACCAGATTTCGGGACTACCTTTCGATTAAGGTAAAATATATATGACTAAGGTAAACAAATTGATGCTAAGTCGTATAAACACAACGTTTTTTGTGTTAATCTAGATTTTATTTTAGTGTTGCGTCAAACTAAAAAACGCAGATGTCACCCTCACGGGATCGTCCTTCACCTCTACCTACCCCCTCTCCCATTGCTTTTCCCCCTTCCACTGTGGCGCCTTTCATCCTTCCCTCGATCCTTCACCTATATATGCAAACTTCGGGTCAATAAATGTTGTTGCTAGTTGGAAGTCATTGTTGTCCGTCCCCCCTTTCTATGAATCTTCCTCGTGTTTAATTACTGTTACCAGCACGCTCGTTTTGTACTTATTTTTGGTACCTGAAAATAAAAGGGGATTGTACGAACGATAAATAACTATATAGTTACTCGTATCCCGGCGAAAATAGTGCCTATTGTTGGAAAACCACGGAACACAAATTCTCAATTTAGCGGTTCAAACCGGTTCGAACCGGTTTGAACCGTTATTTTTGCTCCCTGGAGCTGAACCGGAACTGAACCGAAAGCCGTGAACCCGAACCCGAACCGAACCGATACAAATTTCGGTTCGACACTCTGTGAGATAGACATAAAAAAATGACTATCGCTCGTTCGCGCTAGTAGTGTCTCGCTCTGTACAATAAGGGAGTCTCAAGCACTTTGGGTAAGTTAAAATTAGCGTCGCACTAGGTTTTACATCGCGAGGCTATTTTTCGGGTACCCAAAGCGCTTGCGTACGTTTTGTTCTAAAACTCCTTCATAGTGAGCTAGATATTTTTGAGAGCGATAAATCAGACAGGTTGACAAGCATATGATTGCGACTTTATTTTGTTCACAATTTCAAACACTGCTGCTGCTGCAATGATACACTTGTCAAGGCCTCTTTCCGTTTGATCAGAAAAATGAAGCTGTAAATATTCGGGTAAGCCCTCCCTGACACTGCGTTTATACCTTACGGTGCCGGGACTCTATGTCGTTGTTGGTCCGTGGTCCTCGGTTTTCGTGGTGGTTCTAGTGTTGAATGGAAAAATGGCCCTTCGTCCGGGTGGCATCAAAATTGTCTAGCACGAACGAAGTCATCCTGCGCCGGCGTGACAGCGAGAACTGTTAAGCTCGTTTTCAGCACTGTAGGCACCACAAACACCAGTAACTGCTGGTAATCATATCTCCAAGGTTGTTTCGGGAGTGGCCAATGAGGTCACCAAGGAGCACAGACATTGGAGGTATGGCTTTCCCAACTGCTCTCGTGAGCGCGTCGGGTATGGACCAACAGAGTCGGGAAACCCTAACTAAAATATTTTACTCTGAAAGGAACCAGAGCTTGGGCATGGGCCAGTCAGCCGGAACTCGCAGTGCGGTCTCTTCTCCGTCAGGCCGGTCGTTCTTCTATCCTCGCGCAGCGCCCAATCTAGCTCGGGTCCGTCGTCGTCCTTCTCTTCCTTTTTGAAGCATGCAGACACTTCAGAGAATGGTGTCTTGGTAGGCTCTGGTGGTCCTACTGGAACACACCGCCACAGAGGCTTGGATTGACCCAACTGATAACGAGCAATGGTCGAAGCAGGACGGTCGTTTCGGGATAGGGCGAAATGGGAAAATATGAAAAAAGAAGGTCGGCTAACCGGGTCGAAACGGGAAGGTACAAACGGGAAGGTACAAACGGGAAGGTACAAACGGGGAGGTTGGAATGGGAACAGGTCGAAACGGGAACCAACCGGCACAATAGCGAAACGACACCCGGATGTGAAGACGAGGGTTGGGAAGAAAAACCATGAGTATCAAGATTGATAAAGACTATAACGGGGGGAACGAAAGAGAATGGGAAAGGGGTTCGACTTGAAACTTGAAGTATTAGTCGCCGAAGATGAGTCTATTGTTTAAGCCGTTAGGGAATTTAGTGCGGAGATGAAAGATCCTTTGCTAACCTCTTTGTGGGCTTCGTTAAGAAGTCCCTTTTCCACACATTCCCCCTTCCCCATCTTGACTTCTGCGGACGCTATATCGATGATAACCTCAGACCTGGCCCGCCGCACGCAGTCAATTGTTTCCACCGACAACTAGAAAACGCACACCCATCTCTGAAATTCACCTACTCAGTTTCCACCACTGCTACCTTTCTTGTCCTCACCATCTCTATCTACAACAACCGCTTTAAAACGTTAGTTCATTACAAGCCCAGCAACTCACACTGCTGCCTTCACGACTCGCCTTGCCACCCCAAACACTAAATCGACTCCATCCCGTTCCCACAATTTCTTCGCATCCGACGCCTTTGCAGTGACGATAACGATTTTCATAATGAAGCCCTCTCTATGTGTCCATTTGTTTCTAAACCGGGGATACCCTCGCCGCGTTCTTGACAAGGCATTAGACCGCGTTTCCCAGATTTCCCATTCCGACGCCCTTTTCTTTTTACCCAGACACAAAAACCAATTAACCCTCTTGCCCTAACATACCATCCTCCTCTTCCTAAACTCACTCATCAGCTTCTCTCCGCCGCTAGACACCTCCTTCCTTCCAAGCACATTTCTAAAGCCCCGAATGTTGCCTCTCCGCCCCCCAGACCTCCGATCTCTCTTGGCGAAAAGCCGTCTTCCGTCCGCCGAACCTAAATCTCCCACACGACAATCACACGGTACCACACCAGGCAACATTCCTAGATGCCTTACCTGCAAGCCTGTCACTCCTCTTCCCCCTGATTTAAAACACAACTGTCTTGACAACCATACCTGCAAAACTGCTAACATCGCTTACGTGTATTTCTGCAGCGCATGCCCTGACACTTTTTATATTGACGAAACCGACCTCAAGCTCCACGAACGTATCCGCGAACACCGCCACCTCGTAACGCTGAAGCAGACTTGTGCCTATCTCAAATACTCTACTCAAGATACTGTATTTTAAATACTTTTTGGAGTATCTTGGTATCTTGCAAATACTTTTGATCGAGAGTATTTGATACTCTATTTTAATTACAATTCCGAGTATCTTGTACTCATTATCTCAAATACATTTTTGACATTCCGCCATTTTCCGAGTTTTTCGGTATGAAGTGGCGTGGGCGTAGCACGAGCAAACGTGTCCGAGTTTTTCGGTGTGAAGTGGCGTGGGCGTGGCACGAGCAAACGTGAACATTCTTTCGAGCAACGAAATCCTGTTACTAGCTCCTATAAGCTACGGTGACTTTGGTAGAGCTCGTGAAAAAAACATCGTTTTTTTTGCCAATTGTGAGTCATACCTCAGCCAAAAGTTCGTACAATGAAAGTTTTCCCCTCGCCTTCCCAAATGCGCCTTTTGTTTCCTAGAGTTTCCCCCGAAAAATCCTCAAACAGAAGGGGTGGTTTTACGGAAGTTAGGATTGCCACACTGAGGCGCAGCGCAGACCGGAAAACGACCCACGACGACAATGCAGACTTGAGTGTCAAGAAAAGAAAAGAAAAAAAAATTAGAAGTGGACAAAAAAAAAAGACATTTTTGTTTTGCTTGTTGTATATTGGACCCCCCTACGGCAAAACGTTTTGTTTATTTTAGGGTGCCTACGTGTTTCCGCTGAGCGGCGGAAACATGTAGACACCCTAGCTTATTTTCCTTTTGTCGTCAGTCCGTCACTTATTGCTCTCGCGAACACAGTTTGTAAGCGAACATTGATAAGCTGAGAACAGGACAGGAAACGAACTAAAAGCTGGATGACCTCTCAAAATTCCAATAAAGTGTCCCCCAACGCTGAGTGCCTTTTTGAACGCAACCTACTTGAAGAAGGTGCGACCACTGCCGTGGCTATTATGTGGGTTCTCTTTGTTATCCATTCACTCATATTCGTATCCCAAGTTCGTTTATAGTGAACTCCCCATATAGAGAATCCGTATCCCAAGTTTGTTTATAGTGAATTCCCCATATAGGGAATATGAATTGTAGTTAAACGATGCGTCTAAGGTGCTCCGCAGGACGTGACATTCAGCGATGTCACTATAGCTAAAGCGACCTCTTTATTTCTGTCTCAGAAATGTTTTGAAACATGTATCAGTGATATCGCCACGCGCGTCGCCGAGCGAGCGCTAGGCCGAATGGTTACCGCGCTTGGCTCTCGCGCGGAGCCTCCAGTTCGATTCCAGAGAGCGGACTCCTCTTTTATTTATTCTTTCAACTTGGCGTTCTCGTAAGTTTGAGAACCTTGTCGTGTGATCGAGTTACGAGTATTCTACGCGCGGAACGTTCTACGCCGAATGTTTCAGAAACCCACGCGGGTACAGAAGGTGCTCCGCGTGGCGGTAGAGAAAGCTTGCGCTGGGAAACTCCTTGGTTCGATCCCCACCGTCCCCGTCCGTTTCGATCTGAATGAGTTTCGTACAGACACGCGTTCGTGTAATCACAACTGAGTGATGCACGTTAAAAGCCCCAGGTTAGCGGTTGCACTGCGCTGGCTAAATGTCTCATCTACAGCTAAGCGACCGGTCACCCGTTGAGGCGTACCAACATCAAGGCTGTATAAACATAAAAAAGCAAGCCAATTCTTTTTTTTTTCTTTTTTTTTGGTCCGAAGTCAATATTGTCTTAGCGCTCGATCCTGCTGTTTTGCCGACATCGACACCTGCGACGCTAGCCTTTCTCTCTATTGTTTTTCGCACAAGTTCGCCCCCATTAGACGTTTAGTTTCTTCAGTTATTCACCGCCTCATCATTCGTCATTCGTGACAATATTCTACTCCTTATAGTTGGACTGCATAAAATAGCCCTACAATTTTTTTTGTGTGTTTTTGAGTGCTAATAAACCATTCTGGTAACCCAAATTTGCGGAGCTGTATAATTGCCGTTGTCACTGACATTGATACAAATTAGGCAATGCGGAAGTATCTTCAAAAGTAATTGAGTTACATTTCTAAGTATTTGTACTCTACTCAAGATACTTTACAGTGAAAGTAACTTGAGTAGTATTTTAAATACTTTATGAAGCAGGTATTTAGTAACTTAACTTAAATACTTTTATCGAGTATTTTGTCCAACACTGCGCTGAAGCTCACTAATAAACTATGTCCTAACCTCTCCACGCACGTTTCGGACCATTTCTTCTTAAAATGGACACACTGGATTCAACATACGCGTCCGCGTCATCAAAGCTGGCTTCATTTGCTCCCGCTCTCGCAAAAAAAAAAAAAAAAGAAAACCGATTTATATTTAATCTCCGCAGTGAATTCCCTAACGGCTTAAACAACAGACTCATCTACGGCTTGCACTCACTCCTTTGAGTCGAACCCCTCTCCCACTCTCTTTCGTTCTCCCGATCTCCCGTCCCTATCAATTTTGACCTTCACGGTTTTTCTCCCCACACTCGTCTCACCATCAGGTTGTCGTTTCACTGTTGTGCTATCCTCGTTTTGTTTTGGAAATTCGTTATCCCGGCGTCATGTTCCCACAGCCCTTGCGTTCTTTTCCATAGTCTTGCTTAATTTGCTTTGTCAAGTCCCTTCCCCATTTTTGTTCGTTCACCCCTTCTTCCCTGTTCGTAGCAGTATTGACCCTCTTCCCGACCCTCGTCTCCCCCTCTGCTTGGGGTTTGCTCCTGTGTCGTTTTCGTTTTGTTTTGTTCTTATTTTTTGTTTTTCCTTTTTCTTATGGCGACATGTTTCGACAGCCCTCGTGTTCTCCTTGGCTACCTTTAGCTTTCGCATAGTCTGACAAAGTACGTGCGCCCGAAACGTCGCTTGTCTTCTTCCCCCTTCTCGCACGTCTTATCTCGTACGCTTTTAGTTTTGTAGTCATTTTTACGTGCCGGCAGCAGCCCACCCTTGGTTTCTGAATTACCTTCCTCTTCATATTTCATATATGAATTCTGAATGCAGCCTGTGATTTATGGTAATCAGTATATTCATAAGATTATTAATATTAATGAACAACGCGCTTAGAGAGGAATATTGTAGTTAATTCCAGGGTTGGTTTTGAACCGAACTCGAAACCAGAACAGGAACTGAACCGTTATTTCTGACCGAACCGCATCAAAACCGTAACCGAAATCAGGCATTTAATATTGCACCCAAACCGGAACGGAACCGTTACCTAATGTGGCGGTTACAGGTTTGTTGGAAAACGGTTCGGCGTGATGAAATGTGAACCGCGCCTCTATTCTTGAGGATTGCGGTGCGAAGTCAATTCAATATTTTCGACGGGGGCGTCAACGGTGCACTTTTGACTAATCGAACGGCGGAGACGTGGAGGCAGCTCAATAAAGGCCGGTTCAGACATATGCAATGAGCGCGTTAGCTACGACTGCGTCCGTTGTGAACGGAGCGCCGTGAACGACCACTCTGCGATCTCGAAACACACAACTTGCAGCCATTGCGACAAGGGCAGCAAATCTGGCACACATGGCGGTCGTCAGCAGGGCGCCCGCTTTTCCGCCGCCGTCAGCTATTTTCGGGCTGTCCCCGAAAGGAAGCGGACGGACTGCCACTCACTGGTGTAACAGAAAATCAACAGACAGTTTTGATTAGCCTCAAGCTTTATTTTAATTTATGCAGAAAAGGGCTCTCAAGTATGAGTGGATGACAAAAAGAATAGAGAAACAAACAATGGCGCACGCCGTATTGGACGATCACGACCTTAACATATGCGACTTTACCAATAGTACAACACTCACCACGCTTTTTCTACGATTACGGAAGACGCTGCAATTTTTGCAGCGATACAGCAACGTAGAGATATTATTTCGTGATTACATGGACGTTGCAAGCGTTCAGAAATGCTATCAGTAATCACCTTTCTTGAATGATAAAAGACGCACGAAAATTGGCGTCCTTCAGGCACATCTGCGCAAAAGAGTACGCACCAGTACTACTTGTATTTGAGCACGCGCATGAAGTATACAAAATACGAAATCCGGGTAATGTTCGAGGACACAAGTGCTAAAAAAGGACTACGGAGGCGAGGCAAACAAACACGACAGCACGAGTGTTTCTGCTCCACGTCATCGCCGCACGAGTAGATGTATCTTCTCTTCTATAATGGGCTGGTTTACCATAGCGACACACCACAAGAATTCACAGTCAAAGATAGCACCGTACGCGTAGCGATGAGCTTTCACCACGTCGATCGTGTCGACAGTCACCACCGAAGCCATGTTTGTCAGCGGATAGCTGGAACATAGCCTCCTCTATACTCACAAAGCCTGGCAGTTCGACGACGGAACCAGAGAGCGCCCGGTCGCAGATTTGGAACGCGAGGATCTGGTAGCACAGAACATCAAAAAGCCATTTATCGGCGAACCTGGACGTCAGCGCACAGCTTTTGCAGCGGCGAGGATTCTAAACACACTTGTTCGCTCGGGAGTAGTGTGTTTCGGCGTCTCGCCGCAGCGGGGAGTCAGTCACGTGGCTCGCCTCTCATCTGTTGTCTGCCGCTCCACTTTTTCCATTTCGGCGGCCGCTTCTCGTGGCGAATCTGCCAGGCTATGGCAGGAACCACGACCGGCATACGACGCGCGCGGCCGAACTCTTCGACCCATGATTGGTCTGTCTGTGAGGTCGGTCCGTTCGTTCCGAAACGTGGCGAAAGTGTTCAGCACGGTTCAACTCCTTGCGTTGCGAAAGAACACGAACGACACGGCGGTTTGGCGCTTCGTTGCCACGGCAACTCGTGTTTCCAACCGGTTGTCCTAGCATTCACTCTGAACCCAACTGTGAACGGACCTTAATAAAAACTATTTCACGTCTACAGTCAGCACGACTTCGCGTCGGCGAGTCGGCGTGGTGGCATACCCTTCTATACACTGTTTCACCACCATGGACCGACCGCAAAGGACGCTACGAGCCAGCCGAGCCAATCCATTGCTCGGAGGGTGTCAAATGCCCTCCCAGTCATACGATGAAACGAAGTATATCTGGTTTCCGTAATATCCCGAGAGATAGCCCACCAAAAATCAACAGCAAACCGGGTGAAAATATGGAGTGGGCTAACTTTCGGTGTACAGTCGAGAAAAGTTGAAAAAAAATGCTATTTTTCGGTCATGTGTCCCTTTCAAGTTTGTTATCGTGGCGAGGGGCAACGATGCAAAAATCACTGTACTTCCCAGTCAACAACGTTCGCTTATATCCCGCCATAGCCAACTAGCCGCATTTACGCCAGGGCCATCACTGATCCCGGGGCTACTATTACTAGGAGTGGGCTATCTTTCGCTGTTTAAAATAATATAGCAAATCAAGCGGGGTTGGTGCACCTCTCGGAATTTTACTATGCTAAGAGGGTAAACAGCTATTCTTTGTGAGCGTCTCTCTTTGTGTGAGTCAGCGTGTGTGTGTGCGTGTGTGTGTGTGTGTGTGTGTGTGTGTCATTCTTTTCTTGTTGTTAAGCAATATTCCTCAAAGAAAAAGGCAGCAAACATAAACATCCAAATAAAAACAAAAGGTCGATGGCTGTCGGCGTACTTTTTCCGCGGTGACAGAATCCGGAGGCGCCATGAGGCAAAGCCGCGGCAAGCGCGACCGACACTGTGGCTCCAGTCGCCGGGATGTCAATACGGCTGGCAAGTGTTCTAATATGCGTTTTCAGAGATGATCGGAACGCGAAGAGGGGCACTCCACCTCAAAAAGCAATACAGAAAACGCGTAAATAACGCTCAATGACAAGGCAGCGGCTCTCGGGCCAGCATTAGCTGAAGACGGGGGGAAACAAACGCACCTGGGTTTCTAGGAGCAGACAAACTTGCACGCCGTATTGGCCAGGGTAGCCCAGAGCCCTGGATCTGTCTGACGAAATTGTTTTTTTTTTTGTGCATTTTTCAAGAGCGGCATATCGCCTGTTTTATATCTCGTTTTTTATGTTTGTTTGATTTGTCTTCAGACCACCCTTCACTGTCTTTCTGCTCTTGAACTACTCAGTCATTCGAGCAAGGCGTTCGGGCGTGCGGGGTGGTTAGGTTGCGAGTACGATGCGTGCTATTGCCAGGGTGTCACGGTGCGTGCCGGTTCTGAGCGTGCCGGCTCTGAGCGTCTGTATCTGCGATAAAAGGTCAATAGAGAGTTTTAGGGAATCGTTTTTGCACACCCGATACGGTACGATGGGCCCTCCGGTACCAACTGCGCATGTGCAAGTCTTCTGTGGTAGCACATGCGCAGTTTGTACCGGAGGACCCACCGTACCTTATCGGATGAGGAAAAACGGTTCCCTAAAACTCGCCAAAATTTGTTTTTCTGTCCCCGTTGCCGCAGCATGGCTTCTGACGACATTTCTTATTAATGGAGGTGACGCCGTGTTGAACATACTTTTTTCTTCTTAAAGACTTGGAGCTGCGAGATTCTCTTTGTAAAATCCAGTTTGAACCGGTCCGCGCTTGGTGGAACTAACGCAAACACATCGAGGGGCCTTAGATGGAAGCGGTAACCGAACCGTTATTTGAATTCATCACTGAGCCGAGACTCAAACGGACCAAAATGCAAAGCTACTTAACCCGAACCGAAACCGAACCGGAATAATTACCGGTTCAACCCCTGGTTAATTCTACATTTTTCTCATTACCTTGAAATTTAAAAGGCCGTTAACATCTTTCTTCTCTTTCACAACCATTTCATTAGACGTCAGTTGTGAGTTTAGCTCTTGCACTGTCTAGGGGGGTCGGTTGCCGAGTGGCTAAGGCACACCTCCTGAGAGCACCTGGAGCGAAACCTCGAGCTGCAGAACCCAGGGATCCTGGTTTTGAATCACCACCCCCTTCTCGTTTCGATCAGGATGGGCATCGAACAGGCGTAGATCGTGTATCTCTACCGTGGGATGCACGTTAAAGACTCCAGTCTAGCAGTTGTACCGCACTGGCAAAATTGCTCATCTGCTGTGGGTTACACTGCCGCCGTGTTTCAGGCCGTCTAACCTCCCGCTGCATAAGCAACTAACGACTAATTATTTCATTACTTATCCTGTCTACCTCGTTCACTTGTCCTTGGGCCGGGCGCTTCAGTGTTTATTAAGAGTAATTAATTAACGTCGTTCAAAATAAACGTATAATTCTAGTTAGATACTTGCAAAGAGAGTATTCGGAAACAAATAAACTTGCACATTTTAGAAAAACATTTGGAGCGCGTTGGATGCGCGGTGGCGCACTCAAGTTACAACTCGTGCAGCAGGTGCAAATCTGGCGGTGCAAAAACCTGAATCCGAGGTTTAATCCTCCGGGTTTTCGCAGCGCCGGCTTCACACCTGTTGCACGTATGGTACTTTTCGCACCACCGCGTTTCCCAAGCGCTGAAGATATTTCTAAAATTGACTGATTTTGTTGTTTCCGTTGACAGTCATCAAGTTTGTAATTGAAACCGTATGTTTAGTTTCTCCAATTTCAAAGCTAATGATTAAATTTTAGCTATTCATCCGACTTATTTTGATCATTATTACGCAATCATGGCCATATAAGTTACTTGCACAAAAATATGATTATAGCATTTACGCCACTTTTAAAGAAAAATTTGTAAAGCCTAAAAGCCGTAAGCCTAAACACACCAGTATATACAAAGCCCCATTTTAGTTATTAACAGCGCGTCTTAATTTTTTTAAACATAATAAAAAAAAAGAAACTCGTAAAAAACTTTGAAAAGAAAAAAAAGCTTTTTTTCAGCAGTTTTTTCGACACACGCGTTTTGAAAAACTAATTTTACACGAAAACAAACAAACAAACAAACGCTTTTAGAGCAATATGGACGGCGCGAGATTTATTTTAAATTTGCGCGCAAAGTCCATGACGTCGCGGAATGGTCACGCACTCTTTCCACCCCAACAAGATGGTCATACACTCTCTCCAACTCAACGTGATGGCCAAGCCGATCCAGCTCTCCGCCATGCGCCCGAAATGCCGAGAGGGAAAACAAGTGCAAGGGAGCTGCGTATACAGACTAAATCGCCTCTCACGCCATCAATATTCCTCAAAACCTGATATTTTTTTCTCTTAAAAGTATTTTGTTCACAAGCGTGTTCTAACCAGACTGTTAAAAAAAAACGTTTTTTTTGTTTTGTTTTTTCAGGTGAACTATATTTTTGCTACGTTATTTTCTATGCCCAGTTCTGTTGATTCTTATACGTAGGTAAAGAGAGAGCACTCACGGCCATTTTTTAGATAAATGTAAATCACGCGGCCGATTTTTTTTCTTTAAACTAAACTGCTTTGGCATATTTTGTAAAAAAAAAAAAAAAAGAACGCTAATCGTCGTAATTTTGACGTTTTGGTGACATATTTGGATTCTTGTGTGTTACGATTCAGCTAAAATCTTTCTTACTACATACTATAAACACCTGTGCTGTTAACATGTGCTATTGAGAGGTGCAATTTTAGTCCCAATTCTCACAAAAAATGTTCCATATGAATTTTTTACATTTTATAAAAATGTAAAAAAACATCATTCATACAGCGATATTATAACGGACGGCCATATTTTTGAAGAAGTACGCGATTGAACACGGCCGACGAGACAAATGACGTCACGATTCTCATTCCCTCTTCTCTTCGCCTCGTCCCCTCGAGTGAACCGAAGGGAAGAGGAGTGAAGCAAAGGCGCTTCCCCTCATCCTCAACTGTTCAAGGAGGATCGTGACGTCATAGTCCTCGTTTGGTCGCGCCCTACTTTTCCATAAATACGGCCATCCGTTTGAGATATCGAGGTATGAGTGACGCTTTGGAGTTGTGGCGTCACATTCAACGCTTCTTCGGCCTTATTTTGCAACGCTTTCCCTCTTAGCTTTCCTCCTCAACTCCCAAATTGCGGAGTGCACTTGAGCATACCAAACAGTTCAAGAAGACGGAAAGGAGGAAATCCCAAAGGAAGCTTTGATCACGCCGCGAGATGGGCGAAACTTGCTTTCGACGAGTTGTGCCTTTTTCCTACGGCATTGCGCTTCCGTAAAAATTACCACGTGTTCTCAACGAAAAGTCTCACGGCTTGCAAAGGGTTTAAAAAAAAAACTTCTTCGACGAATTACGACGAACGAGTAGAAAACGTGTCTTCAGCACGCTGCCGCGAGCCTCCGCAACGCTCCAAAATCGCGATTTTTTCGACATACGAGATGGCCGTCCGGTGGCTGCACTCGCGGGAGCAAAAAGCGCTATCCAGCAATAATCATATATACTAGCTTTAGAGGAAAAGGGCCGCCATTTTCCCATGCATTCTGGCTGCCGCAAGCGGCGGAGCATTAATGCAGCCCTTTGGAGTCCCCGCACATGGTTTCCAATTAGCCTTACGTCTTATTCGCTAGATTTCGCAGTCTTCCTAAGGACCAATCCACGTATACTTACCGGTGGAAAGATGTTGAAGTTCCTTTCGGAGCTTTCTTTTCGCATGGCGCGCAGGTCTAGGTCAACGCGAATATCTGTAGGCGTTGTAAACGTCAACGCTAAACTAAACCAGATACGCGGCTTCGCGCTATGGTTTTGATAGTCGCGCCCCGGGAATACGAAACCGCGCAACCATTAGATTTTCGAGATTTTAACAGAAGGGAAGTTAATGCAGCGTAATGAGTATATTGCTTTTTATAAGCGTTAGAATAGCTCACAATTTAGTTTACAACGTGTGGGGATTGTGATCTCTCAACATTCTGTCGCGTCAGCGTTTTGGCGCGCCGTGGCGGCCGCGCTGACGTAGCGAGAGGTGGCGCTGCTTACCACTGTGAGTGGCTTCCTCCTCTCCCCCTTTGGGGCGATTTCCGCAACGAACCCCCGCACAAAGGAGATCGACGTGTCGCTCCTTGATTGGCCACTTCGCCCCCGGCTGTTATCTTAAAACCAGCAGACAGCGGGAGCTGGCGGCTCTTCTTCCTGGGATTTCGGCGGCGGCGACAACGGGGAACCGTCTGGCGCACCGGTGAGCGTTTACCGTCTTTTGTATCTTCGTGAACGACCGTTCGGCCGTGGGTGATCTCCACACCGACGGCGTTCACCATCTGATAGCCGCTGTCTTTTTGTTATTTGTTTTGCATTGTAAATAAACAGAGTTTATCACCGTTACCAACGTGACTGGTGTCTCTTTGCGCTCGACGAGCAGCATGCCACGCGAGTACGAACCCGCTTCGCGGTAGAGCGTCCCGCCGCGAACGTGGTACTCCCAAAGGCAGTGGCCCTAAGGAGAACCACATTTTGGCGCCCAACAAAAGGGCTGACGACCAGAATTCCGGTACGCCTGTTTGTGGCGACTGCTGCCGAGTGACGAGTCCTCGCGCAACCAGCGCTTACCGTGGCGATGCAGACCGACTTCTCGGATTTGCTCACGCTGGCGACCGCGGCCGACGCCTTCGCGCGGCCCCCACTTCAACGGGAAGCCGAAATGCCAACCCTCCAACGAGAAGCGCCCTTCGGCGCACCCCTGGAGCCGAGCGTGGTTCCGACGCCATTGCGGAGGGGCGCCATCGCTCCCGGATCTTCCCTGAACGCACCTGCTCCGCCGCCGGCACAAAGCGAAGCCTACCGGTCTCCCCACGGAGAAACCGCTGCGGCGCCTCATCACACCTTGCTTGAAAACGCGGCACGTGTGATTGAGAGTCTGACAGGTGCCTTGCGAACGACAACACTCGCACCACAGACCCAACGACCTCCGGTCCGAATTCCCGTCCCGACTTATCGGGGTTACGCAGACAGAGCGAGCGCTACGGACTTCCTTGAGGATTTACGGAAGTACCAACGCGCGATGGGAATGTCCGATCGTGAAATACTTGAGCGCATTCTGCCAATCGCACTCGTCGACGAAGCCGCCCGCTGGTTCCGACTTGTCGGTGACCAACCCGGAACGCTCGATCAGTTCCGAGAAGCGTTCCGCCGCGAATTCCTTCCCGCCGACTACGAGAGGAGGATGCGGCGGGAGCTCGGACTGCGAACCCAGCATTCGGACGAGTCCCTGCTGGAGTTCGTACGAGCCATGCAAGAGCTCTTCGAGCTCGCGGAACCCTCAGCTCCCCATGCAGAGCGAGTGGAACGCGTCATACGCCAAAGCCACCCGACTTTCGCTGCGTATCTCCGAGGCAGCCGTTTCCGCGACCTGAACGAGCTCGCCTCCGAGGCCCGGCGCCTTCAGGGAGACATTCTCGCTGCCCGTGCGTACCGGCCTCCGCCTCCAGCGTCAGCGGCCCTCGAACCGCGCTGCGCGTGGAGCGGGGACACGCCATCTCGAGCACCGAGGCGCTACGATTCCGCAAACTATGCGGAAGATCGGGGCCGAGACACGTACGCAATCTCAGATCGTGCGCTCGACCCGTACTCCTACGGTAGACGAACAAGCCGGCCGACGCCGCAGTTCAGAACCACCGACTCGCGCCCCAACGAGGCAGCGAGGCAGGAGGAAACAAGGATCCCTCAATCTCAGCGAGCCGATGCACGCTACGACATAGCCGCCGAAATCCAAAACGCACGGCGGAACCCCCGGCGAGGCGACGACAGAAGATGTTTCCGGTGCAATTGCCCCGGTTATCTCGCTCGCCAATGCCTGGAGCGGCCGAACACGGAATCGCACCGCGCGGGAAACGAGCAAAGCCACCGGTAAACGGCCCCTGGATGGACCGACCGGTGGCTAACAACGAATCGGATGGTCCCATGGCCACTCTTTTACCGACCGCCTACAGAATAGGCTTCCCGACCGGCACACCGGCCCCGTTCATTTCTGTGACGATCGCCGGCAAGGCATTCAAGGCACTCCACGACACCGGAGCAAGCGCTTCGCTGTTCGGCGACGAAGTGTTGACTCACCTCCGACAGAATTCTGTCCGACTCCGAGAAGGCAACACTGCCTTTCGCCTCGCCTGCGGAACCGCCCTTTCGGCTGGTACCGCGCGGCTGGTCGCGAGATGGGAGAATCGAGTACGACGACAACGCTTCGTTCATCTCCCTGGCCTAACGGTGCCCATTATTTTGGGCAGAAACTTCCTTGCCAAAACAGGCATCGTAATCGACGTCAGCAGCGCAGGCTATCGGGAGGGCACGTTTGCACCCCTGAAACCTTTCTGCGAACTCCCGGCCGTACCGCCAACGCCACCATTGGCGCAAGCAACGAACAGCCGAGAGGAAGCGAGGGACCCCCTAAATCGGGCCACTGACCCCAAGACGCCGAGTCCAGCGCCGATGGCAGCGAGCGCCGCCCCCATTGGGGAAATGACGCACCCACTACTCACGCAGTCATGCAGCGTGTCAGGGCGAGAGAAAGCCCGACTGTCGTCGTTGTTGCGCCGCTATGACGCAATGTTCACGGACCGACCGGGCTGCACAAACGAAGTGCGACGTCGCATTGACACGGGCGACGAACTGCCAAGGAGGCAGAACGCGCGACCCGTAAGCTTGGCTAAACGAAAAGCCATCGACTGTGCCCTGGACGAAATGATCGACACCGGAGTTGTACGGCGATCTAACAGCCCCTGGGCATTCCCCGTGGTGTTCGGTCCCGAAGAAAAGACGGCAGCTCACGTCTTTGCGTGGACTACCGCCGTCTGAACGACGTCACACGAAAGGACGCTACCCGCTACCGAGCATCGACTCGATTCTGTCCAATTTGGGCAGTGCGCGGTACTTCACCACCCTGGACGCTAGCCGAGGCTACCTCCAGGTTCGGATGGAGCCAGGTGACGAGGCAAAAACAGCTTCTGTTGTCACCGCGGGCTTTTCGAATTCACACGAATGCCCTTCGGTCTGTGCGGAGCGCCAATGACGTTCCAGCGATTGATCGACCGAGTACTGGGAGAAGCCAATGGAAACACGCAATGGCCTATCTCGACGACATTGTCGTCTACTCCAACACATCGAAGATCACCTCGTCATCTCGAGGACGTACTCGACCGGCTAAAGGCCGCGGGAATGACCCTGAACCCCGAAAAGGCTCAAATAGCCGAAACTGGCATCGCCCTGCTCGGGTTTGAACTCGATCGCGG